>OX387190.1:33714642-34314642 GCA_947561395.2 Buxus sempervirens
TAAGATATAAATGGAATAAATATGATAATACAATAACATAAATAAAATATAAGATAATATAGTAGGGGTAAATATTAAATATTTTTTATTCTATAAAAGGTTACTTTAGTCATTTAATAAAAATAAACAATAAAAGTTAACGGACTTTAATTTCAGGGGTATAATTATAACGATTATGTTAAATGGAGGGACATAGATATAAATATTAAAAACAAGAAGATAATAGATGCAAATTTCTTTTAATATAGGGGTATGAGTGCAAAAAGCCCTGTTAGATATAACAATTTCTATACCCATTGAATATGAGGTCTAGAGACTAGAGCTA
The DNA here is from genome assembly GCA_947561395.2 of Buxus sempervirens. Taxonomy (NCBI): domain Eukaryota; kingdom Viridiplantae; phylum Streptophyta; class Magnoliopsida; order Buxales; family Buxaceae; genus Buxus; species Buxus sempervirens. Next base: position 33,714,968 of record OX387190.1, read on the forward strand.
AACTTATTACCCCTTTTCTTTGTCCTTTATCTAGTCAAATTATCTGTAAGTAATATAATTATATTTGCTTTGTTAAGGACACAATTTTATATATTAAAGATTTTCGACAGGAGTTAGTTTATGTTCTGCAAGTGGAAGACTTCAAGCAAAATCTAATCCCATAAACTATAAATGAACTATAGAGTGGTTTCAGTTACCATTATTCTATAGTTTATTACGCACTACATATTAAGGATGGAAAATTGAAATCTGGTTACATGTAAATATATGCTCAGTCAATGGGAAATAATCACATATAAAATCCCTATTCACAGTTTCATAACAGATCCAACATTCTTAGGAGCTCTTGCTGAAACTATTTTCTACTGGAGCTCTAGTGACAAATATTACAGAGTTTAAGGGGAACACCTGTGTAATGGCAGAGCATTTAGTGGATTGGGCAACCCATCAACTGCTATGCCCTTAGCTGTAGGACAGGCAGCTAAGTCACAGTACTCACCCCCTGTACCCCACCAGGATAAGCTTTTATTCTCCATGCCCAAGCAGAAGTACAGAATCACTCCCATGAAAGCCATCCCTGCATCCATGGCTGCTGAAAGGACATAGTTATACCTCTCCCACCACTGCTTTCGGTATCTGAAAACAAAAAAATTAAAAATTGTTCCAACTAGAATCCAGGAATTGAAGTTCAATGTTGTTGCTGGTGGCATCATAGCTGTTGAACCCAAAAGTACTGGAAGATTAATCAGAGGAATCCAGGATTGTTTGGGAAAGGCTTTATGTACAAGCCAAATCAAAACGGGTCCTAAAAACCCTCCAAGGAAGAACCAATTAAGAACCTCATAGTTTCCAAGTCTGCCGAAGATCTTTTTGGGTCCAACCAGACCCCAAATGACTGATGCATCAAAGAAGACACGATCACTGGGGCATGTCCAAGGGCTGTTGGGAGGGAGGAGGTCATCCTGGCATATGTTCTCAATAGTATTTAGCAGCCACCATGCAACTCCAATGTTGATTGTTCCAGCTATTATGGTTCCAATAAACTTGTATTGACAATCATGTAGAAAATCACAAAGGAATTAGTAACATGAATGCAATATCTAAAAAGTAAATAATTGAAAGTGGTTTTAAAAACTAAATAATTAAAACTTGTGTCCATGAGATTGCATAGTGGCATAGGACTATTGATTTGCAATTTCATGGCAAATTGCACTAATGGCATATTTGGTTGATAGCCCCCTATCTAATTTCATCCATTAGTTGTTCTCCAAAGAAAAGCATTTATAAACGGCTGTAAGAGAATTGTGCTTTTTTAATGCAATTTTTATATTACTTACTGGGGAAAAATGTCAGAAAAACAATGCTCATGTTTGTTGGAAAAATTCTGATTTAATTTGCTGAGGATATGCCAAAGTTACAAGGCCCATGTATGAATGTCATAGTTCACCACCATAGTATTGAATTTCAAAACTAGATATTCCAAGGGGAAGAGAAAGAAGTTTCTAAGGAAGTGGTATAGTTGACAGAATGAAGAGAATAATTACCTGGACCAAGAACATTGATCTTGGTGGAATCTTCATGTAATGCCCCAGCTTGAAATCACTGAGAAAGGAGATAGCTTGAGTCATGCTTATATACCCATATGTTTTGAAGCAGACATTTGCTATAGGCCTTCCAGGTAAAATGACACCCATTAGGTACTCTGTGATGATGTTTAGTCCTGGTGTCTGTAAATTACAAAGTAAAAGGAGAAAAAGGGAAGAAAAAGCTTCAGAGAAAAAGCTTCAGAATGTAAGCACAGGTAAGTCAACATAATAGAAATATGAGGGAGGTTACTGTGGGTAGAATTTTTAACTCTATTACCTGATTTGTTGTGGCGGTAATAATGCTGATGGGAAGGGTAAATATCAAGGCAATGCCGCAGGCAAAAATGAGTCCCCACCATGGCATCTGAACTTGATCGTTCATGAAAATGCATAGCACTAGAGAGACAACCAGTGTTGCAGCAAGTAGCAGATGAAACCACCAGTTAGGTATGTCCTTGTATTTTCTCATCAACCTTGTGTGAATATCTTCCTTCTCTTTGTATGCAAAGCGATATCGGCGATAAATTTCTCTGTCCATTATGAAAAAACGATTTAATATATGCTATTACAGATAAAAGTCATGTGATTGAGTTTGAGGTATCAGCTTGGCTTCAATGATAAAAGCTTTTCTTTTACTTGCATTTTGTATTGTTAAATAAGATGTGTTCTTCCTTTCAGATCAGTGGGCAACAGTCAGTTTTTTTGAAATGTAGGTACAAAAACAATTGAAGACTTATTTTTGTTTTCTAGATTGCGTATGATAAAGTATACTATGGTGGAAAACAAAAAGGGTGCAGTAAAATTGAAAATCTAAGTCATCTTATTTTCACCACAATGAAAGGAAAAACATAGGAAATGGAGGAGAAGATCTAAAAGGCAGTATTGATGCCGAAATATGCAGTAACAGCAACAACTATTTGGCAACCAAAAAGAAGAAGAAAGAAACATCTGTATGGGAATTTGCATTCCAGTTATGTCTAATGTGTTTTGTTACATATAAATGTGACAATTAGTTAGGATTTTGCTGAATTTTATGCCTGGCCTTGTTTAATATAGAAGGTATATGGTATATTAAACACTAATCTGTCTATGCCTTATAAAAAAAGTCATTGAATAAATTCATATCAATTGTCATTATATTCCATCCAAAATCAGTTCAGGAACTAAAAGCTAGTTACCTTCCGTTAAACAACCACACATGTGGAAGTACGGATGCAACGGTGGCAAACCCCAAGCCATATGTAACAGCAAAAAACATGCTCATATAAATATGCCCCTGCTCCTCGTACTCTGGAATATTAAGCTCGAACTTGTCATTAACAATGGCTGATACATTATATTTCTGCCCCTTTGCAGTGAACAAATGTGATGAGAAGAAGGGAAAGGACCTGGCATCGTACAGATTGAGCCCCCAGTAGGCGACTGGAATCATAATATACATGATGAGGAAGTATCCAACAGCGACATTTGCAATGGTATAGAAGGGGGAGATGAGTGGGCTGCCCAGGTATGATGCTACAACAGACCAGTCGAGAGTCAAGGCCCCGAGGCCGAGACCCTCCATACCAGATCCAAGCTGATGTGCCGTCACAGACTTAGAGAATACCCAGCATACCCAGGAAATATTCGAGATGGTAGAGAAGAAGTAACCTGGTACCATGTACCAGGAGAAGCTGCACACCAGTGCAATCAAGAAGAACTTCCCCCGCGACATACCACCCTTGTTTTTCTCATGCAGGGCCCTGCAAAAATTCAAAGAAAAACTAAGGTTTTGACAAATTGATATTAGAATTCTCATCTTTCTATGTTATCTTTCATACAGTGAGCAATAAGCGCGAATTTTAGGAATTTAAAGAACCCAAGTTTTGGAGTGTGTCTTCTAAAAATATCAGGGGATAATGTTGAGCTGAGAACTCTGACTAACCCCATCTCTCACTTGGTGTTGATTTCAGGATTTTATTTGAGGGATTTCTAAAAGCCAATTCGATGCCAAAAGATCAGATCGTTAAATGATCTATTGAGTAGGCGCATAAAAACACAAGTAACTAACACAATTAGGTTGGTGAAACACATGTACCTGAATAAAGAAACTTGAACCAGCGTTGATGGCCACCACATATGAGCGGGATCCACAACGTACTTCCTCAGAATCCCAGCCCAACCGTATCCTAGAACCTGCTCCATCCATCCATATGCGTAAAGCCACTCATCCCACATACGAAAGGCAGAAACCAACAAACAAACAAACAAACAAACGAGAAGAAAAATGAAAAGGAAAAGCGAGTCCTACTTGGGTTGTGATCACAAGAAGCCAACTAGCCAAGAAGCTGATGTTCCTGCGGTAGAAAGCTTTGACAATGCTAACAATTCCAACAGCGTAAGCTGGTCCATTCCCAAAAGCGAAACCAGCATTGGCAAATATAGAGATCAGTACATGCTCCTTCGTGTTGAATGGTCCTGGATTTAAAGAGAACTCCCTTGACCCGAAACCAGGCAGATGGAACTTAGTAGTAGGTAGCGCCTTTGCCATGAATCGACCCACCGGGAGTGCAGCAACCTGAACAGTGATCTGGGATATGATCAACGGCTCCGTTCGGTATTCAAAAAATGTGTTGAGGAATGACAACACTACACAAGATAACAGCCCCAGAAACCACATTCTGGAAGTCCATACTGGGAGTGAAGGATCATCAGTGTTGGGCACTGTTAACCGAACTTCTTCGATAGGGGACAAGTCATCTTCTCCTCCTCCTCCTCCTTTCTCTATCTCCGAAGCTCCCATTACTGGATACTTGGTGATGGCTCTCGAGACGCTAACGACGAGGGGGAAAAGAACAAGGATTAGGGCTTTCCGAGAGTGAACACTGTACTGGACCACTGGTTTAATATATTATTCTTTCCCTTGTTCTGCGCAACGGGAAGAGATATTATGGGAAAGGACGAAGGAAGGTTGAATCTTTTTAATCGGTTTGTTTCGGATTCCGTTTACAGAATCTTTTTAACTTGGGTAGGTATCACCGCAACAAATATATATATATATATATATATATATATATACTAGTATTAATTTTCACATACCTAAAATATCCTTCCTTATATTTCTTTAATTTCATATATTTATCTATTTAAAAATTTTTAATAAAAACATAAAAATAAATTACTAATCTCGTAAAGTTACATGTTTAAAGATATATATTAATTTCATAAAGTTACATGTTTAAAGATATATATTAATTAGTACTATAACATTAAATAATAGATAATGATATTAATTGTTTGAATTTTTTAAAATAGATATTAAACATAAAGATGATTTTAATTTTTAGTTAAAGATAATATTGGCGAAAAGGAGCATGGCAGATAAGATATATTTAATTTAGTCAAAGATAACAAAAAAAAAAAAAAAAATTCAAACATTATGCATTTTTCACCTAACACGATTATATTCTACTTTTTTTTTTTGAGTTAACCTTTTAATTTTATAATTGATATAAGCAATGTAAAAATTGTTATCACTTTGGCATGGCATTGTTGCATATCATCTAGTTGATTATTAATAAGAGTATTTTTAGCGTATTGAATCTAATTGTATGACTTGTATAGCCATTCAAAGAACATAGGTCATACACCATGCATGTTATTTTGTGGTGACCTGCAGGTGGTTAAATTTTGTGCTCATCGAATCCATGAAGTGGTAAGAGAAGAATGGAGAGGGATGAGAGAGAACGTTGGTGTAAGATAAGGATTAATCTTATTATTTTAATTTAATAAAATTAAATCTTATTTCTTTGGGACGCTCCTATTTTTTTTAAGTAAAATATTTTTTTAAATAAAATTTATCTTGTTTGTGTGGGACCCAAAAGAGTTATAAGAGAAGAGAGAATATGTAAACGTGGAGGAGGGAGAGTACGGGTTTTCAGTGGGGCCTAAAATGGCCGTTGGAGAAAAAAGGGGGTGTCCATATGGAGGAAAGAGAAGGTGGTGTTTTTGTACTCTGCTTTACTATATATATATATATGAGGTACGAGATATTAATATAGTCTTATAAATATAAAGATATATCCTATGTTATCTTTAACTAATTGAGTTGATCTTAACTTCCAATGGCTCATAGCAATGAAGAGGATAATGAGATTTTTACTAATAAAATATCAAGAAAATCGGAAATCCATATATATATATATATATAATTTTTTTTTGCATACCTAAAATATCCACTTATATTCCAAAGGTGTTTTTTTTAAATTTAATTGAGAAAATCTTATCATAATCAAACAAAAAAGAAACAAAAGAATTTTAAATAATTGGAAATTCACAAAAATAGTTTTTAATAATTGGAAATTCACATGTGCTTATTGACCTATTTTCAAACACTTATCTAGCAAACTCTAATTAAATAAAAAACAAATGAAAGGAATTTGTTTTTGCCATGTACCATTTTAATCCCAAAAAAAAATTATATTGCCATATCAAATTATTAAGTCATTATTCGAATTATTGATTAATAATGGAAAATATCAAATTATAAAGACATAATTTAAATTATTGATTGAAAAAATAAGAATCCCAAAATTCTAATTGTAATACCCCGAATCCGAAGTCAATGCAAAATAGGCACCCAACTCGAATCCCAAGTCAATGCAAAATAGGCACCCAACCCGAATCTGAAGTGCTACTATAACGCTCCGAATCCGGTTCAACAACCAAACCCGGAGTGTTACTGTAAAATGGGATCAGAACAAACTACGTTTATACGAGAATTTTAAAATTAATAATTTACTTCAGAGTATGGTGCGAAACATGGCAACTTTTATTCAATTTAATTTCAAATTAATTTACAATGAAAATTCTAATTATTTAGGATGTGGATTATAATAATAATTACATTACTACCCATGAATACTCTACCCCATCTTGACGATCTCTCCAAGCAAACCTAAAAAATAGGTGAAAACAGGGGTGAGACATACATCTTAGCAAGTAGCATGTGCATGCAGTATAAACAGTCTATTTAAGAAGTAGTCATGAGGTATACAATTAATCAATGTAGAAGCAAGTAATTTAGATTAAAACCAAAATTTGAGGCAACAACCCAACACATAAGCAATAATTTGAGTCAATAGAAACAATGTCAATTTAACGATAAAACAACTCATATGAAGCCAAACAAGTATTTAAGAAAACGATTTCAGCAAAGGCGGTAAAACATATACCAAAATCACGTACGTATGACCTCGCAGGACTCACAAAGAAAGATAATTTTTTGAGAAAACACTCTTCAATGTTATGCCACCGTGCATCTTATGGGTGAAGCTACTAAGACACTCAAACCGGAGTCTTATTCTAACAATAAGAGTCGTAGTCATCGATTTATTGCGTTCGAACTCAATAGAGTTGGCATGAACCACCAGCATGCAACCCCTGAATCAATACATGGAGATGGCCACTGATCCGCATGTATAGGAATCACCAGTGAGGCTCGAAATGACCCTGCAGACACGGGACCTTCCAGAGCAAATTAACTTGCAAAGGAAATGCACTCGCAAATGGAAGTACTCAACCCAAAATAAATACCCCTTCGCTATCTAGTTTATTCTATAGATCCATATTCAGCTATGCCCATTAGACACATACTAGAAATTAATAAAACACGTAGTGATTACATCTCTACCACGGGATGGCACACACTTTTACTGTAGGAGGCATACACACTTTTACCGTAAAGGATTATACATCTTTACGTAGAGGATTACACATCTCTACAATAGAGGATTACACATCTCTGTCGTAAAAGCTAGTATTAACTCAACCATAGGAAGTAGTATCACTCAATCATAATAGAAAGAAAAATAAACACCATACCATAATCCAAAACCATAAACCAGAAATCATGAAATCAACCAAATATCCAGTTCCATGTGAAATCCATATCTCAATTCCAAAAAATTCTTAAATCAAACCTTTTTGCGAGAAAACACATTCAATTCTCAAGTAGTATCCAAAATAAAATTTATAAACATAAACACAGTGGAAACAATATTTATTAAAATTCCAGACAGATTAATATTCATATCTATAAGCATTAGCAAAATTTTCATGACTTGCCTAAATATCCTTATTCATCTACTCATTAAGATCCAATTTCTATAATTACAACTTATGGTATCATCTTTTATAAATTCTGCTATTTCCCAATTCCAGCACTTTTCACAAACCTAAAATGAAGCTTAGGAGGTGATTTCAATATATAAATACAAGTTGAACTTGTTCCTAATCACTGTTCCCAAGATTTTTTTGGCCCTTTATGCACCCACTTATATTTATGGTTCCAATTTAATTTGTTTAGTACCAAATTAAATTTAGTAAATTTCTATACCTAAATTTGGTCCTTATAAAAGTGTTATAATAATTAAATTACTATAAAATTTATTAAACATTTATTTATATTAAAAAGCCCTAAATTCTGAAATTTCTGTATAGGTCTCCTAGCACCGGTCGCCTAGGCGATCTGCTAGGCGCCCGTACAATTCTGGCAGATTGTGCCAATTTCACCAAATTTGGATTTTCGTACTATTTCTTTGAGTTTAATTGGTCTAAATTAATTCCTTAGTATTCTAAATCATGCATACAACTCCCTAGATTAATTTGTTACAATTAATTACCATTTTATGATCATTTACAAATCAAATCTATAAATAATCAACACTTTTCTACTTTTCTTCAAGATCAAGAACACTCATCAATAAAAACCAGACGAATCCATGTAAATAATTTTTCGGCTAATCAAAACAATCAAATATAAATCAAAAACATCAAAACCATGCAGTTCCTCCAGTTTTCAAGGGATTGCTACTTGTCTCAATACGCTAAATCCATCTCCAATTCTTTCGAAAACCCGAATCAGATTCGACTTATGCTATTTTTTGCACCACTTAGAGTTTTCCAATCCAGATCTCCACCGTTCAGTTTGTAGTTCTACCAGTCGTGAACTAAACCTCCAAATTTGATGTTGGTCCGACGGCTGATTTTTCTCAATCGAGGTTTGATGGTGACTAGTCGGAGGTTTCTACAGCAACCCTTCTTCCCTTCTTCCATCTCTCTTTTCCTAATTCTCTCCACACGAAAATTTTATTTTTTCCCCCCTTTCCCCTTTATTCATATTTACCTAATTGCCCTTTTGCCAAATTTTATGCTATAATTATTACTATTTAGCTTCAAATCTATCCCAATGAATTATTTTCTCTTATGTTCTAATTTTATTAATTATTTAATGATTTAACTCATTAATTTGTCCTTTCTGAAATTTACCAAAATACCCTTCTTATCCTCTTAGGTTAATTTCCTTGGAAATTCTTCTTTATTTACCAATTATTATTTATTCAGATTATTAATCCTCTAAATTTTCACTTTTTATTTCCGGCCACTATTTTTTAAACTCATATTTTCTTTTATTTATTTATGCCCTATTTATTATGTAAAATTTTGGGGTCGCACTAATTCTAAAACAAGAAATATAAACTCAATAAGACTTCATATAAATGTATTATATTTTAAGGTTTTGTGATAATATAAATTCTTATAAAATTTAAAAAATGATTCAAAATAAAATAGATTTTAAATATTGCAATAATTGTGTCTTTCAATTTTACAATTACAAATAGATTGCTAAAAAAATGCAAGGCATAAGTCTTACTGCAATAAATTGTCTTATTGTAGTGCTTATTTATCAAGGCATAAGTCTTTAATTAACTCATATCGCTGCCATTATAACTTGGACGGCCCAGAGCCCCACCCGATCCAACCCAAACAAAAGCCTGAACTAAGCATTTAGTTGGACTGCCCAAAGCCTGCTTGATCCAACCCAAACAACTGTATTTATTCTAGCTGGTAAGGATTGGGATCTCAGGGAAGGCAGAGGCAAAGACTTTTGTTGGCATCATGTGGAGCTTCTCAAGGTAATCATAAGCTTTCAAAATCCTCACCTGGCTTCTGCTGACCCAAGCAGGGGTGGCAATCGGTCGAATATGGTACGGATCTGCTAAGATTCGAATCCGATCCGAAAAAAATTTACCGATATCCGAATTCGATCCAGTATCCGACGGATCTTTAATACTTAAATCCGAATTTGAAATTCAATGAATATCCGAAATCAGAATTCGATCCGATATCCGAATTCAAAACCGAAATCCAAATTTGAGCTTGTTTGAACCTGAAACTTTAAGAAACAATTTTAACAATTAAAATAAATTTAACTATAAATTTTAACACAAATCCAAATGTCTAATAATCAAATGATGATTTAACCCTTTTAACTTATGGTTGAACCATGGTCTGGGATAAGTTTATATATACTATAAGTATGTTTTCGGTTCGGATCTTTTTCAGATCGGATACATGTATATCCGAATCCGAATCCGAATTTTTTCGGATCCGAAATTCGAGATCCATATTCCAACTGTGGATCTAAATCCTATATCCGAATTCGGTAAGTTCGGATCGGATTCGGATATATATCCGACCCATTGCCAGCCCTAGACCCAAGGGAACTGTTTTATGTCTTAAATCCTCACCTTTCTTATGTTGTTTCAGGCTGCCCAATGCATTAACCCTAGCCAGATCCAAAATTCCTTTTGCTCGGATTTTCCAATCTTGGCCCAACCCAAAAGTTCGCAAAGACTAACACCACCAACGTGTTTGCTTGGGCTGCCACTGGATGAGAATACAGACTGATGATTCACTCCTTTTCAGTTATTGGATATTATCCTCCGCAGAACAAGACTATGAGGACAGGAATTATCTTGAGGGCGACAGATGATACGTACGGACAACTGGAGATACACATATTACTAGCGACATGGCGTTTTTATTGTCCAGGTACAATTTGCTTCTCGTAACATTTTTTAAGGTTGTTTTACTTATGTTATATTATAAACTATAAATTGATAAGATATATTGGTATATACGTTGTTTTACTTATGTTATATTATAAATTATAAATTTATAAGATATATTGGTATATAGGCCCACCGTAGAGGGCAAAACTAGTAACCTTCGGTTGTCATTTTGTCTTATGTAATTTCATTTTTCACTTTCTAAAAGAGATCCTTTAACCATTCCTTATGGCTTACATGTTCTAAAATTTTAAACTACATGCATGCACCCGCTAGTATTTTCATTTACTTTCCCACTACGCTGAAAATAGGAAACAGAACTTATTAAAAATAGTAAAATTCGAGTTATATTCAAATTTCTAAAATATAGCTTAAGATAGGAATATCCTCAAAAGACTAATCCAAAACGAACTTTACTTGATCCTAAACGAAAGCAATCAATTCTTTCCTAAAATAGCAAATTCACTAATTTGAAGGCCTAAACAAAGGAATTTGGCCGAAAAACGGCGTACATCACTCCAAAGCATTGAGTTTTGATATCTACGCTTTTTCCAATTAATCGACCAATTTTCAGCCCATTCTGACAATGTTGAGCAAAATGATCAAAATGCCCCCAGTTTGGAAAGCACTATTTGACTATCACTAAATCCTTAGAACTTGTCCTACATCAAGTAGTTGTGCCATTCTTCACTTCAATTCCTTTCAAGATATACAATACTATAATATGTTAAGATTTAGATATAAATTAAAATATATATATTTCAAAAAGTTAAATTACATAAATTAAAAAAAATTTATTAGCCCAGATTTTAGTTTGAATAACCTTTTTTTTAAAGAATTTTGTAAATAAAATTGTTAGATTAAAATCAATTTTATAAATTAATATATGGTTTGGATTAAAAAAATATAATCCACAATGGTAGTAAACCAAAAAAAAAAAATGCATGTGATTAGTGTTTTGAATAATTTTTTTCTATAAATTTTGGATATAGGAGTATAAAAAAAATATTTATGTATTCCAACTTCGTGTGCATGCTAGTAAAAATTAAGAATGCCACGTTTAGTTTTTTTTTTTTTTCTCTCCCACAGATGTAACAGAAAGATATCTACAATTGATTTTTCTCCCACATGTACAATTCCTACAATTCCCCCAAACGGTTAACCCTCCTAATTAACTTGGGTAATCCAACACCAAACTTGCTAATTACATTCATAAAAGATGCCACAACAAACTAAGACATACGTGTAAGATAATATGTATCGACAGCGAATCGCTCAATTGATGGGGCATCCGGCAGAGGTTACCCCCTTAGCCGTGGGACAGGCTGCAAGATCACAGTGTTCGCCTTGGGTGCCCCACCAGTTCAAGCTCTTCTCTTCTAAACCCACAGCGAAGTACAGCAGCACCACCATGAAAGCCACTCCAGCATCAAGAGCCGCTGACAGAACATAGTTGTACCTCTGCCACCATTGCTTTCGGTGCCGGAAAACAAAGAAGTTGAAGATGGTTCCCACTATGATCCAAGAGTTATAGTTCACTGTTGTTGCCGGCGGCATAAAAGCAGTTGCACCCAGAAGCACCGGGAGGTTAATCAGTGGGATCCATGATTGCTTGGGGAAGGCCTTGTGCAGAAGCCAGACTATAACTGGACCCAGAATACCTGCAAGGAAGAACAAATTAATGGCTCTGTAGTTCCCAAGAGTGCCAAAGATCCTCATGGGTCCAACCAGACCCCAGATGACGGACGCATCGAAGAAGACACGGTCACCAGGGCACGTCCACGGACTGTTCGGTGGAAGGAGCTCGTCGTTGCATATGTTGTCGATCGACGTCAACTGCCACCATGCCACATTGAGGTTTATGGTTCCATTTATCAACGTTCCGATAAACTGGAATGCAACAACATTCATTCAAGTAAATAGAAGGGGGACAAATTGATGTAAGGAAGAATCTAAAATCAACCTGAATTCATTACAGATGCCTCATAAAACGAGAAGAAGAATTGTGAAATTTGCACCTGAACTAAGAACATGGATCTGGGAGGGATCTTCATGTAATGGCCTAGCTTGAAATCACCAAGAAAAGAGATGGCTTGAGCCATGCTGATATACCCATATGTTTTGAAGCAGACATTTGCAATTGGATATCCCGGCATTATAACACCCATGATGTACTCTGTTATGATGTTTAACCCCGGCGTCTGGACAAAACAAATTTCAGAATATCAGTCCCGGTTTTATGGCAGCATTTCCATTGTGCAGGAGCAAAGGGTATACGTCATTCTGCAAACTGAGAAAAACAACTACATATATGTGAGACAGGAGAGAGGTGAGGAGAAGTAAGTTTTCGCTAGAATTACCTGATTAGTTGTGGCAGTTATGATGCTGATTGGAAGGGTGAACATGAAAGCTATGGCAGCAGCAAATATAAGTCCCCAGTAAGGCAATTGCACCTGTTCCTTCATGAAGATGCAGAGCAAAAGAGACACAATTAATGATACACCAAGCAGGATGTAGAACCACCAGGAAGGTATGTCCTTGTATTTCCTCATCAACCTTGTGTGAATATCCGGTTTGCCGGTGTAAGAAGCACGATACCGATCATAGATCTCTCTGCAACCAAATACAAAACATGAGCAGTAATACCAAAATGAATTTACAGGTAATTGAAATAAAATTTTGATTCAGATCATGACAATTTCATTGACATAAGAAAGGGGACAAAGGGCATACCTTCCATAGAAAAGGGCCACATGAGTGACGGTGGCTGCAATGGTGGCGAAGCCAAAGCCATAGGTGAATGCAAAAAAGATGCTGAGATTGATTCTTCCTTGCTTATCATACTGTGCATAATCGATCTGGAAATTTTTATCGACGATGGCCGATATGTTATAAGTCTGACCGGAGGCCGTGAAGAGGTGCGAAGAGAAGATGGGGAAGGTAGTAGCATTATAGGCGTTGAATCCCCAGTAGGCTATGGGGATGGCAATGTAGATGATCAATACATAGCCGACAAAGATGTTGGCGATGGCAAAGAAAGGGGTGACGAGGGGGCTGGAGAGGAAGGATGCCACAACGGTCCAGTCCAGAGTTAAAGCCCCAAGTCCCAGGCCTTTCATGCCTGATCCAATCTGCTGGGCCGTGACGGATTTGGAGAAAGCCCAACAGATCCATGAGATGGTTGAGAGGGTAGTAAATAAGTACCCTGGGAGTACATGCCAGGAGAAGCTGCAAACCATTGCAATGACGAAGAACTTCGCCCTTGACATGCGTCGCTCATTATCTTTCTCATGCAACGCGCTGCACGTTTTAGAAGTAGAAAATCAGCTGATAGCATGATCCAAAATATTGAGTCAGCTCAACATGGACATAGCTTTTTTGAATTGGCTGTAGCGACGAAGATAAGGTGTGCCCCATAATCATACAGAAGGACCTCATTTCCCTTCAATTGGAATGACAGAGACAGAGAGGCAGTAGGAGAGTGGACAATCTCCACCATCCACCACCGCTGGCAACCACTACCGGCTAACCAAACGGGCAGATTCGTACAGGACAGAAAAGGAAGGCAAAACATTTATATACAAACAATAAGAATGTTGAGGGCTACATACAAAAGGTTGAGAGACAAATTGACGTACCGAAATAAAGAGACCTGAACAAGAGTACTGGGCCACCACATGTGAGCTGGCTCCACTACGTACTTCCTTAAAAGCCCGGCCCAGCCATATCCCAATACCTGCCCCACATGCGCACATTAGCGTAAGCCATAGCCAAACTACACCTTGGAAACACAGATGGATAGGATAGTATAAGCAAACGGGTTGCCAGAATCGCAGAAACCACCTTGTAAATATCGCAGGAACACTAAAGTGGCTTGGGGGAATTGGTTTTTAGTGATATTTTTTAAACATAATTCAGATTCAATCAGCCAAATCTTGATAATTGATTGTTAGTGATACTTTTTGATAATAAATGAGAACCCATGTCAACTTGATGTTCATTTAGTGTTTCTTTCGAAAATGCCACAAAAGATTTTGAAAACCATTTCTCTCGGCCAAATCTCGAAAGTGAGGTTTTGTAAGTTTTTGAGGGTATTTTTGGAAGAAATTCTAAATAATAATAAAATGACATTAATTCTCAATTATTTTAAAAAGTATTATTAAAATCAAATTATCAAGATTTAGGTGACTAAATCTAAATTATTTTTAAAAAATTATCATTGAAAACTAATTTTCCTAAGAGGCAAAGACACCACCGGAAAGAAACCATACCCCAAAGACAATAATTAACCAATTCACTTCCTATGGTGGCTTTATCTGTATTATTTAAGTGAAACTTCTACAGGATGCAAACACGTGTCCTTTGGATGCAAACACGCAATTAACAGTTTTCAACCACATGATACGTGTTTGCATCCTGTGTAAGTTTCACTTAAGGACCATAGATAAAACCACCACAGGAAGTGACACCGCAGTAAAAACCAATGATGCTTGTAATGAGAGAGAGAGAGATAAAGTAGATTAAACTAAAAAACCAAATGAGATTGCAATAGATTTAACCTGGGTTGTAATGATAAGAATCCAACTGGCCAAGAAGGAGATCTTCCTGCCATAGAAGGCCTTGATTATAGTAACTATGTTTACGGCGTAAGGTGATCCGCTTCCGAAAGCGGCTCCGGCGTTGGCAAACATGGTGATGAGTACGTGTTCCTTCATGTTGAAGGGACCCGGATTTAAAGACAACTCCAGCAATCCGACGCGATACTTGGTAGTGGGGAGTACCTTGGCCATAAACCGGCCGATGGGAAGCGTAGCGACCTGAACAGTGATCTGGGTAACAATGAGAGGCTCCGTTCTGTAGGCGAAAAACTGGTTGATGAAGGACAGCAACCCACACGAAAGAAGACCCAGAAACCACATACGAAAGGTCCATACAGGGATTGAAGGGTCGTCGGTGTTGGTCATCGTCAACCGAACTTGTTCAATCGGAGACAATTCGTCCTCGTCAATCTCCTCCTCCTCTGCTACTTTCACGGAATTCGTTCCCATCTGCACTTCCATAGTTTCCATTTCGAGAGAACCGAAGGGGGGACGCGCAGAGAGACACAGAGAGAATGATATTTCTAGATATGAAACGAAAATAATTTAAGGTTCAAACCTTCTTAATGAGCCGTTTTATAGGTTAAGAGGAAGGGGGTCTCTTTCCTTCTTCGAATGGTTAGTTTGTCGATTCTTATGGTTTTATTTCATTGTCGAGATAAAATTATTAGTGGAATTACCACAATATCCGTTAATCGACAAAAGTGTCGCTGTGCGTAACCAGAGTTTACGTGTCTTGTTGATTTTGTTTTTAATTATTTAGGACTTGGTAGTAACTTTTTTGAGAGATAAAAGTCAGTAAAATTAAAGTAAATTTTATGAGATCCATAAATGGATCCAACATCTTGAGTATTCCATTTATATTAACGGTTTGATTACGTTAAAGCAGTTGAATGCTGGAAAAAGGGAATCAGCGGGGAATCAATGAAAAACCGACCTCTACTTGCTTTCTCTCGGTCTCTGGTGTACAGTACCCACACACAGCTGTCGTTAGTGGACTTTACTCGATCAAGTTGAGCAGAAATCCTCAAAAAACACCGTCGGCTTTCACAGAAAACCCGCTTTTCAATAAATTCACGCGGCCTTTTACGAGGAACGTGTTTATCGGAATATGGGAAATTAGTTTTTAGTGCAACTTTTTCAAAATAATTCATATTCAGTCGGTTAATTCTTGAAAATTTAAAATTAGTGATACTTTTTTAACATAATTAAGAATCAATATCATTTTACTATTTATAAAAATTTTCTTCCCATATGCCCTCAAAAGACTTTAAAAACCTTTCAATCATTTAGGTACAAACGAGATTTACAAGTCTTTTTGAGTGCACTGCCGGAAAAAAATTCTCGCTATTAGTAAAATAATACTGATTTTTAATTATGTTAAAAAATATCAATAATTCTAAATTTTAAGAATTGGCCGACTGAATCTGAATTATTTGAAAAAATTGTCACTAAAAACCAATTTTCCCATATATAAATATATATAGATGTTTCTCACTCCGACAGTTACCAATAATTTTCCTGTGGACCTCTGTAGCTCTGTTTAATGTGGGTTGGCAATGAAATAAGATATATTACCTAACGGAATTTGTGATCCTCGTTTTGGTCAAGTGTGGAAGCCTTTATTGAGTTAGGTGATTTCCACCACCTATATAACTCATGAATTAAGAATCCTCGGAGCCATAATTTTTAATTAACATGGATCAATCATTTTCAAATCTTTCACAAAATTCTCAACTAATATTATGAGCTAAGCAGACAGATTTTTTTGGGGCACGGAGTTTGATATTGATAGAGAATGAGTACCTTATGGGTGGCAAGAGTTAGGTTTGAAGGTTGTGCTGAAAGTTATATACCGTCTGTACTAACACTAGATAGCTACCTTCCTCGATCGTCTATCAGCCCAGGTAGAGTTGGGATCTCAGTCATCCTTGTTTGTTTTGATGGAATAATTTGATTAAAGACTAGATACTCTCCATTTTTTTTAAATGTTTCAGAAAGCATTTCATAATTGGTTGAAAGGTTCCTCTCCAATGGAGGATATACAATAATTTATGGGTGATAAAAGGTATTGACATCTTATTTTGATTTATTAAATTACTTGCGGATGTGTTAGCGGAAATCACGAACGAGATGATTAACCTATGTTTGGAACCCTGGATTTGGAGAGAAAAGAAAAGAAAATACTAAAATTTTCTTTTCTCTTGTTTGGTTCAAATGAAAGAAAATGAGATTTTTGATCCAAATTTTCTTTCAAAAAATGTAAGAATTTTAAAAGAAAAAAAAATTCTCCATCACTTATCATTATTCACACCATCTACCCACCTTACTAGTAGCACCATCCACCACCACCACCCACCATCGCCAGCCACCATTGCAAACCATCACCATCACTACCACTACCATTTGCCACCATCAATTAACTAGCACCCAGCACCACCACCGCCCACCATCATCGTCACCACCATCACTATCACCCCACCAACCCTATCAACACCTGCCAACTCTCACTCACCCACCAACCACCCCAACCCACATCTTATTAAAATATATTTTTCTCTTCTTCTCATTTCTCATCTCATCTAAACATTGGAAAAGAAAATTAGTATTTTTCTTTTCTTTTCTCTTCTTTTCTTTTCCTTTTTAGCTTTCTTTTCTTTTCTCCCAAAATCCAAGGCTCCAAACACAGCATAAAAAAAAGGAGAAATAAGCAAGCAAAATAATCTAATGTAGATAAATATTATTTATGCATTAGAAGCTTCCAAAGAACAAAACAATTGCATAGTTTTCTCCTAATAAGCAATAGAACCGTAACTTACACAAAAAAACCCTTAAGTCAAGTAATTTGAATCTCTCTCTTACCTTATACTTTCCGCCCATAGAGAAGGCCTACAAGTAGTAGATAGAGTGAGATACATGACACAACACAATAAGGTACACTATTGTACATAGACAAATAACAATTGAATATGAGTTATTCTTTGAAATATAAACGATTTAAAAGATATTAGGTAATAAATATTCTTTGAAAAGAAAATGTCCGAGCAATAAGCTCTTGCAAACACCAAAATGTCACTCTCAACTGCACAGTGCAAGCAAGTATATCAATGAACATACTGCATTCTCCCATCAGGATCAAACATTAGTAAATGAAACTTTAATCCCCCTAATGTTGACAGCATGAAGTAGGGTTCAAAACGTCTTTTTAGCTGCAGCATAATCAAGTTTCACTCACCGTTATTGACTACTAAACCAACCAAGTAATTGACCAGATCTATAATGTTTTGACATTTTCTCCTAATGCCGCAACAGGTCACAATCTTTAATTATAATAAATATATAAAACAGGTTACAATTTGGCGTGGCACTTTAATTTCCATAGAATATAATCTATATAATATTTTAAATCCTTCGACGTCCTCGTTACTTATCTGATTTTCTTTGTGCATGGTATATACCAAATTGCATACTACAGCATAAAATTTCTTCCACGGAGATTGGAACTTTGTTGACTTATTTACTCTATTATTGTCTCTATTATGAATGTTTCGATGTTCCGTTTTCCTAATTAGATGTTACCGCTGAGTATTTGTCCACCGTGACTTGATTCTGACGTCCTTGTATATATATACTAAGAAGATAGTATCAAAACCGTTTTTAAAGGAATGAGGGACTGTGCAGCCTCTATCTACAATGTTATTTGCAGCATGTATAGGATGCTGTTCACTTATTATTCATCCATTTTTTTAGGTTTTATTTTTTTGTGTATGACCCACATTCAATGGCACTAATTCAAAGCTGTAAATAAAAGTGTAGATAGGGGTTGTACAATCCGCCTTCCGAGTGTTAAACGGCACAAAAGATGGAGGATTATTGTTTTTAAAACAAAGGCAGTGTTCTGTATGAGTTCTACAAAACTAGCACTTATTTTGTCGTAAAGCCGGGTGATTATTAACTAGCGCTTATTTTGCCGCACATACGAAGAAAGAGGTAGATGAGGAGAAACCGTTTTAACTGATTATTAAGTTTTCAAAAAAGTAATTCAGTTTTGCCAATTTTAACTTTTTATTAACGAATCTTGATGTTGACCAAAACTTGTAATCTTTGATCTAACACAATTTCACCCATTTGTTGTGGGTTTTTATTTTGTAAGGTACGGACCCATTCAAGGCCATTGGCCTTTAATTACATCCTAGACTCTAAAACAACCCTTTGATTTTAACTCTCAAAGTATATCAAGAAATATTTGGTTTAATTTGTGTTTTTGTTATTGTGGCTGAACCCAATGTTCGGGCTGCCTACGTACTCAAGTATTTGGGATCAAGCCATATTGTAGTTCATATGAGATTTAGGATTTAAATTTGGTTTGGATTATGAGATTCTGGTTTAGTTTTGGTTTGATTCAAACTATAGAAACAATGTTTGGACCATGTTTGAAATAGTTTAAAAGCATGCAAAGCTTCATTGGGTTTGGCTTAAATGCCATGAATTGCATGTGTTCGGGCCAATTTGGGTCAAACTTGGAGCAATTTGGTTAAATATAGAGGGGCTTGGTTCAACAAGGGGGACTTAAGTTTAATTCGGGAAAGGATTGATCCAAACAAGGACACTTTGAACCACTTTCAATGAAGAAAAAGGGTCACTTGAATTTTTTTTTTATCACCGTTTAGGTTGGATTTGGTTTTCAGAAACATTCAGGAATTTCCAGGGATTTTTCTAGATTTTTGCGGGATCAAGTTGGATTGAAATGAGACAAAAAAGGTTGATTTGAAGATTTTTGGGTAAATTGGGTCCGCGGTTTGGGTTGGACCTGTGCCAACGGGCATGTGTGCGGGCCGCATATGGACTTGCTTGGCCCGCGCGCAAGTCTAAGGCCCATGCGGGCCTAATTTCAGGGCCCAGCACCCAATTTTTTTTTACTTTTTTTTTATCGGATCTCCAGGTTGAGCATGGGATGCAGGCGTGCGGGTACACCTAGGCGCACTGGGCGTCCGAGCACGCGCAGCCCATTAGTGTTGGGCTTGCGCGGTGCGCGCGGCCCTTGGCCCTTTTTTTTTTTTTTTTGCAAGTGAGTCGGATACTGGGTTGGAGCGCGAGCGTGTGGGTCAGACCTAGGCGCGCTGGGCTTTGCATGCGCGTGACCCATTAGCGTTGGGCTCATGCATGCGCACAACCCATAGAGCCTAATGCACATTTTTTTCTTTTGAGAACGGGCCGAGATGTTGGGTTAGACATAGGGACACACGGGTACGCCTAGACGCATTGGACCAGTGCCTGTGCACGGCCCAAATGTGCTAGGCTGGCGCATACCCATTGCCCAGAACGTCCTCTATCGTCCCTGTTGGCCTATTTGCTCCGGAAAACCGCCTGTAGCGATCATATTTCCACCGAAAATCACTGTATTCACCTAAAAATGTTGCTGAGCACTACCATGGTGCCTCAGGCGCTCCCAAGCGGATGAACACGCTGGGAATTTGCGCCTGAGCACTACATAAGTGTCTCGGATACACTTCAATCAGTAAGGGTTGAACAATCTGGATTCTTCTTTTTCTCCATCTTGCATCTTCCATTATTTTTTTTCTTGTCTTGTCATTTTCACATCTGGATCTGCAAATAAAGATCAGATGTATCTTCCAATCCTTATCTCGTTCTCTTTGCCCCGTTTCTTTTTTGTCTTCTAGAGCCTTGATGTTAGTATCTAGAGAGAATTCAAAGAATAGATTAAAGCATATCTTTCCTCTTTTTCCTTGAATCCTTTATTTCCTAAAATCTCTCTGATTTGTTTGTCTTCTATTTTCCCCGATCTTCTAACCCCCTTTTTCTCCAATATCCTCCTTTTTATAGAGCATTGGACATGGGGTAGTTATGAAACTACCCGTTCAAAGAGGTTATAACCCGAATAAACCCACGTTAAAGCTCTTCTCATCATCATTTTTTTTAATTTTAATTATCACCTTTTTTTTTAATTGAAAATGAGGGGATGCCTTGATGAAGTCCCTCTTTTAAATAAATGCATTCAATTATTTTGGGGGATAAAAGTGAATAGAACAGGACATTTTAGGTAGCGTAGAATGGAAACTAGTTACTAAGATACATATGTGAAAACAACCAATTGGGAGATACAAGTAAAAATAAGTAATAGTGAGGGGCATTCTTGGATAATCTCTAAGATTCTTTCCTTCATCATCAAGTGATTAGGACATGAAATGTAAGTTGCAGAATGGTACATACACATAGTGTTACATGAGTCACATAGCGTTAAAGGAAGACTTCCTTGGATGTACCAAAATAAGTAGACTTATTTTAGATTTTTATTTTCTAAATTTTAAAATGAATATATTGCAATGGGTTCATATTGAGCTTAGTTTGTCTGCTTATAATATATGGCATCTTTCTTGTCACCATGCAAAGCTAAAGAACCTCGATACATTTGAATTAAAGCCAATTACACTCGCGTTCATGTTGGTCAGCATAATATTCTAACCTTGATTGTAACAGCTCCATTTTGGCGCGGGACCGCATTTCTCCTGACTCGAATTTTATTCGAACTATTGCTAAGGGCATCTTCGTAATTTTACCCTTGGCATGTATTCATGGATTGGGACCCACTTTCAAGACGACAGGGCACATTTCAGTTCATTGTCAAAAATAAGATTATGGGCACATTTCAAAGCACGAGTGTGGGACCGGTGGGTTGGTGTCTTCGTGGCGTACGTTAAGAACGTAAAAACCGAAGGTAATGTACATGGAACACTACACCAGCCCAATCATTCTCTGTTTGTTAGTTACTTGTTTCTGTTGCATGATACAAACAGTTGGCCAGCACTGCACTCTCATCTCATGCCTGCCTTAAAAAATGTTTATGAGTAGCTAGAGCTGAAAATATAACTTGGACGGCCCAAAGCCCCGCCCTATCCAACCCAAACAAAAGCCTGAACCAAGCATTTAGTTGGACTGCCCAAAGCCCGCCTGATCCAAGCCCAACAACCGTGTTTATTCTAGCTGGTAAGGATTGGGATCTCACGGAAGGCAAAGGCAAAGACTTTTGTTGGCATCATGTGGAACTTCTCAAGGAAATCAGAAGCTTTTAAAATCCTCACCTGGCTTCTGCTGACCCAAGGGAACTGTTTTATGTCTTAAATCCTCACCTTTCTTATGCTGTTTCAGGCTGCCCAATGAATTAACCCTAGCCAGATCCAAAATTCCTTTTGCTTGGGTTTTCCAATCTTGGCCCAACCCAAAAGTTCGCAAAGGCTAACACCACCAATGTGTTTACTTGGGCTGCCACTAGAGGTGGCAATTGTGACCCGTGACCCACTAGGTCTTGGGGGGGTTTGGGTTGACTGTTTCAACCGGAGGCTTGGGTTTGGGTCATGAATTCTTAACCCAATTATAAATAGATTGGATTAAGATTTGACCCCTTAACCCGAAATGACCCGATCACAACCCTATTTTTTTTTTAGGCAATATTAGTTTGGAACTTTATACTAACAATAGTTGTGGCTATTCAACCTTTTCTCTTTTAACATAAATAATGACAAAGGATAAAAGTGAAGAAATATTTTCTAGATGTAAATATTTCAAATTTCTTAGCTTCTACTAATTTTAATTGAGGCATTGATGACAAGTAAAGTCTTTTAAGGCTTTATTATTATGTTTTAGTTCTTTTCTTCATTTTATTTTAGTTCTATCTTAATGATGTCATTAATGTTTTGAATACTTTTTTTCTATAAATTTTGATATAGTAGTATAAAAAAATATTTATGTATTCCAACTTCGCGTGCATGCTAGCAAAAATTAAGAATGCCCCAAACGGTTAACCCTCCAAATTAACTTGCTTTATGTGGAGGATTTGCTCCTATAGCATTATAATGGTGAGAATACAGCTGCGTTTGGTAACGCTTTTCGGAAGTATTTTTTTGTTTTTGAAAGCAAAAAATTGCTTTTAAAAGCAAAATTACCGTTTGGTAATGCACATGAGAAAGCAATTTACTAAAAGCAAAGAAGCAATTTTATTGCTTTTCATCGGAAGCAACAAAACGTTGCTTTTCAATTTTTTTACAAAATTGCTTTATTGCTTTCAAAACCCCTGGATACCCTATTGCTTTATTCCTATGTTAAAGATGATGCCTCCATACTCACTTAAAAAGCAATAGCGTATTGTTATTGATAGAGCCAGCAAAATGCCACTCGACCCGACGGGTCAACCCGATTATAAACGGATTGGGTTGACCTATTTATTAATTGGGTTGGGTGCGGGTTGGGGAAACGGGTCAAACCGATTATGACCCGCCAACCCGACGGGTAACGCAATTAAAAAAAAATGGCAAAAGTATCATGTTTTGACTCGATTAACCCCAAAACTCGACCCGAACCCGGTACAACCCGATCCAATTAACCCCCTAACCCTATTTTAATAATATTTTTTGCAAAATAAAAAATAAAAATAATAATAAACGGGTTGGCGGGTTGGGTTTGGGTTGGGGGGTTTTCCAACCCGCCTTAATTTAGTCCAACCCGATTATGACCCGACCCGTTGCCAGCTCTAGTTATTGCTTGTTGTGCATTACATAATTTTATCAGAATGCAAGCACATGAAGATAATTTATTCACAGAATTTGAAGATGAGGAAATGGTGGTCGAAGATGAGCTAACAGGTTCAAGTTCAGAACAACCCATAGAGAATGATGTGACGGCTAGATCTCGACGAGAGATGTCAGAATTAAGAGACTCAATTGCACGTAGACTAGCTAGTAGGTATGGGCGGCGGGCCGGCCCGGCACGGCCCGGCACGCCTGAGGCGTGCTCGGGCGGGCCGCGGGCCTGACGTGCCGCGGGCCTGGCGGGCCGCGGCATGCCAGGCCCGTTTGCCCCATTACCCCAGCCCAGCACGGCACGCCCCAGCAGGCGTGCCGTGCCGGCGGGCCAATTTAATTTTTTTTAAAAAAAATAAAGAAAAATTCAAAAAAATCACCAAAAAATCTAAAAAAATCATTAAAAAATTCTGAAAAATATTTTTATTATTCACAAAATTGTTTTACACATATTTGGATAGATTTTGCTCAAAAAAATATAAATTACATCCATTAAAGACTTAAAGTAGTCTAATTAAAAACTATGGACTTAACAAATATATTTAATTGGAGATTTTGTAACAGTTTTTTGGGTTTATTTATACTTAGTTATTTTCTTAGCTTTAAATGATTATATAAGAGTTTCAACAATCATGTGGTATCCTTAATGTTTAGGTAAAATATTTTAATTATGATACTATTGTTGCAAGAAGTTGATTTGTCATAGTGGTTAAGGAGACAGATTTTCAGTCCCTTGGACAAGGTTCGAATCTTCTTATGGACAAATTTTGGCTATTTAAGCTAGTCGGGCTGTTGGAGCGTGCCCAGCGGGCCCACAGGCAGGCCAGCCCGTCTGGGCGCGCGGGCCAGCCCGCCTAGGCACGCGCGGCCCGCGCCGTGCGCGGGCCCGGGCCGGCACGCGAGCCCACGTGCCGCGGCCCGCATGCCGCGTGCCCTGGCGGGCCGTGCCCAAACGGGCCGCGAGGCCAGGACCCCCGGCCCGGCACGGCCCGTGTACTGCCTGCTACAGTGCACGGGCCGTGCCGTGCTCGGGCCGGCACGGCCTGTTGCTCATCCCTACTAGCTAGTGCATATGGATTAGCACAATGGTGATATTAGATACTTGTTTACTTATTTGAATGTAATTAAATGACTATTTTATGAATCTTTTATAATATTGGACTTATATTTTTGAGTATATTTCTAAGTACAATACATAAATTGTGTACAATACTTTTATGGAAGCAAAAAACAATTTTTATGTTACTGCAATTACCAAACATGCTTTTTTGCTTCTTAAAAGCAAAGCAAAAGTTTACCAAACGCATTTGCTTTAAGAAAAGATCTTTCGAAAAGCATAAAATTGCTTTTTTGCTTTCTTGCTTTTAGAAGCAAAAAAGCAAAAGCGTTACCAAATGTAGCCTACATCTTCAATTTTTTTTGGTAAGCAGAATACATCTTCAATTACAAATGTAACAGAAAGATATCTACAATTAATTTTCTCCCACACAATTCCCCCAAACGGTTAACCCTCCTAATTAACTTGTGTAACTCAACACCAAACTTGCTAATTACATTCAGCAACGATGCCACAACAAACTAAGACATACGTGTAAGGTAATATGTATCGACAGCGAATCGATCAATTGATAGGGCATCCGTCAGAGATTACCCCCTTAGCCGTGGGACAGTGTGCTAGATCACAGTGTTCGCCCTGCGTGCCCCACCAGTTCAAGCTCTTCTCTTCTAAACCCACAGCGAAGTACAGCAGAACCGCCATGAAAGCCACTCCAGCATCAAGAGCCGCTGACAGAATATAGTTGTACCTCTGCCACCATTGCTTTCGGTACCGGAAAACAAAGAAGTTGAAGATGGTTCCCACTATGATCCAAGAGTTATAGTTCACTGTTGTTGCCGGCGGCATATATGCAGTTGCACCCAGAAGCACCGGGAGGTTAATCAGTGGGATCCATGATTGCTTGGGGAAGGCCTTGTGCAGAAGCCAGACTATAACTGGACCCAGAATACCTGCAAGGAAGAACCAATTAATGGCTCTGTAGTTCCCAAGAGTGCCAAAGATCCTCATGGGTCCAACCAGACCCCAGATGACGGACGCATCGAAGAAGACACGGTCACCAGGGCACGTCCACGGACTGTTCGGTGGAAGGAGCTCGTCGTTGCATATGTTGTCGATCGACGTCAACTGCCACCATGCCACATTGAGGTTTATGGTTCCATTTATCAACGTTCCGATAAACTGGAATGCAACAACATTCATTCAAGTTAATAGAAGGGGGACAAATTGATGTAAGGAAGAATCTAAAATCAACCTGAATTCATTACAGATGCCTCATAAAACGAGAAGAAGAATTGTGAAATTTGTACCTGAACTAAGAACATGGATCTGGGAGGGATCTTCATGTAATGGCCTAGCTTGAAATCACCAAGAAAAGAGACGGCTTGAGCCATGCTGATATACCCATATGTTTTGAAGCAGACATTTGCAATTGGATATCCCGGCATTATAACACCCATGATGTACTCTGTTATGATGTTTAACCCCGGCGTCTGGACAAACAAATTTCAGAATATCAGTCCCGGTTTTACGACAGCATTTCCATTGTGCAGGAGCAAAGGTTATATATCATTCTGCAAACTGAGATAAACAACTACATAAATGGGAGACAGGAGAGAGGTGAGGAGATCGAAGTAAGTTTTTCACTAGAATTACCTGATTTGTTGTGGCAGTTATGATGCTGATTGGAAGGGTGAACATGAAAGCCATGCCAGCAGCAAATATAAGTCCCCAGTAAGGCAATTGCACCTGTTTCTTCATGAAGATGCAGAGCAAAAGAGATACAATTAATGATACACCAAGCAGGATGTAGAACCACCAGGAAGGTATGTCCTTGTATTTCCTCATCAACCTTGTGTGAATATCCGGTTTGCCGGTGTGAGAAGCACGGTACCGATCATAGATCTCCCTGCAACCAAGTACAAAACATGAACAGTAAACCAAAATGAATTTTCAGGTAATTGAAATAAAATTTGGATCCAGATCAGGATAATTCATGAAGGGCATACCTTCCATAGAAAAGGGCCACATGAGTGACGGTGGCCGCAATGGTGGCGAAGCCAAAGCCATAGGTGAGAGCAAAAAACATGCTGAGATTGATTCGTCCTTGCTTATCATACTGTGCATAATCGATCTCGAATTTGTTATTGACGATGGCTGATATGTTATAAGTCTGACCGGAGGCCGTGAAGAGGTGTGAAGAGAAGATGGGGAAGGTAGTAGCATTATAGGCGTTCAATCCCCAGTAAGCAATGGGGATGACAATGTAGATGATCAATACATAGCCGACCAAGATGTTGACGATGGCAAAGAAAGGGGTGACGAGGGGGCTGGAGAGGAAGGATGCCACAACGGTCCAGTCCAGAGTTAAAGCCCCAAGTCCCAGGCCTTTCATGCCTGATCCAAGCTGATGGGCTGTGACGGATTTGGAGAAAGCCCAACAGATCCATGAGATGGTTGAGAGGGTAGTAAATAAGTACCCTGGGAGTGCATACCAGGAGAAGCTGCAAACCATTGCAATGACGAAGAACTTCGACCTTGACAGGCGTCGCTCATTATCTTTCTCATGCAACGCGCTGCACGTTTTAAAAGTAGAAAATCAGCTGATAGCATGATATGAACTCGTGTAATTTTTTTTTTCTTGTTCGCATAGAAGAATACGTAACAGACCGAAGGACCAAAACACTCGAGTAATTCGCATTGAACATGATATGAACCTCTCATCAGAAAAAAAAATGATATGAACCTGGCCTTGTTTAATGTCAATTTATTAATTATATAAGAAATATAAAATTGGTGTCATTATATACTGAGTTGATCAAACAGCTCAATACCTTAGAGTTTGATATTCTAATGTAAAGGCTATGTATTTAAACTTTCACTACAAACATTATTTAAGATTTTAACAGTTCTAAGCCGTGGTAGCCTGCTGTGCCAGTGAGCCTAATTGACAAGCCTACCCTATGGCCTATCGTTATCTCGGCCCATACTCATATTGAGTCAGCTCAACATGGAATGACAGAGACAGAGAGGCAGTAGGCAAGTGGACCATATATTCCTTTTAATAGAAGGTCTGGAGAAGTGGACTATCTCCACCATCTACCACCGCTGGCAACCACGACCGGCTAACCAAACAGGCAGATTCATACGGGACAGAAAAGGAAGGCAAAACATTCATATACAAACAATAAGAATGTTGAAGGCTACAATAGTTTGAGAGACAAATTGACGTACCGAAATAAAGAGACCTGAACCAGAGTATTGGGCCACCACATGTGCGCTGGCTCCACTACGTACTTCCTCAAAATCCCGGCCCAGCCATATCCCAAGACCTGTTCCACATGCGCACGTTAGCGTAAGCCATGGCCAAACTACACCTTGGAAACACGGATGGATAGGATAGCATAAGCAAACGGGTTGCCAGAACCGCAGAAACAACATTGTACATATCGCAGAAACACTCAAGTGGCTCCGGTAAATTGGTTTTTAGTGATTTTTATTTAAAATAATTCAGATGCAGTCGGTCAAATCTTTATAATTGATTTTTAATGATCCTTTTTGAAAACTGAGAATCCATGTCATTTTAATGTTCATTTAGTGTTTGTTTCCCAAATGACCGACTTAAATGAACAATAAAATGAGAGTAATTCTCAATTATTTAAAAAAAGTATTACTAAAAATTCAATTATCAAGATTTTGGCGATTAAATCTGAATTATTTTTAAAAATATCACTAAAAACGGATTTTCCCCCGGAGGCTCAAACGCCACCGGAAAGAAACCATACCGCAAAGACATTAATTAACACAGCAATAGAAACCAATGATGCTTGTAACAAGAGAGAGAGAGAGAGAATAGATTAAACTAAAAAACCAAATGAGATTGCAATAGATTTAACCTGGGTTGTAATGATAAGAATCCAACTGGCCAAGAAGGAGATCTTCCTGCCATAGAAGGCCTTGATTATAGTAACTATGTTTACGGCGTAAGCTGATCCGCTTCCGAAAGCGGCTCCGGCGTTGGCAAACATGGTGATGAGTACGTGTTCCTTCATGTTGAACGGACCCGGATTTAAGGACAACTCCAAAGATCCGACGCGGTACTTGGTAGTGGGGAGTACCTTGGCCATAAACCGACCGATGGGAAGCGTAGCGACCTGAACAGTGATCTGGGTAACGACGAGAGGCTCTGTTCTGTAGGCGAAAAACTGGTTGATGAAGGACAGCAACCCACACGAAAGAAGACCCAGAAACCACATACGAAAGGTCCATACAGGGATTGAAGGGTCGTCGGTGTTGGTCACCGTCAATCGAACTTGTTCAATCGGAGACAATTCGTCCTCGTCAATCTCCTCGTCCTCTGCTACTTTCACGGAATTCGTTCCCATCTCCACTTCCATTGTCGCCATGTCGAGAGAACCAGAGGGGGGACGTGCAGAGAAACGAAGAGAGAACGATATTTCTAGATATGAAACGAAAATAATTTAAGGTTCAAACCTTCTTAATGAGCCGTTTTATAGGTCAAGAGGAAGGGGTCTCTTTCCTTCTTCGAATGGACAAAAGTGTCACTGTGCGTAACCAGACTTTAGAAGTAACTTTTGAGTTGAGAGATAAAACTCGTTAAGATTAAAGTAAATTTTATGAGATCCATATATGGGTCCAAAATCTTGAGTATTCTCTTTATATAATAGTCTTGATTACGTTAAAGCAGTTGAATGCTGGACAAAGGGAATCAGCGGGGAATCAATGAAATGCCGAAATCTACTTGCTTTCTCTCTGTCTCTGGTGTACAATACACAGACACAGCTGTCGTTACGGACTTACTCGATCAAGTTGAGGAGAAATCCTCTATAACACCGTCGGCTTTCACAGAAAACCCGCTTTTCAATAAATTTTTTTTGGTAATGCCGCTTTTCAATAAATTCACGCGGCCTTTTCGAAGGAATGTATTTATCAGATTCTCTTTTTCTGACAGTTTCCAATAATTTTCCAGTGGAGTTCTGTAGCTCTGTTTAATGTGGGTTGGCAATGAAATAAGATATATTACTACCTAACGGAATTTGTGATCCTCATTCTGGTCAAGTGTGGAAGCATTTATTGAGTTAGGGGATTTCCACCACCTATATAACTCATGAATTAAGGACTACCCAAAAAAAAAAAAAACTCATGAATTAAGAATCCTCGCAACCATAATTTTTATTTAACACGAATTAATCCATTTTCAAATCTTTCACAAATTAAGTTCTCGATCGTCTATCAGCCCAGGTAGAGTTGGGATCTCAGTCATCCTTATTTGTTTTGATGGAATAATTTGGTTAAAGACAAGATACTCTCCAATTTTTTAAATGTTTCAGAAAGCATTTTATAATTGTCTGAAAGGTTCCCCTCCAATGGAAGATATACAATAATTTATCGGTGATAAAAGGTATTGACATCTTATTTTGATTTATTTAATTACTTGTGGATGTGTTAGCGGAAATCACGAACGAGATGATTAAAAGAAAGGAGAAATAAGCAAGCAAAGTAAATCTAATGCAGGCAAATTAATAGTATTTATAAGTATTAATTAGAAGCTTCCAAAGAAGAAAGTAAATCTAATGTTGACTGCAGAGATTTGAACTTTGTTGACTTATTTACTCTATTATTGTCTTTATAATGAATGTTTCGATGTTCCATTTTCCTATTTTTTTTTTTGTTTCCCTAATTACCGCTCAGTATTTGTCCACCATGACTTGATTCTGACGTCCTTGTATATATATAGTTAGAAGATAGCATCAAAACCATTTTTAGACGGCACAAAAGATGGAGGATTATCGTTTATAAAACTAAGGCAGTGTTCCGTATGAATGCTACAAAACCAGCACTTATTTTGTCTTAAAGCCGGATCATTATTAACCAGCGCTTATTTTGCCGCACATACGTAGAAAGAGGTGGACGAGGAGAAACCATGTGACTTACATGATTATTAAGTTTTAAAAAAGGTAATGCAGTTTTGACAATCCCTATTAGGGTGCCTCCCGTTACATATAGTATAGGCTAGGGGCATGTGCAATGCATTTAAATTAACTTGATCAGTTCGTACTTAGTTATAAATTTAAATGCGTACATTCAATTATTTGGGGATAAAAGTAAATAGAAATGACAGTAAATGACGTTTTAGGTAGCGGTAGAAAAGAAACCAGTTACTAAGATACATATGTGAAAACAGCCAATTGGGAGATGCAAGTAAAAATAAGTAATAGTGAAGGGCATTCTTGGATAATCTTTAAGATTCTCTTTATACCTTTTTTTTTTTTAATAAAATAGTATGGATTCTTCCCTTTATCATCAAATGACTAGGACACGAAGTGATTAGGACATGAAATGTAAGTTGCAGAATGGTACATACGTATACGGTCACATGAGTAACGTAACGTCAAAGGAAAACTTCCTTGGATGTACCAAAATAAGTAGAGTTATTTTAGATTTTTATTTTATATTTTAAAATAAATGTATTGCAATGGGTTCACATTGAGCTTACTTTGGTACCGTTTGGAAACGTTTTTCAGAAGTGTTTTTTTTTTCTTTTGAAAGCAGAGAATTACTTTTGAAAGCAAAAGTGCTCACTACAAAAAGATTGATTTTTACCGGCGGTCGCCTACCGCCGGGAATAACTCGATACCCATCGTTAAATCTTTATGTGGCGGTAATAGCTCCCGTCGCTTAATACCCAGCCGGTAACTACCGCCGCTAAAGACCTGCACCTGCATTAACGAAAAGCTATAATTAGCACACCATTATCCATTAAACCAAAAGACCTTGTAAAATACCTGTTTTCCTAGCAAATTTTATAATGAATAGAACTATAGAATTACAAAAAAAATTGAATTAGAAAAGATTCAAATTAGATTAAAGTACTTCAAACATTCATGTTTTATAAAGCTAAGTAAAAATAAATTGATGGTTTCCATTAACAAGTGACATTGTAACTCGTATCAATTTAATATCCCTGCATGAAAATAGCAATGAATCATCAATAATATCATAATTTTGAATTCTAAAATTATAAGTAGACAAATCAATTTAGATAAATATATATATATAGGACCAAAGCTATCTTGTGTTACTCACCTCAAATAATAAGAGTGTCTAGATAGAATCCAGAGGAGGACTGTCATTTGCAGATGTTTCACCAGGATGCTATACATTGTGACAAAGATCATTAAGTGTGGCA
This sequence comes from Buxus sempervirens, assembly GCA_947561395.2. Classification (NCBI taxonomy): domain Eukaryota; kingdom Viridiplantae; phylum Streptophyta; class Magnoliopsida; order Buxales; family Buxaceae; genus Buxus; species Buxus sempervirens. The sequence goes on from OX387190.1 coordinate 33,746,901, forward strand.
TTTAAATATATAGTTGATATAATCTTGTGCTATATGTATTTTTGGAGGCATTTATATAATACTTGTCTTTGAAGTGAACTGATTAAGCTTTAAAGTTCTGAATATTCTCTGGCATGTTGTGCAACAGTTGCTTCAATTGCTTCTCGTTGTCGCCTCTCCTCATCTAGCCGCTCTTCCGTACGTTGCAATTGTTCTCGCATCCTATTAAACTCATCCATATCGACATAACGAGATGGCGTATTGCTCGAGAATGCGCCACCCCACAGTCTAGTGGGAGTAGATGTGGCAATTGTGACCCGTGACCCGCCAACCCGCCCAAACCTGCCCGGTCTTAGGCGGGTTAGGGTTGACTGTTTCAACCCGTGGGTTGGGTTTGGGTCATGAATTCTCAACCCGATTATAAACGGGTTGGGTTAGGGTTTGACCCATCAACCCGAAATGACCTTATTACAATCCGTTTATTTTTTTGTGTAATAAAAGTTTCGAACATTATAATAACAATACTTGTGGCTACTCAACCTTTTTTCTTTTAATATAAATAATGACAAAGGATAAAGTGAAGAAAGATTTTTTAGGTATAAATATTTCAAATTTCTTAGCCTCTACTAATATAAATTGAGGCATAGATGACAAGTAAAGTCTATTAAGATTTTATTATTATGTTTTAGTTCTTTTCTTTATGTTATTTTAGTTCTATCTTAATGATTATTGTGTTATTATGCTTGTTAGGTGTTCTTTGATATTAGAATGAATTAAAAAATAGAATTCGCATAGACTTTGATATTAGAATAAATTAAAATTAAAATTTTTAGTAATAATTTAAATTATTTAAACGGGTTGGTGGGTTGAAGCGGGTTAGAGTGGGTTGGATTAGAGTTGAGATATTCCAACCCGTTTATTAAATGGGCAGGTTTGGGTTGAGCCTTGGCTACATCAACCCAACCCGAACCTGCCCAAACCCGATCCATTGCCACCTCTAAGTGGGAGTGTGGCCTAGCCCACAACACCGTACCCTGCCATGTGTGTCACACCCCATGACTTGAGTATATACATCATCTTAGGCCATCGCATCTGACGTGCCTTATTTCATAATAGTTCGCATTTGATCCTGGAAAAATATTTATGCAATCATTTAGCTATCAAAATAGATGTTAATAAAGTTAATCATATTGTACCATTACACCTACAATAGGATGAAATGATTGCAATAAAGTGCATAGGTAATCATAAATTTCATATAACTTACTATCTTGTCAGCTGCTTCATCATTGATTGGCGTGCCATATTTTCGAGTATGCATTCTTATAAAAGTCTCAGCACGACCCGCTAATCCCTAATGAAAAAGTATGCTGTTAATCCATCATAAATCATTTAAACATCCACAAGCAGACATTAATACAAATGACCTAATTAAAAAAAGGAAGAAATATAAAAACAAAAACCTTAAAGAGATAAATAAAGAAAAAATAATAAGTTGTCGAAAACAAAATCATACAAGTCAATAACAAGCTGAAAATGTAGAGGCATTGATTGTTAGTTACTTTAATTGGATTTTCCAACATATTTTTTAATAGGAGAAAACAGTGTGTCATATACTACACAATTCAAGATTAAAAAAATGAAGTGCAAAGTTCAGCATTTTTTGGGTATTAATCAAATGCCCTAAAAATAGAGCATTGTCCAGACCAAATTGGTCTAAAATAATAACCATTTAACCTGGAAACAAAAAAATAGTAGAAATATTGCATTCATATACCAAAAAAGAGTGGAAATAATAACCTTTTACATGCCATACATTGGTTCCATTTCAAATTATATGATCAATTCACTTCACCAATGCACTGATTTTTCAAAATCAAAACAAAACACTGTCATTGTTATTGGAGTTTACTTTCTACAAATCATGTGAAACAGAATGGACAATCAAGAGATGCCAAAGAGATAAAAGTGGGAGATACTCGATTATTATCCAAGGCAAGTGGGGAGTAGGGCTGGCAATGGGTCGGATATATATCCGATTTTTCGATCCGAATCCGATCCGAAATTGGCGAATTCGATTCGAAATTTAAGATCCGTGGTTCGAATACCGATCTAAAATCTAAGATCCGAAAAAATTTGGATTCAAATACGAATATACATATATCCGATCCGAATAGGATCCGACCGAAATCATATATATCTTATACATAAACCCAGAGCAGACATTAGTTAGATTGTAGACCATTTATAAACTACGGTTGAACCATTATAACTAAAACCAAAAACCTTTAGAAAACGATTTGCCCTAAATCTAAGCTTTCTCTTCTCTTTGTCACTGCCACCCTCTAGCGACTGGTACCTGCAAACCCACTTAAAGAACCAATTCCAAAACCCCCTATTTTGCTTTGAAATTCCATTGTCCAGAACAAGCCGGTCGTTCTAAGTTCTAGGGTACGATTTTTTTTTCCAGTCGCTCAATATCCATTATTGCGTGGTGCTTCAAATTTGAAGTTCAAACCCATTTCTCATTTAAATCCCTCTCTTAGTAGGGCTGGCAATGAGTGAAATATATATCCGAATTCGATCCGAATCCGATCTGAAACCGAAATTGGCGAATTCGAATATAGGATTTAGATCCGTGGTTCGAATACGGATCTGAAATCTAAGATCCGAAAAAATTCGGATTCAAATACGAATATACATATATCCAATCCGTATTCGACCGATTGCCACCCCTAGTGGGGAGGTAAGTCAAAATCAACCTTGGATCAGCCTACACAATTGCAAATATCATTCCTTGTTAAAAAACCAATTACCAATTTTAACATCTATTCGGAATGTGTGAAGTCTTAAAGCATATCCTTGCTAAATTCAAACAAGTGGATTCCCAAGAACATCATTAGCACAACTTGCTTGGTTTAAAAGAGTTCTGGATTGTAATCTTTACTTTAATGATGATTGTTGTTAGAACTAATATAATAAGGCATTAGAATTCATGATCTCTTTGAATTTAGTTATGTGAGAGAACCATGTGCTTGTATTGGATCTTTTTTTGCGCTGCAATTGGCACAACTTGGCCATGTTGTTGATGTGCATAGGTGACGTCTCCTTGCAATGATGGATGACTCATGGATCAATGGAGTCTTTGAACATAGCAGGCTCAAACCCACCTAAACTAGCATCAGTTGAATGGGTTGAATACTGATGATAACAAATTCCAATCAATTTATACATGAATTAAAAGAATTTGATGCAACATAACAATACTAATATGTCTTTTTTACTTTTGTTCACAAATGGCATAGTTGTGACAGCTTTAAAATTATGGAGGAAGAAAAACCTTCATTAAATAGCCGATTCGATTAGAAAAAAATTCTGGTCTCAAAATGTGGAAAATAATGGCAGTGAAGATCAACACACTCAAGATCTTGCACATGCCTTACTCAAACTTAAAAGAAAATCAAAAGAAGAAATATATATCATTAGCATTATCGAGATGCTAACATTGAGACGAACACATTCGGCAATCTTGCAGGTTAGAGGGAGAACGGCGGTAATTACTAATCAGAGAACGGAGGATGGCGGCTTGGCAACGGGGATGCCTAACGTCAATGGGGCAACGGTTGACGGAGGCTTGCCAATGGTGAAGACGAACAGCAATGAACAAACTAAGGTGCCGACAGTGAAGACGAACGACGGTAAAGATGAGCAAACGAAGGGGTGAAGACGAGTAAATGAACGGCGGTAGGACTGTTGACGGTGAAGACGAATGGCGGCAAAAACCCTCAATCTCAGTCGATTACAGTCAAAAGAAAACCCCAATTCACGTGAAGGGCTTTCCTATGCGAATTAGGGATTTATACCCTTTTAGTGGTGGTAACTTATTACCGCCGCTTAAAGAGATTAACACCGGTAGTAACTACCGCCGCAAAACATTTATGTTTTAATCAGCAAAAAACAAAACTTACATTTTTTTTACCGGGCAGTGGTTAGAATTATTACCGGCGGACCTACCGCCAGTAAAAACACGCGTCAAATTCTCGTGCCAAAATCCGGGTTCGCGCCATCCTTTTTAGCGGCGGTAGGATTTTACCACCGCTAAATGCTTCTTTCCAGGGCAGCACAATCTCTCCCGCCATTTAAAGGTAAATGAACACTATTACCGCCGCTAAAAATCCGACGCTAGAACTCCGCTTTTTTGTAGTGGATGTTTGGTTATGCAGACATAAAGCTATTTATAAGAAGCAAAAAGTAATTTCAATGCTTTTCAAAAGAAGCATAAAAATGTTGCTTCTCACTTTAATCATAAATTTACTTTTTTGTTTCTAAAACCCTCGACACAAAACTAAACCGGGAAAAAATTGACCCATCATGTCCAATCCAACCCGAATAAAACGGGTTTGAGTTGACCTGTGTAATAGTTGGGTTGGCTTCAGATTGGGGACTTAGTAACCCATTCGTATTCAGGTCAACTTGAATCTAGCCCAATAATGATCTGTTAAACCCAATAATGACCTGTTTAACATAGTAATGACCCGTTTAATCTGATAATGATCCGTTCAACTCAATAACGGCCCGTTTAACCTGATATTGACTCGTTTAACCCGATAATGACCCGCTTAACCCAATAATGATCTGTTTAACCTGATAATGACCCGTTTAATTCGATAATTACCTGTTTAACCTGATAATGACCCGTTTAACTCGATAATTACCTGTTTAACCTGATAATGACCCGTTTAACCCTAAATTGTATCACTAATTCACATTATTTTCTATTGGTTTATTTTTTTATATTTAAAAAATAAAAACTTTTAATCAAGTTGGTGGTTTGAACCCGATTATTGACAAGTTGGGTTTGGTTTTGGGTTTCCCAACCCACCAATAAACAAATTCAACTTGAACCGACCCAATTATTGCTCAACCCGTTACAATATACGTCAAGTATATTTGTAAGTAGAATGCATCAACTGTTTACGGTAGTTTTATATGATAGCATAAAATCAATTTATATACTACTGTTGTTACCAAACATGTTTTTTTGCTTCTTCGCAGCAAAGCAAAAGTTTACCAAACGGCTTTGCTTCAACAAAGGATTTTCTGAAAAACAGAACATTACTTTTTTGTTTTTTTTCTTTTGAAAGTAAGAAAGCAAAGCGTTACCAAACGGAGCCTTTGTCTGCCTGTAATAAATCGCATCTTTCTTGTCGCCATCCAAAGCTAAAGAGCCTCGATACATTTGAATTAAAGCCAATTACACTCGCGTTCAAGACGGAAGGGCACATTTCAAGCACGAGTGTGGGACCTGTGGGTTGGTGTCTTCGTGGCGTACGTTAAGGACGCAAAAACCGAAGGCAATTTACATAGAACACTACACCCAATCATTCTCTGTTTGTTAGTTACTTGTTCTGCGGCATAATACAAACAGTTGGCCTGCACTGCAGTCTCACGCCAGCCTTAAAAAATGCTATGAGTGGCTAGAGCAGAAAATATAACTTGGACGGCCCAGAGCCCCACCCGATCCAACCCAAACAAAAGCCTGAACTAAGCATTTAGTTGGACTGCCCAAAGCCTGCTGATCCAACCCAAACAACTGTATTTATTCTAGCCGGTAAGGATTGGGATCTCAGGGAAGGCAGAGGCAAAGACTTTTGTTGGCATCATGTGGAACTTCTCAAGGAAATCAGAAGCTTTCAAAATCCTCACCTGGCTTCTGCTGACCCAAGGGAACTGTTTTATGTCTTAAATCCTCACCTTTCTTATGCTGTTTCAGGCTGCCCAATGCATTAACCCAAGCCAGATCCAAAGTTCCTTTTGCTTGGGTTTTCCAATCTTGGGCCCAACCCAAAAGTTGGCAAAGGCTAACACCACCAACGTGTTTACCTGCGCTGCCACTGGATGAGAATACAGACTAATGAATCACTCTTGATCAGCTATTGGATATTATCCTCCGCAGAACAAGACTATGTAGACAGGAATTATCTTGAGCCTTGAGGGCGACAGATGATACAGACAACTGGAGATACACATATTAATAGCGGCATGGTGTTTTTATTGTCCAGGTACATTTTGCTTCTCGTAACATTTTTTTAAGGTTGTTTTACTTATGTTATATTATAAACTATAAATTGATAAGATATATTGGTATATAGGTTGTTTTACTTATGTTATATTATAAATTATAAATTTATAAGATATATTGGTATATAGGCCCACCGTAGATGGCAAAACTAGTAATCTTCTATTGTCATTTTGTCTTATGTAATTTCATTTTTCACTTCTAAAAGAGACCCTTTAACCATTCCTTATGGCTTACATGCCCTAAAATTTTAAACTACATGCATGCACCCACTAGTATACTTAACGGCTAAAAAATGCACACGAAGATTCTGGCCCCACATTCTTCTCATTTACTTTCCACTACGCTGAATTTTGAGTTAAAATAAGATTAAGAAAAAGAAAAAAAAAATTCGTACAAAATTACATATCAAAAAAGTAAATGGTAATGAAGTTGGCTTCCTATTAGAACTCAACAAATAGCGATACACAGAAGGTAAAGAAAAGAAATCAGATATCATTTTGATAGATGAACTGGTCTAGATATCGATCTGGAAGACGACAAATTTCAAGAACAAAATAACTTCTGGACTTCAATAAAAATCCTTCCTTAAAAAAAAATGAACTCCCTAAAAGCCTTTATATAGGTGTTAAGAAAACCCAAAAAATAGTAAACTGAACTTATTAAAAATAGCAAAATTCGAGTTAGATTCAAATTCCTAAAATATAGCTTAAGATAAGAATATCGTCAAACGATTGACTCAAAACAAACTTTCCTTGATCCTAAACAAAAGCAATCAATTTTTTCCTAAAATAGCAAATTCACTTTGAAGGCCTAAACGAAGGAATTTGACCGAAAAATGGCATACATCACTCCAAAGCATTGAGTTTTGATATCCACGCTTTTTCCAATCAACTGACCAATTTCAGCCCATTCTGACAATGTTGAGCAAAATGCCCCCGACTTGGAAAACACTATTTGACTATCACTAAATCCTTAGAACTTGTCCTACATCAAGTAGTTGTGCCATTCTTCACTTCAATTCCTTTCAAGATATGCAATACTATAATATATATGTTAAGATTTAGATATACATAAAAATATATATATTTCAAAAAGTTAAATTACATAAATTAAAAAATTTTATTTTCCCAGATTTTAGTTTGAATAACCTTTTTTAAAAGAATTTTGTAAATAAAATTGTTAGATTAAAATCAATTTTATAAATTTACATAGGGTTAGGATTAAAAAATATAATCCACAATGGTAGTAAACCAAAAAAAAATGCATGTCATTAGTGTTTTGAATAATTTTTTTCTATAAAAATTGATATAGGAGTGTAAAAAAATATTTATGTATTCCAACTTCGTGTGCATGCTAGTAAAAATTAAGAATGCCAAGTTTAGTTTTTTTTTTTTTTTCTCCCACAAATGTAACAGAATGATATCTACAATCAGTGGCGGAACCACGTTAACTAGGGGGGCAAGGCTAGGGGGGCAATTCCACCCCACCACCACCACCACCACCCCCCACATCCAACTCATTGAAATTTCTATATTTCATGAGAAGTATTAATTGAAAATCTTTTTTGCCCCTAAGATTTGGAGTCCTGGTTCCGCCGCTGTCTACAATTGATTTTTCTCCCACATGTACAATTCCCCCAAACGGTTAACGCTTCTAATTAACTTGTGTAATTCAACACCAAATTTGCTAATTACATTCAGAAATGATGCCACAACAAACTAAGATATTCGTGTAAGATAATATGTATCGACAGCGAATCGATCAATTGATAGGGCATCCGTCAGAGATTACCCCCTTAGCCGTGGGACAGGCTGCTAGATCACAGTGTTCGCCCTGGGTGCCCCACCAGTTCAAGCTCTTCTCTTCTAAACCCACAGCGAAGAACAGCAGCACCGTCATGAAAGCCACTCCAGCATCAAGAGCCGCTGACAGAACATAGTTGTACCTCTGCCACCATTGCTTCCGGTACCGGAAAACAAAGAAGTTGAAGATGGTTCCCACTATGATCCAAGAGTTATAGTTCACTGTTGTTGCCGGCGGCATATATGCAGTTGCACCCAGAAGCACCGGGAGGTTAATCAGTGGGATCCATGATTGCTTGGGGAAGGCCTTGTGCAGAAGCCAGACTATAACTGGACCCAGAAAACCTGCAAGGAAGAACCAATTAATGGCACTGTAGTTCCCTTGAGTTCCAAACATCTTCATGGGTCCAACCAGACCCCAGATGACAGACGCATCGAAGAAGACACGGTCACCAGGGCACGTCCACGGACTGTTCGGTGGAAGGAGCTCGTCCTTGCATATTTTGTCGATCGACGTCAACTGCCACCATGCCACATTGAGGTTTATGGTTCCATTTATCAACGTTCCGATAAACTGGAATGCAACAACATTCATTCAAGTTAATAGAAGGGGGACAAATTGATGTAAGGAAGAATCTAAAATCAACCTGAATTCATTACAGATGCCTCATAAAACGAGAAGAAGAATTGTGAAATTTGCACCTGAACTAAGAACATGGATCTGGGAGGGATCTTCATGTAATGGCCTAGCTTGAAATCACCAAGAAAAGAGATGGCTTGAACCATGCTGATATACCCATATGTTTTGAAGCAGACATTTGCAATTGGATATCCCGGCATTATAACACCCATGATGTACTCTGTTATGATGTTTAACCCCGGCGTCTGGACAAAACAAATTTCAGAATATCAGTCCCGGTTTTATGGCAGCATTTCCATTGTGCAGGAGCAAAGGTTATACATCGTTCTGCAAACTGAGATAAACAACTACATATATGGGAGACAGGAGAGAGGTGAGGAGATCGAAGTAAGTTTTTCACTAGAATTACCTGATTTGTTGTGGCAGTTATGATGCTGATTGGAAGGGTGAACATGAAAGCTAAGCCAGCAGCAAATATAAGTCCCCAGTACGGCAATTGCACCTGTTCCTTCATTAAGATGCAGAGCAAAAGAGACACAATTAATGATACACCAAGCAGGATGTAGAACCACCAGGAAGGTACGTCCTTATATTTCCTCATCAACCTTGTGTGGATATCCGGTTTGCCGGTGGAAGAAGCACGGTACCGATCATAGATTTCCCTGCAACCAGATATAAAACATAAACAATAATACCAAAATGAATTTGCAGGTAATTGAAATAAAATTTGGATTCATATCAGGATAATTCATAAAGGGCATACCTTCCATAGAAAAAGGCCACATGAGTGACGGTGGCCGCAATGGTGGCGAAGCCAAAGCCATAAGTGGTGAGAGCAAAAAACATGCTGAGATTGATTCTTCCTTGCTTATCATATTGTGCATAGTCGATCTCGAAATTGTTATCGACGATGGCCGATATGTTATAAGTCTGACCGGAGGCCGTGAAGAGGTGTGAAGAGAAGATGGGGAAGGTAGTAGCATTGTAGGCGTTGAATCCCCAGTAGGCTATGGGGATGACAATGTAGATGATCAAGACATAGCCGATGAAGATGTTGGCGATGGCAAAGAAAGGGGTGACGAGGGGGCTGGAGAGGAAGGATGCCACAACGGTCCAGTCCAGAGTGAAAGCCCCCAGCCCCAGGCCTTGCATTCCTGATCCAAGCTGTTGGGCCGTGACGGATTTGGAGAAGGCCCAGCAGATCCATGAGATGCTTGAGAGGGTAGTAAATAAGTACCCTGGGAGTACATACCAGGAGAAGCTGCAAACCATTGCAATGACGAAGAACTTCGCCCTTGACATGCGTCGCTCCTTATCTTTCTCATGCAACGCGCTGCACGTTTTATATGTAGAAAATCAGCTGCTCACATGATCCAAAATTCCTTTTTTTCTTGTTCGCATACGAGAATACGTAACACTGTAACAGACAGAGGGACCAAAACACTCGTGTACTTCGAATTGAACATGATCTGAACCGTAAAGATCTTGAACGTCAGTCGGAAAGACTCAAAGACCACACGTGACACGACGAGACACTAACACCTATAGTCGGCATGTCTAACGTACCGTGTCCTGCCCACCGGGGCACAGTTGAGTCCTGCCAACCGTGCAATTGTGGCGTGCTCATGTTGTACCTGAGTCTTCTTTCTGTTTTTATTGGTGAACATGTTGTACTGTGTCTTGTTTGTGCCATGCCCATACCATTTCAATTAATGTTTATTTATTAGATATATAATAAATATAAAACTGATGCCATTATATTATATATTGAGTGATAATACAACTCAATACTTTAGAACTACCAGTTTAAACTTCACTACAAACATAATTTAAGATTTTAAGGGTTCTAACTTCTAAGCCGTGCTAGCCTGCTGTGCCAGTGGGCCTAATTGACAAGCCCACCCTATGGCGTTTAAATCTATAATCATCTCGGCCCATACCCATAACCATACCCATATTGAGTCAGCTCAACATGGACATAGTTTGTTACTCTCCGGCACTGACTTTTGAATTGGCAATAGCGAAGAAGATAAGGAGTGCCCCATTATCAGCTTGGGACTCCAATTCATACAGACTGACCTTCATTTCCCTTCAATTTGAATGACAGGGACAGAGAGGTAGTAGGCAAGTGGACCATATTTTTCTTCTGTCTGGACTCTGGAGAAGTGGACTATCTCCACCATCTACCACCGCTGGCAACCACTACCGGCTAACCAAACAGGCAGATTCGTACAAAACAGAAAAGGAAGGCAAAACATTCATATACAAACAATAATAATGTTGAAGGCTACAAAAGGTTGGGAGACAAATTGACGTACCGAAATAAAGAGACCTGAACCAGAGTACTAGGCCACCACATGTGCGCTGGTTCCACTACGTACTTCCTCAAAAGCCCGGCCCAGCCATATCCCAATACCTGTCCAACAAGCGCACGTTAGCATAAGCCATAGACAAACTACACCTTGGAAACACAGATGGATCGGATAGTACAAGCAAACGGGTTGCCAGAAAAGCAGAAACCACATGATAAATATTGTAGAAATACTAAGGCTCTGTTTGGAACCCTAGATTTGGGTAGAAAAGAAAAGAAAATGCTAAAATTTTCTTTTCTCTTGTTTGGTTTCAATGAAGGAAAATGAGATTTTCTCTCTTTCTTTCTCTCTAATGTAAAAAAAAAATTCTCTAAAAAAGTAGGAATTTTGAAAGAAAAGAAAATTTACCATCACTTGTACTATTCACACCACCCACCTAGGGCTGGCAATGGGTCGGGAATATATCTGAATTCAATCCGAATCCGATTCGAAATTGATGAATCCGATCCGAAATCTGAGATCCGTTGTTCGAATACGGATCTGAAATCTAAGATCCAAAAAAATTCAAATTCAAATACGAATATACATATATTCGATCCGAATAGGATCCGACCGAAATCATATATATCCTATGTATAAACCCAGAGCAGACATTGGTTAGACTGTAGACCATTTATAAACTACGGTTGAACTATCATAACTAAAACCAAAAACCTTTAGATAAAGATTTGCCCTAAACTCTCTCCTCTTTGTCACTGCCACCCTCCGGCGACTGGTACCTGCAAACCGACTTAAAGAACCAATTCCAAAACCCCTTATTTTGAAACCTTTTTTGCTCTGAAATTCCATTGTCCAGAACAGGCCGGTCATTCTAAGTTTCGGGGTACGATTTTATTTGTCAGTCACTCAATATCCACTGTTGCATGGTGCTTCAAATTTGAAGTTCAAACCCATTTCTCATTTAAATCCCTCTCTGAGTAGGGTTGGAAATGAGTGGGATATATATCCAAAATCGATCCGAATCCGATTCGAAACTGAAATTGGCGAATTTGAATATAGGATTTAGATCCGTGATTCGAATACGGATCTGAAATCTAAGATCCGATAAAATTCGGATTCAAATACGAATATACACATATTCGATCCGTATTCGACCGATTGCCACCCCTACACCCACCCAACCCACCACTAGCACAATCCACCACCACCACAACCTACTATCCACCATCGCCTACTGCCACCGCTAACCACCACCATCGCCCGCTACCACCCACCATCGCTCGCCACCATCGTCAACCACCACCAGCCACCGCTACCACCTCTATCATCGCAGTCGCCGTCGCTGCCACCCCACCAATCCTACCAGTATCTGTCCACTCTCACTCGCCCACCATCCAACCACTGGAAAAGAAAATAAAATTAGTATTTTTATTTTATTTTCTCTTCTTTTTTTTTCATTTTAGCTTTATTTTCTTTTCTCCCCAAATCTAGGATCCAAACACAGCCTAAAGAAGCTCTAACACCTTCTTTTTTTTGTAACAAGAAGCTCAAACACCTCCGGAAAGAAACCATACGCACAGACATTAATAAGAGAGAGAAAAAGAGAGAGAGAGAGAGAGAATAGATTAAACTAAAAATCCAAATGAGATTGCAATAGATTTAACCTGGGTTGTAATGATAAGAATCCAACTGGCCAAGAAGGAGATCTTCCTGCCATAGAAGGCCTTGATTATAGTAACTATGTTTACGGCGTAAGGTGATCCGCTTCCGAAAGCGGCTCCGGCGTTGGCAAACATGGTGATGAGTACGTGTTCCTTCATGTTGAAGGGACCCGGATTTAAAGACAACTCCAGCGATCCGACGCGGTACTTGGTAGTGGGGAGTACCTTGGCCATAAACTGGCCGATGGGAAGCGTAGCGACTTGAACGGTGATCTGGGTAACGACGAGAGGCTCCTTTCTGTAGGCGAAAAACTGGTTGATGAAGGACAGCAATCCACACGAAAGAAGACCTAGAAACCACATACGAAAGGTCCATACAGGGATTGAAGGGTCGTCGGTGTTGGTCACCGTCAACCGAACTTGTTCAATCGGAGACAATTCGTCCTCGTCAATCTCCTCCTCCTCTGCTACTTTCACGGAATTCGTTCCCATCTCCACTTCCATTGTTCCCATGTCGAGAGAACCAGAGGGGGGACGCGCAGAGGGACGGAGAGAATGATATTTCTAGATATGAAACGAAAATAATAGTCTTGATTACGTTAAAGCAATTGAATGCTGGAAGAAGAGAATCAGCGGGGAATCAATGAAAAACCGAAAGGGTAAATTGGTTTTTAGTGATATTTTTCAACATAATTCAGATTCAGTCGGCCACTTTTAGAAAATTGAGAATTAATAATACTTTTTTTTTAAATAATTAGAAATCAGTATCATTTTACTGTTAGTAAAGAATTCCTTCGGAAAATGGCTTTAAAACCTTTTTACTCATTTACATATAAGTGAGGTTTGCAAGTCTTTTTGAAGGTATTTTTGAAAGAAATTCTTCATAAATAGTAAAATGACACTGACTTCCAATTCCAATTATTTAAAAAAAGTATTACTAATTCTTAATTTTCAAGAATTGACCAACTGAATCCGAATTATTTTGAAAAGTATCATTAAAAACCAATTTTCCAATATATACATAGATGTTGTTTGGGAAAATTGGTGTGGGGTATTTTTGAAAGAAATTCTTTATGAATAATAAAATGATGTTAATTTCAATTATTTAAAACATATCACTAATTCTTAATTGTTAAGAATTGGATGACTAAATCTAAATTATTTTAAAAAATTGACACTAAAACCCAATTTTCCCTAGATTTTTCTCACTCATGATAGTTATCAATAATTTTCCTGTGGCTGTAGCTCTCTGTTAGCGGAATTTGTGATCCTCATTTTTGTCAAGTGTGGATATATTACCTAACGGAATTTCCCTAGAATCCTCGCAACCATAATTTTTACTTAACATGGATTAATCATTTTCAAATCTTTCACAAATTTCTCAACTAATATTATCAACGAACATACTGCCTTCTCCCATCGGGATCAAATATTGTTAAATGAAACTTTAATCCCCCTAATGTTGATAGCATGAAGTAGAGTTAAAAATGTCTTTTTAGCTGCAGCATAATCAAGTTTCACTCACCGTTATTGACTACTAAGGTACCGTTTGGTAACGCTTTTCAAAAGTGCTTTTTTGCTTTTGAAAACAAAAAATTGCTTTCAAAAGCAAAAGTGTTGTTTGGTTATGCACACTTGACACACAGGCCTGGAGTTGGATTGGGAGGCTGGATGTTGTCCTCCTTGCCCGCGATTACCACGACCTCGACCTCTGGAGTTAGAGTTCTGATTGTAGAATTGCTGATGCTCCTGTGAGGAGATTTGGTGAGATTGTGGTTTTCTACCACGAGAGCGGTTGTCATTTCGAGTAGCAACATTAATAGATCCAACCGTGCTTTCAAGAGTAACTTGTTGTTGCTCAATACGTAACTCAAAGGTGAGAAGATGGTTGAATATTTCTTCAGAGGCCATTTTGTCAATTTGTGTAGAAATTGACGTCACAATTGCATCATAGGAAGTATCAAGGCCCCCAAGAAGATAGGCAGTGAATTCACGAATCTGCAGAAGCTGTCCAATTGTAGCCAAAGTGTCCGAGTAGGACTTCATTTTTTGATAGTAATCGGAAATAGACATGTTTCCCTTCTTAGTGAATGCCAGAAATTGCCGAGTTTGGATAGCTCGAATAGATGAGTGAGAAGAAAACATTCTTTCAAGGGCAACCCAGACTTCTCTGGAAGTGGAGAGCCCCACCATCTGAGCCAAGATGCCTTCAGACAAAGATGACACCAAGGTACTGAGGACGATCTGGTCTTGGTTATACCAAGAGATATATTCAGGATTTGGAATTTCTGCAGGAGCCGTGGCTGATGGTCCTGCTTCAGGGTTGGCAATAGTAGATTGAGGACTGGACAAGGTACCATCAACAAAGCCAAACAAGCGTTAGCCACACAAGTAAGGAACAATCTGAGTTTTCCATAGTAAGTAGTTGTCTTTTGTAAGCTTGACTGTGACAAGGCTGTGTATGTTGACTGGGCTGACAGAGGTGGGGTAGGCTGATTACACAGTGAAGGTGGAAGGGGTAGAAGAGGAGTCAAAGGCCATAGGAACTAAAGGACAAAGGTCACTGTGTGGCTCTGATACCACGAAACAATTCTGTATTGATGTAAAACTCCCTTACTTATTCCAGCGAGAGGATCTTGATTTATAGTTGATGAGGGTACAAAATCATATATGTCCTAGAATTATGGCACATGTCGCCAACAGAATAGCTAATTTATAGGGATTCTATCGACAAGTAAAGAATGGCTACAATGAAAGAAAGATTTGATTTACAGAATATGTTAAACTCCTAAAATCATGGTGCCCCAAGGATATCTTGCTGTTAATCTTTTAACCCCAAAGGGTTGGCCTAGTGGTCAAGGCTTGGGGCCTGGGGGTATGCTCCCTCCAAGGTCTCAGGTTCAAAACTTCTCAGGTGCTATCAATTCTTTGGGGTTACCCCAGGGCCTTTGGCCTGGTAATTACCCGGTTTGTGTGGGACGGGGGGACTGCGCAAGCCCTTGGGGATTAGTCGTGGTGCGCGCAAGCTGGCCCGGATACCCAAGTTTCAAAATATATATATATATATATATATATATTTCCATATGTGATTTCCTTAATATTGCTTCTAAAACCCTTGACACAAAACTAAACTGGGAAAAAATTGATCCATCATGTCCAATCCAACCCGAATAAACGGGTTCGGGTTGACCCGTGTAATAGTTGGGTCTGTTTTGAATTGGGGACTTAGTAACCCATTCGTATTCAAGTCAACTTGAATCTAACCCGATAATGATCTGTTTAACCCGATAATGACATGTTTAACACGATAATGACCCGTTTAATCCGATAATGATCCGTTCAACCCGATAATGGCTCGTTTAACCTGATAATTGAGAGTTGGGAGTTGACCTTATATGCTTCTAGAAGGGAAAGTGAAATGAGGGAGTGCTGGTTCATCATTTTAATGGATTACTAATTAGTGGAAAGCATAGATTAGGTTTATCCAAGACCACGCCATCAATCCCCCTTCGTCGTGTGTATGTGTCTGAAAAGGTTTAGGGCGCCTTTGAAGAATATGCTACACATCGACCTCCGATGATTCCCCCAAAGGGATCTCAATCTCATGGGTGATAAATTTCAACAACTTTTGGTTCAGTGGTAGGGTCCTTTCGAATCTTGAACTTTCAACTCTTGACTTCCAATATGCTACATGTTCCTCCTTCCATTGAGAATTCAAAGTACCCAGCTGTACTAATTGGCTCTTGAATCAAATTAATTATTGACAGTCTTTTTGAAGTTTCGCAAATGTAATCTCCATTAAGTGATAAAATAAAGTACTAACCAAGCTTAAATCATAAGCAGGTTACAGAGTAGAGAGCATTTCCCTCTCACAAAAGAACCAGGTACGTATAAGCCAAACAAGATGAGACAAATGGACATCAAGTGGCCATCACATCGGATTCAGAATCTATTAACTTGCAAACGCTAACGCCCATACCAGTCCTGTAACGTCTTCTTCACTCTCAATTAGAGGCAATTGACCTTCCTTCACAAAAATCCTCAATGATAATATCTAGCATCTTTCTTGTCGCCATCCAAAGCTAAAGAACCTCGATACATTTGAATAAAAGCCAATTACACTCGCGTTCAAGACGGAAGGGCACATTTCAGTTCATTGTCAAAATAAAGATTATGGGCACATTTCAAGCACGAGTGTGGGACCTGTGGGTTGGTGTCTTCGTGAAACCGAAGGCAATTTACATAGAACACTACACCCAATCATTCTCTGTTTGTTAGTTACTTGTTATGCGGCATAATACAAACAGTTGGCCTGCACCGCAGTCTCACGCCTGCCTTAAAAAATGCTACGAGTGGCTAGAGCAGAAAATATAACTTGGACGGCCCAGAGCCCCACCCGATCCAACCCAAACAAAAGCCTGAACTAAGCATTTAGTTGGACTGCCCAAAGCCTGCCTGATCCAACCCAAACAACTGTATTATTCTAGCCGGTAAGGATTGGGATCTCAGGGAAGGCAGAGGCAAAGACTTTTGTTGGCATCATGTGGAACTTCTCAAGGAAATCAGAAGCTTTCAAAATCCTCACCTGGCTTCTGCTGACCCAAGGGAACTGTTTTATGTCTTAAATCCTCACCTTTCTTATGCTGTTTCAGGCTGCCCAATGCATTAACCCAAGCCAGATCCAAAGTTCCTCTTGCTTGGGTTTTCCAATCTTGGGCCCAACCCAAAAGTTCGCAAAGGCTAACACCACCAACGTGTTTACCTGGGCTGCCACTGGATGAGAATACAGACTGATGAATCACTCTTGATCAGTTATTGGATATTATCCTCCGCAGAACAAGACTATGTAGACAGGAATTATCTTGAGCCTTGTGGGCGACAGATGATACAGACAACTGGAGATACACATATTAATAGCGGCATGGTGTTTTTATTGTCCAGGTACATTTTGCTTCTCGTAAAATTTTTTAAGGGTGTTTTACTTATGTTATATTATAAACTATAAATTGATAAGATATATTGGTATATAGGTTGTTTTACTTATGTTATATTATAAATTATAAATTTATAAGATACATTGGTATATAGGCCCACCGTAGAGGGAAAAACTATTAACCTTCTATTGTCATTTTGTCTTATCTAATTTCATTTTTCACTTTCTAAAAGAGACCCTTTAACCATTCCTTATGGCTTACATGTCCTAAAATTTTAAACTACATGCATGCACCCGCTAGTATACTTAACGGCTCAAAAATGTGCACGGAAGATTCTGGCCCCACATTCTTCTCATTTACTTTCCCACTATGCTGAATTTTGAGTTAAAATAGGATTAAGAAAAAGAAAAAAAATTTCGTACAAAATTGCATATCAAAAAGGTAAATGGTAATGAAGTTGGCTTCCTATTAGAACTCAACAAATAGCGATACATAGACGGTAAAGAAAAGAAATTAGATATCATTCTGATAGACGAATTGGTCTAGATATCGATCTAGAAGATGAGAAATTTCAAGATCGAACACAATAACTTCTTGACTTCAATAAAAATCCTTCATTAAAAAAACGAACCCCCTAAAAGCATTTATATAGGTGTTACAAAAAAAGCCTTAAAAATAGGAAACATAACTTATTAAAAATAGCAAAATTCGAGTTAGATTCAAATTCCTAAAATATAGCTTAAGATAAGAATATCCTCAAAAGACTGACTCAAAACAAACTTTCCTTGATCCTAAACGAAAGCAATCAATTCTTTCCTAAAATAGTAAATTCACTAATTTGAAGGTTTAAATGAAGGAATTTGGCCAAAAAATGGCGTACATCACTCCAAAGCATTGAGTTTTGATATTGACGCTTTTTCCAATCAACCGACCAATTTTCAGCCCATTTTGACAATGTTGAGCAAAATGATCAAAATGCCCCCGGTTTGGAAAACACTATTTGACTATCACTAAATCCTTAGAACTTGTCCTACGTCAAGTAGTTGTGCCATTCTTCACTTCAATTCCTTTCAAGATATACAATACTATAATATGTTAAGATTTAGATATAAATTAAAATATATATATATATATATTTCAAAAAGTTAAATTACATAAATTAAAAAAATTTATTTGCCCAGATTTTAGTTTGAATAACCTTTTTTAAAAGAATTTTGTAAATAAAATTGTTAGATTAAAATCAATTTTATAAATTAATATATGGTTTGGATTAAAAAATAATCCACAATGGTAGTAAACCAAAAACAAATGCATGTCATTAGTGTTTTGAATAATTTTTTTCCATAAATTTTGATATAGGAGTGTAAAAAAATATATATGTATTCCAACTTCGTGTGCATGCTAGTAAAAATTAAGAATGCCAAGTTTAGTAGTTTTTTTTTCTCTCCCACAAATGTAACGGAAAGATATCTACAATTGATTTTTCTCCCACATGTACAATTCCCCCAAACGGTTAACGCTTCTAAATAACTTGTGCAATTCAACACCAAATTTGCTAATTACATTCAGAAATGATGCCACAACAAACTAAGATATACGTGTAAGATAATATGTATCGACAGCGAATCGATCAATTGATAGGGCATCCGTCAGAGATTACCCCCTTAGCCGTGGGACAGGCTGCTAGATCACAGTGTTCGCCCTGGGTGCCCCACCAGTTCAAGCTCTTCTCTTCTAAACCACAGCGAAGTACAGCAGCACCGCCATGAAAGCAACTCCAGCATCAAGAGCTGCTGACAGAATATAGTTGTACCTCTGCCACCATTGCTTTCGGTACCGGAAAACAAAGAAGTTGAAGATGGTTCCCACTATGATCCAAGAGTTATAGTTCACTGTTGTTGCCGGTGGCATAACAGCAGTTGCACCCAGAAGCACCGGGAGATTAATCAGTGGGATCCATGATTGCTTGGGGAAGGCCTTGTGCAGAAGCCAGACTATAACTGGACCCAGAATACCTGCAAGGAAGAACCAATTAATGGCTCTGTAGTTCCCAAGTGTGCCAAAGATCCTCCAGGGTCCAACCAGACCCCAGATGACGGACACATCGAAGAAGACACGGTCACCAGGGCACGTCCACGGACTGTTGGGCGGAAGAAGCTCGTCGTTGCATATGTTGTCGATCGACGTCAACAGCCACCATGCCACATTGAGGTTTATGGTTCCATTTATCAACGTTCCGATAAACTGGAATGCAACAACATTCATACAAGTTAATAAAACAAATATAAAAAAATAATAAATGGGAGGGATCTTCATAAAAAGACAAGAAGAATTGTATTAATTTGTACCTGAACTAAGAACATGGATCTGGGAGGGATCTTCATGTAATGGCCTAGCTTGAAATCACCAAGAAAAGAGACGGCTTGAGCCATGCTGATATACCCATAAGTTTTGAAGCAGACATTTGCAATTGGATATCCCGGCATTATAACACCCATGATGTACTCCGTTATGATGTTTAACCCTGGCATCTGGACAAAACAAATTTCAGAATATCAGTCCTGGCATGACAGCATTTCCTTTGCGCAGGAGGAAAGGAAATACATCACTCTGCAAACTGAGATAAAGAATACATATTTGGGAGACAGGAGAGAGGTGAAGGAGAAGGAAGTTTTTCACTAGAATTACCTGATTTGTTGTGGCAGTTATGATGCTGATTGGAAGGGTGAACATGAAAGCCATCCCAGCAGCAAATATAAGTCCCCAATAAGGCATTTGCACCTGTTCCTTCATGAAGATGCAGAGCAAAAGAGACACAAGTAATGATACACCGAGCAGGATGTAGAACCACTAGGAAGGTATGTCCTTGTATTTCCTCATCAACCTTGTGTGGATATCCGGCTTGCCGGTGGAAGAAGCACGGTACCGATCATAGTTCTCCCTGCAACCAAATATAAAACATGAACAGTAAACCAAAATAAATTTGCAGGTAATTGAAATAAATTTTGGATTCAGATCAGGATAATTCATAAAGGGCATACCTTCCATAGAAAAGGGCCACATGAGTGACAGTGGCCGCAATGGTGGCGAAGCCAAAGCCATAGGTGAGAGCAAAAAACATGCTGAGATTGATTCGTCCTTGCTTATCATACTGTGCATAATCGATCTGGAAATTGTCATCGACGATGGCCGATATGTTATAAGTCTGACCGGAGGCCGTGAAGAGGTGCGAAGAGAAGATGGGGAAGGTAGTAGTATTATAGGCGTTGAATCCCCAGTAGGCTATGGGGATGACAATGTAGATGATCAATACATAGCCGACGAAGATGTTGGCGATGGCAAAGAAAGGGGTGACGAGGGGGCTGGAGAGGAAGGATGCCACAACGGTCCAGTCCAGAGTGAAAGCCCCAAGTCCCAGGCCTTGCATGCCTGATCCAAGCTGCTGGGCCGTGACGGATTTGGAGAAAGCCCAACATATCCATGAGATGCTTGAGAGGGTAGTAAATAAGTACCCTGGGACTACACACCAGCAGAAGCTGCAAACCATTGCAATGACGAAGAACTTCGCCCTTGACATGCGTCGCTCATTTTCTTTCTCATGCAACGCGCTGCACGTTGTAAACTTAGAAAATCAGCTGATAGCATGATCCAAAATTCATTTTTTTCTTTTTCACATACAAGAATATTCTAAAACTGTTTCATCTGGAGCCACTCAATGGTTCAGCATGAAACTTGCCGATGGATGGCACTTTTCAATAATGGGGCCCACACCCCAAAATGCATCTGAGCCAGTGATTTCACTAAACCACCGGATTTTGATTCTAAAAGAAATGCTCACGAATATTCTATCGTGAAGGTAGTGTTTTTAAACTTGCACTGCAAACATTATTTAAGATTTTAAATAACCACGTACGTAAATAAAAACATAAGAAGCATGTATCATGCAGACGCTAATAAGGCACCGATCAAGCTTTTCCATAAAAGATCAGATATTAAAGGAAAGTGAAAAAGGCAGAAGAAACTGTGGTCGTGTTTCTCGCATGCCGCCGTTCTACAGCTAGTCATCGCTAGAGATGGACCCAGTTAGGTTAACCATAAGCTGCCAATTTGGCTTAACCCTATCTGTGCCAATCGGTCAAAACTTACACGAGTTAAATCCTCTACATATGAGACCGTAGAAAGTGCTGCCTATAACTTTTTCCACCCGTGGATACGCGGACAACTGAAAACGGCTGTGGAAGAAATAGACGCGGCTGACGAAATATGAAGAGCCTCTCAATCAAAGGCATGTGAGAAACCCCGAGCTGGAAAAGTCAAAAAGACTGGGAAGATCTTCCATACAGGGACAGGAGAAGTTACATTATACTCCTCTTTCATTGTTCCGGTCGCAGTAATATAGAAAGGTATCTCTTCCTTCAAACTAGCGAAGATCTTGCCACTACACTATCCAACTGATTATGACCGTCAGTCTCCGCTGAGAGCCGATCTCACCATCAATAATTTTGATCAAGTCAAGTGAGTAACTGTAGTAATCATGACCAAGAGGTGCAATTTTCACAGTTCCCCAAACTAACAATATCAACGGCCCCATAAAACTCGCTTATCGTTTGATTAACTCGACATTAAAAGAGAAAGATCCCTGCGGTCCTTTTGACTTTTAAATTTTCTTTCAGGAGTTGGTTGTCTTGATAAACTCGTTTTTCTTTGTATCTAGCCATTTGCCTTTGTACTTAAACTCACGTATGCGCCTTATTATAATATATCAGGCAACTGTCCTTCGTTGGTTAATATTTACTAACCCACATATGTTCGTTATAAGAATGTTGAAGGCTACAAAAGGTTGAGAGACAAATTGACGTCCCGAAATAAAGAGACCTGAACCAGAGTACTGGGCCACCACATGTGCGCTGGCTCCACTACGTACTTCCTCAAAAGCCCGGACCAGCCATATCCCAATACCTGTCCACAAGCGCACGTTAGCGTAAGCCATAGACAAACTACACCTTGGAAGCACACATAGATCGGATTGCCAGAACGGCAGAAACCACATGCTAAATATCGTAGAAACACTAAAGAAGCTCAGAAACCACCGGAAAGAACCCATACGCAAAGACATTAATTAACACAGCAATAGAAACCAATAATGCTTGTAATAAGAAAGAGAGAGAGAGAGATTAAACTAAAAAAAAAACAAAAAACAAATGAGACTGCAATAGATTTAACCTCGGTTGTAATGATAAGAATCCAACTGGCCAAGAAGGAGATCTTCCTGCCATAGAAGGCCTTGATTATAGAACTATGTTTACGGCATAAGCTGATCCGCTTCCTAATGTGGCTCCGGCGTTGGCAAACATGGTGATGAGTACGTGTTCCTTCATGTTGAACGGACCTGGATTTAAAGACAACTCCAGCGATCCGACACTTGGTAGTGGGGAGTACCTTGGCCATAAACCGGCCGATGGGAAGCGTAGCGACCTGAACAGTGATCTGGGTAACGACGAGAGGCTCCGTTCTGTAGGCGAAAAACTGGTTGATGAAGGACAGCAACCCACACGAAAGAAGACCCAGAAACCACATACGAAAGGTCCATACCGGGATTGAAGGGTCGTCGGTGTTGGTCACGGTCAACCGAACTTGTTCAATCGGAGACAATTCGTCCTCATCAATCTCCTCCTCTGCTACTTTCACGGAATTCGTTCCCATCTCCACTTCCATTATTGTTGCCATGTCGAGAGAACCAGAGGGGGGACGCGCAGAGAGACGGAGAGAGAATGATATTTCTAGATATGAAACCAAATGAACCTCTTCGCTTATAATTTAAGGTAGCCACCTTCACAACACCACTGATGGTTTCAATTTGATTAAGCTTTGCTCTATTACTTTATAATAACAACTGTAAAACTGTATAATTAAAACTGATCCTATGATAAAAGTGTATTATAGTAGAAAATCGCAGCCACAATTTGAATAAACGCAAGGTTTGAAATGGCTGCCTGCACAATCATTCCTCATATTTTAGTTGACTTGTCATGGTATTAGTTGCTCATAATATTCGTCCACAAATCTAGATAGACTCATTTTTGTTTTGTTGAATAGTTGGCTATAAACCTATAGAGGTGGGTGAGCTGCTGAAGCTATGAATGGAGTCTAAGCTAGGATGTCTATGATAAAGGTCTCATGATAATACTTCCCATCAATGAAACCAGAATCTGTCAATGCTCAACTATTGACAATCAAGTTCATATGTAAACATGGAAGGAGAGCATAGACATTGGTTGTAGAAGTGATCCTTTTTCAATTAGGTGCATATAAGTCATACCATGCATGCTATCAAAAGAAAATACTCTATTTTTTATTTGGCTTATCCTAAACACAATTTTCTGCCATCCAATTTTAATATTGATTAATTGGAAACAGAATTCTCTTGGGGAACATAGACCATATATGATGGGTAGAGTTACCATCTAAAATTAAATACCGTAAGAAATGTGACCTATGTCTAGCAAAAAATCGAAGTGCTGTTAGTGTCTAGCATAGCTACCTCATAAGATCATTTTAAGATAGCAAGATTTAGATGTATTCTTTGAATTAAATTCGTATAATTATGCTTAATGGAATTATAATTGTCATCTCCTTTTTTCTTTTTCTTTTTTGTGTTTATTATTAACTTTGCCCCAATTGTATCTGTAAACTATAATTTTTGGAAACAAATTATGGCTGAGGATAAGAAAATTTTTCTTGAGGAATTGGGGATAGCATATCTCTCAATTGCAATATGCAATGTGAGTTAGCGCCTGTATACACAAATTTTGCGTTTGAAATCAACGGATCAGATGTGCCAATACAAATAAATTTTTATTTTTATTAAAAATAATGTAGTACAAATCTCTGTGATTCCTTTGATTCTTTTCTTCAAAAAATCTTCGATTTGAGGGCTAACATAGCTTGATCCCAAATCAGTCTTCGGCTTTCCAAACTTCACGAAAGGCAAACAAAGTGGTAGATCTGGTGGATTCTACGTGTAGATCTGTGCTGGATTTGGGGAGAAGTCTTCGGCTTGATCTTCGGCTTGTAGGCTTGTTGAAGATCTTAAGAAAAACTTAGGTATTTGATGTAGATCTCTAGGCAGTAGAGTATGTCAGAGATAGGATGTTTGAATCTTCATATCTTGAATGCAATTTTTTAGTCTTCAATTCGTCAAGGCTTGTTGGATCTTCAGAACAGCAGCACTTCAATTCTTCAGTGATTTAGATCTTCAGAACAGCAGAGCTTCAGTTCTTTAGGGTTTAAATCTTTAGAGAAGTAGAGCTTCAGTTCTTCAGAGCTTAGGTCTTCAGAGTAGCAGAAATTTGCTTCTTTTCTTCTGTAGACTTCATCTGTTTTTAATGAAGAGAGAACCACCCTATTTATAGATGTTGGGAGGATAGAGCTCTCTAGATTTAAAACTTTTGAGAGAGTTATCACAAGTTGTAGATAATTCTCTATTTTTTGAATAATTATCCACATTTAAAGATAATTCATTTTTGAGAATTATCAATATAATAATCCTTCAAAGGGGCCCCACAAGCAATTTATTAGCTATTTTAGAGATTATATAATTTTTTCTCTAAGTAGGGTCCACACTTTTGTGAGATTTTGCCATGTGGGCATGTGGCATCTCAAAATTTCTCTTCTTACAGCGCCCTTTTTATTCTTCAGTAGAAGAGGCTTTATCAGGGAATGTTTCTTGCTCTTCTAGGCTCTACTGCAATTGATAGAAAGAGTAAGATGAGAACAAATGTAGCACCTCCACTGTACTCAATCTGGGGCAAGGTTAACCCAAAACGTCTCTTCCTCGAAAAGGTTAAATATCGAGCCATCAATCTGTTTTCGACGAACTGGCTAGGATTATTATCGCAGTGGTTTCAGTCGAAGCCAATGGCCCTTTTTTTTGACTTTGAACCTGCATTTTGATCTGACCTTGTTCACGTTGGTCACCGACGGGACAGATGGGATGGCCGCCGTGGTCCGCGCCGTGACACGAATCTTACAAGCTAGCGTGTGGAAACTCAAATTTAGGGTTGTGATGTGATCATGATCGTCCAATTGAATGGCTGGCTTCGTTTGGATGCCAAGAGAATGCAAGAAAGACATGTGAGAAAAGAAAGTGAAAGAAAAGTGAAGTAAAAGAAACTGAAAATTAGTTTTCTTGATACTGTTTGGATGTCGCGAGAAAATTTTATAGTTTTAATTGAAAATCTGGAATTTTGTGTTTGGATTGCAAGAAAGTTAATAGAAAGCTGAATGCAATTTCCAAGTCTACCCTCACGGTCAATTTTGGCTATTGGGTTGTCAATTGATCTACAGATGCTCAAATCAACTTCGGCACTCTCCTGTGCAAGGCTAATAGCTTTATTTTTATCCACATCGATTGCAAATTGGGTACCAACTCAGCTGTCACATGCCCAAGTTGTGTCAACAACTCTTTGTCCCTCAGAAGCCTATTGTGCTCTACATCACAATAACATGCAAATGCAGGCATATGCACTAACTTTCCCGCATTCAAATACTTTTCAAAGAACACAGAACTACAATAACATCTTTAAAAAGCCCTGGATAGACATCAAAACAGATACAAACAAACCGAACTCAAACATTGGAGCCCTTTGGAACTGCAGTTCAGAAATCATAAGCTACTAGATCAATTGATCCTTGAACTGCACTATATAATCCTTCAATACATTATGATGGAACAAGGTTACGAAGGCAGCTAAAAGAATTGTGCACATAAAAAATTAAAATTTAGTTTTACAGAAAAGGAAAAGGAAGCAGAAAGTCCGATAAAACAGTGGTGCCTCACCAGGTAGGTACCCATATAGACATTTAAAACAATATCATATTGTATATCAAGTGAACAAACCAGAAGATGCACTTAATTGAGACCAAAAGTTCCAATATCATGAAATAAAATCTTAATACATGGTGTTGGTAGGCAGTTATGAAAGAAACACTACACATGAATTTGACTACGGTTTCAATTTTCAAAGAGTAGGGACCGGAAGAATGTCTAATTTAACAGGGCATCCAACCGGGTACCTATGTGGGCCACTGCATCAAGAATATTTAGTATATCTTTTATGATATCAGCTCACTTCGTTGGCAACCCAACTTTCGTTTTTTATTAATGGGATTTTTAGGATGCATTTTTTTATCAAAGAATCTATTAAACATTTTTGCAAGCATTTGATCGTCAATGTTATTGAGAAAATCCATGCAGATATAAGCAAGCAAAAGAAATAGAATTGCAATGTGGGGCATTTGAAAGTGCTTTAGTTGAAGAACTAAATGATGGAAACAAAAGTAGTAACCTCTCTAAACTGAGAAACAGAGTGACCAATTTCTTTTATCTCCCATTATCCCTTACATTACCAAAAAGAAAAAAGTAACCCTGTATTCTATATGGGAAATGGAAGAAAAAACAATCTTGGCTCTGTAAGATAAACAAAGAATAGTGTAGAAACAGAAGATTGAAATGGTTTGGCATTCAATACCAAACTCAAAGAATGTCATTAGTATTTGTAGTGTTACAGTATAACAGAATTGAGTACAAGTAGGAGGCTCCTCAACTTAGTTGTTACAGAGAGGATTTGAAAAAGCCAAAAGATCTGAGAGATCTTAGGAGAGGAAGTTCCAGATTTGCATATTCAAATTTGAATGAATCTCTATCATCTACTTTGATTAGATACTTTAATATCCCCCTGCAAACTGTTGGGTAGTATATAGACCAGCAGTTTGTCCCTTAGAAAAATGAATCTTGCAGCTGTTTGACCTTTTGTAAAAATATCTGCCAATTGATCTTGGGTTGATATGAACTTGATCTGAATATCTTGATTGACAACCTTCTCTCTTATAAAATGGTAATCCACTTCAACATGCTTGGTGCGTGCATGAAAAACTGGATTAGAAGTTAATGCAATTGCACCAATGTTATCACACCAAATTGTAGGTGCCAATGGAAGAACAACTCCTAATTCTTTAAATAACATTCTAAGCCAATAGAGTTCTGCTGTAGCTAGTGCCATAGATCTATACTCTGCCTCAGTACTAGATCTAGAGACTACATTTTGCTTCTTTGCACTCCAAGAGATTAAATTCTTGCCCACAAAAATACCATATCCACTGGTACTTTTACGATCATCTGGATTTCCAGCCCAGTCACTATCACAAAATGCAGTCAGCTGTATTTTGGATGGTATATAGTAAAGTCCAAAGTCAATTGTACCTTTGAGATATCTCAGAACTCGCTTTACTGCCAACCAGTGAGGTTCACGAGGTTTATGCATAAACTGGCATAGCTGATTTACCGCATATGCAAGATCCGGTCTTGAGATGGTACAATACTGCAATGCTCCTACTACACATCTGTATTCTGTAGGCTCAGACAATAAATGACCTTCCTCTGCTGACAACTTTGTTCCTGAGATTGTTGGTGAAGCTAAAGGTTTTGCACCTGCCATCTTGGTGCTTTCCAACAAATCTGTTATATACTTTGTTTGTCGCAAGTGAAGTCCTGCATGAGTTCTAGAAGCTTGTACTCCAAGGAAGTAGCTTAGCTCTCCAAGATCTTTGACGTGAAAGCTTGCTTTCAAGCTATCAATAAATCCAGATATTGCTGTATTGTCAGTCCCTGTGACAATTATGTCATCCACATATACCAACACAAAAAGTTTCAGATGATCTGTGGTAAAAATAAATAGTGAATGATCTACAGAGGACTCTACAAAACCAAATTCCAACAGTTGCTGTGATAATCTGCGAAACCAAGCTCTAGGGGCTTGTTTAAGCCCATAGAGTGACTTATGAAGTCGGCATACAAAATCTGGTTGAGTGTCATCAATGAACCCCCGTGGTTGCTCCATAAATACCTCTTCATCAAGTAATCCATGGAGAAATGCATTTGAAACATCTAATTGTTTAATGTTCCACTTGAAGGATACTGCCAATGCCAAAATCAACCTGATTGTTGATGGTTTAACTACAGGAGAAAAAGTCTCATGATAGTCAATACCACAACGTTGATCAAACCCTTTGGCGACTAATCGAGCCTTGTACCTTTCTATGCTCCCATCTGGTTTTCTTTTTATCTTGTAAACCCATTTATTTCTGACAATGGGTTTGTCGTTTGGTCTTGGACATAGAGACCACGTTCCATTCTCCATTAATGCATCAAATTCACGACCCATAGCAGCACGCCAATCTTGGTTAAGAACTGCTTGTGTGAAGCATGATGGCTCAGATTCATGAAAAACACTAGACAGAACTTGGAGAGGATGACGTGTGGAATAGAAGGTTTTATAGTCGAGAAATTGTTTAGGCTTGGAATGTCCAGTTTTGGAACGTGTTATGATCCCTTGGTGAGATATATTATTTTGAGAAGGCTCGGTTTCAGGCTGTACCAAAGAAGGAGATTGGTGAGACATATTAGGAGACTCTTGTGCAGGCAAATCCAAAGGATTTTCTGGATTGAGAGGTGCTTGTATGGGGTTAGATGAATCAGGAGACATTTTGGGAATGGTCTCTGTAGGTGAATGGTTAGACAGTAAAAACTGTGATGAAAATGGAGTGAAAGTTATAGAAGGAAGCTTACCAGGCAGCATGTCACTCTTTGAGACTTGTGAGTTTGAACTTCTATCTGATGCTGGAAAGAAATCTTCATTAAAGATCACATGTCTTGACACATACACACGGCCTGTGTTTAAGTCTAAACACCTATAACCTTTCTGTTGACCTGCATACCCTAAGAAAACACATTGCTTGCTATGGAAGGACAGCTTGTGTGGTTCATAGGGTTTTAATAGAGGGAAACAAGAGCATCCAAAAACTCTTAAATCAGAGTAATGAGGTAGTCTCTTATATAACAGATAATATGGTGTGAGGTTTTTCAAAACTATTGTGGGTAATCTATTAATCAAATATATTGATGTGAAAAAAGCATCAACCCAGTATGTATTTGGTAGGTGAGCTGTGGCTAAGAGAGTTAAGCCCATTTCTTTTATATGTCTATGTTTTCTCTCAGCAATTCCATTTTGCTGAGAGGTATATGGACATGTCAACCTGTGAAAAATCCCATGTTTTGATAAAAATTCTTTGAATTCATGAGATAAATATTCTCCTCCATTATCAGTTTGTATTTGCTGAATTTTGCAAGAAAATAGATTTTCCACAAAAGCCTTGTATTTCATAAAAATAGCAAATACTTCAGATTTGTATCTCAAAGGATACACCCATGAGAATCTAGAATAATCATCGACAAATAAGAGATAGAATCTATAGCCACCAACTGAAGGTACTGGAGATACCCAAACATCTGAATGTATAAGAGCTAGAGGTCGAGTACTTTTCCTACTAGAATCCGAAAAAGGTAACTGCTTAGCTTTGCCAAGAGGGCAAGCTGAGCAGAATTTTGTTTTATTGGAGGAGTCTCTTATTTTGAGATAATGAGAACGACACAAATGATCTAAAACTAACTTGGATGGATGACCTAGTCTACAATGCCAGGTTTCCAACGTAGTCTTGGTTCCTATTTCTGCAGTCAGACAGTGAAGTTTATTTGAAGAATCCTTTTCGCCTGCAAGTGGATAGAGTCCATTCTCAACCAGTCCATGGAATAGCAGCCGCCCTGTCTTGTTCTCCTTCACACAAAAATCATCTCCAGTTAGCACAAAATAACAATCATTGTCTACACAGAATTTATTTATTGAAAGAAGATTGGTAGATGCATCTGGACAATGTAGGATATGGTTAAGTGAAAAGGAGGAATTGGCTAAATGAAGGGAGTTACAACCAATGTTTTGGATCATCAAACCTGAGCCATTGCCTACTGTGACAGTATCTTGACCTTCATAGGGCTCTGGGGTCGCAAGATTTGCTACATTGGCAGTGATATGAGTGTTGGCTCCACTGTCTGCATACCAGACTTGCTGTTCATAGGAGGAATTAGCTTCAGCTGCCATGGCTGCAAGATCAACGGGAGGTAGGCGACCTTGGTAAGAAAAATTGAACCTCGAATAGCAGTCAAGTGCTATGTGGCCTGTTCTGCCACAGATTTGACAAACTGGTCTGCTACTATTGTTTGATTGCACTTGACGTGGAGCAGGATTGGAGTTTGCAGTGTTGGTCCTTTGTGGCACACGATCAGATTGAGGTCTTGGAGTACTGCCTTGTGGTTTTGGCTTCTTCATAAAAGTAGACGTTTTGCCTTTTGTAGCGACAAAGGCAAAATGATGATCAGATGTGGGAGCATGGTGATTTTCCAGAAGTGATTCAAAGCTCAAGAGCTCGGCTTGAAAGTCTTCAAGAGTGAAGTCTTTGTCTCTGGATGCAAAGTTGTAGGACGTGATGAATGGAGTAAAGGTGGGATTTAGACCACTTACAAGATGACTAATGATGTCTTGATCATCTACAGGTTTTCCTGCGGCAGCCAATTGATCAGACATTAACTTTGCTTCTTCAATGTAAGTAGAACATGAGCGGTTGCCTTGAGTTATGGTTTGGAGCTGTCTCTTGATGAGTGCAATTCGAGATCGAGAGGTTGATGAGAACTTGGTTTGTAGAGCATATCCCAAACCTGTTGGGAAGTTTGCAAACCATAGACAGTAGAAACGAGCTTCTCAGAAATGGAAGCTAGAAGCCAGCTTAATACGCAATTATCTTTCCGATACCATATTGCATATGCTGGGTTGGGTTTGTTATCTGAGAGAGTTTTGGTAGGAGTAGGATCTCCTCCATCCACGATTCCAACAAGACCATGGCTTCTCAGAAACACCAAGAACTGGATCCTCCATGGTAAATAATTGGGGCCATCCAGTTTGTGGGATACTGGGTGAGAGTTATTCTGGAGTGATAAATTAGGAAGAGGAATGTTTGCATTGGTAGCCATTTGCCGAACAGATTGTAGGCGGAAGTTGTGGTTTTCTTGATCAGGCGTTAGCCCTGCTATTGCTCTGATACCATGTAAGATAAACAAAGAATAGTGTAGAAACAGAAGATTGAAATGGTTTGGCATTCAATACCAAACTCAAAGAATGTCATTAGTATTTGTAGTGTTACAGTATAACAGAATTGAGTACAAGTAGGAGGCTCCTCAACTTAGTTGTTACAGAGAGGATTTGAAAAAGCCAAAAGATCTGAGAAAGATCTGAGAGATCTTAGGAGAGGAAGTTCCAGATTTGCATATTCAAATTTGAATGAATCTCTATCATCTACTTTGATTAGATACTTTAATAGGCTCCAGGATGAAAAAAGTAACCCTGTATTCTCTCCTATGACAACCCCGGTCGCGTGATCCAATAGGATTCCCCTTCCAATCTTGGCTCCGGAATGGATGTCGACGGTGAAGACCTCCGATACCCGGTTCTGAATCAGGAGAGCCAAAACATTCCTACCTTGTGACCACAGCTTATGCGCCACTCGATGGGCTTGGCAAGCATGGAACCCCTTGAAGTTGAGCAAGCAATGAGCAAAACTTATACAAGCGGGATCCCTCTCTTAAACTGCCCACATGTTTTCTCGACAGGACGATGTAATCAGAGGAGAAAACAATCACAGGATAATCTAACCTAACCATTAGATAGGCTAAGCAAGTATACGAAATCTTCTCATCAAGCAAGCACTGCGGGAAAATTACGAATTAACGAAAACTTACTTGTTTACAGAAAACCCTTCAAGGTTTTGCAGAAAACCCCTTCAACGATCTGCTTCTCACCTTCTTCAAATTTTCTACCAATAGACAAATTAGACGACAATGGAGATGAAAGCTTTGATGAAGCCAATCGTCAACGAAGTAGGTGCTGTATTTGCCAAAGTAAATGTTGTTGATGAATCCAAATAGAGTCCCTCAAAAGATAAATCAATAGAGTCCTTCAAAAGATAAATCTTCGTTGAAGATAGCCGTTGTCGAGAAGAATAGAGTACCTCAAAAGATAAATCAATAGAGTCCTTCAAAAGATAAATCTTCATTGAAGATAAGAATAGAGTACCTCAAAAGATAAATCAATAGAGTCCTTCAAAAGATAAATCTTCGTTGAAGATAGCCGTTGTCGAGAAGAGGGCATCTTCGGTATGCGATGTGCTTTGGGTTTCACACGACGCAAAATCCGACTGATTGTTTCAAGAAAAAAATTAGGACAGTTACCGTCCATTTTTATCTCGAGAAACCGTGGGGCCTACTGTTTCTCGTTAACCAAACGCATATCAGATCTAGGAAAATCTTATTTTATTTCACTTCCTCGCGTTCTCTTGCTATCCAAACGCAGCCTAAGTGTTTATCGATCAGATTTCTTAAGTTATGCCTTTCCTTTGATTGAGCACTCACATATTGGAAAATGTCTCTTTGGTATTGTGAGGTGGAAGGCGATATCAAATTCTTTGATTCACTCCTCGAGTTGTGCCGCATGACTCCTCACGTTTCTTATGGTGTTTCAGGCTGCCCAATCCAATGCATCAACCCTAGCCCGATCCAAAATTCAGTTTGGTTGGGTTTTCCAATCATGGCCCAATCCAAAAGCACGCAAAGGCTAACACCAACCCAACGTGTACTACTTGGGCTGTGCTAAGCCCAACCTGAATTTCCCGTTTGTGAAGCATATGGTTGCCATTCGATGAGAATACGGTCTGATGAATCACTCTTTATCCGTTATCGGATATTATCCTCCGCAGAACAGGCCTATGCGGACAGGAAATGAGAAATTCGGATAGAAGGTGAGTGGCTGTGTTTGGGATGACGCTTTCTCCTACGTGGCGTGATTATGAGATACCACACAGCGTCAACACCTTCACTAAAAACTTCCAAATTCATTAAACGCATTAGATGAGAGACGCATACCTTACCATACAAAATAATAGTAATAATAATAATAATAATAATCAAAAAGAAAACAAACTCATATTCTTGAATTTTACCTCAATTTCTCACTATATATGTCTGCCTGGTGCAGATTTCGCATTAATATTCTAATCTTTCTGCATTCGTTTTCAAATTTTTGGTATCTCAAATGATGCGTTGCACCAAAATGCGTTGTAAAAAATATTGCCGTGCGTGACAGTGCTACCTGTGTGATTCTAAAACCAAGAGCCCATCGGACGAGGCATCAATGTCGGTGTTGGTGGGGGAGCGCACGTGTGCTCCAAACGATTCCATGTATGGTGGCGATCTTTTCTCATTTTCTTCTTTTAATTCAGGTGGGTTGGGAAGTAGCGAATCTCACGATCTATTGAAACTCCCGAGGATGATGCCGAGGAAAGCAACATGATAAGTTTCTAACAACCCACCTACCGTGTCAGCCAATCAAAACTTATAAAAAAAAGAAAAGAAAATTTCAAAATAAGACAAGTTGAGAACTTGTGTATGGAGAGGCAATTTTCTGCAGCGTTACTCCAGATATAATTACCTGCTGGTATATTTAAGTGGCATTTTGACCGTATTTGAAACCTCCTCTTGTCCACGTGTAGTTGAAGCGCGTTATAAACATGGACTTTTATTGGGTACCAGTAGCGAGAGGCTGTTTGAACGTAACAGGAAATTTTTCGCCTTATGTTCCACCGAACAATTTTTTCAGCCACGAAAAAAACTAAGAAAAAAACACCCAAAATCGAAAACCGAAGGGTCCAAAACCAGAAGCGAGGAAAGAGGGAGGCGCAGACACAGGGGAGTTAGAGGAAGCGGAAGGGGAGGGAGACATGGCGATGGCAATGGCGCTTCGTAGGCTTTCCTCTTCGGTGAAGAAGCCGACTCTCCCTCTCTTCAGTGGAGGCTCTCTCTACCATATGGTTTGTTTTCTCCTGCTTTTCTAATTCATCCGTGGTTCTTTCATGAAAGTTTGAGTCTTCGTTTTTTCACCACTTTTTCCTTTTTTGAAATGATTATTTATTTGGCCCCATTGTAATCTCTTGCTGTAGTCTTCTTTATCGAGTGAAGCTGTTTACGAGAAGGAGAAATCTCGTGCAACTGTAAGTGGATTTGTTCCTACGCATTTCTATCCTATTCAATTTTCGAACAGTTTTAAGGTTTTTGTTTCTTCGCTAGATTTATAATTCTTAATCACCCATTGCTAGTCGTTGTTGGTGTCGTTCCGTAAGTTTTTCGTTTTTTTTTTCTTTCGTTCCAGTGGCCCAAGCAGTTGAATGCTCCTTTGGAGGCCGTCGATCCGGAGATTTCCGACATTATTGAGCTCGAGAAAGCCAGACAATGGAAGGTATTTGATTACAATCATTTTTTTCCCTTCACTGGGACTTTAGATTCCGTTTATTTGTTAGAGATCGGATTTTTTTTTTTTTCTGATAAGTCATGAGCTCCCATTCATATCAAAAGAAAGTACAGAGAAGAGACAAAGTTAACAAAACATGAAAAAACATAACACCGCAGTTGTGAAAAGATCGATGGACTAGAATAAAAAGGGTGCCTTAATGGTGAATCGATGTGGGATTTACTTTAACTCAATACGTTCCTCAGTTCTTATTACGTTTGTTTTTATTTTCATAGTACGATCTTTCTCAAGCATGGAACTTCGTTTTTTCACTTTCGTTTTTGGCACGATTTTTCTTATTACAATTACTTTTGAACTTGTGAAGGGACTGGAACTCATTCCTTCAGAGAATTTCACTTCTGTGTCAGTGATGCAAGCAGTTGGATCTGTCATGACCAACAAGTACAGCGAAGGATACCCTGGTGCTAGATACTATGGGGGAAACGAGTATGGGAAATCACTGCTATGTTTTTTCTAATACTTTATTGATTTACATAGCACTGAATGGTTCTAATGCCCTTAACGTATATGGGAAGCATTTGTATTCTATCACCATGTTTCCTGGTTAGTTCTGATGTGAAAAGCTTGCGACTGTCATTTCAGGTACATTGACATGGCTGAATCCTTATGTCAGAAGCGTGCCCTAGAAGCATTTCGGTTGGAACCTGCAAAATGGGGAGGTAAATGAATTTATTTTTGTTTTACAAAAGAAGCTGCCAACTAGTTCATGTTATTTGTGTCCTGATAATTTCATTCCAGTTGGTGAGGATTATTTGATGAAAATATACATACAGGTCTATCTGTTTAAAATTTCTTTACACCGAGCATATTTAATCAGATAGGCTTGAGCTTAGATTATTTTTTGTAAATGATATTACTGGGCTTGATAAGAAGAGGGTATGATTTTCAGGGTTATCCATATGTGGAAGGATTCTGAAATTGTTTTTCATGCTGAACCTAGTTCGCAGTTAAAAAGTAATTTCAACATGGTTGCTGCACCATGTGGCAGTTTGCTGGCCAGTATTATATGCCACATGACAAAATAGTATCATTACCTTTCACGATGTGTTACACAAAAATAGCTATTGAAATTTGCTAGTTGTTTCACAAAAAAGCCCATCCAAAAGAACCACAACCAAAAAAAAAGGAATGAAGGGACCAACCAACCTTTGAGCTCTTGCTAAGGGATTGTGCTGTATTATATCTTGCAGTAAATGTGCAGTCACTATCTGGGTCTCCTGCTAATTTTCAAGTTTACACTGCATTATTGAAACCTCACGAGAGAATCATGGCACTTGATCTTCCTCATGGTGGGCATCTTTCTCATGGATATCAGGTAGCTTGAATAGTTCTGCCCTATTTCCTTGAAATTTGTTGAAGAAAAAGATATATTTTAAACTCTGTTATTCTCTAAATGTTTCCTACTCTGTTTTTCCTCTTGGACCACAGAATTGATGATTCTATGTCATTAAAAATTAATTTTATCTGTTGCAATCACGTACTTTTTAAATGCACAAAATTGTTAGCACTGAAATGAAATGGGTTCAATACCATATGAGGATGCTATTAAATGTGGTGACATGCATCCTTATATCGTGGCATTCTGAATTTTAGGTTCTAAGATGAGAGTGTAGAACCAGATGAAAATTTTGCTACATCATGTTTGATTTACTTCTCTGTTGAACATTCATATGAGCGCATTTGAAAGGCTGATTGTCGAATTGATACATTTGTGGAACTTTAATTCCATGGAAACTTATCATAGACAAGGAGCAAGCTCCACAGTAGCATGAAGCTAGTATTCTTCTAACTTTCAAAGCCATAAGTACCATATTTAATTAATATGCATGTAAGTTCATTGGCTCATCCAGTTGATAGTTTGATTTCTGAACTTCAAATGTTTCCTCTTGTTAAACTTATTTCGGAGGCTTCTTGGAGAATAAAACTCTGGATTTATGGGCCACTGTAACCAAATTTATGCATGTATTGAAACATTCAACTTGTAACTTGGTCTCTATCACCATGGCTGAACAATCAAAAACTACCCCTCCTCTTTCTTTTCCTTCACGCAGAACATTGTGGTCTAAAACAATGGACAACTTTAGTATTTGACATCAATTTATTCTAGTTTTATGCAACACTAGCACAAGCTTGCTATTTACCTCAACCGTCCAGCTTTTATATCCTCTTTGTTTACATGGAGTATGCTCTTGTTTACAGTTATCACAAATTTTACATTACATATTAGAGGAAATTTTTAACCTTTCTGCGATTTTTGGAAGATCCCATCACTAACATTTATTAACTGTTTCTAGTCATGTATTTTTTGTATGTTTTGCTGTTATGCAGACTGACACCAAGAAGATATCTGCAGTCTCAATATTTTTTGAGACAATGCCATATAGATTGGACGAAAGCACTGGCTATATTGATTATGACCAGGTATGGTTTATTTTTCTCATTGTGGAGGCTTTTTCCTAGCCAATTTTGATTTTGATATGCTATCATATTTTTATGCATTTTGAATGTTTCTGACTTTAATCATGGTCTTACTGAAGTCATTCAAGAATAAAAGCCAATGAATCATTTGGAGAGAGGAGAGTGCAATCATGATGAGTGCAAAGATTGAAATAATTTAGAATATTGGATATAAATGAAGTTATAAGCCAATTAAAAATTTAGAGTGTGATGTCATTTTAATTTGGATCATAAGCTAGTGGAGTTCATCATTACAATTTATATCCTTATCATGAAGACATCTTTTTCAGATCAAAATCCTCGACATTGATATCCTTGAATAACAAATATGGACAGCTAAATTGTGAATGGAATGCCCTCAATTGGATACAGAATTAGAGTAGTTGTAAACTTGCCTTTTTTCTTTACAAGGCTATTTGAACTTGAGATAATTTGCAATAGCTGTTCGGTTGAGCAGTATAAATGCATTTATTTTACACAGATTTGCATCATTTCTGCATAGAAGTATCTGTTAAAATGATTTTTCAGATATAAATACAGATGTACATGAATATTCACATTATGCAATAGTATGTCAACATGTATACTTTTTATTTATATCTATCCTCATTTATCCATATGGATGTTTGATTGTGTTTGTATCTGATCTGATGAATTGATTTCTACCATTATTTTTCTATAAAGTGTGAAATTCCTCGGTAGAAGGTAAAATACTGATGATTAGATTTCTATGCTTTATAGAGGTTTGTTGTTTGAGCTCCATGACAACTGGTGTAAACTCTCATTTTCATTACTTGGATGCATAGAGTTCCATGAGCTTCCAATCAGCTAGCTGAATTAAATAGAAGAATCATATGATTCAAATCCTTTAACAAACATCCCCACATGGAAGTAGTCTCTCATCAAACATTATAACTTTAACAGACTAGTGAAAATTCTTAACTTTCTTTAAAGATTTAGCTTCTCGGATCACAAAATAAGAGATTGGATTAAGTACTGCCCTTATGTTAAATACTAGGAACAATAAAGGTAAACATTTATATGCAAGATCAAGATTTTGCATTCACCATTCATGAAAAATATGATAGGCACATACCCCATGTTTTGAGCCCCGCCCTGCATCTGAAGTTTGTGTGGTGTATCTCGTGCTTTAAATGAGGGCTCTTTTCAGTTGTTATACAGCTGAGATTCAATTATCATTATTTTTATCATTTATATAGAGTGATATTTCTTCTATCATGTATAAAATTTATATGCGCATATTCAGGTATGTATAGTATTTTATATATAGATAGAGAGATATATGCATATTTGAAGTTCAACTAAATTCCTTTATGAATTTCATATGTCAAAGTCAAAAAGCCTGATCTTGATGCTCATCCCAAGTGCATTTGGAGGACCAATTACTGTTCTTCACAATTTTACCTTTTGAAAAATTGTTAAAAAATGATCTGACCTATTTACTAATATACAACAGGATAACATGCACTGTCTATGTGTAATTAAATGCACTTGTAGTGAAGCTAGTCTGATTTTACCTTGTCATGGGCTAGCTAATTTTTGCTTTAGATATGGTTAACCATTTTTTTTAGCTGGTTTGACATAACTTTTAGTTCTATGCCGTAATAGAGAGAGTTAAATATGAAAGAACTATAATTTATTGCAGTTGGAGAAAAGTGCCACACTCTTCAGGCCAAAACTAATTGTTGCTGGAGCTAGTGCTTATGCACGCCTCTATGATTATGCTCGTATTCGCAAGGTAAACCCCATTATGCTGTGCTTCTTTAATACACCCTTTAAAAATGTTAAAAAATTCTGAAGATGTCCCTTTCATGGGTTAACAGGTGTGTGACAAACAGAAAGCTATCATGTTGGCAGATATGGCACACATCAGTGGTTTGGTTGCCGCTGGTGTCATCCCATCTCCTTTTGAATATGCAGATGTGGTGACCACCACAACACACAAGTCACTTCGTGGACCTCGTGGGGCTATGATATTCTACAGGAAGGGGGTAAAAGAGATTAACAAACAAGGACAAGAGGTGATTTTAAACAATAAAAAAATCTCTGTAAATATTCTGTGTGCGTTATCTACTCCAGCATTGTGCAAGTATCATTTTATATGTTGTCCTTGGCTTTCTGAAATTATAGTCCAAAAGTTTAAAATATGTCAAGTAAATATTAATACAGTTTCATCCTGAAGGTATTATATGACTATGAAGACAAAATCAATCAGGCTGTCTTCCCTGGGCTTCAAGGTGGTCCACACAATCACACCATTACAGGGTTAGCAGTGGCATTGAAACAGGTTTGCATGCAAACTAGATAGTTACTCCTATCTAAAATATAATAGGTTTATTGACTTACATGATAATTTTCTTGTGTATTGGAAATTTATCTAATTAAGAGTGAATTTTAATGTGCGTTTCTTGTTAAAGCTTTATTCCTTTTACTTCTTCATCTGATTTTCTTTCTCATCTGATGGTAAGCCAATTACAAATGCCAAGAGTCTTCCTAATCAATGAAGGATTGCATTGATATTCTACTAGTGTGTCTTAATTGTATTTATACGAACATACAATGGTCCGCATTTGAGATTAGTCTACCTGAGTTTTTTCTCATAAGTATTTCTTATCTTTCTGGGATCATGCATGAACCATAGTAGTAGACTTCCTTGCATTCACTATCTTTTATGTACAATTCATTGGTAATATATAAGTTCCAGATATTGTTCCAAACTGTAGTTTAAGAAATTTCTTGCATGCAATTTGCATGTCATAGGTGGAATATGCCTTTACCTTTTTCTTCGCTTTTCTGTATCTGATTATAGCTAAGCTATGTAAACTCGGTTCTGTAAAATGCAGGCTACAACTCCAGAGTACAAAGCCTATCAAGAGCAAGTTCTTAGCAATTGTTCAAAATTTGCACAGGTATGAACATAGGCACATTTAAAGCCATATATTGATGCAAGTTGTTACACACACCTCTTTTCCTATTTTTGACTAATATTTGATGTTCTCCCGTTAACAAATGATATTCCAACAGTTCCAATAATTAAGGCCTACCAATTTTGCAGACTTTGATAAAGATGGGGTATGAACTAGTTTCTGGTGGAACAGAAAATCATTTAGTCTTGGTGAATCTGAAAACCAAGGTAAAGGATATCATTTTTCTTGTTATTTCACCGTTCATAGATGCAAAGCCTCTATCTTTCAAACATTTTGATGTATGAAATTTTCCAACCATATATGGCTATTCCTCTATGTACGATAATGCGTTCAAAACCACTAATCTATAAAACTTTGATTCAAGAAAATTCTTAATGTCTTGGCTAAGTATTCGCAGATTGGAAATTCTTGAAATTTTCTTCCTTACAGGGTATTGATGGCTCTAGGGTTGAAAAGGTGCTGGAATTAGTTCACATTGCAGCCAACAAAAACACTGTTCCAGGGGATGTGTCTGCCATGGTTCCTGGGGGCATCCGGATGGGTAGAAGCCTTCATCCTTTTTCAACTTGTATCTTTATGGCACTAATTTTAGCAAACTAATTTGGCATATAATCTCTTCTTTTGGCTGCTTCAGGAACCCCAGCCCTCACATCAAGGGGATTTGTTGAGGAGGATTTTGCTAAAGTAGCTTACTTCTTTGATGCTGCTGTGAATTTGGCTTTGAAGATCAAGGCTGAAACCAAAGGTATTCCTATTCCATCAGATATAAATCGCAAGCTTCCATTAGTAATATGCACTTGTATGTTCAATTGTATATGTTTTACACGTTGTAAAATTTACTGAGGTGCATACTGGGTTTTGTTTACCAGGAACAAAGTTGAAGGATTTCTTGGCCACAATGCAATCAGGGTCCCACATCCAATCTGAGATTGCGAAGATTCGCCATGAGGTTGAGGAGTATGCAAAACAATTCCCAACAATTGGATTCGAAAAAGAAAGTATGAAATATAAGAACTGAAAGGAAAAAGGAGGATCATACTGTGCAGGGTACGCATTGTTGTATCCACTATTCAAGTTAGATCAAAACATGTTTGATTCATATAGAATGATCATCTGAGAACATGGTCTAAATCATTATTATATGACGGTTTTTTCATTGTGAATCTCTCACGCATTTTTGTTTATGCAAAACTTTTTGTGGAACAGGTACCAAGATGTGATTCAAGAGGACTTTCCAGATCAATGGAGGGAATAAGAGAGATGAGTCTTTTGTAGAATATTATAATTATCAAAGATGGGAAATTGTAGAGCTTGCATCTATAATATCCAGGAAAAACCTTGGGTTTAAAATCTCCACTGAAGTGTAAACCTGATGCTCTGCCTTGTATAAATTGTGTTATTATCTCAAGAGGGGGTTATTTTTCTTTTGCATGATCCACGCAGCCCTACTGAAACATTCCTCTGATCTTTAAGCCTCCTGAACTGGATAGGGTCATGATATATTATTTATGCGATTGAGCAATATCAACAAACCAGATCTCACTAAATGAGCATCTCACGGCCACTGTTTTTGCTTGTCATAAATGCAATCAAGTAGGTTCCACATGAAAAAACAGTGGCCGTGAGATGCTCCACATGACAGCATCATTGTCCGAATTAACGGAAATGGAGTCTCTTTCTTGTCAAACCGAAAAAAGGTACAATAAACCTTTTAATTCTTGAGTGGAAAAGTACAGTAAGATTGGAAATGCTATATAGAAATCTTTCGGTAAGTAGTTGAACATAAAACTTTTATTTTAAATGTGCTTACGGTGGACTGATGGTTTTAGAACTTCACTGAATGGCCGTTTCCCGCCAAGGGTTCTAAAAACTGTACTATCTCCGGAATAATTATTCAGAACTAAATTATATGTACATGCAAAATGTGCACCTACTATTATAATAATATTATTATTATTATTGTATAATAAACTTAAAAGATTCTAACCTGACATTTTGATTTGTCAAAAAAAACTCCAATATCTCCAAAATAACAACGCACCCATGACTTTAGTCAACACCAAAATATGTTTATATTTTCTAGACTGTATATAATGGGAGAGGGTCTTGTGAAGAATGTGCCGAAAGCAATTTTTACCCCAAAACAATTTATTAATGCCCTTTTATAATATTTTTTTTAGGCAAGTTGGTATTTTTGTTTTTACTTTCGCCGATAACTTTTTTTTTTTTTTATCCATTGGATATCTCAAAAACTTGTCCATTTGGGCCATTTCCCACTTTCTCATTTGGCTCACGTGCCAAAAGCTAGGAATGAAACGATCTGAAAGGCCATTTTCACAATCCAGCCCGGCCCATCTGTCCATCTTCCCATTGTCAAACGGACTCGCATCCTGTGTAGAGCCTCTACAGAATGCTCACCTCTCGATGAGGTTGACCCGGATGATTTTAATTTAGGCCGGAATCTGATTGGACCAGATCGAAAAGTAATTATGATCTATCCGC
This sequence comes from Buxus sempervirens, assembly GCA_947561395.2. Taxonomy (NCBI): domain Eukaryota; kingdom Viridiplantae; phylum Streptophyta; class Magnoliopsida; order Buxales; family Buxaceae; genus Buxus; species Buxus sempervirens. Next base: position 33,789,521 of record OX387190.1, read on the forward strand.
GCTTCATTTCCTCCACAATTTCTCATCATTGCAAGAAACAAAAGAGAGAGAGAGAGAGAGAGAGTATTTTCAGTGAAGAAGATAACGAATTGTCTGATAAAAACTGAAAACAAGAAGAAAACGAAATGTGTTTCAGGTAGAAACTGAAAACAAGGAGAAAAAGAATATCAACTGGCTGGTGCTCTTTCTCATTTTCATGGCATCACTGCCTTCAGTTGCACTAACTGGCACTCTCAAGATCGATACCGATTCCAGAAAACAACCCCCAAATTCTCTTTCCATCGAAAAGGTAAACAACCCCAGAGCTGTTTCAATTCAATCTAACCACAATCATCTGTAAAGCAAAATTCTGGTTTCGAATTATAGTTAATTGAAGTACGTTTCACTCTATCAACTGTGTAGTTACAACTTTATTTCATTTTATTTTGTTGTATTCAGTTAGAATTATAATTGTTTATATTTTGATATCAGAATCCGAGTGTGTCCTATCAGACAAGTCATGCCAATACTCAATTGGATAGAACTTGGGACTCTACGACTATGGGCTTCCGAGAAGCACTCTCTGTACTAAAAGAAAGCACTAGTTTCGAATCAGCACTCTATGTTCCACTCTTGCAAGAATGTATCGAGAACAATTCAGTCTCAGAAACTCAGATTATCCATACCCACCTCGTCAAAACAGGAACCCATGAGAATTTGTTTGTCATGACTTTCCTTGTTAATGTTTATGCGAAATGTGGGGCCATGGAAGACGCACGGAGGATATTTGACAACTTGCCTCGAAGGAATGTTGTCACATGGACAGCTCTGATAACAGGTTATGTACACAATTCGCAGCCGGAATTCGCTGTCCGAGTTTTCCTAGAATTGATGGAAGCTGGTGCTTATCCTACAAACTACACGTTAGGGGCTGTTCTAACTGCTTGTTCTTCCTTGCTGTCTGTTAAATTGGGGAGGCAAATACATGCTTATATTGTTAAGTACAATATTGAATCCGATACGAGCGTGGGGAACTCTATTTGTAGTTTATATTCCAAATGTGGTAGCCTGGAGTCTGCAGTTAAAGCCTTTCGGAGGATCACGGAAAAGAATACCATTTCATGGACCACGGTTATAACGGCTTGTGGTGATAATGGTGAAGCAAGGATGGGTCTGAGACTATTCAATGAGATGCTTTTTGATGATGCCAGACCAAATGAATTCACACTGACTAGTGTCTTGAGTTTGTGTTGTATGATGCAGGCTTTGGGTGTTGGGGGTCAGGTTCACTCATTGAGTGTTAAACTAGGTTATGAGTCAAACTTGCCCATTAAGAATTCTATCATGTATTTGTATCTCAAATGCGGATGGATTGATGAGGCGCGGAAATTGTTTAATGAAATGGAAACTGTCAATTTGGTAACATGGAATGCTATGATTGCAGGCCATGCCCAGATGATGGATCTTGAGAAGGATGGTTTGGTGGCACATTGTTGTGGAACAGAGGCACTTAATATTTTTCTCAAACTGAACAGATCAAGCATTAAACCTGATCTGTTCACCTTCTCCAGCATCTTAACTGTCTGTAGTAATCTGGTGGCCTTAGAACAAGGAGAGCAAATCCATGCACAGACTATCAAAACAGGGTATTTGTCCGATGTTATTGTTGGGAGTTCACTTGTTCACATGTATAACAAATGCGGATGCATTGAGAGAGCAAGTAAAGCTTTTATTGAGGTGCCTACTAGAACTTTGATATCATGGACTTCGATGATCACAGCTTTTGCACAGCATGGTCGATCTCAGCAAGCCTTGCAGGTCTTTGAAGATATGAGAATGGCAGGGGTCGGACCAAATAAAGTTACTTTTGTGGGTGTTCTATCAGCTTGTAGTCATGCTGGCATGGTTGAGGAGGCACTAGGTTACTTTGAGATGATGAAGACTGACTATAGGATCAAGCCTGTGATGGACCATTATTCATGTTTGATTGATATGTTTGTTAGATTGGGGATGTTGGATAAAGCTTTTGAGTTTGTTAAGAAAATGGAATTTGAGCCTAACGAATTTATATGGTCAAACCTGATTGCTGGCTGTAGAAGCCATGGGAATTTAGAGTTAGGTTTTTATGCAGCTGAACGGTTACTTGAACTCAAACCAAAAGATACTGAAACTTATGTCTTGCTTTTGAACATGTATCTTTCAGCTGGGAGGTGGAAGGATGTGTCAAGAGTGAGAAAACTTATGAAAGATGAGAAACTCAGAAAGTTGATGGATTGGAGCTGGATTAGCATTAAAGACAAGGTTTATTCCTTCAGTCCTGATGACCAATCACACTCTCAAAGTGTTGAGATGCATGAATTATTAGACAAGTTGCTTGACAAAGCAAAAGGTCTAGGATATGTTTCACATGTCAGCTTAGATCTAGCTGATGATGAGGATAAAGAAAGGACTTGTACTGCTCATCATAGCGAAAAATTGGCAATTGCTTTTGGGTTGTTGAACATGCCAAATCCTGCACCAGTAAGGGTTATCAAGAGTATTAGCATGAGTAGAAATTGCCATAATTTTGTGAAGTTTATCTCAATACTGACTCAAAGGGAAATCATTGTCAGGGATAGCAAGCGGCTCCACAAATTCAGTAATGGGCATTGTTCCTGTGGGGATTTTGGTGGTCTTCTGTAATATGGTTCATAACTTTTTTTTCTTCTTACAATTGCTCAAAGAGAATGGACTAGCCTTTCGAATGAAAGCTTATAACCGCTGACATATCAATCAATTCACCATGAGTGAATGTCAGAAAGTTCTTCTGCTCTAATCAGCTAATTGTGGTCATTGAGGAGATCTGGTATCTTATTAGCATTACTGGTATGGCAACAAATCAATTTCAGAGAAGAACCTGTCAAACCCAATACGCTGGAAACTCTCTCGTGGATTTCGAAGGTATATTGAAGAAGTTTGCTTATTTCTTTAATACTTGTATCCTCTGCTCATATTGGAAAGATTTGCTCCATGATCTGGACCTTGGAAATTAGTTGACAAATCTTAAACCATAGTGTTAGAATCAATAAAAACTTCAAATCATGTTTCTGTAGTCAATGAAGAGGGCACTGTTGAAACCTTTTTCAGAACTGATAGGGTTTTACAGAAGATGGCTTTTATTATTTGTTGATGAAATTTATTTTTGGGAAGTCATGCATCTCTCAGAGAATTAATAGGGCAATCTGAGCATATAAGGTGGAGTTTTCTTGTGCAGATAATTAAGGGAGCTTGCCCTGTACTATTGATAACCAGAATAATTGGACTGTCCAAGTTGATGCACAGGAGCTAAATTCTGGCAGATTGACATGTCCTCTTTGTGCCACTACCATTCACCATTACGTACCTGATAATACTACTAACACTTGCCTAGCCACCCCCACTAGGCACAGCCATGTTCACACTTCACACCCACGGGTTGTCATCACCACCACTGGCAGCCCGTGGCCACCACTCTCACTAGCCGTCAGTTATTGCTCGACGAACCTGTTCCCACCATTGTTGCCATCATCAGAATTCTGACCCCTCTTCTAGACATAAAAATCCAATTCTATCTTGATTCAAATTCAAAGAATTTAAACTAAGTTTTGCTCCAACCCAGTTATATATATCCATCAACTGCCAATGTCCGATCTCTGGATCTTCCTAGGAAAATTCTTTAGCAGAAGATTAGTTTAGGAGAATGACTCTTAACATATCAAGGCAACTTAATCTTGACTGCCGACGAATTACTAGTAGATTTGACAATACTTGAGACAAAAATTTAACTGCTAAATCATAGTCGATAAAAATATCACAAGAACAGGCTATAAGCTTTTAAGCCTCTGATGAATGATATAGAATTAAGCACTTCAGCATCTGGTTTTCTCTTTATCATTCATGAGATGAATCCCTGACTCATGCTGGAACATCTAAGTGGTTTGTGTACTAATCCCCTTACCTCGGCTGTGGGGGAGCCAAGGCATGCGAGATGACTGGGGAAGGTTCCGTTGGAGTTGGGCCTGTTGGAAGAACAATCTTTTTCTCTATAGAGAAGCGATTAGAACCTCCAATGCTGTCAATTGACTTCATGTATTCTGATGCATTGTTCTCTATGATCAATGCATCTTCCAGCTCACGTACAATGTCTGCCATACAAGGTCTATATGCTGAGTAAGGTTCAATGCATGTCAACGCCACCTCCACCACTCTCCACATTGCTTCAGCATGATACCCTCCCTTTATGCTAGGATCCACAATCTCATCAATCCTTGACTGCCTAATAAATGGCTTGGCCTGCGTGCAACAAATTTTTACTTTATTGGTTGTTCTTTTCCGTGCTTCATGTATATAAAATCAACAGTTCAGATAAACAGACCATAACATGAATTACAATCAAGAGGATTTGAGACCATAACATGAGTTAAAATCAAAAGAATTTGAATTTGCAACCAAGACTGCTGTTCCACAAGCCCATTTCTCTTGGCATTAATGACAGTGACTTTAAATCTTCAAAGGTCAAGGATCAACTACTCATGTGAGGACCAAATTACTCACTCTGGTAAGAAGCTACTTTCATATGCATCAAGCTGAAATGCTACTGGGTTATATGCCATTTACCAGTGAAAGACAATTCTAAGTACTCAAAATTAAGTCTCATTCCACCACCTAGTGTCACAATACTTAGATGCATTAGTCTTTGTTGAACTATGAACCCACAGAGACAAAGATCTCCTGGTTCCTTTAAAAGGGAAACAAAGTTCATAATGCATAATAGTCATACATCCAGCAAATTGTGTTGTTGCTTAAAAGGATCTGTTACAAACTTACAATGGTTCTTGAAACAGAATCATAAATAGATTAAGGTATAGTTTAATTCCATCAGGTTATTTCATATCAGTACAGTTATGGATTTAGGAAGAACACACAAGTAACCAGTTGACAGCCCTAGAAATAAAGTTCTAATGCACTCATTATAAATGTGCAACTTGGTGAGTCTAGCTGTACACATCTTGGTCAGTGCAGACACAAAATGAACTTTTTATTGCAGTGCCTTGCCAAGTTGCACAGTCAACTAAAATTTTTAATCCTGATACATTAAAGTGTTTAGGAGACTTGCACACCATAATAATGAGAGAAAGGTTTGTCTGGTTCGTTTCAACCCTACTAAGTCATTACCAACTTGTATCTTATTAGATGTTGACCAATCAGGCCATGTCAATTTGTACTTAAAACAGTTTTTATATCTTTAGGCAATCTGAGGTACAGAAGCTTTATTGAACAAGATACCTAATTAAATAGCATAGTCACTCTAGAAGGACAAAATCTCAATGCTAATAATTTTGAAATAGAAAAGAATAAAAGTTACCCATTCAACTAAGCTCCACTCATTACGTGGCCTGTGTATGTTTAGAGGCTCTCGACCACTTATAATCTCTAAAAGAACTACGCCAAAGCTGAAGACATCACTTTTTGCAGATAAATGCTGGGTTGAATAGTACCTGCATGAAACAGGTCCAGCATGCTTCAGGGAATCATCCAAAATACAGGAGTCCACTTAAATCATAAGATGCAAAGAACCAATATGTAGATGCCACAGGAAAGCAAAATTTTCATATTTTTAATGGGAAATTTTTGGAAAATTCTTGCTCCAATTAGAAATTACAAAAGCCCATACGTTAAAACTCCAATGTTGCAATGATAATAAGAATCAGGTTTACACATAAGACATGAATCAAAAAATGATTAGTGAATGCATTTCATTGAAGAGTCATTTGGATTGGTTTAAAATTTTATTAAGCAAAAGAAAAAAATTTAACTTACTCTGGATCCAAGTATCCAGCTGTCCCTCTTACTTCTAAAGAAGCACCACTATCTCCTTCCTGAGGAGCATATTTCGAAAAACCAAAGTCTGCAACCTTGGCACACATACTATGATCCAGAAGAATGTTGCTCGATTTTACATCCCTATGTATGATGCAACGCTCAGAAAATGTGTGCAGATACATTAGACCTGCATGAAACCAGTGAATGCACTTCAAACATTCCATCTTTATTATTTCAAAAATTCAGATTCAGTTCAGAAATGGTTCTCTTTATTCATATTTCATATCAGCTCAAGTAGACAAATGAATTGCTGATTTTGAAAATACCCATCTAGCATAAGACATGTCCAAGTTTTAAGGAACCAGTGATTGTTCTTTAGGTACCTAGAGTTCAGCAGTCAACCACACCGCAGATTACTTTACTAGTTTCAGTGTAATGGGTTACAACCAAAAACTATGGGAGGCTTCAAATTTTATTTCCAACAACCATCAAGTGGTATTCACTCTATGATCTATTAAATGGAACTATCAAATTTTACTGATTCAGTTTGTAACCAAATTTCAATCATAAATACAGGTAGGGGAATGTTTTAATATTTTCCTAGCCACATGAATCCTAGATACAGAAAATTATATAACTATCTCATTATCCAGAATCCCATTTGAGTATTCACTCTGTATCTTAAGATTGGAGATAACAATGAAAGTGGTTGTTATTTGCCATTATATAGCAAAAAGACATGAATTGTTGGAAATAATAAAATCGATGTTCCATGGAAACATAGAAGAGCTTCAAAATCATGAGAAAAAAATGATATCCATGATGAGTTCAAAGCACTAAATGTTTCTACTCATTATTAAAAAAATTTAAATTTAAATTTAAATAGCATATGAATAGATAAATGAGCAAGTTCTTCCCCATGCTACTTGCCTCGAGCAGCCCCAAGAGCAATAGATAGTCTGGTTGGCCAGTCTAGAGTTTTCCTTTTTGCTGCTTCCCCTGTAAAAAGAGAATATTAATAACAAAGCATGAATAACAAGAAAGATAAGCTAATAATTATTAAGAAAAGTGAAAGGTACCATAGAGTCGATCTTGCAGTGAGCCATTGGACATAAAAGGATAGACAAGAATTTGCTGGTCTTTTTCACAACAGTGACCAAGAAGGGGAACCAAATTCTCATGTCTAATAGTTGAAAGAAGATTTAGCTGCAAAAGTAAATTGAATATATAGAAAAAGTATCAATTGTCATACATTAAAGCATGCTAACTATCAATCTGCAAGCTTGGTAATCATGCCAACATTCTCTGTTGGGTTTTGACAGAGTTTAAACTTGTTATATAGCAAAGATTTGTACTGCAAAACAGAACCAAAATGCACTTCTATTCAATTTTTTTGTTAGAAATAAAAAATAAAAGGAAATAAATTGTTCAAATTTGAGAAAATTAGAATGATTGTTACAACACTCTAAAAAAAGCATCCCACCAATTATAGAACCACATGATTGTACAGTACTGCAATGTATCAAACGTGAAAGAAATCAAACAAACAACAGGAAACAACAAGAAACCTGACTCAACATAAGTCAGGCCAAAGTTACAAATGCACATAAATATGCCTCTCTCTCTCTCTCTCTCTCTGTGTGCTCGTGCGCGTGCGCATGGGTGTGTGTGCATGTGCATATTATTTTAAATGAAAAAACATCAAGGCAGTATGCAAGTATTAATTACAACACAAAGTAATATATCAGGTAAAAAGCTTTACCTCATTCTCAAATTCACGAGTTCCTTGAGTTGAGGTGGCTGACCGAACTTTCACAGCCACTTCTTGACCATCAGGAAGTGTACCACGGTAAACAGATCCAAAGCCTCCTTCACCTATCAGGGTTTTGTAATTCTGGGTGGCAGTTTCAATGAGTGCCAATGTATACGTGTCTACATATATTGACTTAAATCCAAAATCCATACTGATAGAGAACACTGCATCTGCATTTCAACGAGAATCTGATTAACTATCACATCTTAAAGAAATATTTCACCTTATCCACCACATCCATGCCTGACATGACAGGGTTAACGATATATGATAATTTCCACAATCCAAAATCCATGTCCAATTTCTCATATGAAATATTTGTTATAATGACATGACATGACAAGGGTAATTGTATGTGATATTGCCCAACACTCCAAATCCATGCCTAATTTTTTGGGTGGAATATTTGTTATACTCTTTTGACACGACATGACATTGTTTAGGGTACAAAATATAGCCCAACAATCCAAAATAGATGTCCACATTTTTAGATGGAGTATTTGTTATACCGAATGGGTTCTCAAACCTCCAAATATGTACCAACAGTATTATTCATTATCTTCCCCCTTTCTAACCCCGAAAATAAAAAAAAATGCCCTAAAAGATAAGGGCTAGCCCAATCCATGAGGCTCCCGCAACTGCACAAGGTTTGGGGAGGGTCTGATGTACACAACCTTACCCCGCAATCAGGGAGTTTTTTTTTGTGACTCAAACCCACGACCTTTAGGCTGCAATGGAGCAACCTTCCGTTGCGCCAAGGCTTGCACTAAAAAAAATCATAAAAGATGAACGGAAAAATAAAAAATGAGAATGAAAGAGAATAGACACATATCCAGACAAACCGAAAGGCAAAACTATGACAGCTTCAAAACCAAGTGCCAATGCGATACAAGGGTAACAACATTCTTGATAAAAATCCAGTAGAAATTTGCACCTCATTATTTCAAGACAGAAAATTATGCAAGCATTATAGCATCAGTTTATTTGCAACCTTAACCTATTGTGTAATACTGGAAAAATTCAGTGGAGGGAGAATAAGAAACCTACAACTTAGGTATTATTAATATTTTCTTCGCATATGAATAGTGTAGATTCTTACTAGGGGGCATTTGGCGGGGATTATGGATTATGAACTCAGATTAGAATCGCAAATTCTCAAAATCCAGATTCCAAACTGCTAATTTCCAAAATCAAATTCCTTCCTGGGTGCATATGATTATGTTAGCTAGAATTTGATCACTGAGATGGATTTTGTAATTCTAAGTTAATAATTACATACAGAAAATAATAAAACATATATAATGTGTATATTTGTATATGTGCACACTCACACACACATGCATACACACACACATCCATCTTGTTTTAGAGCTCTAGAGCTAGGCACCTAGAATCCGTAGAATCACTTTGGAGATGGACTCTAGTTTTGCCTTAGATTCTAGAATCAGACAATCCCATCCTAAATCCATTCCAAACAACTGTTATGAGATTCTGGAATTGAATTGCGTTAGAAGCATAACTTGCTTATTAACTCAAAAAGCAAATTAAATTTTCTCCTATCTTCATAAAAGACATGTTTCTAGAGACCTCTAAGTAGAAGAGAGATTAGTGACTCACTCGCTGATACTGGATATTCCTTTCCCAGTTTTCCTTGATCCAACAATTTTCTTCTGCACAAGCACGCAAAGAAAACTCCAACAGCAACAGTTAACAAGAGGGAACCACCTGCAGCAACACTGCCGATGAAAATTCTATGTGTTGAACTTGAAGCATCTCGAGCAACACAGACTCCAGAGCTGAAACGTAGAAATTATCATAAGAGAACATTTAATAGAGAGAAAAATGTCCAGATTCTGCAAATACTTTCTTGTGTTTGACATGTTTTAAGTATAGACTTCATACTCTGTGGTAAGATTTGAACGACTAAAGCTATAAGGAAGTTCACTGCTGCCGAAGTGAGGGTTGCAGCCGAAATACCTAAAGAATCAAAGAAAAATTACTGAACTGGCACAAGAGGTCCTCAACTCAAACTAAATTTACCAAACACTTACAAATAATACTTGTCTGAGTAGGTTTATCTACAAAAGGAAATGAAACAGGACAAGAACTTACAGTTTTGTTAAATGTGGAAGTGAGGCAAGAGATTCTGGAACTGTACCCATGAGTTCATTATGACTCAAATCCCTACAATTCGAAACCAAGGTGATACAAATGAGACACAAGCCATCTAATGAAGTAAACTAGTCAAATTCAATCTAATTTGAAGATACAAAGCAACACACAAAATTTCAATGACAAAATGTCGCAATAACTTTTGGAAATCTGAATACCTAAAGAGGAATGATATACGTAAAAATTAAGCGCGGATCGGTTAGACTGAAGATTTTTTTTTATCTTTTTGAAACAAAGATTGAAAATATTGACCTGAAGTGATGTTTTGCATGATGGAGGAGAAAGGGAAAAAAAATTACAGCCACTGGAAGGACAATTTTGTAAACTAGAAACAAATATGGATCCCAGATTGGCTTAAGCAACCTAGTAACAGGAAATCTAAGGTATGAACAGGTAGACTGGGAGCTGTGTTATATGGATTCAGGTACCAAGTACCAGATGCAAATAAGTGTGCAGGAACTGAATCTTCCTAACCCAACATCTGGAAGGTTAATAGGACTCAACAAAGAAGAAGCACAAATATATCATTCATTAAAACTTATGGTAATATTACAGATCCCACATAAAGAAGCCAGATATATGCGTGTGTGTGTGTGCCCCCGCGCGCGTATATGTATCTGTAGTTTATATCCAATGTAAAAATTTTCCACCAACAAAATAAAGCAATTTTAAACTCAAAATGCGATACTACAAATGCATAAATGTTATAGCTTCACATCGTATAAGAGAACCATCTTAAATGGCCTAAAAGTTAGTCGTATAAAGAGATATGGTTGCATATCCAATCAAACATAAAATTTCACTTAACAAAAGAATTGGATAAATAAATAAAGTGGATGCAGATTGAAATGGTAGACATAACACACCCATACTTGCGTACAACACAGGTATGGCGGGTAAAATGAAAGGTACAGTTGTCTCAGATGTACATTAATGATAAATCTTTACTAGGAGCGCATACAAGTAAGACAGGTGACAAATCAGATCAAAAATATAATCTAGCCCCAGCCTCAACACTCAACCCAAGCTGGATGGTTCTCGCGCTGTAGACAGTATACAATCTAAATTTGATGAAAGAATTCAATTGTTTAGACAATGAAGATCATGCCATTGGACGGATTTATCCAAGAAAGGGTTTTGCACTTTTTCCTGTCTTTCATCTAAAACATTATATCACTGGTAGGACATTTTTCTCAGCCTCTAGGCAGATATCCTTTGGATTCCTTAACCAGTAATTGTTACAAAATCAACAGAAACAGTTATAAGATCCAAACAGAATTAACACTGTTCCAAAACTATGCTAAAAGAGAACAGATTTATTACATTGATGTCAACATGGAGGGCACTGGAAATGGTGGAATGTTACCAGTGAGACTATTCGAGCTCAGGTTCCTGGAAAATCAAAACGTAAGTAGCAAATGTAATATTAGAAATATAGGTTCAATTACTTATTGACGAAGAGAAAAGAAAACATAAAAAAATAATAATAATTCATCAATATACACACAGTTCCTTCAGGTGGGTTAGCTCAGTGATCATGGAAGGAAGCGATCCTTGAAGACCATCAGAAGAAAGATCCCTGAAAGAGAAAAAAAAGGTAAGGAAAAAATTTGGGTAAATTTTAAGCCAAACATTGGAGGAAAATAAATACCCATTTCATCAGAAAAAAGAAGGAATACTCCTCGAGGAGAACATAGAGATTGGACTTTCAAGGACTAAAGCACGTATAACCGACGGGAAGTCCATTTTATCTCATCCAACATGCAGTAGAAGGCAAAGAAAAGAAAATGAAGACGAAGACGAAGAAGAAGAAGCTTACAGCTTAGTGATGACAAAAGAACCGTTAATGGGTTCGCATTCCAGACCATGCCAGGGAAGAGGAAGGCATGGGTCCCCAAACCAACTCCCCAGCACCTCATTCTCTGGGTTTCTCGACAACAATTCATCCCTCACTTCCACGATCGCACCCACTGCGACGAAACAACAGCCACAACACAAGCAATGAAAATTCAAACAATTACCACTGTCCCGTCTCCGTTTATCACTGGGTCATAAATAGGGTTGCGCATAGGTGGGCCCCGTTTCGGACGCACTTTCTTTTGGATTTTGCCCATTATTAGCATGTTTTTGTTTCGATAGCCGAATTAAGCTTAAGCTGGAAAGTCAATCGAGAAAGTGATAAGCCAGAAAATTATACTCTAGGAAGTGAAAATTAACTTTCCTAAATGTTGTTTGGATTATGAAAAGTTAAAAATTGATAGAAAATCCTGGTTATGCTGTTTGGTTAATCAAAATAAATGAGAAAAGTCTTCCATTTTCCTATTTTACCCTTTAATTTTGCTCACATAAAATTGAAAAAAAAAAAATACTATAAACACACATTCTCTATTTTCTTACTTAATTGTTTTAGTCAAGGTTGGACACGCAACACTTCCACTCCTTTAATTTATTTATTTTTTAAATAAATAACACACACAACCCTACTCTTATTTTTTATTTTATTTTTTTTAAGCAAAACACGACCCCCTATTTTTCCTTTTTTAAGAAAGAAGGGGGGGGCCACATGATCGCCCCTATGTTTTTTAAGAAAGAAATGGGGCCACACGACGAAGAAAGGAGGGTTTGGAAAAAAAAAACTAGGAGTAAATAGGTAATAACGTTGGTTGGACTTTCCTTTCCAGCAAAATCCGACCGTTTTGGTCGGAAAACAAAACAGGGCAAACACATGCGTTGAAAGTTGTTTGACTGATTTTAATTTATGTGGGTCCCACATTTTCCTTCTAACCAAACGCCCATTTTTTTAAGGAAAATTTGTTTTCTGGCAAAACCCGGAACAATCCAGCTAACCAAACCTAGCCTGAGTGCCTCATACTGGGGTTTATTTTAATAACCCAAAGAAGGATTTTGATCGTTGTAAAAAGCAAAAAGGCGGTAGTCGATGGGTTTTATCTTAATGGCATACTTTATTTACTTCCATGTAACCTCTAATGGTTTGTCATAGTTTTTTTTTTTTTTTTTTAAAAAAAGCAAGAAGGAATAAAAATCTTTTCAATGGAACTTATAAAATTGTATGCTACATTGTTTTTCAATATAAAACATGTGTCCAAGTCTAATGCATAAGACCTTATTGGGTTATTAAGCATGACAACATATTATGGCTCCCCTTTGGATTTGCTTTTCAAAAGTGCTTTTTTATTTTCGAATTATAAATATATTTGCAAAAAAAACAATTTTTGTAATTTGTGAAGTATTTTATTTTTTATTTTTTTGGCTTCTCAATTAAAGCAAAAAGGCTAATTGTTTTACTTCTCAGAAGAAATAATAATATCATTTCTTCATAATAAAAGTAAAAATTGTTTTCTATTAAAAATCTTATGAGATGATGACTTTTTTTTTCCTTTTAACTTATTTTTTACGGCTACTTTTACAAGCAAAGTCAAACCGAGCCCATGTTTCCATACAATTTTAACTTGTCTTAAGTTTCCTACTAGGTATTCAAATTTCCCAGAGTTCTTATCCTCTAAGCTAGTGACACGTATGTGCATAGAGTAAGAGTGGTCAATCCAAGCCATTCATAAAAAACATTACTCTCTAAAAAGACTATGATTACTTTTGGCTCTACTACTGCTATGGACAAGTATCTCAAAATTGGAAGGACTTTCTCATGCATGGTAGCAATAAGTTTCCTTAGTTTAAAATATGATATTGACCCATATATGCAAAATAAATGATAATCCCATTAATGGATGTTTGTAAGATTTTGTGAAATCAATTTTTTGCAATATTTTTGTGTTCCCCACAAAATGCTAGATTTAGGATTCTTTTTTCTTATATGATGGATAGATTAGTTAATCTGCAACTAGTTTATATGAAAGTAGATTAGTGGGTTCTACCAAATAATTTTATGTATGTTAATACTTGAATGCCCTTAAGAGACAACAAAACTAACAATTGTATGCCCAATGGTAATTTTAAGCAGTAAGCAGATAACGTACCATCTTCTTTGACAGTCTCTTGACCCCTTTTACGCACTTGAAAGATCTCATAAGCACTGCAAACTGGTCCAAATTCCTTTTCATCTGATACTTTGATTAAGGAAACATTAAGAACTCCATTAGCTCTAACATTAAGCACTGCTTCTCTGTAGTTTGTGTTGCCATTGGCCAGTATGTCGAATTTCTCATATAGCTTCTGTCCATTGGCATATATGTCAAACACCCGTTGCCCCATCTTAACTGAGCCATTGAGTTCGAGGAAGTAGAGAACGATAAGATAGTCGTTCTCGCCGGTAATGAGATCATTATGCTGGAATTCCAAGCGCTCCGAGCCGGCTAATGCAGTTTGCAGCACTTGAAGTGGTATGGATGCAGTACCATTGCTGACTAAGATGCTAGAATTCGACTGTGGTATGACCTTTTCATTTGAACTACTTGTTCTGCTTCCCCAAATCCGATCATTTGGATCATCTGGGTACCTGCAAAAGGCAATACTCAACATGGTTACATGTGCTCAACATCTTTGTTTAAGCATCTGGAAGTGTCAAGAACCTATATATAGTATATAAAAGAAGGGAACAATACCTGATCTCCTTCTTTCCTGTGTTCCCAACATCAACTCTACCAATCAAGGTTAGGACACCGGACGGATCTTTCTCTAAATATTTTGAATCACTCAGAGGCCTCAATTCAAGCTTTGAAAGGTAAGGATTTCCCTTTACACTTCCCAAGCAGAAGTTAACATACCGATCAGTGGCTTTGAAAATTCCTTCCACCTCCAATGAATCAGCTGATGATGAAGAGTTCACTTGACTGATCCATGTGGTGCTAATCAAGACATCAAATAATGTTTCCGGAGGAGTACGAAGAATTGAACCATAGAGGAAAGTAGCCCTTACGAGGTAGTCCTGATCCTTGATTGTACTCAAGTTATAACACCATTTGTTCCCCAGACCTGCGCCAAAAACCCGAGCACTTGTATGTCTATTATCATTTTCTACTGGCACAGATATGTCTTGGCATAGTCCATTGTGGAACAAGTCAAAATCTGAAGTCCAATTTATCTTGGTAAGGGGATCAGTAGTGTTTGATGGAGCACAACATTGAAAGCTCACAAAGCCTGCAAGAAATTGATTAAAAATTGCAATTGAGATCTAGATCATTTGTTAGCTAAAGCAATATTTCCTACATGACATGATACCCAATGATCTAAGCTTATTGTGTAAATTGAGACCAAATCTAAAATTTTCTAGAACGGAAGTGGAGAATATTTCGATCGTAATCTCGTGATTAATTGTGTCGATCCAACAGTATACGACAGATTTGGCATGCAAGTTCATTGATCTAGGACTGTTAAATTGAAGGGGCTTTCCTTACTTAAGAATCATCTCCCAGTTATATATATTTCTGAGATTAAGGTTAATCAATTAATCATGTGCAGATCCTGGGATATGCCATCCAACTGTTGTTCATAAATATAGTTACAAGCATGAACAAGTAATTACTGCAATAATTTGTAGACACTGATCAAATTTTACATATGAATCAACCCCACTTCTGTGCTTAAAACTTCTTGCAAATCAATCACAGCTGATGGGATTATAACTAAATTTTAAGTTCTTGAAATTAATGGACGTAAGATTCAAAACCAACACCATTAATTGTCACAATTGGTGTATATATATATATATACAAGCACCAGTATACATATCTGACGTTATTTCTTATATGGAGTTTTTGTGAATCTATCTATGGCGATCCCTCCAGAATGAACAATCTTACCTTCTTGTGCAGAAGCTTCTTCGGCAAGGAGAAGTACAAAGAGCCATAGAAGAAAGCATCCAGCCTGCAGTCTAGTCCAACTATCCAAACCCCCCATTTATCTTAATTCAAATGGGTGTCTCCCCATTGGATCTCAACTTTCATCCTACTCCTTAATATTATTTGAAGTATTCAGCCATTTCTAACTCTCACAGAAACCTCGATCTTCAACTTCAAGTAGCCACCAGGTTCTAAACTTTCTGATCAAAACTAGATTATGTGATCAAACTTTGTTAAGTCACCGTATCAACAGCTTGTAATCTCTCTCTTCCAGGATCTTAAATAGCGTCTCTTATCATCTACCCAAGAAGGATCACTGAGACCTAGTCATGAAATATCCTTCAGGAGAACGAGGGTTTGAGGTGATGAAGGGCCCTAAAAATGGGGTTGACTTCCAAAGGAACTTGCAGAAGCATCAGAGAGAATGAGCTTCAATCGGATTAAAATTGTTAAATATAATTGATTAAATAACATTTATATTTATTAATCTTCTCTCTCTTTGGTGGTAAGGATTAATTTATCTTAAATAATGAGGCGGAGCAACCCCTCAGGCCTCATCTTCGTCCTCCTTCGTCCCTTTCCTTGTCTGTTACCACGGACGCAACATCAACGAAACTCTCTTCATCCAATAAATGGCGCCAATCGATTCCGTACTTCTGAAAAAAACCCTTCTTCCCCATAATATTTCAGCGAATGCCACGGGCCATCTGTTTTCTTCTCGCAGATATACGTGTTGCTTGTTCATTGGCCATACAAATACCAAACCGTCAATAAATGGGCCCAATCATTACATTTGAACGGTCAAACAGGGGAGTCAGACAATTTGGTGAGCTGTAATAAAGCTAACATGTCGGGGCTAATAGAATTACCGTTAAGAAAAAATTAGACAGATATGCCCCCAACTAATTGGCGTGTAATGTAGTTTGTAGGTCAAAGGGTGCCTTTGTAAAATCGGGTATATGATTTCTAAGGGATGAAATCGTCTGCCGTAGCCACATTGGATGCTGCCATGTGTCGCATCCAAGGGTGACTATTCGTTTAATGTAAAATGTCAATCAAAATGCTGCACGTAGGATGGCTGGAGGGTTTGCCGCACGTTGCTGCGGCAGACGATATCACCCCGTTTTCTAACTAACGACGTGACGTGACGTTAGAATCGTCTGACAGCTGTGAGATGACATAACGCTTGCTTTCAACCGTCCGATATGACTCACTGCATTGAGTTTCAAGGCCGGACCGGCTTTTATAACGTCTCAAAAGTGAGGAAAAATCTTCTTTGGAGACTTAACGACCGGTTCAACCGACCAGTGGTTCCCTAGTTTGATTGTGAAGAACCAATAGACCTGAGTTCAAACCCTTGAACCAATAAAGGCTTGAGCAGAAAAGGTGACCTCCCATCCTCTGATTGGATATTTGGATTAGTTGGGGAGTAGTTTCGTTAACTTTTATTAAAACCTTTTCCTTTTTGTTTTTTTCGCTTTAATGAATTAGGTAAGTGTTTCCACTAGCTATGTGCATATAAATAAGAAGGGCCACGTAAAAATAGGATCCGGAGAAGATGGAGTCTGAAGTACATGCTAAACATTTTTTTGTTATGGTCCCAGATGTTAAATGCTTAACTAATAAAAAGTCTCTGTAAACCTTAAAGCTTTTGAAGCAATGGTTAGGCACATAACAAATGGAATCAAAGCCAACCACCATATCCAAGGTTTGAGTCATGGAAAGGGCAACTTATAAACTGGATTAAAATGCCTCAGTATTATGTATGGGTTTAGTATTAAGTCATTGAATACTGATAGGTGAATGAAGTCGCAAAAAGAGAAAAGTTTACCATCAAGTTAGTGTCAATAGAGTAAACCACCGTGGACTTCAGCTGTGGAAGAATAATGGAAAGTTACAATCCTCAATGTCAATTGCTTAACTAACGAAGTCTCCATAAGCCTTGAAGCTTTTTGAACAATGGTTAGGCACATAACAATTTTCACAAATCTATCTAAAATGCCTTCCACATTTTTTGAAATTAACCATGTGATGCTCTTTGTTTTTTATTTCTGTGTTACCCGCATAGCGTGTGCATTCGCCTAAGTGGTCAACTATACAATCAAACCAAGGATATATTCTATAATGTTACAATACCTCTCGGTACCTAGGTCGAAACCTCTCTCATTCGTTAAACTCGCCCAAATTCTTTTTGTTTTGGTACGTCATTGTCAAGCCACTGTTTGCTCGACACACAACCAGGTTTGGGGTAGTTGGGGAAGGAGAACACGCACCCACTACTTACCTCCACTACTTACGTCCAAAGGGGAGCGTGACGGACTCGCGTGGGCCACACTCTCTGGAAACTCGGACGTCAAAATGTGGTTGACTTGAGCTGTAGGTAGGCTATCTCCCTTTATTTGTGACTTGCGACGAAGGCGGGAAAAAGGTCGCCCAAGTTCTGGTACACTTGCAACCCTTAACTAACAATGTATTTTTTTTTGGTGAAGAACAATGTATCTTATAGAAAGTGAAAAATATGATAAGCTGCTTAATTAAGTGTCATAGAAATGTGCAATTGGTGGCAAAAAGGTCAAACAACAAGACCTCGCCATATTGCCATAGACCTGAAATTTGACTAAAAGATTCGTTTACAAAGGCATCCAATCAGATGATGTTGAAGAAATCAATTATTGGTTAGGTGGTTGTCTTTAAAAAATAAAATAGTATAACTAAGTTTAGTATGTTTTTATTATTAATATTAAAAAATAAAATGATTATATATTATTGAGTTTGTTTGCCCGTTTCTAATAAGGTTGGAATATACCGAGCATCAAGTTTTGTCATTGCCGTATAAAGCATGCTAGCATTATAAAATTAGATGCTCTCTTCTCCTCTTTTATATTTGTTTTTTTTTTAAACTTTGTTTTTTATAATTATTTTTTGTAGACTAGAGGGGGCAATTGCCCCCTCCCCCCAAAATTTTATTTTTTAATTTAAAATATATTTTTTCCTATATGTTTTAAATGAAATTTATGTTTTGCCTTCTCTAAAATTTCTGGTTTGCCCCCCTAACTCATTAAAATTTCTATATTTCATGAGAAGTGTTAATTGAAAAGTTTTTTTGTCCCCTCAGATTTGGTGTCCTGGTTCCGCCACTGCATGCAGTACTTAAACTTCTATGAGAACTTATCATATGACAAGGTTTATATCCTCTGTAATTTTGGTTCATCAAGATATAACAATAATGTTATATCCTGGGAAGCAAATTTGATGGAAGAAATAATAGCCAAATCAAAAAGAAAATTCAGCTTAAGATTTTGAATCAAAAACCAAATTGAAATTAACTGGTTAACCATAACCTGAATCGGAAAATTGAAATACAATCTTTGAATACTCAGGTAAAATAAAAAATTAAAAACCAAAACCAGATCAATCAAATCTTGTAAACAAGACCATCTACAATTCATTTGTTTTGTTTCTATGCTTTCTTTCTACAAATTTAAAACAAAGATCGTGATATGCTTTTGAGAGAGAAAGTGGCTCGGGTTGGGCTTTTTAATCTAACAGGGAAGTTGAGAGAGAGAGGAAGAGGGAGATAAAGCCTTTTTAGGAAGGCTTATTTTATCAAGATACGTCATGTACATAAACGTAACTATATGATCCGGGCCGGGCTTTTAAAGTTTTTGTTACCAAGCCCAACTTGAACTCAATTACGGGCTTCAAACAGGCCAGACTAAACCCAAACTAAATCTAAAGTTTGGGCTCTTATTTTGGTTGGACTGGGTGAGCTTAGAACGGACCGAGTGAAATTGACAGCTCCAGTTGAACCGATGATGCGTGTCATGAGAGAGAGAAACGTTTTGTTTTATTTTTTATTTTTTTGAATTTTAATTTGTAAGGGAGGGAAGGGAGTTTCGTCACTTTCGTGAGAGAAGTTTCTAGAAGTGAGAGATTGTCAAGTGGGACGCGAGAAAAGTAGGGCTCAAGTAACAAACCGGCAGGCGAGCGCCAACCAAACTACCAAAGGAAGGCCGTATTTTTTTTTCTTTTCCGAAAATTAAAAACAAAATTCAAGCAGCCAGCGACGTAGCACGTAACTGAATATAAACATTCTTTTACTGGTGGCCAAAGCCCCTCAACCTAAAAGGCTAAAACCCTAAACCTCCGCCCTGTTCTCTGGTTGGATATGGCTTCTCTTCTTCTGAGGGCTGCTCGGCGCCGCGATCTTCCTTCATCCTCTTTTTCTGCTTTCAGATCCGTGCGTATTCTCTCTTCATGGTTCATAGAATGCTTTCATTTGAGGGCTTCATCGTTTTCATTTATATAGATTTGAATTATTTTGGTTGGTATTCAATGAACATTTTTCTAGCTGGAAGCTCTGGGTTATTCAGTTGTAGATGTGGTATGTGGTATGTGGGTGGTATAGTGTTTAATTAGTAATGATACGTTGGGTTCCTTTCCATTTTCTTTTGTGCTACTGGATAATGTTCTGTAATTTCGTAGCTTGAATTTCCTTGGATGTGTTATGACTTTGGATTTCTGCTATCCGTAGTTTATATACATTAGCTGATGTTTTTAGTGATCTATGGTTTTATGGGTTGATTAAATTAGAAATTAGATGTCGTCTCTTCTGTTCTGGATTGTGTTGGTTGGGTTGCTGGATAATGTTCTGTAATTTTGTAGCTTGGATTTCGGTGTATGTGTTATGACTTGGGATTTTTTCATCTGTTACTGATGTACATCAGATGAGGCTTTCATTGACTTATGTTTATATATAAAAGCTTTCTCTGAGCTCCACAACATGTCTTCCACGTCTGTTGCTAATGGTATGATATATTTGAGAAGTATTTTTTAGGCAAAGGTGTAACATTTTGTCATTTTTTTCTTCTTCCTACCTATTTTCTTAGGCTTATGTCTCAGACATTGGTTTTTTCCTTCTTCACAGTGGATACGTTGTCAATACTGCAACTATTTCATATACTTCTGCAATGTGGATGTTTTGTTCTAACAGCTTATGGTTGATGGTTTTTCAACGTTCTAGTGATACCAATGTTAATGAGGCGGATATTGTTAAATTGCCCTCTCAAACTTTTCCGTTTTTCTTTTTCTCTGTCCAGGGAAGAAAAATGAGTCTTTTAACATTGTTTTGTGTTCCATACGCTGGACTGTACCTGGACCAAATGTTATTTTCTATTCATGAGTTTCCCATACAACTTTCACTGCGTCTTATCCAGTGCTTTGTTTGAATGTACTTTGCAATAATCATATGCATGCAGTATTTATACACTTTTCTGTGTTTGATTTTTTTGTGCCTTTAATTTTCTAGCACTTTATCTCTCTGATTTGCCAATGGGTAATTATTGACCCATAAGATGCTAGCAATGGTTTATGCGTTGAAATTTTCTATAAGGGAGCTCCTTTTGACTTGGGCTGTTCTTGGATTTTGTTCTTTTTAACTTAGGTTGTTCTGTACTCTTAATTTTTGCTTGTTTTTTGGTTTGAAATTTGATGACTATGAATATGCATGCACTTTATTAAACGGAGATAATGAGTTCTAATTGTGCTTCTTCTGGCATTAAAAATGTGAATAATGTATTGCTATTCTCCTCATCTTATCCTGTGTAGCTGTTGTGGATCTAGGGACAGTAAATAGAAAAGAAAAGGAATTAATTTGGTTATTTTATGGATGAATAAAAGAAGCAGCCTTTCTGAGGCATCAATGGTTTTTAGTGCTAATTAATGAACGAAGCAAGGCCAATTCCTTTGAAATATAATATTTTGGAGGAACTTGTGGGGAATGACATAGAAAGTCTTGCATGCCATTTATTTGAAATATTGGATTGTGGTTCAGCCTGCATGACGATTGTTAATATCCTAGTACTGCTCTCTATCATTATGCTGATTTGCTTACCTGACGAAGTAATCAAGTTCCAATTTCATGAGTTAATATTAGGATTTGAGCTTCATATGATTTATCTCTTGCTAGAATCTTTGTGAAAGTTTATGGGATGTTTTGATTTGGCTTTTCGATTTATGCTTGCATGATTTACTTTCTGAATCATATTCTGTCATAACGTATGAAATCTCACATGAGTTGATGATATGTCCCTCCATTTAGTTACACATCTCAAATGTCAATAAATTAAAGAGCTTTACAACTGATGAAGTTCATAACTATAACTGTGAAAGAAAAATTTGTTTTTCAAGGCCTTGTTTTACCTTGGGTTGATTGAATCACCTGTGGAGTTTACGTTTTGCAGTTAACAGACAAAACCATAACAACATGGACCACCTCACCTTTGATTTCCAAATGGGCAAGCATAGCAAGAACATTCAGGTTTGTTTTATTTAATCCTTAATGCATACGTTATGCATTCTTTACTAGTTTTTTGAACTTTTATTTTTGATACAGCTCAAAACCTGCTGCAAATGATGTCATTGGTATTGACTTGGGTACCACCAACTCCTGTGTTGCGGTCATGGAAGGGAAGGTTAGATTTGTGGCATCCTGCAAGTTTCATTCTTTTATTTGCTTATCACCTTGGTAAGAGGTTTGATTTATTTTGGCGGAGATCTGACCTCCCTGTTCAATTTATGTGCAGAATGCTAAAGTGATTGAGAATGCTGAAGGAGCAAGAACAACACCCTCCGTGGTTGCCTTTAACCAGAAAGGGGAACTTCTTGTGGGAACTCCAGCCAAGCGCCAGGCTGTGACAAACCCAACAAATACACTTTTTGGGACTAAACGTCTTATAGGAAGACGATTTGATGATCCCCAGACACAAAAAGAAATGAAAATGGTTCCATACAAGATTGTCAAGGCTCCTAATGGGGATGCATGGGTTGAAATCAACGGACAGCAGTACTCCCCTAGCCAGACTGGGGCCTTTGTTCTGACAAAGATGAAAGAAACTGCTGAGTCCTACTTGGGGAAGAGTGTCAGCAAAGCTGTTATTACTGTTCCAGCATATTTCAATGATGCTCAAAGACAAGCAACAAAAGATGCTGGGAGAATTTCAGGTTTAGATGTACAAAGGATTATCAATGAACCAACTGCTGCTGCACTTTCCTATGGCTTAAACAATAAGGAGGGTCTAATTGCAGTCTTTGATCTTGGTGGTGGAACATTTGATGTATCCATCCTAGAAATCTCTAATGGTGTCTTTGAGGTACATGTTTTGCTCTGCTATCAAGGACCTGAGTTTCTATTTTATTTTTGGTAGAATGTTATTGACACTCCTTTTCAGGTGAAAGCAACAAATGGTGACACATTTCTAGGAGGAGAGGACTTTGATAATGCCTTGTTAGAGTTCCTAGTTAGTGAGTTCAAGAGGACTGAAGGGATTGACCTTTCAAAAGACAGACTGGCCTTGCAAAGATTAAGGGAAGCAGCTGAGAAAGCTAAGATAGAACTTTCATCCACATCCCAGACTGATATTAACCTTCCTTTCATTACAGCTGATGCTTCAGGGGCAAAACATTTGAATATCACTTTGACCAGATCAAAGTTTGAGACATTGGTAAATAACTTGATTGAAAGGACTAGGAACCCATGCAAGAGCTGTTTGAAAGATGCTGGAATTTCTATCAAGGAGGTGGATGAAGTTCTTCTTGTTGGGGGAATGACCCGTGTACCCAAAGTACAAGAAGTGGTTGCTGAGATCTTTGGGAAAAGTCCAAGCAAGGGTGTCAATCCTGATGAGGCAGTTGCAATGGGAGCTGCAATCCAGGGAGGTATTCTTCGTGGAGATGTGAAGGAGCTGCTTCTGTTGGATGTCACTCCTCTCTCTTTGGGTATTGAGACTCTAGGTGGTATCTTCACAAGATTGATCAACAGGAATACTACCATTCCCACAAAGAAGAGTCAGGTTAGTCCACTAATACTTGCGACTTAATTTGAACCGAAGCTATAGTTTGATGCATTATGTTCCAAATATTTGTGCAATTCATTGACCTGATTATTCGAAATGTTCCATAAAAGCTAGATTGTAGGTTAAATGATTGAAATTATAATGTTTATTGTCTAACCAATCTAGATAAAGCAGTATTTGGTAGTCTTGTTCATCTGACTTAATTTGATCTCTGCTTGGATGATGCTATACACAACTAGCACGATTTTGGGGTTAATACCCCAAAGGTTCTAGAAAAACTAGATTGTCGGTTATATGATTTTAATATCCAAATGGTGTAGCCTTTCTAGATAAAGTTAAGTGTATGGGGTAGTCCCCAAGTAAGCTAAGTTTGATCTATTTAATAGTTCATATTGCCACATCCATCTGTTAGAATGATAATTTATTTCCTTAATGTTCAACTAAATGTGATGCTTACGATGCATTCTAAAGCTATGCAACACAATTCATTTTACTATGGAAGTATGGATCATGGATGCATGGTTGATGCATCTATTGTTGTTTGTGGAATACATACCGCATTTTAATGACAGTAGCAATGAATGTGGATGAGCACCACATATTGTTCAAGATGTGTTTCTAACCAGCACTTTGACCTCAGGTATTCTCTACGGCTGCTGACAACCAGACTCAGGTGGGTGTCCGGGTACTGCAAGGTGAGCGTGAAATGGCTACTGACAACAAGCTGCTGGGTGAATTTGAGCTTGTGGGTATTCCACCAGCTCCTAGAGGCATGCCACAGATTGAAGTTACATTCGACATTGATGCAAATGGGATTGTTACTGTTTCTGCAAAGGACAAGGCAACTGGGAAAGAGCAACAAATTACAATCCGTTCATCTGGTGGACTTTCTGAAGACGAGATTGAAAAGATGGTTAGGGAGGCTGAGTTGCATGCCCAGAAGGACCAAGAGAGAAAAACTCTGATTGATGTTAAGAACAGTGCCGACACATCCATCTACAGCATAGAGAAGAGTTTGAGTGAGTACAGGGACAAGATTCCTGCAGAGGTTGCCCAAGAAATTGAGTCTGCTGTTGCGGACTTGAGAAAGGCAATGGCTGGGGAGAACGCAGATGAGATCAAATCAAAGCTTGATGCCGCAAACAAAGCCGTCTCAAAGATTGGACAACATATGTCAGGTGGCTCTACCGATTCTTCGTCTGGGGCCTCGCAGGGTGGGGGGGACCAACCTCCAGAAGCTGAATACGAAGAGATGAAGAAATAGATAAGAAGACATTAGAGTTGATGTGATTTTTCCAATTTTCGAGCTTCACATCTCTGGTTATCTATTTTTGTATCTAATTTGTCGTACTAGTTTAAATTCATTGAGAGATTATTAAATGCTGGTAGCCCGTCCGCAGATTGGAGGGTGCTTAAACGCCAGAAGAAATAGATGAATTTCATACTTCATGTTGACTGATGAACCTATAATCTCACGCTCTCTCTCCCTCTCACATCAAATAAAACTGTCTTTTTTTCTTGTTTAATTTGTTGAAGCCCTCTTGCTGTGCCCCTGTGAGCTTACACCTATTCTGGGCTATGTTTAGTTGGGTCTCTTTTCGTTATTTTTCCTATTTTAACCCTCTGAATGGTTTTTTTTTGGGAGAAAAATCTTCTGCGCAATGCCTATTTTCACATTAAAAATTTATTCGACTGATGGTAATATTAATTTTTAAATTTTATGTACTAATAGTAATCACAATGCCAATGCCTGATGCTGTTGTAAGATAAGATTTTGGTGAAGACTATTTTCAGTCTTTTTCTTCTAATTTGTTTGCATTGGTTTCTTAAACTGAGAAGCTATGCGTCATATGAGAGTAGAAACGATGACATGATGCAATGAAACAAGCAAAATGTGAAAAATTGCAAGCTTATGAGTCATTTGAAAGTAAAAACGATGACATGATGTAATGAATGAAACAAGTAAAATGTGAAATAGCTAAAAGGGCGCATAATATTTTGATGTGTTGGTAAAATGGATAAACTTGGATGGATTATTTTCACTTCAAATTAACAAGTGGCTACCCCTAACACAATCACACACATACACCCCTTTTTTTTTGTAAAAGTAATTTTATTATTACTTTTTAATATTGTTTAAATCCCCGTGCCAAGGTTTCAAAATATGAAAACATTTGAATGTTAGCGTAATTGAATGATAGACAACTGCCCCATCCCCTCCCAAATTTCATTTTTTTGAAACTAATCCCCATGCAATGGTTTCATCTTGTTAAGGGTATTGTTATAGAATGTTAGACTATTTGGAGGACAATGAGACAATCATGCAAATGTTTCAAAATACGAAGACTCATAAAGAATAATTGTAAAGAAAATTTATTTGTGAAATTTTTACAGCTTTTTCTAAAACATTTGAAGCTTTGAGTAATTTCAACTTTTTATCTTTTTTAGAATTTATTATTCCATTTAATTATTTATGGCCCTCAAAGGATCTCATATTTTAAATGCTAATTGTTATAAAACTATGTAATCTAAGTTTATTTATGGATTTATGTACATAGCCAATTCGACGTATTTTGCTTTAAAACCTCATTTTTATAAATCATTATTGTAAAATATATAGTATAAATAATTATTAAAATAGAAACATGATGTTAATTATATTGCCGAGGATAAAGTTCACATATTGTAAATTTTCTTCATAAAAATATATTTGGAAAACTAATAACAATGTCAAATCATAAAAAAGTTGTGACTTTTTATTATTATAGTTTTACTATTTGAATAAATCATACAAGGGTTAATAATCTATACTATTTGTTAAAGCAAACCTTATAGCTTCTCAATTGACACGTGCTGCCTAAAGAGCCCCTACATTTATGTTTATATTGACTTTTATCTCTCAATTAGTTCATTATCAAAACACGCAACTTACTTATAGCAATGATTTACATAACCAGGTAATAAAATTCAAATACACACACATGCATGATGGAGTATGCATGTGCGACCGACCAGTATTTACAAATTGATGCACAAAAAGAAATGTTTTCAGTATTTATAGATTATAAACTCAAAATTTTTTTTAAAGTGATAAAAATTATAATAAAACTATTATTTGTGTAATTGGCCTATGATTAGTTCGTTGCATTTAAAATACAATAACTTCAAACTTTATTTTTAGGATATTAATTTTTTAATGTAAGGTTTCAATCACAAGCCCGTTGTGTATGAATGAAATCGTCCGCTATTTTGTGAATACCGCTTTGTACATAGTTGGATAATTGTAGGAGAAAAATGAAGGGGCTTTTATATGGTTATGGGCCACTTTCTATGGCCTTTTGTTCTGTTTTAGAGCCTATCACGGACAACACAAAAGCCACCAGGGAAGCCCTAGGTGTTTGAAAGGGAAAACAGACTGAACAAGAAAGAAGAAGAAGAAACGGAAGAGCAGACACCGGTTTGTTCCGCCGCCACTCTCCCACTCCTCCTCCTCCTCCTCTCTCTCTCTATCTCTCTCTCTATATCTCTCTTTCTGTGTTCGTGTTTTTATATTTATTTTTAAACTTCACTAGTCGTCGAAATTACCGTTGCAGTTCGTTTCGACTGGCCTAAAAACTGAGATGTTTAGGCCGAAAAGCCTGAAACGAATCGAAACACTAAACAATGCTTTTTGGATTGATTGGAAACTACTTGAACTGTCTTTAGCATTAATAAACGAGATCGAGCTTTTTTAAATGGAATGGTGAGAATGGTGATTCAGTGTTTGTTTTCTTTAATACTATTCCCTGTTTGTTGATAAATTTGCATCTGGATTTTGTCGATATATTGATTTACAGAAGGTTTAAGAAGAAATATCTATTCAGAACTTCAGATGGGTCAGAAGAAGAGGGGGTCAGATTTTACGGATGAACCGTTGGAACAAGTTGATATACCAATCGATGGTGTTATCTCAGAACCCTCAAAAAAGAAGATTACAATCGAGATAGCGGAGCGAGAAACGGAAGCCAAGGTTGATGACCCTTCAGTCGTTCCCAATTCTATGAAACCCATGGAAAGAAGGAAAAAACGGAAAGCTATGGACAAAGACAGGCACCGGACAGAATCTGACAGTGCAAAGCCCAAGCCTAAACAATTGGGCGAAGGTCCTGTCGCTGATGGAACCCTGGCAACGTCGGATTCTTCTCTGACCGGTGGTCTACCGGAGTTCCATATCAGTGTTTTCAAAGATTTGGCATCTGCTGATTCATTGACAAGAGAATCAGCAGCTGAAGCATTAGTTACAGAACTGAGGAAGGTTCAGGCGGTATATGAGAAGCTTGGAATGAAGGGTGTGGATGAAGGTGGGCTGTTGTTGGAAGCTGAAAAGGATGATGGTCTGGATAATTGTGCGCCTTCTGTGAGATATGCTATTCGTAGGCTCATCCGCGGTGTTTCTTCGTCAAGGGAGGTATGTTTCCAGTCGATACACAATGAGTATGTGTGTAAAGTATCATTTCTGCTAGGTGCTTCTGTTATTGCATCAATATAGGAACCACTGTTATCATTACTGAGTGGACATATTTCAGTCAGTATTGACATCGAATGACCAACTGATTTTTTCAATAAGATGTCTCAGGTCAAAAACATTTATCAAGTTATAAACAATGCTTGAAGTTGTGAGAGAAAAATTTTTGCGGAGAAGTGGTTGTGTTGTTAAAATATCAACTAGATTTTCTGGACCTCCTTGGATGATGGTTAAAATGGAGTTAAGTTGATCTTCTGTTAAGAACTTGGGTTATTACTATTTACTAAAATATGTGTTTGAAAAGTTGTTGTATAAACTTATGCAATTAAACATATGCATTGCAGGAGTTCATTCTTTGGTTACGTCACCCTGTTTCTCATCTTCATACATTTTTTTCCTACTTTCTATTCCATTTATGATTTGTTTGCTTAATCAGCTTCATGCAATCTCATCCTACAAGATTCCCATTCTAGTGTCCAACTGAACATATACATGATTGCTCTTACTCATGCCTGAACGGATGGTTTGTGGCTGTGTACTTGAGCCAGGATCGTCTAACAACTAGGGTAGCCTGAGTGTTATATCTTCTTGATACGTACGTTCTAGGTCCTTAGGTGGTTGCTTGGCAGTGGCGGAACCACGTTGTGGTTAATAAAAAATGTATTTTATATATTTTTTAATAAAAAATGTATGTATTTTATATATTTTTTAATTAAAATTTATGTTTTGCCCCCCCTAAAATTTCTGGTTTGCCCTCCCAACCCATTGAAAATTTTTATATTTCATGAGAATCCCTTCTAAAATTTCTGGTTTCCCTCCCCCCAACTCATTGAAATTTTTATATTTCATGAGAACCCCCTCTAAAATGTCTGGTTTGCCCACCCCCAATTCATTAAAATTTCTATATTTCATGAGAAGTGTTAATTGAAAATTTTTTTTGCCCCCCCAGATTTGGAGTCCTGGTTCCGCCACTGTTGCTTGGGGCTAATCAAATATTTCAACTAAAGATAATATAAAGGCATATCAAAATTATTGACTTGCAAATTTTAACAATAAAAACCCATAAGTTTATCAAACCCATCAAATTATCCGATATGTAACTGACAAGGCACGTAACAATTAAACAAGTGAACAAAATAGAGTGATACAAGATATAGTAGTTTTTTTGACAGCATTTATTGTTCTCTAAATGACCGAAATAACTTTCACTTATTCATAAAAATGAGCATAATGGCCTGAAGGAACATGAAAGTCTATTGATTGCTTGTTTACAATCAACATTTCAATGGACAAGGTCATAATAGAAAGAAATTTTCATTTATTCTCCCGTGAGATTGTCAAATTACTCATAATGAAAGTTGTAGATGTTATTTTCTTTGGTTGATGAGAGGTTGGTTCACATGTAATTACCTTTAAGTATCAATGAAATGCTTAACAAAAAGATTCAGGGCCCATCCTGCATTTGGAGGACTGCTTGGTGCCTTAGAGGACATCGTTGCTTTGTTTGTTATATTTAAATTCTGTTTGATTATTTTTATATTTTCATAAAATCTTGTAAGTTTTTTTTTTCTTTATTCTTGCAATCTTGATGATCATATTATAATCTTTTCACTGTTTGTGGTGATCTCCACTTATGTTCAGGAATATTTTGAAAGTTTAATAATGTTATTTGCTAGTCATATTATCAACTGCAGTTGGCTCAAGGAACAGGCAGTTTTCTAGGATAGGTGTTTGTGTGTTTAGGAGTTATTAAACAAGGTCCTCAATTAGTGTTTTAGGTGGTTGCCAAGGCAAACACACAATGAATTGTTCCTGGGATGAAAATATTTGCTAAGGTAACAACCACAGCTGCTGCCCTGCTTTGTGAGGTATGCCTACCGTGGCGGCAAAAGTCCTTTTGAATTTTTGGTCCTTGTTATGCTATCCAAAGGTCAGTTGACAGTCTCTTTCAATTTCTTTTTGCTAATCCTGCACACACTAATGGAAATTTTCACGTTAGATAATACTTTCATAGGATAGTAGGTGTTTTGCAAAATGACACAAACACACACACATATTAATTAGAGTAATTTTTTTTATTAGTAAAAATAAATGTATTCTAAATGCATGCAAATACGTGAGCACATTCACAGATACACATATTATATGTACCTTTATATATTTATTTATTTATATCTATGTCTTTATCTGCACATACATGCGTATATGAAAATACTTAAAAAGTGTAAGACCGGAAATAGCTAATGCCCTATGTGAACCACCCCCCAACTGCCTCTTTTGTTTATATTTGGCCCATTAGAAAGAATTTTGTCTCGAAATCTAAGACACCATTGTGGAGGAATCATTCTCCATCTACAAGTTACCAGTATGTATGCAGTATGTCCTCAATTCAGCTTTAAAATTCTTGCTATTTGTCACTGCTACGATCTTTGTAAATATTTCCGATGCAAGATGGCAATTGAGTGTTTGATGCTGTAAAATCCCTGGTAACTACAAGCTTTATTCATGCTGAAATTGGGGTGACAGGCTCGTCTGACATATCCGGATGGCTTCCAAAAAGCAATATGAGTACTACGACCCAGGCTGAAGTGAACACAGGGATGAAGCCAAAAAGCAATATGAGTACCATGACCCAGGCTGAAGTGAACACGGGTGAAATTGCTGTGGCATATATATTTAAAAAAAACCAGGGCAAGAAAAGAGATGGGTTTTCAAGGGCTTATTTTATACATTATTGCAAGAGGGTCAGCAGTTCATCTGTTGTCATGAGTCATGACTGCCGTATCTGTTGATGATGACTTTGGCCAATAAGATCTAACTCTCAGTTCTGAGCCGCTGAAATGGTTTCTCTAACAATTCTAACTCTCTAACTTGCCAACTTGCTGATCATATGCTTATTAATCTGTATAAAAAATCTTTTCTGCCTAGTTTCTGTTTGTTCATTAAAGGCGCATAGTTGCTGCTTGTTGAATAAGGCCTGGAAATTGGAACCATCAACTCTTGAAATGATGCGCTATTGTTTCTCTTTTTCTCTTCTTTTTTTGGGGGGTGGGTGGGTTGGGGTTGGTGGGCGTCGTGGTGGGTTGAGTAATTACAGCTTTCTTTGTCACTATATCTTACATAGCTCACTGAATGGCCAATAGTACAAACTAAATTGTGGCATTTTGTGTATCTTGTATTCATTTTGTAGTGTGCAAGACAAGGATTTGCATTGGGGTTGACTGTTGTAGTTGGTATGATTCCTAGCATCAAAGTTGACTCATTGATGAAGCTAATAGTTGATTTATTGGAGATCTCTTCTTCGATGAAGGGTCAGGTGGGTTAAACTCCTTAATGCATCAATCATACTTTGATAAGGTTGGTATTCTCTACATGTGATGTTTTTCAGTTGCTTCTTTGTTGCATTGCAGGAAGTGAGGGATTGTCTTTTGGGTCGTCTCTTTGCTTATGGCGCTCTTGCTCGATCAGGGCGTCTAGTGAAAGAGTGGAAATCTGATAAAAGAACTTCTTACATCAAGGAATTCACTAGTCTAGTTCTGTCCCTTGCTGCCAAGAAGCGATACTTGCAAGAGCCAGCTGTTTCAGTTATTTTGGAATTGGCTGAAAAGGTTTTTTTTTTGGTCTCTTTTTTCCAATTTATCACTTATTTCTCTTGTGAGATAATTTATTTTATTATTGCCAATCTCTGCAAGGTTACTTACCTATTATTTTTTTGCTTTGTTTGTTTTGTTTGAGTGTTTCAGTACAAGCTTTTTTAACTGATAACTTCGTAGCACTACTTTTAGTCTTTCTGCCAAAATTTTGTTCCAATTCTCACTTCTTTATTCCTTTAATTTCAGAACTTTTGGTTACAATAAACTCAAGTTCGTAAAATGGACTGGTATATGTGAAATATAATTATATCACTGGGAGAAATATTGTAAAGTAACATCACATTTTGAACTGGACCTTAGATTCGCTGTCAAATTCTAGTCCTTTTTGTACAGATGGGAAATTTCGAAATAAGGTTTTAAAACTTAGTTAGTGATTGGTATAATTGGAGGATTCATTGTAGGTTTAGTATTCTTTTGGATTATAAACCTTGAATTTGAAATGAGGTTTACTATTTGTTATCCTGTTTCTATCCCTATAAACACCAAACCTTCCTGAAATTTGAATGGCCATCAGAGGTATGTGAGAGAGATAAAAGAATCTGTTCTTAACAACAGTTCATATGATTGTGGGCATTGTATCTTTCCATGCCTCCTTTTGCACCTAAAGTAAAAAGGGTTTATCAATGTTGCTCCTGTTGTTGATATGTAAGGGAAAATTGGAAAATCTTGTTTGCTACTGGTAACTATTTGTTGTTCATATTCATGATAGTTTCAACTTCTTAACTTCAGCAGAAACCTAAGAATACATTATCATCTGGTTTTCTAGACCCCATAATTGAATACAGCTTGCTTCTGTTATTTATTTTAGATGATCTCATAATATTTGGAATAATCCTTGAGCCATTGATCATTTGATAAGCCCTATTGTAGCAGTAGCTCAATTCAGTAAAGCATACTTCATAAGGTTGTCTAAAAGAATGACTAGTGTTGGTTAGAGACAGTGATCCAGGCATGGTCAAGATTGCATAATAATATAACAGCTCTTATCTGTATAAGCATAATCTGACCTGACATTTGAGCTCAAACATATAGGATTAGCCTGACATTAGATCCATGGCCTTATAAAGTCAGTTTTTCTGAGATTTAAAACTAAAAATCAAATTTTTTTAAGGATCGTTTAGAATATATATATAAGAACTAAAGCACTGAATTAAACATTCACATAATTAAAATTATGTGCACATTAATGAAAAGTAAAAAATTCATATTTATGAATGTAACATTCACATATTAAAAAAATTAGGGCTTTTTGCATCCATGCCCCTACATTATAACAAATTTGCATTTATATCCTCTTGTTTTTAGTAATTGTATCTATATCCATCAATTTAGCATAACCGTTGCAATTATACCCTTAACGTCAAATGCCATTAACTTTTGTCATTTATTTTTATGAGATGACTAATATAACCTTCTGTAGGATAAAAAATATATATATATCAAATAGCCAAATGATTTTATGCTTGGCTGAATTCAAATGAATAGTTATCACTTAAACAAATTAATATCAGTGGCTTAAGTTATAAATATTGGAATAAATAGAATAGTACAATAACATAAATAAAATATAAGATAATATAGCAGGGTAAACACGAAATATTTTTATTTTATAGAAGGTTATTTTAGTAATTTGGTAAAAACAAACAACAAAAGTTAACGGACTTTAACTTTAGGGGCATAATTGCAATAATTATGTTAAATGGAGGGACATAAATATAAATATTACAAACAAGAGGATATAGATACAAATTTCTTATAATGTAGGGGTATGGGTGCAAAAAGCCCAAAAAATTAATATATGAATATGTAATATTATTGGGCCTAGTTAGGCTTTTGCTTATTTTGTCTAATTATAGCTACAATTTGATCAGGCTGAGTGAGGCCATCTGACCAGTAAAGCCTATGGAACAATATAATCTGTACTAGGTCCGTACATTCCTAGTCTTTGTGTGAGGCATCCAGAGTTCCCAAATGCATAATGCGTGGGTAAGATGATTTTAAGTGACTGCAAAATGCCTCTCTTGTCACCTTTTGACAATTAAGCCATATTTGAAGGTAGTAAATATTGTGTATTTTGGTTCCAGCAAACGAGAGCTGGTGATGTTTTGTGTTGGCATTTGGCTATAAATGGGTCAAGTAAAACCTGCACATTTAATCAATGGGTTGAGGAATATAAAGCCAAACACAATGTGCTACAACCATTGGTAATCGAACAAAACCGATTAATCTCCCCCATAATACAACAAATATGTATTTATATATCAGCAATATGTACCATTGTTTTCCATTTCAGTGACATTTCGCGAAAAATTGCCATTTCCAGAGCTGTGGAAATGAAAC
Source organism: Buxus sempervirens (assembly GCA_947561395.2). NCBI lineage: Eukaryota > Viridiplantae > Streptophyta > Magnoliopsida > Buxales > Buxaceae > Buxus > Buxus sempervirens. The sequence goes on from OX387190.1 coordinate 33,823,492, forward strand.
ATTGAGAGAAAAAGGAATGTCTACGACTCTTGGAAGTCTGCGAAATGTCATAGACATGACGTGAAATGTTGTGACATGTCGACAAAATGTCGCCGAAATTAAGTAAAAGTCGCACGTGCTGCTCGAAATGTCATGATTTTGGTGACATTGTTTCTTCATTACACTTCCTTTAAATATGCAAATGTTCCATGTACACATATGTTGTCAATATTCTTAGGTTTTTAGATGTACTTTAGTCTTATTTAAACCTAGAAATAGCATAATTTTATAATAATTTATTGATTTATAGCCTTTTTATTATTTTTTTGTCAAAATTTCACTTCTGGCAAATTTTCCAGCAAGTCGGTGAAATTTTGCTGAGGCAGCCAAAGAAATTTCGATCTACATGACATTGAAAACCTTGATATGTAAATAAGTGGAATACATAAATGGTATAACAACCCAAAATGCCCCAAGATATAACATATATATTTTATTTGTTGGTTAGCCGTCAACCAACCCATTTATATATATATTTATCAAAGAAAAAAAAAAAACCAATCCCATTTAACCGTGAGCAATTCGGTTCACAAATTGCCTGATTCACAACGAATGGTGACTTGTAAGTTGAGATTTCATATGGTCTAGGAACATCTTTTCTCTTGGATTCCTAGATTGACTCTAGCCGAAGTTATTGATATAGAGATTCAGTTTTGTACTATAATCTTTCGGAATTATTTGGGATTTGTTTTTTATAACTTTCAGACTAGCCTGTTGTCTCTTCTTTATTTATTCCTCGAATTCCTTCTCCAGCTGGATAGATTGCTGTTCAGAAAGGTGTTTTACACGCAACCTCCCTGTCAGATATGTTCTAGTTGGGAGAATGATTGTAAGCGCTTATTCCTTGCAATTGGAGGCCTCAAAAACCTCTCAATCTCTATCCAGTTCAGATCTGGCATTCTTGAAGAGTAGAAAAAAGTATAAAAACAGTGTTTTCATACCTAGTTGATCCAGTCATCTAGTTTTCCTTTTCCAACTCCTTTCTCTCATTGGTAAGCACAGGCATCTGTAGAAGTAAATTGAGCTATTTTCTTCTTAGTGTTTCCTCTATCCTAGTAATTAGGAAGAATGCCAAGATCTCCCTCCCTTTCCCTCTAATCTGGAAATAAATCCCCTAACTGAAACTCTTGTAGCGATAAATTAGACAACATGTATTCTGATGAGACCCAATGATACATCATTCGCAGAATTTTCTTCTCCAGGTTTGGCAAGCTTCTTTCTTGATTCCTGAAAATTCTATGATTTCTTTCTCCCCAAATCCCCCATGATATTGCTGCTGGATCGATGTTCCACAACATCACCTTGCTGGTTTTTCCTTTGCTCCATGTTTACAGTTTTATTCTGAAAGACTTACATTTCATATGAAAGGGCCCCTATGAATCTGACAATGTCTAGAAAGAGCTTTCTGAAATAACATGATGAGTTCTCATTCATGCTTAGAGGTGATAAGAAATTTGTCTAACCTTGAACAATATGAGTTATCTTTAAAACTTGACCAAGAGAATATTGAACCTCAGAACATCTCCAAGATATCAGAGCTACAAATAAATTCAGGAAGGCCTCTCAGACAGTGTAATTCTCCAGCTTCTTTTCTTAACAGAATCTTATGACGTTGAAACCTACCAAATGCTTCTTTTCTGAAACCAATCTGTTTGGTCCATAAGCTTTATGGGGAGTCCTCTTGTAATTATCATATGTACTCCTATAAACATAATTCTACAGACATAAAATTGATATCTCTTTATGTTGCAATCCATTCAGCGATACTAGCATCAGGTGGAACGGCGAACACATTATGGTGTGTGGATATAGATCAGTGGGAGGAGAATTATTTTGGTTGAGATCCTTTTGGTATTTGCGGTCTGTGTTGTGATTTTCTTGGCATTTGCAGAAATAAGGACCATTTTTTTTCCCTTGTACAGAAACAAAAATCCATCAATAGATTGGGACAACTGTTTAATATACTCTGTGGCAATCTACTTTTCTTTTCCCATATTTTTTGAGCATGTATACCATTGTTAGGGAAAATTTGTCGCTTGCTTCTCACCTTGCGTTGCTTAAATTTTATTAATATTTTTTGCATGTTCATTGGCTAATACTGATATTTTATTCTTTTGTGGCTTTAGTTTTTATTTTGTTCAGTAGAACTTATATTGTTTCTTCTGGCTTTGCAGTTGCCTTCTGAAGCAATATTGAGTGATGTTCTTGAAGCCCCAGGAATGCATGAATGGCTTGATAGAGCTACTGAAGTTGGAAATCCAGATGCTTTGCTTTTGTCCTTGAAGTTGCGAGAAAAACTTTCTGTTGACAGCAATATATTCAGTAAACTCTTGCCATATCCGTTCACTCCTAATAAACTTTTTAGCACTGACCATTTGTCCTCCCTTATTACTTGCTTGAAGGTGATCTCTATGATCTTTCATCTTTGTTTGAAAGATGTTATTGTAGAACATAATTGCAAGAAATTTTCCTTGATCTTGATCTTGTTTGACAAATTGTAGGAATCCTCTTTCAGTCAGCCTCGGGTTCATGGTGTCTGGCCTGTTTTGGTTAACATTCTCTTACCTGATATTGTGTTTCAAGATGAAGATGCAGCATCAGGTTTTAGCTCCATTAAAAAGCACAAGAGGTATCGCAAGTGTACCTCTTCTGAGGAAGATACTGCACAAAATCTTCGATGTTTCTGTGAAGTTGTTGTCGAAGGATCTCTTCTTTCATCATCTCATGATCGTAAACACTTGGCATTTGATGTTTTGCTTCTCCTCCTCCCAAGATTACCTGTATCGTGTGTCCAATATGTCCTGTCTCAAATGGTTGTCAATTGCCTAATGGACATCCTGTCCACCAAAGACACCTGGCTATACAAGGCTGCGGAGTATTTCCTAAAGGAAGTATTGAATTGGGTCAGTAATGAGGATGACCGACAAGTTGAAGTTATTCTGGCCTTGCAAAAACACAGCAGTGGAAGATTTGACAGCATCACACGGATGAAAACAGTTCAAGATTTGGTAGCATCATTCAAAACTGGGTCAGGTTGCACGCTATTTGTCCAAAAATTGATGAGCATGTTTGTGGACGAAGGAGGTGCTACTGAAGAACCATCAGATCAGAGTCAAACAACAGATGACAATTCAGAGATGGGTTCGACAGAAGATAAGGATTCTGTGGGAACATTAGGAATCTCTGATGTTTTAAAAAGTTGGGTGCTAGATTCCCTTCCTCGTATTTTGAAGTATCTGAAATTGGATCCTGAATCGAAGTGTCGAGTGCAAAGGGAAATATTGAAGTTTCTAGCTGTTCAGGGTATCTTCTCTGCATCTCTTGGCACTGAAGTGACGTCCTTTGAGTTGCAGGAGAAATTTAAATGGCCAAAAGCAGCTACCTCAAGTGCTCTGTGCAGGGTGTGTATTGAGCAGCTCCAGTTGATATTGGCGAATGCTCAGAAAGAAGAGGTTTCACGCACTATACCAAGTGTTCTTGAATCACATGATTTTGGCTCTTACTTTGTGTGGTTCCTTAACACACTGTGCAACATTCCTTCAGTTTCTCTGTTTAGGCCATTGAGCAATGAGGATGAGAAGGCATTCAAGAAATTGCTAGCAATGGAAACTCGGCTTTCTCAAGAGGTACTTTGTTCATTCTGCTATTTCTGTCCAATTGGCAGTTCATTCCTGTATACTTCACTTTTGTACCTTATTGATATATGCTATGTAATCTGCCAAAATGAGATCTGTTTTAATCCTCTATAAACTGCAACAGCAAAGTAATTGTGATTCTCCCACAAAAGCATACAAACTGCATGGGTTGCGGTACTTACTTATTCAGTTGCTGCTGCAACTCCTTTTACGGCCAGGAGAATTCTCAGAAGCTGCCTCTGAGCTTATAATATGTTGCAAGAAGGCATTCCATGCTCCTGATATTCTAGACTCTTCAGAAGATGATGAGTCAGATGGTGGTAGAACTCCAGAATTAATGGATGTCCTTGTGGATGTGTTGCTCTCACTTTTACCTCAATCCTCAGCTCCTATGCGTTATGCTATTGAGCAGGTAAATTTTAGAACAACGTGGCTGAACCCTAGAAGTTATACCCTCTGTGCTGGGAATCTCTTTTCTTTATTTAATGAAAGCTGATTAGGTCAAATTACCATTATCAAGAGAAGAATTCATTTTGTCTTACATGGCTGAACCCAATAAGTTATCAAAATTTCATATTACAATTGCTGGCGAGATATTTCTAAACTACTTTCAATTTGTGTCTTTTGCAAATTTTTCTGGAAACTGGCCAATTTGCATTAGTTACAAGTTGGTCACTGTGGGTGGGCGTCCTTATTTTAGACCAAGGCAACACTAGCAGGCGTAAAATGAAGCAATGCTGGAATTAGAAACTGTAGTTAGGTGGAAGGTGTTTTCCCTAATACCGTACAGGACTGGGCAGTTGTTTGGGTTTAACTGCGTATACATTAAATGGTGAATTTTATTTATGGATACCACATTTCTGTTACTGTTGTTACAATAAATTATATTTAACAGTTACGTTCTGAGCAACTGATTTTATTTTTGCTGAACCTAAACTTTTTGAGTTATGTTTTTCTTTTTCTTTTTATTTTTTAGAACTGAGCTTTATGAGTTCTTGTTTGCTTAAAGCATAATTATTTTCAAGTATGGAGGAACCGAGGGCAGTGACCTAACCAATCGATAAGGCACTCCCTGGTTCCTGATTCTCTTTCTGCACATTGCTTTTGTCCTTTGTATTCTCCCTAATTTTCCTCATTTTAATCCATTTATAACTTAGGGTGTGTTTGACAAAAAGAATTAGAATTTGACATTATTGAAATTCCTTTGTTTTGTTGTAATAAAGAATTATTATTCTGAAAATTTGATTTCATTGTAATTCCAATTCTAGTGATGATAGCAGTGATGCTAACTAGTGGTCGTGGTGGTTTTACTGGTGGTGGTAATGGTGGGTGGTGGTGGTGGTGATGGTGGTAGAGTTGTATTGTGGTAGATTGTAACGGTGGTAGTGGTGTTGTGGTTGTGTGGTGCTAGTGGTAATGGTGAAGATGGCAATTGTGGTGGTATAATGGGGGTGGTGGTGGTGTTGTAGTAGTGGTGCAATGATGGTGATGGAGTTGGTAGTGGTAGTTGTGTGGTGGTGATGGTAGAATTAGTGGTGGTGCTGTTGGTGGTTGTAGTGGTAATGGTGATGGTGGTGTGGTAGTTGTAGTATTAGTGGTGTGGTGGTAGTGGTAGTAATGGTGTTGGTGGTAATAGTGGTGTGGTGGTGGTGATAGTGGTGATAATAGTGGTGGTGGTGCTTGTCTGGCGGTAATGATGGTGATGATGTTGGTAGTGGTGGTGGTGATAGTAATGGTGGATGGTGGTGATGGTGGTAATGATGATGATAGATTGCTTGGTGCTGTTGGAAGCTATTATGGACTTACCTTAATTGTTAGATGTGGAATTATTACAGGGGGAGATGTAAAGAATTCCAGTTGCTTATGGTAAGCTTAAAACCCAGTTCTAAGGAATTAGATAGCGATTCTTAATTCCTTCTCTTCCACCAAACATATAATTTATAATTCTTCAGTCCAATTTCAATTCTCAGCCTGAATTCCTAGACCAATTCCTTTTATCAAACAAACACTTGTTAAATATAGATTATGTTTTCAGAAGATTCTAGAACTTGTAGGCTTGTTGGAAGCATAGTCATTGGCCTATGCATGCCCAATAGGTTATAGTTGTTGGAAGTAGACCTACTGGACATATAGGTTGGACCTTGGTCTGCAAGCATGTGTGTTTTCCCGTTTCAACCGAAATGTTGGTAATCTTTCTGGAAATAATCAAAATATTTAAAAGAAATTTTGATGGTTTAATCATTTCATCGAGTCATGTGGAGGGAACAAGAAGGTTTGAACTTTTTCCCTCTGAGGTCGATGATGTGTAAAAATAGGTGAAATAGGCATGGTATATTTTTTTACAGATGATTCCGTAATCAGTTTACTTATGGTTCCAGTTGGTTAGATTCTTTGCTGTAACATTTGTACATTCTCATAACAAATTTCTTCAAAATTCTCTGCTTTATGTCATTTCAAATTAGGAGGGCCAAAATTTCCAGCCAAATTCAAATATAAGACCTTAGTTGATACCAAATCTCCGACATTGATATGGGCATATACATGCAGTCTTAGCTGCAGTGATTGGTCTGCCGTAGCATTATATATTCTGATCTGTGCATGCTAGACAAACAAGTTGTGAATACTGAAATTAGTAGTAGATAACATTGTAAATTTCAGTTACCTATACTTTCTCATATTCACTTATTATTGGTTTTGTTTGTTTTTTAGGTTTTCAGGCATTTCTGTGACAACATAACAGATGATGGTCTTTTACGAATGTTACGGGTTATAAAGAAAGATCTGAAACCAGCCCGATATCAAGTCACGGACAGTGAGGATGATGACGATGAAGAAGATTTTCTTGGGATTGAAGAAGCAGAGGAAACTGATGAATCTGAGGGTGTCAAAACTGGTGATAGTGATAATGAGGCTGATGGTTCTGAAGCTATGGTTGGACTGGAGGAAATTAGCCAAGAACTTCCTGAAGCTTCTGATGATTCTGATGGAGGAATGGATGATGATGCAATGTTTCGGATGGATTCCTACCTTGCTCAGATTTTTAGGGAGCGGAAGAACCAGGCTGGGAGTGAAAGCACTCATTCTCAGCTAATTCTTTTCAAACTTCGTGTCCTCTCTCTTTTGGAGATATACCTACATGAAAATCCAGGCAAGTATTTCTGATCTTCATTACTATCAATTCTGGCATTAAGTAAGGGCTTTAGTATCGTTTTGCAGAGAGCATGTGTGTCCATATCATTTTAAATGGAGCATATCTGTGGCATGGCCACACAACAGGGGATGACTTAGCCATCTTATAATATCAAATTGGATTAAGGTTTGACAACAAACCCTGGTCAGGAGTCCAAAGGGTGGTAACAGCTGGAGAGAGTAACAAAGTGATGACTGGTTTTTGTTTTCAGTGAGTAAGACAATTGGAAGGAGGGAGGAAGGGGAGAGGAGTTCCACACTTTCCTCACCTTATAGCTTTTCTTATTTTAAACAGTTCGGGACGTAGGTACTAGTTTGCTAACCTGCTCTCATGTTCTAATCTTCTTTATTAATTTAAACTGTTGATGTCTCTCCTCCCTTCTAATCAGATAAAGCAGTATGCCTCCCTTTTCTCACCTATGACCATCTTTCTTATTCCATACGGGGAGAAGTGGGTTTGTTACCTTTTTATAAAAATGAAGGAAAAAAAAGCCCTATCGTAACAGGTTGGGTCAGCAACATGAATCATGTTCATTCGTCCTAGTCTGTCCAAAAAAAAAAAAAAAGCATGTCTTTAATTTGATTATGAATATCCAAATCATTCCTAATCCTGATTTTTTTAAGCTTTATTTTCCCTTTTTAGGTCTTTCAATGAGTAATTCTTCACAATACACAACTTCTTATTGCTGTCTCCTTATATCTTTACTTGCTTTAAGCCTCTAACCATGATAATTGATTTTCCTTTTTTTGTCACCTATTTGGGCAACAGCCAATGACTCTTGGATATGCTTATTTCTTACCTTATTTTTCCTAGTTTTCTTGCTCATCCATCTTAGCATCCGAATAATATCAACACAATTACTTTGCTTCTTTTTCGCCCAACATTATGATCCATGTGTTACAGCAGGACAAATGATTGTCCTGTAAAATTTTCCTTTTAATTTTAGTGGAACATATAAAGCACACGACACTCCAAAAGTGACTCTCCATTGAACCCATCTCGCTTTAATCCTATGTGCAGAGCATCCTCATCAACTATCTTTCCTTAGGCATTATCAATCCAAGATAAATTTTTTTTTAATTGATTCTAGCTTCTAGGAATCTGTTGATTCTTGGTTCTAAGTGTCATTTTCTCTCTGATATTTTTTATGCTGAAGTCAACACTCAATATGTATGTACGTATATATACTAGTTGGGAGACGGCATTTGACTCTGATTGGTTGATTGATTGAAGTTGATTTATCCTAAAACCTTTTGGTTCCAGGGTATCCCTCTATAATATCATTTTGCATTTACTCTTTCTTTGTTGGTCTATTAAAATTACATGATCAGAATATAGCTTACATAAGTGCCTATGTTAACCTATCGTTAATGGGTTTGTCTTGCCACCAACGGCTCTTACCTTAGTTAGCAATCCCTCAATGACTTCAATGAATCTTACTTCAAAAAGTATAATCATCTTTCTTTGAACAATTTATGAATAAAGTAGAATTCCTCCTTCCCACTAATTGGAGAAAGGAGTGTTCCACCCTTTTATTAACTTATTTCATTTACTGATAGTTGCTTGGATTTACTTTTATTCACCATTTAAATTAGAGAGACAGGTTACAAGGTGTACAAAAGTGGTAAAATACTTATCTTTGTTACTAGAATTGTTCCAAAAAATATAGCTATATATACATAATCTAATAAATAAAAGGCTTTTATTGTAACTATATCAACAAATGAAAATGAACAAAAGCGTTCAGAGTCAAAATCCTGTAACAAAGTAAGATGGCATTTAATGAACTGAAGTTAGAAAAGGCTACTTGATTGTTTCAACGGAGAGGATGTGATAAGGAAAGTAGTTGATCACCCATCATGAAAACCTAGAAGATATATTCCTTTATTCATGAACTTTTAAGATAAGAAAGATGATCATAGAGTGGGACAAAAGAATAGGCAGCAGACTATTTCCTTTCTCCATAATCATTCCGAAATTTAAGTAATAAGTGACAGAGAAAGTGCTTTTGGTTAAATAAAACCCCAACTTACCAGCTAAATATGTATATTCCCTACATGTCCAATAATTTATCACTAGAGAACATGACAAGTTGTGGGGGGGGGGGGGGGGGGGGGGGGGGGGGGGGGGCGGGCGGGTTACCACCTATTCCGTTTTGGAAAGATTTATCGACATGACTTAAGAGGAAGTACCACCTATCCTATTCCGTTTTTTCCTTCAATCAAGGAAATCCAGTCATCAAAAAGAGTCAATTGGAAAATACCTGTAACGTTTCTAGAGTTATGCAAGATGTAGGTGTACTTTCAGTCATCTATTAATTTATCTGAAACCTTGCAATTTTGGAAGGATTTATCGAAATGTAAATATTTAATGAGAAGGGTAGTTTTTCAAGTTTTTCCCTGTCCATTTATTTGTGCCTTTTGTTTTTCATACTATGCAGGTAAACCCCAGGTTTTGACAGTGTTCTCATACTTAGCTCAGGCATTTGTAAGCCCACAGATTGCAGAAGGTAGTGAGCAGCTTGGACAGCGTATTTGGGGGATCTTGCAAAAGAAGATATTCAAGGCAAAGGAATATCCGAAGGGTGATGCTATTCAATTTTCCTCCATTGAATCTCTGTTAGCGAAGAACTTGAAGTTAGCCTCAAAACCATTCAAGAGAAAGAAATCTTCTTCTAACCCATCAAAGAAGTCAGTCTCCTGGACCAGACACAAAATGATTGCTTCCCTTGCTCAGAATTCAACATTTTGGATTTTGAAGATCATTCGTGCTAGAGAATTTCCTGTTTCTGAGCTCCAAAGAGTTTTTGATACATTTCAGAATGTGTTGGTTAGTTATTTCAATAGCAAACGGTCTGAACTGAAACCTGAATTTATGAAAGAAGTTTTTCGGAGGCATCCCTGGATAGGAAATGAACTTTTTCCTTTCCTTCTGGAAAAATGTGGAAGTGCAAGGTCTGAATTTCGGAGGGTTAAGGCGCTTAATCTGGTGGATGAAGTACTCAAGTCCATGGTTTCTGCAAAGGCTGAGGGAGGGGATCGGGATGCATCAAGGAAAATATTCAAATCCCATCTTCCAGCCGTTTGTGATCTGATAAATAAGTTGCTCACCAACATGCCAGAAAAGCAGTCAAGGCGAGCTGAAGTGCGACGATTCTGTGGTCGGTTGTTCCAGGTGGTGTCAACACTTAGCTTGAGCAAGCCATTTCTCAAGGCTATGACACCTGAGACACGGGTGGCCTGTGAATCTCAACTTAGTGAGCAATTTGTTGCTTTGAGAAAGCCGGAACAGCAGAATTGAGAGCTTTTGCAGGAAAAGTGTTCTGGGTACCAATAAATGAATGGGATCCAACGCAACGGCTGTTGTTCATAATAGCAATGTTGCAAGCAACAATGTGTTCTACTCAAGATACGGAAGCTGCAAGCAGCACGACCCAAATCAGTTATACTCAAGCGGTTCAAAGTTAGATGGTGGTTTTTGAAATTTTTCTGAAGGGACTGATTCTCGATCATTATCACCTCAGGGGTTTCAGTTTCATGTACTTTGTGTAAAATTGCTTAGGAGGCCTGCCATTATCAATTGTAGTTCAGGAAAAGCAGGAATTACGATGGTTGCTGCTGTCTCATTGACTGGGAATCGAGTTTCAATTAGGATTAATGTAAGATGTTTGGTTTTCATTGGCATAGAGACAGTTAAATATGAACAAGTTATTTATAAAATGCAAATAGAAACTGAAGCCAGTCGCTTGTAATTTGGCAAAAGGATGAATCACTAGCACACTCGCAGATAAAGACTTTCGTTTCGAAGGTGCTGATTTACTGGCTGTAAAACTTCGGGTTGTCCATGGAATCTTGAGTTTGAGTACTCCACCCATCACAGGACGCTCATAAGGCAGGGCTGGGTGTTGCATGAACCGGGTTAGGGTTTACCTTAGAAGCATAAAGCTCTATTTCTTTCACCAAAAATGTGAAAAAAAGGGAAATTTTTTTAAGAAAAAATATTTTCTGAGATTTTAAAATTTTCTTGACGACTGTATAACCACCACCACCGTTAAACAACCCCATCATTACCACTGTCACTGCTACAGAATTATTCCTATTACCATCACTAATTTTTAGCTTTGAAATTAAACAAGTGGAAAACATTGGAAATTAAACAAAGTAAAAAAACCAGAAAATTTGTTTCCTAGAACAAAAAAGTATCCACGAAATCTTTTATCGTAACTTCCGAACGGCTGAAAAAGTGTACATACATACTACACGGAGCGGACTTGTATCTATGCAATAATTGTTATTGTTTTGAAGAAGAAACGCAGCAAGGACAGACAGTTCATATTTTGCCACCTGGCATGTGGATGTAGTTAAAATGTGGTTTATCTTGAATTTGCCACCTCATCCGCCACAAAAAAGAAATAGCGTAGGCCGCAAAGTCATGCGGATTTATCTAAAACCGCATCTCGCCGGGTCACGTTTAAGCCTAACTTCTGGGATGAAATCTTTGCCATGTTTACGTGAAATCTTGTGCAAACTTCCAGTCATGCAGACCTTGTGAAGTCAATTGGTTAGTGACAACTGACAACTAACAACGCATGAAGCGCAAAAGCGGGACATCGATTCGAGCAGACCCAACCCCACTCAACCTCTTGTCTTTACGAAAAGCCAAATATACCCCTATGATAACCGTTTAAAATATGTAAGACAATATTCGGAAAATTTAATTTTTCATGCCTACGGTACTCGTTTAAAAGGGCCAGTTTTTGTTACCGTCTCACAATCCCAACGGCCAACGGTAAAATGTTATTTTTCATGCGCGCAGAGTAACAATTACTTCCAGTACTTGAAGGACATTTCGTACGAACAAGGGGAAAGAAGATGTCGTACAAGCTTCGTCAGTACAAGACTATAAATTCACAGCTGCCGAAGTGTTTAGCACCAAGCACACTCAGAAATAGGTAGTGAAAATGGAGGAAGTTAGCTTTTGATTTTGATTCAGAACAGTCTCCAGTTGTGATCCGATTGCATTCTCAGGCGATCTTCCTTCTTTCCCGGCGAGTCAACTATCTGAAGGTTTACGTTTCCGGTAATCAACTCTTCATTCGACTATTCCTTCAAGCTCTTACGCTCCATAACTCTTTAATACTCAAATTTGATGCTTGTTTGTCCGGATTCCAGAAGTGATCGTAATTTTTGCCGATGGTTTTTATGGTCCTGAAGTCTGAACCTTGTTTTCCCGAATAAGTTTTGGAAATTTGTTTCTTTAATTGTGTGATTTAGTTCCATGAGTGCTGTTCGTCTCATTGCGTTGCGGTGGAATCCGATATCTTGGTTCTTGTAACAATTAGGTCATATTTTAACCTTATATATCATCTAGTTTGCTTTTCCCCTGAACCATCGGAGAAGATTCACTGAAAATGAAAATCTGGTTGGAATCGTACTCGGTGGTCAACATATTTACATTGCATTCGAAACAGATGTGCGATTTTGGGTACCCGATTATGAGCATCATACTTACTTCTTAATGTAGAAAGCAGGATGTCTTGTAGACTTGTTTTTCTTTTCTCAGCGATACAAATCTGTTTCTTATCATATTGGATTGCAGAGGGATCCTGAATTTCCAACGTTAGAGATTTGAACGGAACGACGATTGGTGGAGAAATGGAAAGAGCACAAGAGTTAGAGTGGCTTGAAGCACAGAAGATTATTTTAAGTGTGGACCTTGTTGCAGCAGCCAAACAACAGTTAATCTTTCTTGCTGCTGTTGATACGAACCGTTGCCTCTACCATGGCCCTACTTTACAGCGGGCTATTTATAGGTACACAATATTCGTTATTCATTCCTTTTAGTCTGAAAGTATGGTGTTCTTGTTTTTTAATTTACTTGATCCGAGGACAATATTGCTCAAGTCCCGTCAGTTTTTTGAGATAACTTCTTGAAGTCCTTAATAAGAAACTTTTAACAGTAATTTCTTTTAATTAGTGGAAGACCAATTATATGTTGCTCTTCTCGTAAGTACTCATTCATAAGTTTTATCTCCATTTATCAATTACTGATATGTAAGATATGTTGGTCTCCAGGTACAAGTTCTGTTGGCTACCTTTGCTCTCGGAAAATGCCAATTCTCCAATTTCAGAAGGCCCTTTGGTTGTGCCACTTGATTGTGAATGGGTTTGGCACTGCCACATGCTTAATCCGGTAGGCAACTTGTTTGAACATGTTTATACAAAATTACCAATTTTCTTATGGATAGCATTACTAAATTTTGATTCCTGGCTTTTCAAACAGGTAAGATATAAATCCGACTGTGAGGAGTTCTATGGGAAGATTCTCGACAACAAGAACGTTGTTTCATCTGTTCAAGGGACTTCAAAAAGGGAAACTGAAGAAATCTGGAACCGGATGTATCCTGATGAGCCATATGAGATGGACTTGAATGACACTTCTTTAGAGAATATCACTGAGAACTTTTTGGGAGCTTCGAAAGACATCAAATATGATCTCGTTTCTGCCGTTGAAAGGCAGACTCCTTTCTTTTACCAGGTAATTGAGAGGATTGAGATGGTTTTTGATGCATAATGCCAGGGTATAAACCTGATCTGCCCTCCTACATTATCAAAGACCCAAGATTACAAATTTTCCAATTCATCAAGAAGAAAAAAAAAAGGAAAAAAGGAAAAAAGGAAAAAAGAAAAAGAAGAAGATTATAATTTATCAAGTTTTTTTGGTTTGATATCAATATTTTTTGGACGTCAAAATTGCAACTGTTATTGTGTCTGGTTAACTAAGCTTGGGCTCTAATACTTAAGTTTCTTTTTTTTGGCTAATGGACTTTAATGCTTAAATTCCATTGTAATTATTGTGGAATTATTACTTCATTTTCAAATATGGGATTTTCGGGCTCCATTTGTTAACCTACTTTTTATTTGTGTGTATTTATATTTTATTACAGGTTTCCAGACCAAGCATGTACAATGAACACTTTCTTAATGGAGCTGTAGCTAGATATAAAGGATTTTTGCATCTGATCAAGAGAAACTCAAAAAGTTCTATAAAAAGCTTCTGTGTTCCAACTTATGATATTGACCTCATCTGGCACACTCATCAATTGCATCCTGTTTCCTACTCTAAAGACTTGGTTGAAGTACTTGGCAAGGTATTAGGGCATGATGACTCGGACTCTGACAGAACTGAAGGGAAGAAGCTGTATATTGGGTTCTCTAGAACCACTAAACAGTGGGAAGAGATATTTGGTTCCAGGTACTGGAGAGCAGGGGCTATGTATAGAGGAACGGCTCCATCTCCTCTCACAATTACTCCCAGTGCACCAAACATTGTGCAGAAAAAGGTAGTTCTTCCCAGTGATGATCAGAAATTAATACAGCTTTCTAAGAAAATGGCGGTTGAGGTAATTTCTAATTTCCTTTTATACTCCCCTTTCCAGAACTTTTAGTTGGTTACTTTTCAAGGCTGCTTGAATTTCTAAACAGTCAAAAGAGAAGACAACACACTGACATCCAATTCGTCTGTATCATTTGGATTTATTGTGTGACAATAACCTGATGGATTGGCGGGTCAATCCACTGTGGATTCAACAAGTAGTTACATCTTGGCTATGATATAACTAGGGGTTGCAGTGGAATGGGTTAGATGAGTTTCAGGCAGGTTTGGTCATTAATGTGATGAGCAATTACTAAGTTCAAACAGAATCTGCCTATGAAAGGAGGGAGAGAATACCAATCTAAACTCGGTTGAAAAGTCTGCAGACTCTGTACATTGATGTCCTTTCACCTTTGTGATGGTATTTTTTCTTTTGGTTCATGACTTTTATTTTCTCCAGGTTCTTTTGGAGATTGTTGCAGTTAGAAACTTACCATCTGGGCATAAGGGAAGTCTTATTGTCTCTTTTAATAAGAAACAGCCAGATAAGTTCTTCAATGCAAAGCGACAATTGCGTATTTTGTCAGAATCAGGGGAGAAACATGTCGCCGCTTTCCAGTGTGAGCCTACAGGAGAGCTGCTCTTTGAACTGATATCTCACTCCAGTGTCTGCTCACTAATATCGAGTTCAGCTAAAAGTATGGGGACTTCTTCAATTTCTATACAGGACTTCCTGAACCCTGTTTCTAATTTTTCAGTTCAGAGATGGTTTGAATTGCTGCCCAGTTCTGGAAGTGTGGGCTCCAAGCCTACATGTTTGCTCATTGCCATGTCTTTCTGCGTTCCATCCCTCTCACAGCATATGCTTCACCTGGTGCAATCACGTCCATTGTCAACGAATTTCTGTTCTTTTCCACTTCCTGACAGGGTTCAACATGCCAAAAGTTGGACATATGTATTAGATGAAGACAATAAAGAGGTCATCAGCATTCAGATGAGGTGCATTAGGCCTATCTCTTGTTTTGTCATAATAATTTAAACTTTGCATTTCCTTGCATGTCTTTTGAGTACGGAATTTCCCAAAAACACGGGCTAGGTTTAGTGGAACAGCGGGGCTGATGTTTATTGTTCTAGATTTTAGAAATTAAGAATGAGAACTTATCCATATGATGGGCCTACTTGTTGCATGTTAATGCTATACATGCATGGCTGGCACTACTGGTCAATCATTATTATGTTATGATCACCCACCAACTCTTGTGCATCTGCTTGAAAGTTGTATGGAATGTGGTGGACTCTGAATTATATTGAAACTCTGGACTAATCAGGTTGGTCTTTTCCTATTCATTTCAGGGATTTGAAAAAAGCAGACGCAAGAGACAACTGCTCTTATAAGAAAGAGGTGATAGGCATAACAGGATCTGGCAAAACATGTGTTCTTGCTGAGCTTGTAGGAACAGACTGGGTTTTGGTAGATTCTCGCTTGGTCTTCCAACTTCAGAAGAAATCCAATGTAGATGGCCATGTCTATGAGCTCACAGGTGAACGACTGGTAAGCACTTTCGTTGTGCCTGTTGAACTTAGTTGGGGGTCCTAATACCCATCTGTAGAGGCTTTCATTATCCATATAAATTGGTCATCATATTGTTGACAATGCAAATGTAAGTACTGCATTTGTGTGATTCGGGATCATCTCCTATTAAAAAGTGAGTTATCAATTGATGGGTTCAAATATTGAACTCCTACAAATAGTTGTGGTGGATCTCTTTTTTAAATTGGATTTAATATGAAAATTGCTCAATGGGTACCTTGTCCATGACTTGAATAACTATTTCTGCTACAGATAAAACTTTTCTCTGGTAGAAAGCTGGAATATGAACCCCAGATCTGTGAGAAGCAGAAATATGAACATGATTTCTTGACAGCAGTCGAATTCTCTGAAAAAGATCCATATGGAAAAGCAGTGGCATTGCTTAATCTGAAAACTGGATTTCTCAAGGTAAAAAGTTTTGTTGTTAATTCTCTTAGTCCAAAGATCCTAAAAGAACTTACTGAAATTGAATTTAACATTTTCCATGAATAGGTCAAGGAAGAATGGTTTGTTTTGTCTGGGATTGTGTTGACCTTTATACTCTCTGAAATTTTGAGGAAGGAGGGATATAATGGTTTCATTGCCAAAGAAAATCTGAAGGAGATGGAGCATGCCGATGGATGCGATGAGCAAAGCAAAAGAAGCAGTGATCTCACTGCTTCAGAAATGAAAGCAGAACTAGTGGCCGAGAAAGACAGCCCGCTGATACCAGAAAAGAGTGGAGCTTGCAATGGAAGCTATCAAGTTGGAGGTTGTCACGATTGTAACAGAATTGTGGCAAAGAGTGGTGAATGCGAAGAATATGTTGATGGTGAGGGGTATAGTTTATACAGTGGTGAAAGTGAGGTATATGGTGTGAGTGACACATGTGTCAGGTGTGGTGGCAACGGCTGTGGAAACATAGTGAAGAGCAGCAGTGGCAGCGGTGGAGAATGTGGAGGTTGCAGCAGCGTTGACAGTGGTGGCTGTGGTGGTGGTGGTGGTTGCGGTGGTGGTGGATGTGGTGGCGGTGGATGTGGTGGCGGTGGCGGTAGTAGATGTGGTGGCGGGGGCTGCGGAGGTGGTGGTGGTTGCAACAATAAATAGGCATATAAGAAGAAAGACATCACCAATGTGTGGCACCCACTCCTAATATCATAAGAGGATTATGCATCATGTAGTACCCAAGTTCAACCTAATATATCTAAATAAGCCTCTTCTAGTAATGGCTATGTGTTCCTGCTGGATATGGTGTCTTACAGTTACAGTAATAAAATGACTTGCTGTTATTATGAAATATTTATGGTGATCACTTTATTAGGCTAGTTGTTCAGCTTTTCCAACTTTAAAGCAATTTTCAGTTATTTTTCTGCACCCATTTTTGGTATTCAGTAATCAAAATTCTCAAATGATCCCTCAAGATGCAACATGCTAACCAGTTCAAGTATCTGATAAAAATTAATCTCCATATTCATCTTGCACGCCTGCATTATCCAAAGGGCGAGGATGATGCTTGAACAAACTCTTCAAAGGGGAAATATAAAGAAAGAAAGGCAGTCCTCATCCTGTCAATGCAAGGGACGTTGATTCAAGCAGAATTCTTCATGTGATCGCTACTCCCTTTTTCGTCAACTTTGAAAAGTTTGGTTATATCTCGCCAGAACTTGCCAAAATGGATTTTGCAAGAATCGCCTTGATCGCTCAAATGGCGATTTTGCTGAAAGTATATTTTATTCTCCGATTATTTTACAACACTTGTTTTGTCATTCATATCTTTTTTAACTTAAATCACTTTGTAAATGAATATTTAGCGAACACTATCTTTGCCGGAATCAAAAGGATTAAAGGCATTGTTTCTATTATAAGTAAAAATTTATAGCAGATAAGGACTAAGGGTTTCAATTCATGTTCAATCGAGGTTTTCCTTTTTCTCCCTCTTTCGTTTTGCTATGAAAGCGAAAGTTGTGTATTTCTGTGTTTGGGCAATTCCTTTTACTTCTCTTCTATGACGGGCGAATGGAGTTTCTTCTTCCTTTTTCGACACCTCGAAAGTTGAAAATGGAGGTCAAGGGACAAGGACACGAGAGACTTTGAACATTTTCGTAAAGCAGCAGATACTGGAATAGAATGTTCAGGGGTCCCATTAATAAAATTAATTAATAATAAATCTTTTAGTGATACGGATGTGATGCGTATCTGCTTATTTGGTTTCCTCTCTCTTGGTGTCCCATTATCCTTCTTTGTAAGTGCTTATGCGGTTTGTGTTTGCTTTGGAGTGTTGTTCGCCTCAAGCCTTCGTCATCATCCACCCAGTCGGGGTTTTGGGTTGAAGTTTTTGACCATTAGAAGCCACAAACCGCCAAAACCTAACCTAACCAGACACTCCCAGCCAATTTTCAAACGTCAGTGTGATAGAAAATCAGTAAAGCTCCCTTTTCTTTATTGTTTTTGAGTGAGCCAAGGGGTTTGGTTTGATCCACAGATTAAATAATACATCAAATCATCAAATTTTCATCAATCCTTTCTCGTTCTTAGGTCTTGGGCACCTTGGCCCAGAAGTAATTGGTAGTTACTATCTTTCATTTGTAGTGCTGGTTGTTTCAGCAATGTCCGTGGGGCATTGATATTTGAGCATCTCTTCTTCAATCGGAAGTTCAAGAGGTATGATCTTTGTTTCCTCTTCTTCTTAACTTTGGGAAAGAAATGCTCTGGATTTCTTCTCCTCCTTACATAATCACACACTCTGGAGGTTTTATTTCTGTCTGGTTAATGAATTTGTTTAGCTATAACTTATGACCCTTGAAGAATCTGTTGTGACTGACTGTAAATAATACTGATCTTTTCCCCTTCTGATGGGGTAAGGATAGTTTGTTTTGCAAGGAATCAAAACGAAAAACAAAATCCACAATAAATAATTAACTGTACATGATGTCATCCGTGTGTTTGTTGCTTTCATTTTCTTATTTTGCTGAGGACCAAGAACTTGTTGTATATTTTCTCATTTGATCCTTTGGTCTTCCTCTTTGTGACTAAACATGATAATTCATTAACTTGAAGTGCTATCATGACTTTGGCAAAAGTAAAACATTCTAGAAAGTGATATTTCATTCATGGATCTTCCAGTTTGGTTTTCTTTTGTTTTAACTTCAGAAGGATGGTAATATTGGATTCTCGATCTTTCATGTTCCTTGTTAGATTCTGAAGGTGACATCTGTTCGATCGGTAAAGCCTTGGTGACATCCTAAAACCAGCCTGACTTCACTCAATTATAGATGCCCCTAAGTTAGGGTATCCTTGTCGACCAGGAAAGAGAATGAAATGAAAATGTTTATTGTTAGGGAAAAATAATAATTTTGAATATTGTTCAGAAAAAAAGGAAGAAGTATTCTTTGGATTAAGTGTCTAACATTATGTACTTGAACCTGTATGGAGAATCTTCCACACTTAAGCATGTTGTTGGACTCTGATTATTTGTTTCTGGAACCTACATTTGTTTTATCTGTTGATTACATATGGTCAAAAGAGTTTGGTATCTGAATCGATTTACTCAAAGTTTGTGCATCTTAGCTGATTACTATTGAATTGAATGGATAATTTTAATTTTTAAACACAATAGGACTGGTTCTTGTGCAATGGTTCTCTAACAATATGTTGGGTAAAGTATCATGTTGCAACCAATAATATTAGAGTCCCAAAAGTTGTAAGTTGATTATTTTGCAGCAGTCGATTGAAAGGATATGCGGGGAAGAGTCATCTGTACACACTTCAAGGCTTACATTTGAAGATGATGCTTATAACCATGTAAGTATTAGAATATGCAACCTGTGAATGCAGTCCTCTACACTTCTAAAACCCCTCCCCACTCTTTCTTTTCTGCTTTCATCTTTTTCCTTTTTTTCTCTTTTTTCCTTCTTTGTTGTGTTGTGCACTCTACATTGTTTTTGCTTGCTTGGATTCTTCCTTTTTAACTTTGTTAAATATATATTATTGTTTTCTTTTCCAGCTTTGTTCTCTAATGTGGTGTGCTGCTTGGTGGGTTGTTGTGTAAATTTCCTCCTTGAGTCACTAATCTAGTTAATACAATACAAGAAAACAAATTTATAGCAGCTGACCTAAACTTTATGAGCAATGCTGATATTTATGTCCACACTACCTTGGTTTGGCAATTTTCTTCCTCATTCCTCTACCTTTTTATTACTAAAAAGAAACTGGATGTGTATCTGTCATGATGGGCTGACTGGCCATGAATGTAATGATCATTTTGTGTGCTTACAATCATGCAAGACTTGGCTTTTAAGAATAGCTTTATGGTCATTTGTGCATTTAGTATTTGTCACTTCTCATCTAGATTTAATGTTATATGTCAAACTGATGACTCATAATTATTATTTGCAGTTATATACATGTTACCTGGGTACAATAGGGTCTGTTCAAATAGTTCATGCTTTTTTATTTTTTATTTGGTAACAGCTGTGGTTGGTTCTGTTGATGCATTTGCAGTGGTATACATCTTTGCATTTTTAGGGAATATTTGTTTGCCTTATATTTGGTGTTAAAATATTTCCACCTCTATATCTCATTTCAGAGAGGAGTTATTTCATTGTAAAGTATCAATGTGAAGTGCAGTTCTCTCTTTCTTTGTGTAGGCTACACACACATGCGCGCATCTATTAGTTAGGTAGAACACATAACTTATTGTCATTAAAAAACCTAAAAACCTCAAAAAGGAAATGGTTGGTGTTCTATGTGTGCATTTTTTTTTTCTCGTGTATCTTCAAAATCATTATCAGAGCCCTTGCAATTCCTTTCACTTCTAGTCATGTTTTAGAAGCTTATCCGGTATCGTATGGAAATGTTGGTAACAATGTCCATCATCAATATCAGTATATGTTGGCTCATGCCTTGTGATAACAATTTAGTCAGATATGAAATCTGTGAAAATTTCATTAGATTTCACGCATAATTGTGTGAATAATAATATGAACTACACTGGAGTAGCTCTTGTTAATCACTGAACCCACACCAAAGCAGCCAGGTAATATTTTAAACACCTTAACATCTTGAGGATTCCTCATCGTTTTTGTTACACGAGTCTTTTATAACACCACAACTTGTTGGAAGAAGGAATTTTGTTATTGTTGTTATAAGTCTCATTTAGCTGCTCAAACAAATATAAGAGAAAAAAAAATTTAATGAGGTCCCATGATATTGAAAAATCAGAATATTCCCTCCCAAAAGCTATATAAATGGTACAAATACCTGTTGCTGAGACCACACTTGAAGAAATCTATTAGAATCTTGTTCAGCTTGAACTGAATTTTCAGATAAATTGATAATCAAATTTTTTTACCGTTTTGCAATTCCGAAGGCTTTGGGGACACTAACTTGAGAATTCTAAACTGTCCAGGGCACATCACATTGGATATAGTATATCTAATAACTTTTTGCACTTATCAAGGCACCTCTCTTGTTGAATGATTCTGTTTTAACCAAGGTTTGCGTGCTGTCGAAATTTCGTTTTTTGAGAGGTATTGATGTGTTTCAGCGTAGGAAAATTGCTTATTTGCAAATTAGTTAATTTTTTGCAGCGTGCCGACGAAACGGGCCGAAACGAGCTAAATAGGTGATAAAGAGAGAAAAAATTGATTTTTTAAAATTTTCATTAGTGATTTTTTGCGGCGTGCCGGAGAAATTTCAATAGAATAAAAAAATCAATTTTTTCTAGTTTTTTGCCTTCTTGATTTTTTCAGTGTTTCGTGCATCACATTGGGTTGATTTTTCCAGTTTTTTGCTTCCCTGATTTTTCAGGGATCGGAACGCCCATCGGTACCGAAACTCAAAACCTTGGTTTTAACTACTACTTGATTTAGAGGAGTATGAGCTGTGAATAACACTTAATGTATATCTTTGATCTCCTTAGCATATCCGTCGAAGTTTTGCTTTGACCATTTCACTAAAGCTATGTTACATGGACACTTTAAACAACCCAAAGTACTCGTGTCGGACATGATACGACATGGGTATGGGATATGTGTCGGATCCTTTCCTTGTTTTCTTGGACATGGCAACCCAAGATCAATAATAAAATAATTATCAAATAATCAACTTGCAAGTAATGAATCAAAAAAGATAATATTTTTTGCAAAGAGAGAATATATATTATCAAACTCAAAAATTGCAAGCACTGATTCAAAAAGAAAAATATAGGGAAAAACAGAAATATGAAAGCTAGGCTTCTAATTGGCATTATTAACATTTACTTGAATACTTTTCAACCGAATCCCAGTATCTTTATCCAAATTTTGGACACTTCTCAACTGAGTCCCTGTATCCTAAGTTTTGAGGGTCAAGTGAATCCGACTCCTAGACACATACCCACACCCGACACTCGTACTCGAGTCCATGTAACATAGCACTAAAGGAGTGGTCTTCCAAAGCTTGGGGTAAAAGACATGGGTTGGCTTGAGGGAAGGTTTTGAATGTGTTGTAGTTTATGGGAAGTTGTGAATCTGGGATATCAGGAATTAAAGTGGACACCCAATGGAGAACGAACAGGAAATTCAAAATGTTTCTTTGCAGGTGTTAGTTTCTTGATTTCATTTGTATAGAGGTTAACCTATAACTTACATAGATTTATGTTTTTTTTTTCAAATTTAAGGTATCGTAGGAAATGAGAATGCTCATTCATGTTTGATTCCTAGGCTTTCAACCATTTTTCGTTATAAGCATTGTCCTGCTTGTTATGTGGGAGCTAGAATTTTGGAGAAATTGTGTTGCCTATCTTGTTGATGTAAGTTGTAACTTGTGATAGAAACTGCTGCTTGTCTGAACAGAATTTGGGAAGAGAACTTTGGCTAAGCTGGAGAAGTAGGTTGTTTGCCTATGAGTTAGTTAGTTTATATCATTTTATCAGATTTAAGTTGTCATGGAAAATGAAAATGCTCATTCATGTTATAGAGGACATTGTCCTGCCTGTTATAAGTGATGCTGAATTTTAAAAAAACTTGCATTGCTTATCTCTTTGATTTTAGTTGTGATAGGAAATCTCTGTTTATCTGAACAGGTTTTGGAAAGACAATTCTAGTTTAATTTGAATTACAAATTACTCAATTGAGTTCTTAACTTTTATCAACAGCTGTGAAGTGACATTTTTCAGCTATCAATAGCCATTGAGATTGTGCTGCTTATTATGATTTCATTTCCATATTTCTTAACAAGTTTTCCAGCTGGTGATCAGTAATAAGTCTTGATGGTTCTCCATTAAAGTAATGGATGCTAATAGTTAAATTGGTCATTTTCACCTTTAACTCTATGATTGGTTGTTTAGTCATAATGCTTTTGAATTTGGCTCGCTGGTCCGGTTTTTATGAGGGCGACCCTTCAGATTATTTGAAATGTTATATGTCAATTAAGATAATCTCCCTTGCTACTACTACAATGTACAATCTATGCATGTGTATGAATGGTGTACAAGTATTACTATGCGCTTGAAGGCTGGTCTTTAATCCTTTTTTTTTTCTGTCTATCTTTCTTATATATATATATATATCTATCTATCTGTTTTGCCATATTATATTGTTTAGATTTAGATTTGAACCAGCCGAGTCCTAAATTATGATAACAGTGAATAGTACGATTGTTGTAGGATGAAGCGTTTCCCATTTATCATGTATTTACTATATGCGTGTTTTACAAGTTTGTATTGTAAAAAACGATGCAGATATGGATCCGATAAGGAAGACGGTATTCTGCTTTTGCAGTTTGGGCAACAATATATCGTACAAAGAGGATGGTTCGATATCGGCCGAAGGTGGTACTTATGTTGGTGTACAAGTGGATGAGAATACAACGTATGAATCATTTTTTTCAGAAGCATGTCAGAAACTTGGTGTAGATCCAACTGGTGCATCATTGAAGTTTCTTAGTCATTTTGATAGAAGAAGACTATTATGTATGTCCGGGCAATCTGACATGAGAAGTTTGATAGAGTTTAACAATGAGACGGCTGATGTTTTTGTGTTTGCAGCAGATGACTGTAATGAGATTGGGCATGAGTCAGGAACAGTTGTTGGTTCGAACATATCAGGGTCACCGAGTACAACAGTTGCATCCCAACAAGCATGTTCTACTTGTGTAAATATTGTTGAAGGAGTAGGCCAGGTATTTGATGATGTTACATCTTTTCGGAGTGCAATTAAAAAATTTGCGGTTGCTACAAGATTTAAGTATAAATTGGTGAAAAACGATGGCGAAAGAGTGAGAGCGCAATGTTCGGCAGAGGGATGCCCATGGAAGTTATATGGTAGTGCAATTGGAAGGTTAGGAATGTTTCGAGTGTATAAATTTGTTCCTACACACCTTCACACGGCAAATGATGAAAGCACATTGGTTCCACGAACTTCAAAATTCTGGATAAGCGATGTTATTAAGGACAAGCTTCATGACACGCCTCACTATCCAGTTAGGGAGGTTATGAATGACTTGAGACAAGGTTATTCAGTTGATGTAAGTTACAAACAAGCATGGAGGGGAAAAAAGAAGGCAAAAGAAGCGATTCAGGGGGGATGGTCTTATGAGTTTATACCAAGTTATTGTGAGCTTTTAAAAGAATCAAATCCGGGCACTATGGTAGAATTTGACATTCATGATGATGGGGCCTTTTATCGCTTTTTTGTTGCTTTTTATGCTTCATTACAAGGGTTTTGCCATGGATGTAGGCCTATGTTGTTTATTGACACTACGTCTTTGGAAGGTCAATATCTAGGCACATTAGTCTCTGCAAATGCTTTGGATGCGAATGATGGATTGTTTCCTATTGCATTTGCAATTGTGTAAGGAGAACTATTTGAAGATTGGCATTGGTTTTTGGAACATTTAAAGATAGCCATAAATGATGATAGGGAACTCGTTATTGTTTCATATAGGAATCAAGCAATTTTGAATGCTATTCCTAGTGTTTTCGGTGAATGTGTGCATCATGCATATTGTTATAGGCATTTGAAGGAAAACTTTATGATGTTTTTGAAGAAGTGCCACTTTTCGAAGAAGCTGAGGGATGTGCTTGAGAAAAAGTTGGACAAGATAGCATATTCTAGGCTTAAATCTGAATATGAGGAGACAATGAGTTGGCTACATAACAATTTTGGAGATGTGCATAAATGGGTTTTTGAAAATAATCCGAAGCATTGGGCCAATTCTTTATTTCCTGTCAAGAGATATGACAAGTTTTACACAAACCTAGCAGAGTCGTATCATGCGTGGGTCCTTCATGCAAGGGAATTACAAATGATGGGATTAGTTGAAGAAGTTAGGATGAAAGTAAGCAAGCTTATGTATGAAAGACAAGTGGATGCTACTCAGTGGCCTGAATTAGTAGGCTCCCGTATTGATGATCAGCTCAAATATAACATTGCTGAAATTGAGGGACTGCACGCAAATCGTATAAGTCCTTTTAAGTTTGAGGTATTTCAAAAGAGTAGTAATTATGTTGTTGACTTGGAGAAGAGGACATGCAGTTGCTTGGCATGGTACATGTCTGATGTGCCTTGTCCGCATGCATGCAAAGCCATTAGATGCATGGAATATCCTATACAGCCTTTTACTGATCCATGTTTCCACAAGGAGGCACAACTACGATGTTATGGAACATTAATGCATGCGGTCGCCCTAAATCCGTTGTGTTTGAAGTATGTACCCCATGAGAATCTATCGAATGCTTCTGAAGGTGATGAACCCGCTTTCATGCAACCTATTAAGTTTGTTCTCCTTGTGTACATAGGCTTCCTGGTAGGCCAAGGAAGAAGAGAATTGAGTCATAGCCTATTGAGAGGTGGGATTTACATTTTACATTGTAGCAGATGCAATGATGTCTGGTATAATTGGACTACATGTAAAGCTGCAATATAGGACATGTTTAACCAAGGTACGAACATCAATCAATTCCCATCTATTTTGGAGTTTGTGTTTCTTTTGGTCACATTTAATTTCCCTCTCTAATGAAAATGGATGATTATATCCCTTATTAAACTATGAAATTTTTTATTTACAATGCAGTTGTCATTTTTGTAGTTACTTGGAAGCAGACTACATGGTTATGAAGGAAAAGTCACTTGAGTGCTCAATGTTTTTTTGGGTCATTGATCAATGACCTTTTCCTATTTTTTTGATTCTCATTGTTTGTGTTTTTCTCAATCTATTCCTATCCTTTTATAGAATTTGGAAAGCATGGAATTTTGAGATGTCTGAATGTTGGGTTGGATGAAATGAGTCAGTTTGAGTTTAAACCAGTTTTTTGGTAGGTTAGATGAACCAAAATTGTGTCTTTGGGATCAATCTAGAATGAGTCTTTAATGGTCCTCTGACCTTTGCAAAGGACAATTTGGTCATTAATTTTCTAAAAAGAATACTCAATTCTTTTTCACCAAAAGCTATACTTTTTTGTCTTTCAAGTTAAAAAGTAAGCCTGTTTTGTAATATTCCCCCCACTTAAAAAAAGGAAAAAATAGAAAACAGAACCATAATATGGGATGAGCGGAACTGTTGAGAGATTCAAAAGCATCCATGGTAGGAGGAAAAGAACTGAAGATTTGTCATTGGTCCCCAGCACCATTTGAAGATGAAATCTCTAATAAAGTGACTCAATTAGTTACCATGTGAGGACTTGGTTATTGTGCTCAAGAATTCAATTTACAAGAGATGAAAGCAAAGTAAAAATGTAGGATTGTGTAACAAATATTTGAACTTAGACAATATATTACATGACGGGATAGGATATTTGAATTCATCAACCATTGGTTGATCGTGTATGCTCCTATAAGAAGATCAGTTGAAGAAAGTCATGAGCCTTGTTTGTTAGATGGAACTCATGAAGCTAATATGCTGATTGTCTTTCCTCTCCCAACTGATTGAATTGAACCTTCCTTTTTTATGAATTGCAAGAGGTTTGCTCTTTGTTAATCTGTATTATTGAGCCAATATTTTGGTTGGGTATTGGTTGATTTTTATTTATTTATTTGTTATTGATTCCTTCAATCACATCAGCATACTTTGATGAATTTATTTGTCCATCATGAATATTAGGGTCTGAACTTTCTTGACCTTGGGTAATGTTTAAACTGTGATATTTGTTTCATTTAAAGGCCACAACCAAGTGTGATCTGGGAAAGGAATTAGATACAAACGGGAGACATGATGCATCTGTTTTCTGGTTTAGTAGAAAAATATTTTCTGATGAGCCTGAAATTAGATATCATGAGAAGGCTTGAACATAAGTCCATCTTTACTTGATGTTCTTTAATTGATGAGGACATCTCAGTTATGACTGATTTTTAGGCAAGGTGAAGGAAGAAAGTTCATCCCTGGAAAACATACCAAACAAAATTTTTTTTTTAAGCTAGATTACCGAATAATTAGGTCATTGGCAAAACAGTGTATATATGAAAAAAGTTTTTACTTATCTTTTTGCTTCCTTCTTTTGATTAACTCTTACCACCAAGTTATGAAATAAACAACTTTTTTTTTCTTATCATTTTAGGTATAATTGAAATCAAGACTATATTTGTTGTAGGAATTCATTTAGTTTAACATACTATTTTGGCTTTTCAAGTTTCTAGTATTCAAGGCTTCCAAAGTTCACAATTTTTTTACTTGAAACTATAATCTGGGAGACTCTGAGATTGGCCATGATACTTGCACCAAGTATATAAAGAAATCTAACAACTGAAAGCAAAGTCATGGTGTAGTGGAGAAGTTAGATTTTGTTGTGATCATCATGATGGTTCTTTGTGTGGAACTTGCAGTAGCTCCAACTCTTTTAAGTGATATGTAGAAGGATGCAACGGTTGATTTCTGGTAGCATTATGGAAATTAATTTCGGATCACCAATGGTGAAATTTGTATCATTGTGTAACATGTGAAAACCTAGAATCAATTTTGACTGGAAATCTGTACACTAGACCAAAGCAAGATAAACATTTTTCTCTATGGATTGAACACATATCCCAACCTGAATGGAAAGGTGATTCACAATATTTATATTTTCGTATATTTTTATTCCACTTTAGGTGCTTGCGTAGGATCTTGTTGTTTTAGTTGATTACTGAACTTTCATGGTTGGGATTTGCTTTTTGTTTTATGCACATTTGTTTATGTTATGGTCTTTGAAATTTATTCACAGATGATATTTGGAAGTACAGATTGTTTTTACTATGATGCCGGTGTGTTTACCTCGTAGTTTTGCCTTGATGAGTGATTCACTGGACAGAATGCATGAAAAGCAAGATGCTCACTTGGGGGAATAGTAAACAATTACTGATTGCTTATGCCTTTGTTTGGTTTATTATGAACCAGAATTAAAATGAAAATAGATGAAATGGTCAAAACAATTCGTGTGAAAGTTATTTGTAATTTTGCCTAACCATCACAGGTTTAAATTGTGAGTGAAGCTCACACAACCTGTCAATATCCCGTCCACTATAAGCAGCAAATCCATCATTAGCAATTGCAGTTGCGTATCCCCCAAGTTTGCTGAGGCATTGAGTGGGACTTGCTTGCTTTGCTTTATGGTGTTATGATACATTTATAGTTAAGCATTTTTTTGATATGTTTGTGTGTTCTAACTGTTAACACCTTTTCACATGAAGAATATGCACCCCAACCACTTTAGGGTCACTTATGTTCAAGGTATTGAGACAAGTCAATTACTTTCATACAATCCTCTTTTATGATGGCGCTGTTTTCTTGCCCTGGTTCCAGAGCACAACAACATAATAAGCCATGTAATCCACTATTTATCAGACATGACCACCACCATCTGCTTGGAGATAATGCGGTTCCAGGTTAGAAAATATCTCTTATTATCAGACATGATTGCTACAGCCAGATTGAAGGGGATGTTTGTAAAAGTTGAATGCGGAGTAGGTCCAGGCGAAGACAGTGCGCCGGATCTTATTTTTATTTTAGTAAGCAAGGAATTTGTCGTATCGAGATTTGAGAGGCAAGCACCGTAAGAGCCGCCGATATGACTTAGCAGAGAACTTTGCATTCTCAGAAAAAGGTGCATCATTCCCTTCCTAACGGTGAAAAACTGATCTCGCTTTCTTAAGTTTCGTTTTGTAAATCAGGAATGCTGCAGGTTCCATAAATGAAAACCTATCAATTTGCGGAGTCTGCGCCATTCCACAAACCCAGACGACACAGGTACAGATTCATTTCCCAGATGCTAAACAAGATCATTATTTGCCTTCTTTTTTTGATATGAATGTTCTTCAGATAAACCATACCACACATGCTTGTATTAGATTGATTCATTCCTTCACATTGAGTGCCAGTTTTTACTTGCTTTTGCACGCACTCTAGTCTTACTTGTGTAATGCTTCTTCAGTTGGTACGTACCTTGCTTGATTTACACCCTCACCCTCGAGAATGGCTGGGAAAAAGGAAAAATATTCACATCCTGAAAGGAAAAATGAAAGAGTTGTGTATTGCCAAAACTGTTGTATGATACAAAAGTATATCGACCCCGCTGCTTTATCTCCTACACTGCGGGTCCACAGAAAAAAAAAAGAGAAAAAAACCTACACTTTTTATCTCCAGTTCTCAAGTCTCTTTTATCTGCTACTCTTTTAACTTCTACGGTTCCAAGTTCTTCCTCCGTTTTTCCTCAAATTTTGTCCTCTGTACATATGATACACATTCAGTCACCGTTTCCTCCTCGGATCTCTTCCAAACTGCAACCAACACCAAAAAGGAACACCCAAAAAACAGTTAAGAACCCTCATATACATGTCACTACCACCTGCAAACACCCATTAGTAGTTAAAAATGTTAGTACCTCTCCACTTCCAATACTCTCCTTTTCCAAGAGCTCTTCTCTCCGATTCCAGCGGGCAAGATCACAGCTCCATGCTTCTCTCAGCTCCTCAACTCCTGGGAGAATTTTTCGATTCATTACATGGCGACTGTGCCTCATCTGCATCGGAATCACTCCCCGACGAACTCCCCGAATCTGAATCTGCAAGAAAACCATGTGAACGTTCCTCGCAACCAAAAACGCACACCACACAATCACCCGATGCAAAAAAAAAAAACAAAGGGGCACAGAAACAGTTTATATACCGCTAGATGAGGAAGAATCGCTACTTGAACTTGAGGAGCTACTTGACCTACTGCTGGCATAGCCAGCATCCTTCTCAATCTCCACCGGTGGAAAATTGTTTGTTGGAATTTCCTCGCCAATATCAACATCTTCTTCCCCAATTTCTCCCTTCTTGTTCTTCTTAGCAGCTGCTCCGGCTTCAGGCGTCTCACTTACCGGTGACTGCTTTCAGTTCAAATTTCAATTTCATCAGTAATCAACTGAAAGTATTCATGTAAGAGGTACTACTGTGATGGAAATTCTCATACCTTCCTGCCTTCCTCTGCAGTAATCTGGTTGCTTGCAATTGCTTGCCTCTTCATCTTGCTCATCAGCTTTTTACAATTATATACAAATCGATCGAGCTCCCAGAGCGTCTCTGTGTCCACAGCCTCTATATCAAGCTCAATTTCATCGCCTTCCTGAGCCAAATGACCATTCCTTTTCTTTATGATCTGTACCACCTGGTCCATTTTCTCCGATGGAAGGCTCTGCAGGCTCAATCCGAGCTTCTGCTTCTCCTCAAAACTCATATCCCGTTTGTTAGGATCTTTGGCCTTCGGCTTGGGCTGCTTCCCTGTTGCTGATCTCATCATCGTCGTAACCGGCTTCACAGCTGGATCTGGAGTCGGCACAGACGTTGATGCCAATGCCTGCGTTTTTGGTGTCGATATCGGCATTGGGTCAGCGGTGACAGAATTCATTCCACTTGAGAATGGATCGCGTTTCTTCATGCTTTCCTTTGGAATCTGAGACCACGAGCTTCCCGGCTCGCCGGTGGAAAGCACACTACGTTGCGCGTCCTCAAATTTTTTGTACGCCGGATCAAACATCTCCTCAAAACGGGCCAGGAGCTGCTCTGCCATAACATACACGTCATGGCCTTTTGGATTGTACAATAGGGCATTGTTGAATGTTAATCGAACATCGGATGCAAAATCAAGAGGCGATAGATAGAGATTCTTCCCAAGCTTCGATTTCACGGTTCCAAGATCCATTGGATGCTTGATTATCTGGTTGTAGTCATGGAGCCCCATTCCGACGACATCAACGGGGACATTAAAAATCCAGCCGTGCTTGTGCTTCATCAATTTTGTCAGGATCTGTCCGCATCGTTTCAGCATACTCGATAACATCTTTCGGGTTGCGGGATCAGATGCTGGACGCTTTGGATCTTTACCAGAAGCAAACGGAAAAGGACGCTTGCTTCCCGAGAGCTTCTTGTTTTCAGGAGGCATTTTTTCCTTTCCCATCAAAAATTCGGAAGGCCGATAGTACTTGTTCTCCTTAGGAGTTCGCTTCTCCTTCAAGCCGTCAGAACCTGGAGAATAAATGGAGTGGTTAAGGTGCAGAGGAGGGGGTCGGGTGGCGGAGGTGACTTCCCTGGCGCCATAGCTACCGGAGAACTGAGAAGCGCTGTAGCCGGATCTGGATTGCATTTCTTTCGCCTCGATCCGATTGGCTAAGTTCCGGACCTGTTCTAACTCAGATATCAGGCGCTTCTTAAGCTCTTTCAGTTCTCGTCTTGAATAGGAGGAGATGTTGAAGGTGACATAGCCGGCAAGAGAGGAGTCCATACGGTTGTTGAGGTTGATAGATTTCCGGTTGAAGGAAGAAGAATCCTCGGACACCGCCGGAGCAGCGGCCGGCGGTTCGTTTGGTTGCTGATTATGAATCTGGCTGGGAGGATCATGGATCCGCCCGTTGTGGTTAGGGTTAGCCTTCGGATGAGGGTTAGAATTAGGGTTTTTCCTCATGTAAACCTTGCGTTCGCCCCAGCACGGCTCATTGTGACTGGCTAACAGGGCAGACGCCATGCTCGGAAGGGGTCGATCTCAAATCGGTTTACTTCCGGTAAACCTCCAGCAAGAAAATTCGACAAAAATTGATTGAGAAACCATGGAATAAGAGCGGAATCGCCGGAAAGGGATCGGGATCGGAAGGGAGAAGGCCGGAGCACCGGAATATCTTTGCCGGGAAGGCAGGAGAATCTGAAAAAGGAATCGAAATAAAAAGCAGAGAGGGAGGAAGAGCGTAAGAACGAGGGTTTCGAATACCCTCAAACCAGAGCGAGGAAGGATAGAGGGGAGCAGCGCTTCTTAAAGGCAACCAGATCTGCCCGGGAAAACATTGGGCTGAAGCGTATCCGTCGATCTACTAGGGATTGCTGACCAAACGGTGAGAAATGAATTCTAAACTTCCCGTACTTCTGACCGTCCCATCTGTCACGGAAGGCGGGGATATGGAGTCTGATACACGTGGCGGATATTGGTCCGTCGATTAGAGTACCACCTTCGTCGAGGGGGAATTCAATTGAGATTCGGGGTTTCTACGAGTTCGGACTCTGGAGTGAATTTGGGCTGGCATGAAACGAGTGCGCAATGTGCATATAGGTTTTCTCGACGGAACTGCTGGCGAAATTATCTTATGCTGCGGAATCTTCTCCTGCCAAAATCCGGAGATTGCCAGGTCATAGCTCAATGACATCACAAGGGTACCACGTAGGCTATTTACGCATATCGCTTGAGTGACAATTGGATAAATTTACTGGACGCGGAGCACCAATTCAAGCGAGACACGTCAATGACATGTCGGCATGGTGCGGACCCCACAGTTTGAAAAACAAAAAAACAAAAACTCCCTTCTTCGCCTTCATGCGTGGGGTGGTGATTATTAATTAATGAGAGTCAGGTCTCCTTGGGGGATTGTTGGGGATTTTTTTTTTCTTTTAGGTTTTTTGGGGGTTGAGGACGTCTGGGAGTTACACGTGGAGAAAGTGGAAGGCGTCAAAGAAGGAATCCTTAATGGCTACGCAAGTGGAGGTCGTTGTGAACGCTCTGATGCGTAAAGCTTTCTTGGGTTTGGGAACTTTGGGTCATCGGACTGGATTTAATTATTTTGTACCGGAAAATGAGATGCACTTGGAGGATGAGGTCAACATCCAATTCCCATTGTGGTGAGTACGTAGGATTTCGAAGGTTCCATCGGGCTTCGGCCAGGTAGATGGGGCCCATGGTATAGACGGACATGCTAACGGTTGGGCCTGCGAACATAAGCGACGTTAAGGTCCACTTACAGTTAGAAGATTGCAGAAAGAAAGAAGAAGGGTCAACCGATGAGACGGGAACAAATTGGTAGGAAAGGAGAGAGAAAGTATGGCACAGGTTGTAGTGCAGTGCAGGTGCTCTCCAAGGCAACGGAAATCACCCCGCAAGGAGACCGTGCTTGTACAAGTGAGGTCATTATCAGTAACTCTAACAAATTATAGATGCACCATGACAGTTCCAATTACTACTCTCGATGGTTGCTAATGTCCTCTAATGCATCTGAGACTAGCCATGAGTGATTGATTCTAAAGTGGGGGGAGGAGCAAGATTGTTTACGTGGGCCAACTGATGATGTCATGGTGCATCTATAATTAGAAAGCTACGCAAGATGCGCCTGGTAGTGCTAGAATTTGTGTTAACGATGAAGTCCCATCAATTAGTTATCAAGCCTCACAAAAAAAATAATGCGATCGTAATGGAAGTAAATTTTCCTTGCGAGATAGCCTATAATCAACATATTCAGAATTCAGGTAATACTAAATCATGTTTAGACGTAGTCTAATTTGATTAAGATTATTTATGTTTACCAACTAGTTATTCTCATGTGATTTGGAGGTGGTCATTGGATCAAATCCCCTGCATGCAAGGGTTAGTCTTCATGACCAAAACCAATTCCGCCTAAAAGATTTGTTGCACTTTCATTGTGCTGTAGTTACGATCTATTAATTTGCCGCGACTATATAAGGTGGGGATGTGCGGTAACTATGGTTCAATCCGAACATTCTGCAACAAGGAGGAAGTCATTATGGTCGTGGGGGGTGGGGGGAAGCATCTCCCTTCCTCCATTATCACCTACCAAAATAAAAGTAATATAGATATAGATAATGATAATAATTTCTTGTTTATTAAAAAAATTATTATTTCATTTTCTTCAAGTTAGAACCATAGATGGGACTAAAAGATATATATTAAAAAAAAACATCGATTTTTTTTTAATATATATTTCACTACCGGTCATCCTGATAGTTGCTGAAGAAATAAACAAATAATTGATTACCCGTTCTTGAAGTATATTTTGCGGATGAAAGTCAAGAAGCAAGGTGGGTCGTCCCTTCCATCGTTGCGACCGTCCAAGATTCCCGAAACAGAATCAGCAGGTGCAAGCACAGTTGATTAGTCGAGTGTATCAGACCACATAACGTCAGCGTCAGTGACGAAACCCACCTCCTAATTATTTGCCTTGCTTCAAATAGTGCGTATTGCTTGCTTATCGGCGATTCCTCTCTCAGCTTCAAAAAGCCGTCACTTATCCCCAAGAGCGTGTCTCGATCTATCTTAGAACGCAGAAAATAAGGAAATAACACTCTCTTCAAGGTTGTGAGTTGCATATTAGAAACGGTGGTTCATATTTTGAGTCTTAAAGGGGAGGGATCTGTGGGCAAAGCGTAGAATTGGACATGCGGTGAACAATGGGGTTGGGGATGCGGGGGCAAAGACCCCTGCAGTACGGTAAAGGATATTTTTGGAATTTCAAAAATATCGGGTTTAGGGTTGGTATATATACGTTGATGTAACCCTAATTGACGTTTTTAATAATGGAAAATTTTTCCATACACAGTGGATGTTGACACATCGCTGAACCACTTAAATTTATGTGTTCTTCTTCTTCTTCTTCTCTCTATTTTTATTTAATATTCAGATTACACAATTCTCAACAGTGCATGTAAAGGCTCTAACATTTCGAAAAAACAAAAAAATCTCTTCTTCACATATGCACAAATGGTCACATAGTCCTCTTTAATTAATGAGTTCATTGAAGGTTGGTACACAGTAAGGCAGAGTTACATGGCCCACTGCCCACCCTCAAATTCACTGCCCACCCTAAAATTTCAAAAAATTATTGTGCCCTTAATACGTACACAGTTTTGCCCCTCTATAAAAATTTTAATTTGCCTGTTCCGTCCTTTTAATCACAACCAAGTATTCCTTCTTTAATTTAAAGATTTACTGCGACCATCTTAAATGAAAATCCTGGCTATGACATCTCATAATCGATACCAAGTCAACTCGATTAATACAACTTTGATATCGACCAACTTTTTTAAACCACGCATGATTAATGGGTGACAAACTAGACCTACATTAGTCAAGATTTTCAAACATAAACTGTTTTATCTTTGTCATCTTAAGATAATGATGCAATTGTTTGCATCCTCATAAATAAATTATGTGCATCATTCATACACATTACAATCATAATCAAGGCTATGGTTGAACATCAGTCTGATCTGACGCGAACCTGACGCATTGCCAGCACTAAGCCCATTGATTAAATTCGTTAATTTCCTGGCGAGATCCAATCATATTCTTGCAAGTGAAAACCGCCCCTCGTTTCTCTCCCGTAATTGTTGAGAATTGAGGAAGGAAAGAAGTTCAATGATTAAACATGGATAATCGGAGTGAGGATCCAAATGTCTCAGATAATTTACAAGACCATAAATAGATTATTATACATTATATTATAATGAAGAAAAGAAAGAGATGAGTAGATAGTTAAGGAGGAGGAGGGGAAAGGAGGAACATCATCAGCTCAGAAATATGATGGAGGGGTCGCAGCAGCACTCATCAATTAGACAACAGCAACACAAAGCTGCTAGACTGTAAGAGCCCAAAACAAAGAAAACAAAAGGTTAAAATTTTGGGGGATCTTATTTGTGGGAATTAAACAAACTATGAATTTATAAAGGAAACAGAAACTAAAAAAAGAGAAATTTTTTTTTGAATTAATCTGAGTTATGAAGGAAGAACAGAGGGAATTAATGAAGATTAATTACCATCCCTCAAGGAAACCTGGTTTTCTCCGAGGCGGTGGAGCAGCATATTGAGGAGGTGCCATCACAGGGGGTCCCTGATAATAACCTGGAGACGGAAAGGAAAATCAAAAAAATCAAAAAGGAAAAGAAAATTATCTGACAATTTTCCAAAGAAGATGAGACTTACGAAGACAAAAACAGAGAGATGGGGTAAAATATAAGAGAAAACGCAGAAAAAAAGGCAATTGGTACAACATAAATGAAAATTAGATGGGTATTAGAAAGAAGAATAAGAAAATTTTCAGAAATCAGCAGCTACAAAAAATATTTCTAGAACATAATTCTTACCACCGGTAGTTGTCAATTCTCAGAACCTTAAAAAAGCCTAAATTGTAAAGGCAAAGATGGAGTAGAAAGGAGGAGAAGAAGGAAGGGTTACCTTGAGCAGGATATGGATAAGCGTACTTGGGATCGCTCATCGATGTCGGCCAACCAAACCAAATCGCAAAATATGAAGCTTGAAACCGAAAACAAAATACACAGACAATGAAAGAGAGAGATCTCTGTTTGAGGTTTTTATATAAAATTAAATGCTCAGGAGTCAGGCGGGAAGAATATTAAACAGAAAAGGCAACCAGAAGATTCGAGCTATGCAACCGACTTCATGTCTGGTTTCATATGGCTCTTTGAGCTTTTGATTCGGTTCTCACGTTTTGGGTAAGGAGTAACATAGGTTCTCACCTTTTTACCTGGAGAATTAAGTTTTTAGTGATACTTTTTGAAATTATTAAAATTCAATCAGCAAAAGTTTGAGTTTTAACTTTTAAGATACCTTTATCAACATAAATAATTTTTAATGACATTTCACAATTAACTGTTCCAAGAATACCCTTACATTACTAACTCAAATGACTTGTATTAACTGTTTTTTGAGTGACTTGTATTAACTTTTTTTTGAGTGAGTCGTATAAGGGTTTTTTTGGAAGAATTTATTTGTAATACTAAAATTTAATTATTTTGACAAAAGTATCTTAAAAATTGAAACTCTAAACTTTTCTGACTGAATTTTAATAATTCAAAATTATAACTAAAAGTTAATTTTCCCTTTATTCTTTATTATTGGTTGGCAACCTGGCATAGCTTAGAGCCTTAGAGGGACAAGAAGGTAATTCAACAGGGCCGGTTCTTACGTAGCGAAAGAAAAGGCAAGGCTGGAGAACCGTGGGAACTGGGAAGTAGTTGGGTTGGGCTGTCGGTTGTGGATATCGCTTTTCTTTTGCAGTTTGTACACCGCAAAAGTACGTTCTTTCAACAACTTTAGTTCCGAATATGTTCCATTTCCCCGGTTTGAGTACATTCTGCATTAATATTAATATAATTTAGTATATACCTAGTATGTGTGTGATGTACACACATATTATGCATATAAAGTAATATATAACATACCATATATACCTTCACTTATTAAGATTTTGTTAAGTGTATTATGTGTTATACTAATAAAAAACATATGCCATTGTTTATCAATATGTCTGCATAGCACTATATCAGTGCAATTATTTTTTGTCCATAAACACAAGTGCTGCAGGAGGGACACAGGCCATGCCATGCTAGCCCATTCCATTGCGAGCCCCATGCTATCCATGTCAAGCCCATAATGGGCTTGTCTGTGTTATCTCCAATTGGGCGGTGCATAGGCGGCCAGCACAGCACGACTGGGAGACTGTGTCGTGATGGTGTGGAATGTGACCTGTGCTATCTCGTGCTCTGGCACGGGTTGAAATCGTCTGTCGTAGGCATGCTATCGCGGACGCTGTAGTTGCCCTGAGATGCTGCACGTGCATTTCACATTTTTTCAATGTGAAATGACAATAAAGTGACATTTTCACATTGAAAATGTGAAATGCACAATTGCCCTATGATGCTGAACATGGCAGCATCCCAATGCAGCTGCATCGTCTGCGGCAGACAACGTCGTCCCCTCAGGCATGGCCAGATTAACACCCTTGCTTATTACCTGCCTTCGGGGGTGTTGTGTACATGTGAGTTGAGGATTTATGGATCGTGAATAGGGTAAATTGGGTTGGATTTCAATCAGCCTGGTTCTATTTGAAGTAAAATGATCTGGCCCACACGAAGCCTTATCTGAAAGAAAACGCAAATTGCTTCAATTTGAACTCAACTTCAAGTTGAAAGACGAGCTTAAATTGAACTGAAACCCTAAGTAACTAGTAAGTTTAGGATCTGATTCGGTTGAGTTATTGCAGTTAAAAAATCGAGAAAACTGGAAAAAGGTAGAGGCTCAAATTGCATGTAAGTATTAAGATCATCGAGTCCCAAACGGATAAGAATCTGTATCGATGGAGCTAAAAGCTTTTGATTCATGATCCTATGGAATTTCTATGTGGAAAAAAATGGTCTTGCTCTTGCAATTAGCACAGTAGCAATTGGGATGTTCTTTGAAAGTATGCTTACTAGATTTGGGAAAAATATCGAGCTAGAATTCGTTAAAAGACGAAGATTGAGCTTACGGAGGATACTAGCATAGCAAGTATGCTTTTGGTCATGAAAAATATTATAACATGTAACAGAGCTGTCCATACAAGCTGTCACCAAGTTATCACATTCAGGAAAAAGCGTTGACGTCTATTTTGCGGGGAAATTCAGTGAAGTCTTCAGTCTTGGAATAAAAATTAGGTAAATATAATCCGGGTCTTGGATGCGTCCAAAGTTTACTAGACCCCATGGATGGGAGTCTGGCCCTCACGTGTACTAGATAATGCAAGACGTGACCTAGGAGTTGAGATGACCTTATCTACTTCTGCCAGATATTTTGCTTGCCAATGAAGCATCTGATACTTCGTATCAAACAATCAAACTAAGCTAAGTGGGCCAAGGCCACCAAACGCTACGATCCCACGGTCCATCACATCTTTTTTCAACCATCTGGAATTCAAGGCATTTATTATTTTTGGAAAATGAAGTACATGAGGAGACTCGGCACCTTAGGACTTAATATTCTGCAAGTAATAAAAGTTTACTCACAACACCCTTTAACGACTGACTCCGCCGCTTACAACCACCGCCCCGACACGGCGACACCACCGTGAACAAATTAGAATCATGAAAGAAGTATTTATAACTTATAACAGACAACAATAATTATTTATGCCTTAAAGCAAAATCTAATTCTCAATAATCTTTTATTAAACAAAGATTAAAAGCAAAATCACGCAGAAGCCTGGGATACCTTGCCAACAGCCCTGTTAATTTCTTGAACCGCTGCTTGTCTTTCATCCGCCACGGTCGACGCCGCGGTCTGATACGTGGGCATTACACTCACCCCTCCCGGCGCATTCGTGT
The DNA here is from genome assembly GCA_947561395.2 of Buxus sempervirens. Lineage (NCBI taxonomy): Eukaryota > Viridiplantae > Streptophyta > Magnoliopsida > Buxales > Buxaceae > Buxus > Buxus sempervirens. Next base: position 33,862,657 of record OX387190.1, read on the forward strand.
AGAAAACCTGCCTCCCCGCACTATCGTACGCCATCTGTGCATACCCTCCCTCCGGCATCCCAACGGCTCCTCCTGTTACGGTCCGTGTATTTCCAAACCCTTCCGGGAACGCCACGATGTTTGGCTGTTGAGTCGCTGAAGTCGGTGCGCCTGGTGGAACCATACTGTACATCGGCTGTTCCCGGTAGATATCTTGTACCACCCTCGGCATTGCGTAGTATCCCTGCCCGGTCCCCGGCGGCGCTTGATACACCGCCCCTGACGTCGGTATCAGATAAAATGGCTGCTCTGACCCTGTAGCTGCCGTGGCAGTCGCAGTTGCGGGGTAAAATCCATTTGTCACGTGCCTTTCTTGCAAATAAGCGGCCGGCACGGGGACCGGCGATGGCGTTGCTACGGCTTTTTCCGGAACCTTCTGCATGTGGTGGTCTCCGAGATAAACCCTAGCTAGATTTTCATCGGCTTTTCTCCGTATGGTTTGTTCCGGATTAGAAATTTGCAACCTCTGCAAGTTCTGGATTTGTCTCTGGATCTCGACCGCTGCTCCTCCAACGTTCCGAACGTCCCTTGCAGAGTCGGATCCGGTTGGAATATCAGCCGGAACCACATCTGAAACAGCCGATTCCGGAGTCACGGCCGGATGCTGCGCGAGTCCTTTATCCAAACCGAAGAGAAAATCCGGATTCGCTCCAGCTACACCAGCCGCTGACGACGAATCATCGAGAGTCTGGATGGGCACGGAGTTCAAAGCGTCCGCAAACCACCGCTCATGTTTTGGCTCATTTGAAGAGATTCTCGTCGGGGCCGGAGGATTCACGGGGAAGAGAAAAAGACGGAGTCTCGCAGGCTTGGGGGACGCGCGGTGGAGGCGATCGTTCTCGAGCATCATGTGATCGAGATCTTCATCGTTAGTCACGGAGATCAAAGCGTCGAGATCTTCTCCGGGCAACTGATACTTGAAATACACTTGAGCATCACAGAGGGAGACGATCTTAGCAGTGAACCCGGAGAATTTGATGGTACGATCAACGCTCAAAATCTTGGTATGACCTCCGACGTAAGCAAGTTGATTATCGTGAGGCCTGGGTTGGATCTTACCGCCATAACTGCACATGAATTTGACTTTGCAGTTGGATGGTGGCTCATCCCAAGGATGGTTTTCGTAATCTATCTCTCGTGCCTTCGGTGATGAGTCACCTGAATCTGGATAAGACGAACAGGAGTAGTTCTCCATCGATGACAAAAGAAGAGTAAGAGTTGAAATGCAGATTTCTTTTTCTTTTTCTTTTTCTGAGGTTGGGGATGCTTTCTTCTTCTAGCTCTAGGGTTGCACGAGCAGTAGATGATCGAGTTTCAGCTTTGAAGCGTCATACTCTGTTTCGGAGGGAAACAACTGAAGCAGAAGATGCGGCCGTATGCATTTATATACGAAGGTGGTGGTGAATCCCTCCACTTATTGCGTGGGGAGAAAATAATTAACACGTGTAGAACACCGTTCCTACTAAAAGCTCAAGCTTTTTTTAAGGGAACTCATTTTTAGGAGGCCCTACACGTGAAATATTTTTTTTCTCAACGGGTGGAGTGAAGGTTTGAACCTAGGACTTGGTGTTTGCCTAAGGCTCCGATACCATGTAGAACACCGTTCCTATTAAAAGCTCAAGCTTATAATAAGGGGTGAACTTTATATATTTAATACATTCCTTAACAACAGGCTTAGCTGGGCTGCGATAGGGAACTTAGGCTGTGTTTGGGATTGCTTAATTAAGTGCTTATTTTGACTTTTAACTTAATTAAGCACTTATTTAAGTTGAAATCTCGTTTGGTAATGTGAAATGGGTAAGTGCTTATCCGTAAGGAGTAGAGGCAGTCCACCCATAAGGAGAAGCTGTTGATAGCTGCTTCTCCTTCCACTTATGCCGGAGCCCTGCTTATCGCGTTTTCATTTCTTCCTCCACCTCCCAGTCTCTTCTTCCCGTTTCCTATCACCGGGTGAGCTCTCCGATCTAACCTCCGGCGAATGGAGAGAGAGAGAAACAGTTGGGTTTCAATTGGTAATGGTGGAGGGGAGATTCTGCGCGGGGAAAGGCATACAAGTAATCACAGTGGCACAATCTTCGCTGCTCTTTTGGACTTACTCAAGTGGTGATGGTCAGAGAAGCATGGTTTCCGTCCAAGGTAGCAACGGTGGTGTCATTGGAGGTGGTGATCGCGGGGGAGACTTCTGGGCTTTCGCGGCATCTTCGAATGTTGGAATAGCGATCGCAGTGACGGCCATGGCTGGCCTCGCCTTGGTCGCCACCTTCATTTATTCTCGTAGGTAAAACATTGACGAAAACCAGAACCCTAGGATTTGTTAAGTTACTCACCAAAACAGAAACCCTAGATGAGATCTCTCCGACGAACACATACTTCGTCTTCGTCATCAAACTCCCCTTCACCGTCATCAGCGTTGTCATCTTCATCATCGTGGGTTCATTTAAGATCGGTTCTTTTCATCGTTACTTCCTCCTCACCAGTTTCCTCTGATCGGTGAGTTTTCCTTAAACCCTCGATTGTTCCTTGCTTTCATGCTACCGATCGGAAACTCCAACTAATCGAAGCACTCCGGCACGCCTTTCGTGCTACCGATCGGCACACGATCTTTCTAATTGCGTCTATTTCCAGGGAATCGAGATCTTCAGCGCCGATGTTCCAGTCATCTTCGAAATCCATTCTGCGCGCTCTCCTCTTCTCTTCGTTCTGCTCATGTGTTTTTCACTCTTTCAAAGGAATTTGATGCTTTTCGGGCGGATTCGAGACTTTTGCAGGGAATTTGGTTAAACGCTTTTTCTTTTAAATACCAAACGCCAACCTCTTTTAAATAATTGTTACAAAACGGTGAGGTGGCGTGAGGCGACCTTGGCGATTTCGGTGCTCGAGGCAGGCAACCACGTGTGAGAAGGTCATCTTCCCCGCGGTGATCTGGTTTTAGCCGTCTTCTCCGGCTCAACCGACCATTTCCGGCGCTTCGTGTCCCTCTCATCTGGTTTTGCTTTCTCCTGGGGTTCTTTTCCGCGAAGGATCTCTTCCGGCATCTGTACCGACCTCACCTGATCGTGGATGCCCTATTTTCCGAGGGCGTTTTGACAACCTACTGATGGAAGAGCTTAACGACGAATCTGAAGATCCGGATGACGATGACTGTAGGGGGTTACTGCCGGTTTTCCTTGGTGCGAAAATCGGTGTCGGGTACCCCATCAACATTTGTTTAGTCTTGTTTATAGTTAATAGTTATCTGTGTGTATCTTTTAAGTTTGTCCCTGCCAGAGATGTTTCTCATGTCTGGCTTTTACTGGTTTTTGTGTTAGGCGTTTTGTGGTGGAGGATTACCATGCTCAAACCCCCTCTATGTTTCTTTTCGTGGTCGGAAACCGGTTTGCCTGATCTTCGGTCACTTTGTAGCTCACCTCAGTCGGTGATGCTCGCTCCCTTCTGGGAGTTTATTCAGTAATCCGCTTCCATGCGGACCCATCGTCAGTTGATACCGCTGTTTTCCAGCCGGTAACTGTGGCTTATGCCACAGATCTGACATTTCTTCCGAAACTTAGTTGGGTGGGCTGCTGTATTGGTGATCTTGCTCCATTGTCTGTTGTTGTGTCTGTGGCCGTTATCTGTATTCCGGCGTATGTGGCCGTTATCTGTATTCCGGCGTATGTGGCGTCCTCTGTAATTATGTTTTTTGTGAATGAAAGGATGTAGGCTTTGGCCTTTTACCAAAAAAAAAAAAAAAAAAAAAACCTCTTTTAAATAAGTAATTGCTTACGTCTGCGGATAATACCTTTGTCAAGTCACTTGTACATAAGTGCTCACCCATAAGCACAAGCAGGGCCAAACGCCACCTTAGGGAAGCAAGGCCGCTCCTCCATTAAAAATTTTTTTTTTCTTTAAGCTATTGCAGAGCACATAACTTTGCCTTTACTGGTCTAGTTATCTCTGTCGAGGCTGATGAGCAGAAGCAAAATATCATATTATTTTGTCTTTACACTAATGATTGTGATTGCGGTTATTTGACAATTCACTTGCACCATTATGATTTCAGTATCAGAGAGCATCGTTGCCCGATAAGACGGAGCCACTACATGTGTGTGTGTTTGTGATGGATAGCGTTTCACATGGAGCGATTGGATGGTGCCAACGTGAAACGTATGAATGGATGTTGATGTCAGGAAAAGGCCCTACACATTCAAATTCCATTCTGGTCGGTGGTTTCATTGAGCTATTGGATTTTGGCTATGGAGAAAATGCTTCCGTATGTGTTGTGAGGCCGTTTCCTTTGCTACCATTCCTGGGTACCAATTTAAAAATGTGAAACATGTAGTACTAGCCGTAAGATGCTACATATAGCATCATTCCACAAATGATGCAAGGTTTGCCTTAGAATCCTTGTGGTAGTTGATTTCAAACCAGACCCATACACCAAAACACATCCCAGTGAGTGATATCATGGGACCACGTGATTCTAGTAGTAGAGGAAGCGTGTTCGTGGTGTTGTACGTAGCACCTCTTTTTGTAAATTACACTTATCTTACATATAGTTTTTGACAACTGCAAATACCTCTCAGGTTAAATAACACTAATCTTCCTTGTCGTTTGTCAAGCTTAAGAAATAGCAAAAGTACTAATATTACACTTTTACCTCTTATCATTATTTCATTTAAAATTTAAAAAAAAAAGGTTAAGATTTTAAATGATAAAATCGCTTATGATTTTTGAACTGATTATTACTATTTTAAAAATCATTTTTTATTGTTAAAAATCTCAAAATCTTAAAACTTTTAGTACTTAAAAGAAAGGTAAATTTATTAAAGAATATTCTAAGTTTAATGACATTTATACAAAAGGGAGGAACATGCTGTAGATAATAAAAATAAAGGGGAGGTTGGTATCATTTCACGAACCTCAGAGAAAATATTTGCAGTTTATCAAAAAAAATAAGGGAGATAAGTGTTACTTTTCGCGCTCTCACTCTCTCTATTTGTAGCCCCATAACATATAAACAGAATGTGAACCTTTTTGCTCTATGTTTGAAAACTCAAGAAATAATTAACGAACACTCAGGGCCACGTTAATTCTTGTATTTCTTAAGTAGTTTTTTTTTTTGTTTTTCATGCTTAACCATGTCTATAGGTCAGTCCGTACACATGGCCACTCAACCGCTCCCTTTGTTGTGGTATGCAGTAGACGACATTTCAAACTCTCTGATCCTTTCTTTTCTTTTCTTTTTTTGAACTCTCTTACCCAGTTACCTTACGAAAGGGTTTTACCTGGCGCTACTCAGTGGAGCCAGTGTGAAACGCATATATGGATGTTCATGTCAGGAGGGAGCCCACACATCCAAACTCCATACCAGCCGGTGGTTTCATAAAACCACCGGATTTTAGTTCTAAGGGAAACGTTTTCTTTTTTTGAACTCTCATACCCAGTTACCTTACGAAAGGATTTTACCTGTCGCCACTCAATAGGGCCAGTGTGAAACACATATATGGATGTTCATGTCAGGAGGGAGCCCCACACATCCAAACTTCATCCCAGCGGATTTTAGCTCTATGGGAAACGCTTTCGTTACCCCACCTGCACCTCTATTATAAGGGATGGGACACATATATTCTGCACCCAAAGGGTTGATTTCTACGGAAAGGGATGTCCGTAAAGGAGCGAGGACGAACAATGACACATGCGAAGTAGATTTAGACAACGTTTTCTTTCATTTCCCATTGGGAACAGGATACGAATTAGCGAGAGACCCAATGTAACTCCCATATTAAATGATTGAACCTAGTAAGCTGTAAGAGTCGTGGGTTGTTAGGTGAATTGACCGAGAAGTGGACAGGCATGTCCAGCCAAAGTAATCTTAATGTTGTCATTGGAAAAAGTTAGGTCAAGTTGAGGTATTTCTAACCTGTAATTAATGGGCCAGGAGTCAGCCGTAATACTACAGGCATTGACATTTTGGGCTTTCTCGATAGTAGTTCCAACTCAAAATTTAATGCTCTAATTAGTATATGTCACACTCTCACAAACATCCAAAGTGGAGAGACGCATAAATAATCACACAATCATGTTAATTATTTTTATCAGTAACATGTGATCACTGATTCTCGATTTGCGCTTTCTATAAGTTGTTTTGTGATTTCAAGTTGATATAAAATACTTAAAGACAACTCAGAGGAGGAAAAAAAAAAAAAAGGAATAATGACCAATCTCCCAAGTCTGAACGAGAACGAGATGGAAATGGTCTCTGCAGTCGACACCCAGTAAAGCCAATTCATTTTCTGTGGTGGCTCTATCTGCAGCTATTAAGTGAAGCCTTCACAAGATGCAAACACGTGTCCTGTGGATGCAAACACGCAACTAACAGTTTTCACTCACAGAACATGTGTTTGCATCTTGTAGAAGCTTTATTTAAGGGCTGCAGATAAAGCCACAACAGGAAATGATCCGCAATAAAGCCTGAACCGCTTTGCGCGGGGCAATTTGATTGGTGCGTTCAACAGTTCAACTTAAACCAAGACCAAAACCGTGTTGGTTTTTTCTGTACAAGACTGAAACCGATTAATACAAACCTAAAACCAATAAACCAAACCATTCCCAGTCCCTAATAGGTTAGGCTGGGTTCAGTTTACCGGTTTTAACTAAACCGTTTCCATCCCTACCTAACACCATTCCAACTCAGAAACAGTTTAAAAGTTAGTTAAGATGGCGCACCATTCTCGCCCATGTTATCTGCTCCATCCATGTTATTATTCAAGGTCATATCAGCTAGTCCCTCACGCTGGGAGATCTACTGGTCCAACGGTGGAAGGTGTGTAAACATAGACTTCATGCACCTGTATTGACACATACATCACTGTTGGACCAGCAGATCGTCTAGCCAAAGGCTCCATTTGAAGTCTTATTATTCTCAATCTCTTTCATATCCTTGTATTATATATTTTTATTAATTTCTAAGCCCAGGTTCTTATGTTATGTTTTCTTAGTTCTTCAAATCTATTACATAACCGAGCATAACAGAATCCGAGACATGGTGGAAAATTGAGATTTTAAATAATACAGGCATTGTCAACTGCAGTTGCCCATGCACGTGCGACCACGTGACAGATACAGGGTGTACACTCATCTTTGTGACTTAAATATGTAAAAGTCTATATATATGTATATATACCACTAGGCCTACCCTTTGGAGAGATGCAAGGACCCTTCTAAGCTAATTAAGCCATCTTCCTTATTGGAGCCACTTGCTGAATATTTGGGAACATTTAAGCCATTGTTATGAGTAGTCAAATTTAAAAGAAAAATAATAATTTTGGGATTCCGAAAATCATATTCTAAAATGAGGTTAGACAAGGCAGTCAAATTGTTGAATCCAAGTCTAGACCTTAAAAGCATGCTTAGCGGATGGAGCAACTCACCAAAGTCAATGTGCACCGGTAATAGAGACTAGGTGGTTGAGGTTTTTCAATTTTCTGGGCCGAGCTTGAAGGCTAGGCTTTCAATTTTCATCAGTTTTGTTTGGGTTCAATTTTCTGGGCCGAGCTTGAGGTTTTTCAATTTTCATCAGTTTTGTTTGGGCTGATGAAAACTCAAAACCAAACCAGGTTAGTGAAGCTTAAAAGCTAAAGGAATAGATAAAAAATTTATTGCCATATTATGTCTTCCATGCTCTTGAAATTGAGATTGGAGCTAAATGAAAATTCAACTCCTTATGAGGAATGAAACCCATTTTCTAGTCTTGGTGAATGCCATTTACGACTGAGCTACAACAGCAGGAAATGTGGTAGTACAAATGGCTGCCCATACCTATTCCAAGGATGCCTTTTAATGTCATACCGGTGGGACAACCACCACCAATTCACAACTCACCTACTCAGCCACCGATCTTCAAAGTCCCAACTACCTCTTTTCGATTCTTTCACTTTCACCTCAGCTTTACCAATTATAATCCCTTCTAGATTGATCCTGCCTACATAATGGGATTGCACATCGTTTCATCCCATTTACAGCGGGTATAACAATAAACATTGATGTGGGCCCTATCAAAGTTTATTAAATAATCTGTGGATCCTACATTATTGTGTCTTGCTGTACCATGGTTTACTGGACCAGCCGGTCTAGATCGGGATCGTCCTATTTTGGTCCGGTATTCTTGTCTAGCATAGGGTTTGTAACGGGGGATCTCTACATTTGGACGGTCTGATCTCAAGTTAAAAAAATAAAAAAAAATTTGTTGGCATTGATTAATTTGATTTGCTAACATTAATACTTACAAAAAAAAAAAAAAAAAAAAAGGCTTTGCTAACATTAATAGTACAATATCCATATTTATTGGCCTAATATTTGATTTGTTACACATTTTTTATTTATTTATTTTTATTTAAATTTTTACATTTACACTGGTAGTACAAGACCAGATTGGCCCGGTCTGGAGATAGACCGGACGGTCCATCTGGCCAGTCCAAGTCCAACTAGGCATTCTTTTTTTACATCCTTTGGATCGCCCTGTACGGACTGGTGTGGACAATCCGATCCGGTTTGTACTTAGAGTAGATTAGACCGGTCCATAAAACCATGTGTTGTATATGCAGTAAAATAAATCTAACGATAACTACTTACATAATGTCCATCAAATTTTCCTTTGATTAATACGTTATTATCCAAGAAAATTGCGGGTAGGGCCAATCCATCTATTCTCATCCACCCATTAATGCTTTTTAGGGTTTTGGCAATTCCTAAATCCGGGTTAGATTGAGTTAGGGTTTTACCGAACCGCGCTTAACTTTTTTTTTTTTTTGTAGTAAAAATAAAAAAAAAAAACACCAAACTTTTATTAAATGAACATATTAATTAATTTATATATATATATTTTTAAACATTTTAACATATATGTAGCATAGTCGGGTTGACCTCCACCTATCCGCACCACCCTACTAGATCTGCACTCAAAAAAAACACCACTGGATTGGAACTTGGAAGCAGCATACTGGTCTGCACTTAAAGGCGGCAGACGAGTAGGGTTTAAACAAATCGGGTAAAAGACCACGTGGCAGAATCTTAACGGATGAATGCATGAAAAAGTTCAGAGGGTGCAACCCCCGCTTTCTTCGCTCCCAAAAAACACCACTCTCTCCGAACCCTTTCCGGCCTCGTCAATCCCAAGGAAGAATTCTCACATTGTTTTTTATTTATTAAAGAAGATAAAGAAAAGATTTCCGCTCAAATGTTTTTAGAGCCGTTATTTAAATAAGTTCCGTTCGTTCTCGCTTTAGTTTCGTCAAAACCAGTTTGATTCAACTGATCAGAAAGGTGAGCGAAGAAATATATTACCGTCGTTTCAGATTCGAATATGGTTTTGGTTTCTTTTTTTTTTTTTTTTGGTTTCATCTCTTTTAATCTGTTTTTATTATTTTTCCATGGAGAAATGGAAGAGTGGCTTGAAAGACGATCTGATTTTCATTTTGCTTGATCCTAATTCATTTTAGAAAACTTTTCTAAAGCATTCTCTGTTAGAATTTCTGTTTACGAAGATGAGGAAGAAGATTGTCAGGTTGCCGGCGGAGGATGTTGACTTGACGGCCGTGAAGTATGAGCCTGAAGTAATCCGAGGTCAGTTTCCCATTATTGATGATCCAAGGATGGTTCTGTTAGATCTCTATCATGAACTTGCCTCTAAATTCCTTCTTTTTTCGCCCGTTGTTATGTCTTTCTTTTTTTTTTTTTTTTTGCTCCATGCTTTTCTTTAATGTTATACTTAATTGTGAATTGCTCTGTGAAATTCAGCTCCTCATTTAACGGGGTTGTCGTTGAAGCTGTTCGTTTGGTTGATAGAAGCCCCATTTATAGGTTCGCTGATCATGTCTTTGTTGAAGAAGCAGAATGAAATTACCGAGGTTAGGCTATGCGCTCAGTGTTTTTACTTTCCTTTCCTTCCTGCATTTTTTTTTTCTGGATTTGGGCTGTGTTGTAGACGGTCTAATGACGATTATGTGAGACTGATTGGCGAACTGTGTTTCTAATTGACAGTTGCTGCAGAATACTGTGATACCAGAACCACCCATGTTCAAACCTGAATTCCCGCCTCAAGGTTTTCTTCTTTAAGTAATTATTGATTGGAATTAAGTTGTCCATGTCACTTTGTTGACAGACTCATCCCAATTTCTGAGCTAATATCCCAATTCTTCCCTCTTTTTAACTTGCTATTCCTCAATTTTCAAAATTTCCTATGAATATAATTTATCGAATAGGAAACCCAAGGAATTTGGATCTTTCGTTCTTGAAGTTATATTCTTTGCACCTTCTGATTTTCAAATTTTCTGTAAATCAAATACTTAAACGTTGAACTCTGATGAAAAAGAGGTTGGAAGAGAATTATCATTGATCTCCATCTATTTCATTAAGCACTTTGTGCAGTCTTTTGGGCTTCATTTTTCTAATATTTATATAAATGAAATGTTCCTTAGACTTGCTCCTGCCATTATCACATTTCAGTTTGTCTCATGAAGCTACCCTTTTTGGTGAGAACCACAAGAATCTTCAATAATATACATCTACAATAGAGTCATATGTAGGATATTTGCTCTCTACATTTTTGTTTCTTTTACTGTCTTCTAAATAAATCCATTTGATAAACGAAAAAAAAAAAAACAGAAAAAAAAAGGAGGATCGATCAAGCCAAGAAAATTATGGAAAGAGAAAAAAAATCCAATTTTTTTGTTTGCTTTACCAACCCTTGTTTTGAAAAACGTCAGAATAAGGGTATTATCATAGAGTCTCGGAAACTGTTGCGGAAACCTATAATCAGGCATCAAAATATTGTTGTTCCTAACTCATAAATTAGATCATCTATTGCATTAGTTGACTGAATATTATCCTCATCATTTCAGAACCAGAACCCGATGTCCTTGTTATAGAAGAAGATAGCAGTCCTGTTGACCGTGTTGAATCATCCTTGAAGTGCCTTCCACCCTATGATCCTGCTTGCCACTGGAGTGGTGAATCCACTCCATTATTCCTATACTGGAAGATCCGTGATTATGCACATGCTTATCGATCACGTCTTGTAACACCATCAATGGTAAGTCAAAACTAATGACGGAGGCCTTCTTCTTTTTTTTTTTTTAACTCCCATCCCGAGGATGAGATCCCTTTCTCTTTCCAGGTTGCAGAAAACATTATTTCTGCTATGGAGAACTTCAACAATAAGGATCCCCCAACTCCTCTGTTGATCTCTTTTAGTGCTGAGGAATTGAGGAAGCAAGCTGCAGCTTCTACGCAAAGGTTTGAGGAAGGTAAAGTTGGACAGTTTATCTGCATAAATCCTCGTTTAAGGTGTTATTGGAAGGAGTATTTCTTTTCTATATTTCTGTCTTGTACATTGGTACACTAATGGCTAAACACAGTGCCCATCAAAATTTGAGGCATTTGTGGACGTTGATTATGCAGGACAACCATTATCTATCCTGGATGGGGTTTTCATGGCAATTAAGGATGACATAGATTGTTATCCACATCCAACCAAGGGTAAAGATATTAAGATGTATAGTTTTTTAGTTTTTTTTCTTTTTTCTTTTAAAGCATGCTCAACATATCAGTATATAATGCTCATCAGGTGCAACAACATGGTTTCATGAAGTCCGCCAAGTTAAAAAGGACGCTGTTTGTGTTGCAAGACTTCGTAGCTGTGGCGTGGTTTTTGTAGGAAAGGCAAATATGCATGAATTTGGCCTTGGAACAACTGGAAATAATCCAAACTATGGGTAAGCTGTATATTTAGCCTTAACTAATGTGAAAATCCCTCATTAATAAAAAAAGTAAGAAAATGAAAGATGGGTATGAATTGTCTATGACAATTGAGTTTTTAAGCTAGATTTGGTGTAACATTTTCCTTTGAAAATAACTTGACTGATAGAAGTTAAACCTACAAATTGAAAAGCTGTAGGATATTAATGATAGATATTGTTAATAACATGGTTTTCTGACGTATGCAGAAAATTATAAAGTGACAGGAAGATGTTGGAGTTAGAATAAAAGATAAGAGATTCAGAGCTCTAGTTTGAGTATAAAATAGGCAGGTTATTATAGTGCAGTATGTTACAAGTTATATTTAGGGCCATGTACTAACTTTGGAGTTTTAGCTATAATAGGTAAGGGCACAAAGAAAAAAGGCAAAAGAGAAGCATGTTTCTAAATAATAATTATACATAATGTAAATGCAAAGAGTGAAATAGTAGCTCAGATTAATAGTTTTCCTCTCTGGTGTCAAGGTTTTCAAATCAACCTTAGTTTACTGTTTTGTTTTGTTAAAGTTTCTCTATTATTTCAACTATCGCTTAACCCTACTGGAGGGGCCAAAGCTCTATTGGTATTTTGTATTTGAACTATATATTCCTCAAATCAATTTGTTGTCCATATTCAGTTAGTTTCAACGGTTTATTTTCTATTTAGCTTCCCTCAACTTCTCTTTCAGCATTATTATTGATTTAAGCACTGGTATTCCTTGAACTGGTAGCGTTCTTTGCCATTTGAGTTAAAATAATATACAGTTCATTTTTAAAAAAAATTAATATACAAATTTTTGCCATCAATCAGGATGTGGTTGTTGGTGGTTTATTGTCGGGTCCTTGTAACTGCTAGCTATTATCTTGTCTAATAGACAAGGATAGTTGTTTTAGATTCCATAGATATGCAGAACGAATATCTGGGCAGGAAGGTAAAAATGAGAATAGAGAAAATACAGTAATCCATAATAATGACCATTCTATAGCATGTCTTCTGATTTTAACTCTAATTGCAATTGCAACTTGAACTTGCTTGCAAAAAATATTTGTGACCTGAACTTATTCCATCTCTACAGCAATGCAGCTTCATAAGGTATCTATTGTCTAACAATTATGATCCTCTACCTAATATCGGAAATTTGATTTTGTGAACTATGGGTTAAGACTCATGTCATTATATTTTCTGTTCCATGGCTTGTCATTTTTTTTCCTTCTCTACCTTAATTATCGTGATTGATAATTAGAATTACGTGTTTACTTCCTTTATTTCTATCTTGTTGCAGAACAACAAGAAATCCATATGCACCTGATAGGTATACAGGTGGGTCTTCATCAGGTCCTGCAGCAATTGTAGCGTATGGACTATGTTCAGCTGCACTAGGAACAGATGGAGGAGGTTGTACAGATACAACATATCACTTCTGTAAATTGATAGTTATCTCAAGGTCTGATCAGAGTATCTGATATATGGTTTCTGCAAAAGGCAGGTTCAATTCGAATACCTTCTTCACTCTGCAGTGTAGTGGGCCTGAAAACAACATATGGGAGGACTGACATGAGAGGGTAAGATACTGGACACTCTGCACTTTACATTACTGAGATCCTTTAATTGTCTGTTCAAGTATCTTCCTCACTTCTTTGCAGCTTCTTATTGCCCCTATGAAACAGCTGAAATATACTTTCTTTGCATGTCTCTTCTCATCTGAAAATGCTGAACAGCCTGAGCATGTATTTTGCCAATTTGATACACTTTTTTTTTCATCTCTACCAAGGTTTTATTTGCCAGTCTCTTTCTCTCCTCTCTTTATTCTACTGTTACAAATTTTGTTCATATGAAACTATAGCTGAACCTGCACATACTTTTTTTCCCCTGTTTTTTAATGCAAATTCTGCAATTATTTTTTTCTGTTTCCTTATTTCATGTAACGGAAAGTTTCTTTTGAATAAATTACTTGAAATGGTGCTTTATTAGTCTCCCAGATCTATAAGATATACATTTCGAAAATCAAGATTTCTATGTTAATAACTTAACATGTGCAACTTATTTTACATCTCCTCAACCAATTAGTTTCCATGTTCTTATGTCTTTTAACTTTTTTTGACGCTGCATTTGTTTTATTAATATTTTTTTCCAATGTGCAAGTTCTCATATAGGTGTAACAGTATGTATGCCTTTTTGTTGGATTTTATATATTATTCAAGCTTTATCCAATTTATTATGTGATTGCTTGTCGCTCTAGGTTAGATATGTAGGAATCATGATATATAAATATTATTTTTTTCAAATTAGTGCATGTTATGCTTTTGTAAATGCTTCAACTGTGATTGTTTAATATTTAATAGGGAATTTTTTTTTCTAAAAACTTGTCACCTAGGCAAGTGGACAATTGCCTAGTATCCTAGGCACCCTACTAGGCAATTCATGGGTCTGTAGCCACCTCACCCGGGTGATTTGACAACATTAAAAATGATTTTATTCCCAAAAAAAAAAAAAAATAACAATGTGATGCTTTGTCAATGTATAGTCTTTTATCATTCAAGCTGCTAGGATTTCATTATTATAGCATAATTATTTGTGTATAATTGAGTGAAACTCAATTATTTTACCTAAGATTCCGCACGTGCTCCATGATCTTGAGTCCTTTTGGACATAGCAACTGTTTTTTTAGATCTCAGAAGCTGATGTTGTAGATTACAAAGAAAAGCTATTCTGAAGGCTTGTATTACAACCATAAGTTTTGGTAACTAGGCTCAATGCGAAAAGTGCATATTTTGACTTTGACTCATATGCAAGATTGATGTAACTGAATCAATACATAGAAAAATATTTTTTTCAATATTTATAGTGACTTGGATATGTATGTGTTTGCTTTTCTCGATGGGACACATTTCTTAAAAGCAAGAATGAACCAGAAAATAGGTTGATATGGATGTCTCAATACATTTGGTACTAACTGGAACTAATCAGTTTGGCCCTGGATAGATCTGATATAATGATTTTTAAGTTACAGTCTCTCGGAATGCATGCAAATGATTTTAAAAGATATGCAACATCTAGTTAGGGGTTTGTTTGCCATCAGTGACTCAAATTTGTAATCTTACTAGCTTCTGTTCTTCAGGTCACTCTGTGATGCTGGGACTGTGGAAATTATTGGACCCATCGCATCAACAGTTGAGGATCTCATGCTAGTGTAAGCTTGAAGCTATTCCTTCTTGCAAAGGATAAAATCGATAGAATTGTGTTTCTTTAGTGTTAACTGTTTCGATTCCCTATGCTCCATTGTGGAGATTTTAGTTAAAAGATTTGTGGTTTATGGAAAAATTATTAACCATGAAAGAAAATCAACATATTAATGGGGCAGTCCTCCATCCTCAAATATCCAATGAATTTGAATATAGGAAATTACTACATCTGGTGTGTGGCAATCAGCCTCGCTGGTCCTTTAATGTCTTTTCAATCTCTTGGTTTACTGATCTGAATAGCCTAGCTGGCTTCATCTTTAATGATGGTTATTGTTTCCTAGTATGTTTTTGTTTGCTTCATCTATTTGCTTTGATCACTAATTTTTATTGTTTCCTAGGTTGTTTTTGTTTGCTTCATCTATTTGCTTTGATCACTAATTTTTGTCAGCCAGGCATGAACGTAAGTTACTTATTAAATTCCTTTAATATTTTACCTTGACAAAGGTGGTATGTCAATCAGGTTGTTTCCATGAAGTGAGCTCATCAATTTTAGGCTTCTGAAGAGATTTTCAATGGTTCATTTATTATTTGCGACAAATCCTTTCTGTCCAGGTTGTCTGTTATGAAAAATTTACTGCAATTGTGTGTCATTCTATGTGTGAACTATAAAAAAAACAGATCTTTGTCCTTGGGTAAAGTAAAAACAAACAAGAGATTCCATTATGATATCAAGATCATGGGAATAAAATGTTCCAGACACCAGCCTGGAAGGACTAAAACCAGAACCAAAAACCAACTAAAGCCTAGATCTGGAGAGAAGCAATGTAATCATTCTTCACGATGATCTTTATTAACTTTTATAAGCCTTGTAAGTGTTTACAGTAGTCTGTCTTCTTTGTTTTTTTTTTTTCTTCTCTTTATTAACTTTTATTGACAGCTTGTATTTTGCTTCTTTATTAACTTTTATTGACAGATCTTTTTTATACCAGAACCAAAAACAGATCTTTTTTTTTCTTCTTTATTAACTTTTATTGACAGCTTGTATTTTGCTTTCCAGATTCTTCTTTTGTATTTAAAGCATTCCCTCATTATCTATCAACAACCCAAAAAAAAAAGGAAAGAGGAAAAAAGAAATTTCTTCACAAAGATCAGAGTATCAGACACTCAAAACCCGGAGAGTATACACTTAACACTGTAGTGTGTAGAATACACAGGAAATTAACGTAGACTCAAGAGCACACCCTAAATACAGACTAACAAGATACACCATACCCTAAATACAGACTAACAGGATACACCTTAAAAAATATCTTAGCATTGTATAATCCCTGTATCTCCATTATGGCAAACTCTTGCAACATAGATAATCCCTCTCCCTTCTCTGTTTTAAAGGCCTTAGGCTAAGAACTCTTTTCTACAATTTCTAAAATTATATTCTTTTTAGGAAACCCAAAAAGGAATCCATAGTTCAATTAACAAATCTGTAGAACCTTACTGTTCTCGCAATGGTAAGGTTGCTCCAATGCAGCCTCAAGGTTGTGGCTTTGAGTCACTGGAAATAACCTTTCTGCTGCAGGGTTAAGTTTGTGTACATCAGACCCTCCCCACACCCCACACAGTGACAGGAGCCTTGTGCACTGGGCTGGCCCTTTTAGACCTGATAACTAAGAAATATACAATTTATGGGCCCCAAAGAATTCAAGATAAAACCAAACATTGTCTTTTCCCTCTTGACCAATCCATTTTGAAGATTTTGTATATTTACCTCTTCATAAATCGCTTAATAAACTTTGGCATCTGTTCTATCCTCAGCATTATCCTCTTTCTTTGATCAATCCATCTTCAATTCTCCAAAATCTCGAACATACGCTTGCAAATTAATTGTGATTGAACGTGCCTAGAGAAGCATATTGATCCATTTTATTTGCAGGTAGATCACTAGTTTATAATCACATTGTAGCATTAACTGTACGTTTTCCTGGTGCTTTTCACTATACTTGCCATCCCAATCTCTGGCACAAGAAAAAGGCATGATCAACATATGTATGAATTAGCAAAAATTTGCTACCTTGCCTGCGGTTGTTTAGTTTTTCTTTATTAATAGGACACCTGAACTTACATGAAATGGACTTCGAGCCCTGATAATGCCAGTGCTGACTTGCCTACAAGTCCTTTAGAACTTTTATGCCTTCATGTTTAAACGTTCTTGTTTATCATTTTCTCATTTTATAAGCATTTGGTGTTTCTTTCTATAGTGTCTTATGCATTCTTTACATACCAGAAGATAGTAGTTATTGCGTTGCCTTATACTCAGTCATGACATGCTTGATTTCAGAAGCCTTTTCTCAATAATAAAAAATAGTTGCTGCCGGTTCTTTAAGTTTTCTAACTTCACTAATTGGTTCTCCAGTTATGCTGCTATGACAGGCTCATCTCCTGCTGATAGAATCAGTTTGAAGCCAGTAATTTCTTGTACCTTATTTTTTGTTCATAAATCAACAAGTACGCATGATTATTTATCTATTTATTTATTTGTATGATTAATTTGTTGCTGTTTTACCAAAATATTATCCTGATTTATTATTTGTTGCTGTTTTACTGAAATATCATCCTAATCTAGATGATTAAAGAATCATGGGATAGGATTTCCCTTGAAACAACATGTGTCTAGGCTATTAGCACATGATTTTAAGTAACACATGACAGAAATACCCTTTGCCTGGGTGAAACTTAACATATAAAAGGACACAATAATAAAACAAAATGACATGGGTTTTTTAAGCCAGCACTTTCAACCCTTCTTGGACTTTCCCTTTCATCAAGAAAACCAACGGTTACCAAGCTTGTGCCAAACATGTATTTCTTTACTATATCTTTTCTAGAAATAAATTTAAAATTTATTATGCCAATCTTTTTCTAGTGGTATTTAAAGAAATGGAAATAACAATTTCCATTTGCATTTTAGAGTTCATAAATGACAGGAGAATTTGAAATGCTCTAAATTCTTAGTTACTGCAAACAGAAGGGAGACAGGGAATTAAAAATACCTCCAAAAGCTACTTGCTAGTCAAGTTAAAAGTGTAAAGTTTTCAACAAATCCAGAATTATGGGGAATAAATAGAAAATTTTCCATTTCTAAATACAAAATTATGATAAGTTAAAAAATAATTCTCAGAACTCATTATCTCTAATTGCAAAACTCAACCCATCCAGATTGACCAATAATAATGGTTTCACAGGATAAGGTCTGAAATTGACCTTTGAATGTACTAAAGCATGATGCATATACCTTGAGGCACGAGGCATAAACATCACGACCATGTATTGTATATTAAATAAAAATTTCATAGTGTATAAGATATAACAACATTAAAAAGGACCATAAAATGTTGTAAGTCCTGTGGAAGTGTTCAACAATTACATGAAGTTTCGAAATGTGCATAGCATGTGAATGCATTGCCTTCATTAATCATATGGACAATAAAATGAAATTAATTAAATCGTAAGACTATAATAATTAAGGTTTATTATGTGTATGTGGGTTGTGTGCATGTATTCAAGTTTAAGCCCCTAGGTATTCTTTTTAAGCCTTACTCATACACCCTATAAAATATTGACTAAGAAATAGCAAGAACTATCCATGGTCATGCACACAACCCCAAATATATATGGGGTTGTGTGCATGTGTGTAAGTTTAAGACCCAACATATTCTTTTTAAGCCTTACTCATACACTCTTTAAATATTGACTCAAAAATATCCATGGTCATAACATAATTCTAGGATATTAATATAACATTGGTTGCCACAAGTTTTTTGTTTCCTTATCTTGTTCACTGCTCAATTTTTTTTTTATTATTTGACTTTCCTAGTAACCAGACTACTATCGCCTTGAATGGCCTCATGAGGGCATAATTTATACATCTAAATCACTCAATTATCTTGGTGAAATTAAAGCCGTTGGAGTATTTGATATCTATGCATAGAGGCTGAGCTTTTTTTTAGTTCCACCCCTTTTGTTACTTTTTATATTGTCAAGAGTACCTCTTCTTGTTATATGACAGACTAGGTTTGCAGCTTTATCATATTTTTCTGACCTTCAATTTTGGCATCACACCTTTTACATGTAGAATCTAAAAATCTAGCATGTGAGATAGTTATATCAAAAACTTCCTGAGATGGATATCCTGTGAAATCATTTTTGCAGTCCCCTCCTTGTTTGCCAAATTTATCATCATACGGAAGTTCGAATGCTTTGAGGTCATTGAGATTGGGAAAATATACAGAGGTATAAGTTGTAGAGTTCTTTAAGTCAAATAATATCAACACCAATTTCCTCGGGTACCAAGTATAGTTTCTTTATGAATACTTTTCCTTGTGCAGTGGTTTAATGACGTTCAATCAACTGACATCTCTCAGAAGTGTGATGATATTCTTAAAATGCTGTCAAAAGCTTATGAATGTGAGGTAAGCATTTTGACAATATCCTTTTGTTCCTAACCATTTTCCAGTCCAACTTTATTTCCATGAATGCAACAAATTTTTTTTTCTCTTTTATTGGGGGCAGCGTTGTGTGGGGTGTGTGTGGCAAAGACGGGAACTTTTTTCCGTGCTTGGATTATTTGCTCATATCCGAATATATTAATTTGTTTTGTTTGCAGACAATAGAGATTGTGATACCTGAGTTGCGGGAGATGCGTACTGCCCATACTGTTTCAATTGGTTCTGAATCATTATGTTCTTTAAATCCTGATTGTGAGGATGGGTATATTTCTTTACTCGTTGAATGCTATAAAATTAGATTGGTGGTTCTTATAATCCAATTGAAACACTTGAGTATGATTCACATAATTAATTTGATTTCTTGGAACAATTTCTATCTTGAAGGTTCATATTACAATTTGAGTTTGCTTTTAAAGCCTCTTATTCTTTACATGCTTGTGTAGGAAAGGTTCTCAATTGACATACGACACTCGCACTAATTTGGCACTTTTCCGGTCATTCTCTGCCTCAGATTATGTTGCTGCCCAACGTTTTAGGTAAGGCATGTGAACCAGTGTGTTATCCTATGTCTTGTTTTATTGGTTTCCTAATCCTCATGTTTTATAGTTGAAGCTTCTACAATACAAATTCAGATATGAATCAACTTACTTGAGTTTTCTGTCCTTATAAAGATCCTAACAAGGCACCAAATGCCTCACTATGAAGCCTTTGTTTGTTGGATATAATGAATTAAGGAAACTTAATGCCTCACTCCATATATATATACACATATGTATGTATGTCTATATATAAGGATTTTTTTCAAGGAACTGAGGCATCATTATTCATTAATAATATGCCCTTTGTATACTTCTTTGTTTGTTATTTAATTTAGTACTGGATTGAAGTGTATCATGTGTCTACATCTAGATCTGTAGTTTCTTGCTCTTAGCTCATGAAATGCGAATAAACCAGGGAGAGTTGGGTCCTTCACTGTTTTACTAATTATTCACTGGAAGATTTTTTTCTCTTTTAGTCAGAATCAGAGGTATTGTTATTTTGTGGATGATAAATGTTGTCCTTGCTTGTATTTATGGCTTTTAAAATCTTCCTCTAATCATTATTCTCATAAAATACATTGTACTTGATTGTGAAATCACCTCCTAAAAAGCATTTCCCATGGATGTCTACCTGGTAATGTAACTCCTGCTTAATAATTTGCCACTCCAGTGATAGCCTTTACTACTTCAGAACTTTGATCGATTTTGTGCAGGAGAAGGATAATGTACTATCATATGGAGGTTTTCAAGAAGGTTGATGTCATAGTAACCCCAACAACTGGGTATGATTGTTTCAACTCTTAATATGCGTTCTTGGGGCTTTTCTATCTAGCTGCTGGCAACCATTTCTTAAAATCTTTAATTTCATCAGGGGATCTACATCACATGGAAAAGTTGATCTTTATCATCTGTTTTTAACTCTCTTTTCAATTCATTCTCTACTAGCCACTTCTGAAATATATCCTTATTGAGTGGCAGAAATAACCTATATATGAAATCTGGTCCATTGTTGATGCATCGAGTTACTGCTTGAAATATCTGATATCGTTTGCAAACAAATACTCAATGATGCATTGTTCAATAACTGCTACTTTTGGTACTGATATTGTCATTAATTTACATGATACCTTTCTCTTTGAACGAATATCCAGAATTGACATGGTTCACTTTTGCATAACAGTACGACAGCACCTATAATACCTCCAAGTTCCCTTAGCTGTGGGGAAACAAATTTGCAGGTTTCAGGTCAGTTAACAGTCCAAACCCGCACCCCATGATTGATCATTAAATTTTTTTTTTTTTTTTAAATTCTTCACACTAAATTGGCTTTACTCTCACTTCTGGTCAATTAAATGCATGAATCTGAAATGGGGTTTCTGCTGAGCAGAATGCTTTTAGTTTCCAACATTATCATGGTCCTGATTGATTTCTTACATTGTATTACTTGTTAGTTAAGTTTTTTGTCTTGCTATTTTGATAATGCTGGAAATATTGTAATTATTAAAAATACTTATCTTCATACTTTAATTTATAAGATTTTATGAAATCATTTAAAAATAAATTTTTATGTTAATCAGATGCATCATGCATGCAATTCGACCAAAGACTTGACAGGAAACCAAACCAAATAATTGGTCTTGCATTTTTTAAACAGTAACTGAACCAAAATTTAGGAAGCCAAATCAAACTGATTTATTTTTGGTTTGATTCATTTGGTTTTCAGATTAAACCGAACCAATTGACACCTCAATGCCAAATCATTTTTCGATTAATCTATTAGGTGCATGAGCTCATGAGTCAATTTACAGCCCAATTGGACTTGCATTGATCAATGGATGTTAACCAAGTGGATGCTGATCAGTAAAGCTTTACTATGATATGTTAGATCCCTAAAATAACCTCACAATGATAACTTCATTACTATAATGACGAATCTGATATCAATATACTTCAGGATAATCTGCTCTCAATTTGCAATTTGGCCCGAGTTTGTAAAGGTTATGAGCAGGATCAATGTTCAGGAGGCTACGAACTTGAGTGGATGTTGATCTTCTGAGCATATTTGATCAGTGTGGAATAAGCTTAGACCGTTTTACATGTCATTGAAAAGTTTTCTTTAATAGGATGTGGGTCCACTACAAGTTTGTACATCACAATCATAAATATTTTCTGGTGCCAGTGTTCGTTCTGGTATTAATGTTCCCCTTTTACCTAGATATTTCTCTGTTATTCTTTGTTTATTAAAATATCTATGTGATCAATATCTGGCTGATTAACTTTTTCTTGGTCGAGTAGTTAAGAAATCATTTTTTGGAGTAGGATTCTTCTATATTCTTCTTCACAAGCTGTAAACATCCAGGGAGATTTTAAAAATTATACAAAAAATTTTAAGATATGGGAAATATTAGTAAAAGGAAAATTTTGTTGCTGTTCAAAAAATAAAAAGGTTCAAAGTTTAAAATCTCCCTGGATGTTTTACCTAAAATTTTATAATTTAAAAGGTTCAAAGTTTTATCCTACAAAAATTTAAACAACGGAGTTGGATACTACAATTTGACCCCTTCAGATGCTACCAAAGCCATTCAGGTTAGAATCATCTGAAGTATTAGCTTAGGAATAGCTGTTTATGTTCCCATTCTCATAAACACCAGATAAGCCCTGATTGCCACAAAATGAAATAAGACTTTAAGCTGTCAGTTGTGGAGTTATCTTTGTTATCTCTAGTTGTGAGACTTCCTCTGCGATAACTATGCAGTAAACTACATGTCCTTCAGTTTATGCTGTGAAATTTATGAGTATTTCGTTATCTAACTTGGACAATTCACATATGTTTCTACTGCACCAGGTTATCTAATGCGGTTTGTCATAGCACCAAATATTCTTGGACTTCCTGCCATTTCTGTCCCTGTGAGTAATTTGTTTCTTTGTGTTTCAATTAGTATCTTAAGTGGTTATTATCTAGCCATTTTGTGATAACCACATAAAATTGTTTAAGACCATATCTTTGTTGCCTGTCCTCATTTGTGTCTCTGTGAACTAAAATCTAATCAATTTTTAGAAAATCTGTTTCAAGCATGTATAACCTCTTAATTGAATCACAAAATTCTACTAACAAGGTGGAAGAATGTCTAAACCTGCACCACTAGTATGCTGGTGAATCAGTAACAATACCCAAGAACCTTATAGATAAGAAAAGAGTGAAATTTAAGAATTGAGAACTCTTGTAAGAACCTTTTCATGACAAAATCTTTTTTTTCTTTGTACGTCTGTTCTTCCTGTCTGTTACAATATCCAGAATGTTCAGTAATGTGAATATTTTTATTATTTTTTCAACTGATTTGAAGTTCAAAAGAGTGAAATTGAAGAATTGGAAACTCTTGTAAGAACCTTATCATGACAAAATCTTTTTTTTTTCTTTGTACTTCTGTTCTTCCTGTCTGTTACAATATCCAGAATGTTCAATAATGTGAATATTATTTTTATTTTTTCAACCTGTATCAAGGATTTCAGTGCTTATGGTAAGGTTTGAAAATCTTATTTTTGCACCAGAATCTCTACATATGCATTTGATGGGAAGTACTTGACACAAGGTTCCCTGGAGTAGCCTAATTTCATTCCTGTTCTGACTGTCCTTTGCTTATTGTCTTTCCAAATTTGTTGAAATAATGCATTTAGATTTGATTGATGTTATCTATTCTTTTTCCAAATTCCTTCATTATCTTCAATTTTTTTTCTTTTTTTTCCCGCACCTGGTCTCTAATACATTTTATGCTCAGGTTGGTTATGATAAGCAAGGACTTCCAATAGGTTTGCAACTGATTGGCCGTCCATGGGGTGAGGCTTCAATCTTGCGTCTGGCATCTGCATTGGAGGTATAAGCTCTTATCTATGTCAGGAAATCATTGATGGAAAGCTTAGTTTTGTCTATCATGCCTCAATATCTGTCTTATGCATGTTTCAATAGTATTTCCAATTGATCAAGGCTTTTCTTGCATTTACAGGAACTTTGTGCGGAGTCGAGGAGGAGGCCTTCAACATTTTATGACATTCTGAAGAGAAATTAAAATGTTGCAATCACTTTTGCTATCTAATGTATCCTTGTGGAAGCTCTACAAAGATTGTTAAAAGAAACTGCCATTACTCAGATTGTTTTGTATTGTGACAGAATGTCACATTTGTGCATGCTTGAGCAAATCTATTTGTCACCATGCTTCGACAAAGATTGATTTTTATATTGTGATTCTGGAAATATGTCCATGATAAATGTTAATTTCAAGTACCGAGACAAGAGAATAGATGCAATAAATGTTCAATTTTACAGATGTGTTCTTGTTTAGTGATGCATTCTTTATTTGCAGTGAGCAGTGAGCATATATGCAGAATTAAAGCGTGCCCATATAGCGGATCAAAAGTAAACTTACCAATACAAGGCAATCGAAAGTAACCAACGGAATAATAATCATATAACCTATGCAACATGAAGTTCCATACTTACACAACGCGTCTGGCTGAGTCAGTGCCCACCATTCCAAAAACACCAACTAATGACTTGCACATATATTGAAAATTCTGACTACAAGAAGTATAACATGGTTTACAAAATTCTTCTTTTTGGTTATTCTAATAACTCGGGGTAAACCAGTTGTACTTGGAGCATTCAATATTCATTTGTAGTGGAAAACTGAGCCATTTTGTTAATATTTGGGATCCCATGATAGCATGATACCCACAATTCAATTACTTTCTGTTGCAGCCTTAAGATTAAATTGCGCAACAACTTAGCCGCTGAAACACTAATGATCAGTCTTGACTCTTGAGTGTGGTGGTTGGTTGGTGGTGGGAGGTGGTTTGGTGGGGGAGTGGATGGTGCTGTTGTTTAGGCAGCGGCAGGGGCGGGGGTCGGGTTCATAGTAGGGCTGGCAATGGGTTGAATACGGTATGGATCTACCATGATCCAAATCGGAACTGAAAATAAAAATCTGATATCCAAATTCAATCTGAAATCCGACGAATCTTTTATACGTGAATCCGAATTCGAAACCAAATTTATATACTGTATCCGAATTCGAAATTCGACCGAATAAATAACCGAAATCTGAATTCAATCCGAATTAGATCTGATTTGAACTTAAAATTCAAAAGTCAAGTTTAACTAATAAAGCAAATTTTAACTATGAAAACTAATGAGCCATATAAATATTAAAGCAAGACATGAGTAAGGATGGTTCAACCATGGTTTATACAAAGTTTACCAATGGTTTAATGAAAAATATATGTTGATTTCGGTTCGGATCCTATTCAGATCATATATTGATAGATTCGAATTCGGTCGGATCCGAAATCCGATATCCGTATTTAAATCACGGATCTATATCTCATATCCGAATTCAAGATTTTCGGATTGGATTCGGACATATATCTGACCCATTGTCAGCCCTAGTTCACAGTGGTGTGAGAAATATTTGTCATACGAATGTGGAATCGTTGCAATGTTTGACTTGGAATCTTGCTAGAGAAGTGGTTTTTTCGTGCGCAACACATCAATGTGAAGCATAAATCAGGTTACAATTCAAAGCCTAATTTCCACCGATAACAGTACACTCTAACAGAACTCTCTGGTGAAAAATTTAACCTACACAATTTCAATACAGATCACACCAGATAAAACGTTATTGAATTTACATAACATTAAATCATCAACACATGACTATTTTGACATGGCAGACGAAATTATACGCTACATCAACAACAGGATGGGCTAAGTTTTCTCATACCGGCCCACATCTTGGATCTTGTTTCAAATCCAGCCCAGCCCCAATAATTCATTGAATGAACCATCACCAACATTTCTTCTCCTGATCACAATCTGTGGGCTCATAAAACTGACTAGCGGGATGCATGTGCAGTATTACAGGTGAGAAGGGATGTAGGCGGAACAGTTACAAAACTACTTAACTGTTAAATGAAAGGAATTGAGTTGTTATGACAATTACACCCCTATTATTAATGAATCTTAACCATTTTAGGAAGGGTATTTTTGGAAATTTGTACATCGCGTTTCGCACACTTCCGAAGGGGCCTTCTCGCATTAAATATAGTCCAGATTCGATGGAATTGGACTTCAGGTAAGAATCAGGTGAGTTATATTGGTAGAACAGAATAAGTGATTCCGAATCTTTTGTTGATCAGCATCACCTGGGTTTAAATTGCGGAAAAAGGATTAGCAGTCCTTTGCCTTAACACTGGCCATGCATAGAACCTCCAATATCCTTCCAAGTATCAATATTTCATGTAAAATATTAATTTCTTTCCCTTAATGCCATAGTTTAAAATACCTAGAAGAATTACACAAAATATGATGTGACAATTGAAGGAAAAAGTTCTGTTCAGCTTAAAAGGAGATTGGAGATTAGTTAATTTGGTCAGTAGATCAATATAATCAGTTATCCTTGTCGATTGATAACCTTTCAATCAATCCATGTGTGTTTTTTTTGTAACAAAATCATTTATAGTCTTGCCGACCCTGTGACAACCGAAATTTCTGACAAGAGTCCAAAGAATATTTCAAAAATAGTCCTGTTAGGTGGTAATCAAGGTTTTAAGTTTCGGTGCCACTAGGCGTGCCGCCCAGAGCACCGAACGGCATTTCGGCGGCACGCCGTTTCGTTTCGTTCGGCGAAACGCTAAAAAATTATGTTTTTTTTTATTTCAGCGAAATTTCGACGGCACGCCGTCCTATTTCGCTAAAACAATTTTTAAAAAAATTTACATTTTTTTCTCTGTTTCGCCCGTTTCGCTCGGCACGCCGCCCGTTTCACTCGAAATTTCGGTCCGTTTCGCCAACGATGCAAATTGACGATTTTCCCCAGCGAAACGCATCGCTGGGGGCATCAAAACCGAAATTTCGGCGGCACGAACTGTAAACCTTGGTGGTAATTAATGCTTTGAATACCATAAAAGTGACAAAAATTATATTAAGAAATAAGATATGGACAAGCTTTTCATGTTTTAACAGTCTCCATCACATATTAGTTGTAGAGAAAATAATGTCAAACTTCCCTCTAACACAAGGAAGTGAACAATGGCTAGTTTTGAAAATCTGTTTAATAACGCGACTATTGTCATAGTATAATCCTCTGGTGTTGAGGGTTTCTTCTTCCATCATCTAAAAGTGACCAACTTGCATGCATTAGAAGTGATAAAATAAGAAATAATGGCAATTAATAGAAATAATGGAGTCACTAAAACATGGCAATATGTATGCAGGGGAGATGGAAGTCATAAATGGAATAAGAACTTCAACACATAATTAAAGATAGAATTAATAAAATGTGTATATAAGGATTAGTTTCATGAGGGCTGTGAGACATGTTCATCAAAATTCAGAGAATATTGTTGTACACGCATTATATAATTAACTTGACACAATTAAGTCAGCATGAACTAAACGCTGTCCAATCTAGTAGTTAGATATGATTGAGATTGCATGACTAGTAAATTTTCAAAAGTCATCAACTATATCTATGTATGATCAATGGGAAATTGGGAATCTTTCAAATTGAACAAAATACTTCGAACCCTGCCATAATCAATCTTATCATGTCCCTAACCGTGCTACTTGTCGTATTCATGCAATCCATTTAGGTTTAACCTCCAGATTAGAAAAGTAGTTCTTAATTAAGCTGAATGAGTTGATTTGATGATTATTGTTATTTGTTAGTGTCCTTCCAAAACTTGACTGAAAGCTCTTCTATGCAAGTATGCAACTACCATGAAACATCTCGGAGAAAAAATCTATATATGAGAAATAAGGTACAAGCACTTGAGATGAGAGTGCAAAACTAGTTGTTCAAAGTATCTTTTACATGCTCATACTAAGGCTGGCAATGGGTCGGATATATATATTCAAATCCGATCCGAAAATCTTGAATTCGGATATGAGATATAGATTCATGGTTCGAATATGGATATCGGATTTCGGATCTGATCGAATTCAAATCTGTCCATATCCGATCCGAATAGGATCCAAACCGAAATCAATATATACTTTTCATTAAACCATTGGTAAACTTTGTATAAACCATGGTTGAACCATCCTTACTCATGTCTTGCTTTAATATTTATATGACTCATTAGTTTTGATAGTTAAAATTTGCTTTAATAGTTAAACTTGACTTTTGAGTTTTAAGTTTAAATCAGATCGAATTCAGATTTCGGTTATTTATTTGGTCGAATTTCGAATTCGGATACAGTATATAAATTCGGTTTCAAATTCAGATTCATGTATAAAAGATTCATCAAATTTCGGATCGGATATCGAATTTTAATTTTCGGTTCGAATTCGGATTATGGTAGATCCATACCGTATTCGACCCATTGCCAGCCCTAGCTCATACGTGATACATGCTAAAACTTTCTAGATAATATTGTTCCTATTAGATTGCTTTTAATTTACTCGATGGAATGAGTAAAACATCTATATCTAATGATAAAATACAATGTTAGATTGCTTATAATTTGGGGAAATTTGTTTTTAGTGATATTTTTTCAAAATAATTTAGTGGGAATCAGTGGCGGAACCAGGACTCCAAATATTTTGTGGGGGGGGGGGGGGAATTTTCAATTAACACTTCTCATGAAATATAGAAATTTCAATGAGTTGCGAGGGGCAAATCAGAAATTTTAGGGGGGACAAAACATAAATTTTAATTAAAATATATATTTTTTAATTAAAAAATAAAAGTTAGGGGGGGGCAATTGCCCCCTCTAGCTCTAACATGGTTCCACCACTGGTGGGAATTAGTGATACTTTTTTTAAAATAATTGGGATTCGGTGTCATTTTACTATTCATAAATAATTTCTTCCAAAAATACCCTCAAAAAGACTTGCAAACCTCACTTGTACCTAAATGAGTGAAAAGATTTTCAAAGTTTTTTGAGGGCATTTTTGGAATAAAGTCTTTGTGAACAATAAAATGATGCTGAATTCCAATTATTTGAAAAAAGTATCACTAATTCCCAATTTTCAAGAATTAGCGGACTGGATCTAAATTATTTTGAAAAAATTTATAGTTAGAACCCATTTCCCCCATAATTTACTTGAGCAGATGTGCACAGTTCTGACTTGAAGTCCATCAAATCAATGTACTTGCAAATAAACTCCATGAGACATTGTTTAAGATATATAGCTCATCAATCCGGGCTTATAACATGACCATGTGCTGAATCTTGACTAATTAATCACTTAAACCAATAAACTTAAAATTAAACAAACTGCACTTGGAAAACTTGCTATGGCATGATGACAGCAGTCATATATGTTCTTAATTGGAATTGTTCCAAAGTACCAACAAATCTCAAATTATAAACAAATCACAAACCAAGGCAGCATCCTATTAGAACTCAACTATTAAGCCTGGAAAATGGATCCCTAATCTGTTTACTTACTCGCAAACTTGTTGCTGTAAATTGTCTTTAACACGCTCCCCCCAAGGCCCTAACAATAATGTACCAGCGCCCACAGTAAACACTGAAGGAGAATCCAAAACAAGTATGGAACTCAGAAAATCCACCACAATAATCAAACGAAAAGAATATCTATGTCTACACAACTCACCAAACTTAACCCATTTGATTTGATTTGAATTAGTTTGTTGCGTCTGATTTTTATATATAATCAGTTAGTCAAGTAAAGACTTATTACTTCTTTCATATTGGGTTTCAAACCTTGATTAGACTCATGGGAGGCGACGTTACACCACGTTGTCTTGGTGCAGAAAAGGCCAATAAGAAAGATATTACCGATGTTTACGGATCTTTCTCTTATACAAAAACAAGAAACACGTCGTACTCGATCTGTCGCTGTTATTGCTGTTTAACCCCACTGGAGCTGGCCAAAGACAAGACGAAACCAAGGAAAGCGAGACCAAAGCGGTTTTGGGATGGAATCTAGCTCCATGTTGTGGGCTGAACGAAACCACTCTTTGTTGGGAGAATCAATAAGCGAAGCGACTGCTGCCCGGGATTCTCGCGGTCGTGTCCATCGTTTTCATTTCTATTTTGCTGTAATTTTTCTCTTCTTCCGATTCTCGAAGTTATTTGATATGACACACACAGGTTAATCATAGGAAGAAGCTTTTCCAGAAAGCCCTACGTTTGGCATGAAATATGAATCAATCCTCGGTCATATACTAGCTAGCTAAGTCTCAAATTGACGATATTATCCTAATCCATTGTGGTATATCATATTTTGATCTATCTCAACACAGAAGTTTACATGATGATTTTGACAACCCATTTAGATTATGATGATTTTGACAAATAACTTTAATATGTTTCTACAATCACATCATTTTGTTGAAAAAATTATGAATAAGTTAAATGATCATAATCTAAAAATTATTTGTGATAACGGTGGTGGTGTAAGCGGTAATGATATTAGTCTTAGTATTGAAATCTTAAATTGGCCCTACTATGGTTGTGAGATGTTGCCTTGTGGAGAATCTCATGGTTAGCGTATTTTCATCATTGTAAATGTTTCAAACGAAAATGAAAATACTTTGATTATAAGATGCTCCTCATGACAGCATTTCACGAATATAGCAGGGGCCAATTCAAATAAACATAACAGAAGGTTTCATTTCATGGTAGTAATAATAGTGATAGTAGGCTTTTTATGTTTTAGGATTTTGGAAAGTAATATCCTATGTTGAGTTATCCAAAATGGTTTTACACCACGTTTGATAATTAACTCAGATAATTATTTGCTGCAAAGAATGAGATCGATCAAACTTTTCCTTGGGCTTTTTCAGTTTCTTTTTCTCTTTTTCTTTTGGTGGGAAGAAGTGATAAATCATATCATACATTCACGTGTTCTTTGGAAGATTGATAGCTTAGTTGAATGTGTCACATTCTCCTCGAGAAGCGTCCTTCATGGATTCTCTCTTTTTCCTTTTTCTTTTCAAATTTCAGTATATGATTTAGTGATGAGTCTGTTTTTACATTTCTATCCTACTCAGGAGTTACAAAATTAGCTCAAATGGGGATAACATAGTCTACACTTTTTCTTGCACGCATTGTATACTTTGAAAGGGATGCTGCCATGTAAAGTAGGTGATGGGTATATAATGTTAGGCACTTAGTAAGTTATATACGTAGTGTTAACAAACAGGTATGAGTTAATTTAAAAAAAAAAAAAAAAATGAAGGGCGTTTTGAGTATGAAGCAAGAAAAGACCGTCTAGGCTACGGTAAGAACTTGTAGCTAGTATTCGAGAATGTTTCACCTGGTGCCCTTCAGTGGTTCCAGCGTGAAATGCACGGCTAGATATCCATGTTAGGAGTGGGGCCCACCCATCCCAACCGGTGGTTTCACGGAACCACTGGATTTTGGCGAAATGCTCTCGTAAACCTTCTTACCAAAATCATTGCATGTCATCTCAAGAGTACTGTACAAGTACAATTATATCAAAGGTGGAACCTATAGCTTGTTTTGGATCCTACCCTGTCGCACTTTCAAATCAACAGTTCGATTTTTTTGTCTTTTTTTTGGTGGGAAATCAACAGTTCGATTAGAACTTAATTAAAATGAATGGATAATTACAACAGCAGCAATAATAATGACAGCCTAATATAGACAGGATTATGTAGTTAGTAAAGATCCCTACCAAAAAAAAAATGTAGTTAGTAAAGATGGGTAGGTCCAGGAGAAGATTATTGAATATGGATTACAATGACTGCATTGGCAAGTGCCTTTATCAGTACGACCAACGCACACTGACCGTATAAGCCAAAATTTGAGAGCTGTTAAGTAATAATATAACATAATATATTTGCGTATTGGATTATATTAAAGCCAATCAACCAAACATTGATCATAAGAGAAACAAGAAAAATATTATAGCATTTTTATAGTCATATATATATTCGTTTTTTTTTCCAGGTTCCATAATTTGGAATACATATCCATCCATATAATTTTCTTTCCTTTGCTAGGTGAGGTAATAATAAGCCAAGAGGTCCAAAAAAAAAAATTAAAGGAAATTGGAGTGAATGATTGTGAGATCTCAAATCTCACATTGCTCAAGGAAGAGAAAGTGAAAGTTTATATTATAAGCTTGTGACCCTCTTAAGCAACAAGATCTGTCGGGGTAAAATCAAAGAGTAAAAACTGTGAAGCCCAATAGGCCGAAGCAAACAATATCGTTGCTGGTAGGATAATATCATAACCATGTGAAATTAGAAAAAAATTAGGAAAATTTTTCTATACCTAGCATTATAGAGAAAATGAAGAAAGAACCCTCCAAAAAAATATGGGGAAAAAAACAAAACCATGTTATAGCTGTGGGGGGGGGGGGGTGGTGGTGGTGCAATTGAACTTTTATTTTTTAATTAAAAATATATTTTCTTCTATATGTTTTAATTGAAATTTATGTTTTGCCCTCTCTGAAATTTCTGGTTTGCCCCACCTAACTTATTGAAATTTCTATATTTCATGAGAAGTGTTAATTGAAAATTTTTTTTGCCCCCTCAAATTTGGAGTCCTGGTTCCGCCACTACCAACCCCCACCCCACCTAAAACCACAAAAAAAATATAAACTTATTAGCTTGTTTGTAGATTTCGGTGAAATAGACATAAAATCACCTTGATTGAGAGAGAGAGACAAAAGCAGATTCCCTTTCTATCCAAGGGTTTAGGGCTAATAAACACCAAAATACCATAATACATTCTCTAATCGTGCATTTATCATTGATAAGAATCTTTTTAAGTGTTTTTATATAAACTTCAACTTGGTGCAACTTCATGTTATCGAAATTGCTTGCAGCATTGGCATTCTTTTGAGGTTTTCAACAGAGAGAGAGAGAGAGAGATGGAGCTTAATGAACATGGTTTCTTGGGGGAGTTAACAGCCCTAAGAAAAGACACTTGGGATACTTTTCCTACCGGAATGACTGAGTCTAGTGATTGGAGTTTTGATTGTTTTGATGAGATCCCGATCCCAGGTATGGCTTTTCCAAACTCTTCATTTGAAGCACTGGTTATGCCAAGTGAACTCAGTATGGAATGTTCCTTCAATGAGCTCTGCTCTCCAATTGGAGATGGATTCTCAACAGCAGAGACTTACTTGTCGGATAACAAGCATGGTATGCCACCTTTGCAAACTCAAGAGGATTATCCATCAATGCTAATGGATGATGAGCCTGTTCATCTTGGCAAAAATCTCTGCAATTTGGATAGCCAAATTAGTTGCAAAATGGAGCCAATCCAAGCTACTGAACCTCTAGATTTCAACATGGGGTTCTCTCAAGACAACAAGAGTCGAGCAAAGAAAGTGGAAGGGCAGCCATCCAAGAATCTAATGGCCGAGAGGCGGCGAAGGAAGCGACTCAATGACCGCCTTTCAATGCTCAGATCAGTTGTTCCTAAGATAAGCAAGGTAAGCAATGATAATTACGTGTTGATTCTTCCTTACCTTTTCGGATTCTAGATTCTGGCCTTTTTTTTCATGGTGGGAATGGGAGCTTATTAAACTGGATGGTTAAGTTTTTTTTTTCAAAATTTTCAGATTCCTGAAGGCTTGTTTATTAGTATTTAGATTGTTTTAACTTCAGATCGTTATAACAGATTTCTGTTAGTGTTTTGATCAAGTTGGATATCTAACAGATGGACAGAACATCCATACTTGGAGACACCATAGCTTACATGAAAGAGCTCTTAGAGAGAATCAAGAATATGCAAGATGAAATTGGAGTGAGTTCAGATCAGTTGAACTTAATGAGCATTGTCAAGGAGCCAAAACCAAATGAAATCTTAGTGAGAAATTCACCCAAGGTATGGCTTGTGCATTATTAATTAAGACCTTTAGATTAGTAGGACCCCAGTTACCTGATTCCTCAATATAATTTTTGTTACAATTCCTCTGCAGTTCGATGTTGAACGAAGGAATACAGATATCCAGATTGACATATGCTGTGCAGAGAAGCCAGGATTATTGCTATCCACATTAACCACTTTGGAAGCACTAGGCCTTGAGATTCAGCAATGTGTTATAAGCTGTTTTAAAGAATTTGCAGTGCAAGCTTCTTGTTCAGAGGTAAATAATAATCTGAGCATTTGGCTGTTGCCTCCCTTTTTCTGCCTTGATGGCATATCTCATAGATAGAGATCACCTAATGTTTACTAATTATTTTCTTGGTGATGATAGGAACTGCAGCAGAGAACAGTAATAAGTTCTGAAGAAATAAAGCAAGCATTATTCAGTAATGCAGGTTATGGAGGAAGAAGCATGTAGAAATGAAAACAATGCTTTTTTTTTTAAAAAAAAGACATGTGGTCACAACAAGAAGCCCTGTCAGAAGGAATTATGAGTTCATATCATAAGCAGCTTTGCAAGCAAGAATTATAGAACATTGTCCTTAATTTAATTAAATAAATCGTTGTGATTCGTCAATCTCATAATCTATTTATGTAACATCTGCATGCTTCTAGTAGAAAGTGTCTATTGATGAAAGGGTGTTTTTCTTGCAATTTTTTTTCTATTGTGAAAGAATGTTTTTGGAATTCTAGGGGACAGAATTTAGCAACTAAACCAAAGTATCCTTCTAGAAGAGAATGACAATCCATGCTTTTCATTAGCTCATCAGCAACCCCACACTACTAATCATCCAAATTCTATCAGGTGGGGATTGGATTCTCTGATGATAATAAATGGGGAAAAAAAGGGACAGACAACTGAAAACTGCCTACCAATTAAAGGAGATCTACTTAGAATATGAAGCACCCAGTTTAATGAGACAAGTGGGTGCCTTTTCTAATTTTTTTTTCCCCTTCTGTCTTTCTCTCCATACCCTATTACACTCAGAATTGATTCCAAAAGCAAGCAGACAAATTTCTTCCTCTTCCTCTCTAAAGTTTTTAACTGTTTCCCTTTGGGTAGTAAATGATGGAATAAGCTCACAAGGGCAAGGTTGTGAGTCATTGTAGAGTATAAAAATGTTACAGGAAGTATGCCAGATACTCACAAGCAGAGTGGCTCTGTTTTGTATCCTAGATAATACAGGATAAATAGGAGAACTCGAAATCATAGTCTTCTCA
Organism: Buxus sempervirens; assembly: GCA_947561395.2. Classification (NCBI taxonomy): domain Eukaryota; kingdom Viridiplantae; phylum Streptophyta; class Magnoliopsida; order Buxales; family Buxaceae; genus Buxus; species Buxus sempervirens. The sequence continues at coordinate 33,897,784 of OX387190.1, forward strand.
CAAAATATCTAGAGGAAACTATCAAATAGCAAGTATTGGATCTAATAGATCAGACTTCCCAGATTTTGCATCAACTTGTAAATCAATAATCATTTTCCTAATGGATGCAGATCGGAATACTTGAGAAGTGATTGCAGTGGAAATAAGAGTTCTTTAGTCAAATACTCCCAACACATAGAACACCGTTTCTACTAAAAGCTCAAACTGATAGTAGGGATGAACTTTTATATATTTACTTATATTCCTAACAATGAGATTGTTAAAAATAAAGTTAAAACACTCCCTTGAATTTTGAATTCCTTAACAAACTTTCCACTCCAAATGCCCAGAGGAAGGAAATATATCCAAGCCAACATCATAAGTATCCCATATTGAGTTTCCCATTAAATTCCTTGTCCAGTTTATGACGCGCTAATCATCTCAAATCAATCCAAAAATCCAATCTCAGGGTATTAAAAAGAGCTCTATTGGTCATTCAAGTGCTCAGAATTTTTCAAACTGCCTCATCAAATGCAAGTACTTATAGTGTTATCGAAATCAAAAGCTGAGGGATGAGAAATGGCAGCACATGGGTAATTTGCTTCAATTATGTATATATTAGGGGAATGCACGCGTTATGCATGTAGGAAAAGAATTAAAAACAAAGAAGGGCCTTTTGAGAATAGAATGTTATGTGAGCAATTAGTTAAGATTCTACTTATACACGAGGCAAGAAACAAACATTGGTATTGGAGCAAATTGGGAAAAAAATGAAGGGCATTTTAGTTATAAAATGTTAGGCAGAAAACATGATAGTATAGTAAAAAATCAACATTAAAACTAAATAAAAAGTAACAATTACAAATTTTAGTATAAGATTTATTAACATTATTTTATTTGTGAAAGTAATATAATGAAGTATATTTTGTAGTAAGCTAAGCAAATAGATGAACTTATTTTAAAGTTGAGCCTGAGCCTGAGACTGAACCAGAGCGAGCTAGCTCGTGAACCTACTACTAAATCTAATGATTTAAAGTAAAAGGTGTTATTTTCTAAGTCCATTGTTCGTTCCAAAATAGAAAATGTATTCGGTACAATACAATTGAAAAAGGAAAGAAATGATAAAAACAAAATAAGAATGATTTTATTCGATAGTGATTCAAAGTCTCTCCCATCAATCGGTACTAGTTGAAGTAATCGAAATTCTCATATTTGTTCAATGAGAAATAGAAATGTGAAACAAAAAAGGAAATAAAAAAGAACTGAGGATCCCCTGTTGAGAATTAGATCCTGCCCCCCAATGCAGAGTATGCTCCTATCCACTAATTAAAAAATTACTATGTGGAACGAAGTAATCCTTTACTTTTTTTTTAGAGTCCCTTTTTTATGAGAAAGAAGAATAAGAACGAAAAGAATGTAATTGTATTGTAATAGGAAAAAATCAAGCCCTGTATACAGATTCGTTCAGTGTCAGTGAATTAAGCAGTCCTTGTCCCTGTCACCTTTTTAAGGCTGTCTTTTTTATCTACGGATTTCGTTAAATGAAAATTTTAACCATAAAATGTTGATGGTATGGGCCCCTGCTTGGACTTCAACGCCAGGCCCACAGGCTTGGTATGAGAGTTAAGAGTTATACGGGGCCAATAGATTTCACTTTCTGTGGGATACACGTACCATTTTAATGAAATGGACATTCCGCAGTATTCTGCCTTGCCTATTTGCAGAGAAGCGCATGCTCCAACTCACGGAAAATCTAAAAGAAAGAAAGAAAGGAGAAAACGAAAAGAAAACCCCCTATTACAAGGATTTCCACTACCTCTCATCACAAAGACATTAACTATGATTGATCTGTTATACTTTTACCCCAAAAAAAATGAAGGGGTACCCTTTAAGCACTCACTAACCCCCAATGAAATAGAAGGAAGAAAAACCAATGTTCCCAAATATTCTGGTTGGTTGTTCTTTATATATTTGCTCTAAATTCAAAGTGCACAATCTTGATAACTTGATATACATGGCTGTGATTTCATCTAGAACATCAAAATTAGCGACTTGCAACACCCAATATATGCAATTCTGAGATTGGGTAAACCAGTTTTATCCAATCTAAAATGGCCTATAGTCTCTGTAGGTAAAAGAAAGGGGTGGGAATTGGGAGTTGAAATTGTCTGTCATGCTTCCCTGAAGTGTTCCATGATGTGGCCGTGAGATGCTGTGGTTTCCTTTTATTTGTGGAAACAGATATGTAATCTCTAACAAGTAAATATATGAGTGAGATTGGTCGATCAGCAACAGTATTCAACACCCGTACTGTAACCGCATTGCGCCGCTTGACCAATCTCACTCATATATTTACTTGTTAGAGATTACGTATCTGTTTCCACAAATAGAAGGAAACCACAGTACTGTTGAGTACTGGGAAGGCATGAAAGTGGACGCGACAGTCAGATTCACAGATAGCATGAGATCACAAGTGCTCTTAACTATTCGGGTGCCTTTATATATATGCATGATGTGAGATATATATCAAGTTTGCAAGTTCCAAACAAACTCAAGAAAATCTAGAATCCCCATCCGATATATCGTTTAATCCACGTATTTTACCGGTAGGGATTTGAACATGTGGAGACCAGAGCGATCGAGTAGGGAGATTTTCTTGAGTTTTTTATGATTGTTTCAGTTGAATTATGTTAAGGAATATAATTAAATATATAAGGTTCACCTCTATTATTAGCTTAAGCTTTTAGTAGGATTGGTGTTCTATACGATATCAAAACCTTAGGCTAACATCGAGGTCTTGGGTTCAAAAAAATTCCACGTGACATGACGGGAGTGTTAAGGAATATAATATAAATATATAAAGTTCGCCCCTGTTATTAGCTTAAGCTTTTTGATAAACTAACCTAGCTAATAATCGGGGAAAATTACGAAAGAGAAAGTGGTTAATCTCCGGGGACAAATGCTGAACTAAAACAAAACAGACGTTTACATCATCAGCCCACTCAGATAATCCCACTCAGAATCCACTATCTCTTGTCCTCAAAAGTACATGTTCTCATATGATTTTGGATAAACAGAGGGACCCTTCTGCCTAATAATTAGCTTGGCTGTGCTTATCATCCGTACTTTTGCAATTCCTTTCTTCTACCATTTCCCACTACCAGTTAATCCCCTAGCATGTATGTAGAACACCGTTCTTGTTAAAAGCTCAAGCTAATACTAACGGGAACTTTTATATGTTTAATATATTCCTTAATAATGTAAACCATATTTATATTATTATCCATTACTTGGTGCACCTAGCAGATGTTGTTGTCAAGATAAGGATGATTGGGAGGGAATGACGTTATTTGTTAGGTTGAGAAAGTGATAATTGATGGAGGAAACTAAAGTGGAGTAGAGAAGTGACATGTACTAGATAGTGTATGGTTTCAAACGATGGCATCACGGAATGGTACAAACCTCCTTTTTGGGTAGTGGGTGGATGAAGATGAAACCACATGCATTATGTTGCATACACTTTGATGTTACAGTTAGGACAAAAGCTGGGCGAATGAGATAAGTGGTCTTGGGTGTTAATTAAGATTAATTAATTTCCATTAGTGGAGTAAGTAGGTTCCATATATGCATTCTAAACTTTTAGTAAATAAAACAATTTTTTTTCACAATAATTAATTAAGACAGAATAAAAAGACGAAGTTTAATTACGTTCGCAACTTTATGAATTGAATCATTTTCTTAAGTAGCCTAGCTTGCAGAATTTTAGATGTTTATTTTATCGCGATTTGGCCGTCGGATCCACGCCATGTTAGGACTTAGGACATGGCAGACCACATAATTAAATTGCTTGTAAAATAGTTAATGTTTAGTTGTGCTATTTGTTTTGTGTGTTTGAGATGAAATCATGATTTACTTAGTAAATACAGTTCAAAAGAGCCATGACGACACTTCTTAAAGATTGTTCTCTTCAGCCATCATTAGAATAGAGAGAAGGCCTAAAGTTTTCAATAGAGAAATCAGAAATTTGCTTGACTTTGAAGCATTTTTGGGACAGTCCTAAAAGGAGAGGCCCAAATGATTAATTTTTTTAAAAAAAAATGAGGTTTATCCACTGCAATGGAGAGGCCCAAATGATTAATTTAAAAAATAATAATAAAGGCATTTGTTAGAACATATTTTGTGGTAGTTCTTGCATCCCACCACTACCAAAAAAAAAAGGTTCTTGCAACCCACGTCCTCATTTAACAATCTGAGAGCTAGAAATGAATCTTCTCAGCCATGTTCCATGTATGCTTACTGCTCTCCAAGAATTAGGTTTTGAACAAAACATTTCATAAACATACTGCAAAGCTCTTGGACTTGTAAGAAGCCAACACTATACCCTTTTCACCGCCCATTTCTGTGAATTCTGTTCTTCATCCTCCAAAAGAGCAGATATATCCTTTCCTCTTTCTGAGAAGAACTGAATTTAATTTACAAGCAAGAACTGGTTTGGATACATGCAGATGGAATGTTTATTTACAAATTTGACCCCCTTTTCTTGATGTGGAATTATGGTTAATTAGCAACATAAATAACCTTTTACTTATGAATAATTGTTTTAACAAAAAGTTAATTTAATTCAATTTCCATTTTATACATCAAAAATATTTACAGAGAAATCAATACAAAGGTACAGGTAAACATGGCAAGGGCTTCTGCTCCGGCTTCTGCACCTCGACTACAATCTTTTCTGGTCGGAGAGGTTTACACGGACATGGCAATGCTATGAACTTGGGAATCTGATCACCCGGCATCAACACCGTCAAGCTCTGGTTTTCATTAAGAAGATCAAACGTATGCAAAATTAGTCACAACTCGAGTAATTAATGATAAACCATTAACATCGTTAAAGCAAAGATTACAACGTAGGCATCAACAAATAAAATCAAATTAATGTAAGAACAAGCTTTTTCCCCAAAAGAAGAGTTACATACCAAGTTTGTAGGTTTAGGTTTTGAGGGTGATGGAGGACTGGTATCATCAGTTTCGGGATCGGTTTCTTGTGAAGAAGAACGACGAAGGGATCTGAGCTTGTCCCAGTGGTAGCAACAAGAGAAGAAGCCACTGAGGCAGAAGATGATGATCAAGAGCAAAGCTGTACCGAGAGGGAACCCTAAGGATGGCCGAGATGCGCCGCTGTTATGATGATGAGATGTAAAGTCTTGACTCTCCATTGCCTCCGCTCGATCGCTGCAGGTGGTGGAAGTTGAACAATCGAAGGGACTTTGAGAAAGGATGGAGGTGGAGGGGCTGCGAATTTATTGAGCATTTGAGGGCGGGTAGTGCGTACGTGTAAAGGTACGACTCTTTGCTCGGGCCACAGTACGGAGGCCCCATTTAGCATTTGGATGTTTTGCGTTGCACAGAATACAGATAAAACTCATAAAAGCAAGAAAGCGGAGGGAAGAAGAAAGCAAAAGGTGAAAATGGAGGCGAAAAAAAACCCAAAGAAAATGCCACATCAATATAATTACATTCTCTCTCTGCAACAAAATTCAAAAACTTTTTCCTTTGAATAATCCAATGGTTAGTCACGAACGACGAACGAGCAGCTTTACTGGCTCGTTCATAGAGGATTTTGATTAAAGCTTGCCCACCTTTCGTTTACTTTATTTTATTCATTATTTTCTCTTTTCTTTTGACATAACTATAAGTCATTCTTATGATTTGTAGGTGGACTTCTCATGCTATAGTAAGATATGTTTAGGGATGACAATGGACAGTTTACCCTAGATCCTCTATCATAATCCATTAAAATTAATACATTGTTTTAGAAATAAAAATATAACATTACTTTACATGTTTTGTTCAAAAGAAATTATATTTTATCATTTTACAATATAAGTAGGTTAACCTGCTACCAAGCATGTTTGGTGTGGGTTGGTTAAATCCTTATAGGGTTGGGTTTAGGGTTTGCTAAAACCCTCCTAATTAATATCCTGACATATACCTGCCTAGTTGTCTACTAGCTAGACTTCAAATTTAAAGAACAAGGATTCATGACAGATATTGTTTGTATGATTGTAGGAGTGCCAATAGCCGCACTTGCCATTTGTGTTTTTAAAAGCGGGTGTCAATTGTTTGCACCCACTCAAATGCTGCACTTGTATATGAAGTTACTATTTGATTTATTCCTAGAAATATCTATATCTATACTACTATTTAAAGCATGCATGAACCACATGAATCGTTTTTTACATTTACTTTTCTAAAATCTTTAATTTCAAAAATACTTTTTTTTTATTATTATTGACATGAGCCATTTACTTAGCCATCCTTTCATGTGTAGACTTGTTCTCCAGTACTTATCAAACTAAATAAATTTTAATAATCAGAATTTTTGTAATAAAAGTTTATACTTTTTTTTTTATTATTATTGTTGTGAGTCATCTAATTACCCACCCTTGGTCATGTGTATTTCTTCTCCAATATGTATTTAACTAAAAAAAATTTAATAATTGGAATTACTAAGGAAATACTACTAAATTACACTTCTACTCTAGTACCTATCTAAATGAGAAAGATTTTTAATTATTGTAATTACTAATAAAATCTTACTAAATGCAAATGAAAAAAGATCTGCAATAACCCCAATAACTCCAAGAAGATGTGTAATATAGCATGGCTCGTACTCCATATTCCAGATTTTATTTAGTTGCCACTCTCAAGGTATGGATGACTTCAAATAAATTGGTCAATATTTCTATTAGCCCTGATCCCGAGGATACAAACTCATGCTGCTCACTTTCCAAGATGATGAGTCCATACATAGTTGGATATATTTGCCTATATATCAATGTCATCTCAAAATACAAGGGATCATAACACGATAATAAAATTAATCGAATAATATATTAATAATTATGTAATTATTAAAATATGTTAATAATTTTCAAAATACTTGATTTTTATAAATGTGCCCTTGTAATTATTACATAATAATTTTAATGATTTAATAATATAAGCTCTAATAATTAATTTTTCAAAGTTAACTTGAAAATTTTGGGCTTGATGGAAAGATATATAGTTGTATGATGCAATTGTTATTGTAAATAGTTCCTAGAGCATACTAAGATTGTTATGAATATTTAATCACAAATTTTATATTTTAGACGACACCAATGAATTATGAATGATCCTAACAAACTATTTGCATGTTTCAAATTTATAAATATATTGAATAAGATAATTGGTACTCCCACAACCTTCATCACCACCATTACATAGATGCTAATTGTTATATCTCTATAATATGTATTTTGTTAATGAAATAGGTAAATCTATTATCAAATATAAGTAAATTAAATTTAATAAAAGTTACATTCATTATCTCTCAATCTAACTCTTGTTTAACTTTGCTTTTCTTAGATGAATTAGTCTAACTATTGTTTAATATTATTTGATTTTTGTTTGTCTTTTGCATAGAAGTTGATTAAGATATTGGAGCAAAGTAAATATTAGTAATTGCAAGGTAAATAATTTATTTTATTATTTTGTATTTGTAAGATAATAAATCAAGAAATTAGTAATAATATTTCTAAGCATTTTAATTAATAATTATCTATATGTTGGGTTAATATATTACTTGAATTATTAACAGTAACCCTAATCATTACCTATGTATGTCATACCGCCTATGTACTTTTCAAATAATAATTGATAATAAATAAAATGCCAATATCATATTTTCCTTTTAGATCTTATAGTTTATTATATAATTTGATAATAAATTGCTAATATAATATTATATATATATATATAATTTATGTAGTTTAATTGTATATATAGCATCATACCCATGCACACACAAAAAAAAAACCAAAAAATAACATTCTCCTACCCCCAAGATCAAGTATGCAAAAAAAAAAAAAAACACTCACTCTTATCAATGATCATATTCTAACAAGAGGCTTCTAATTGGTGGCATATATTACTTGTATGAACAATATCTTCATATTGTTATATTAAAGTCTTTGTATTTGCAGTTATAGAATCTTAAAACAATGGTATAATTGTTGGAATTTTAGAGCACTAATCCTGAATAATTATGTTTAGTTAATCTGAATCTAATAACATTTCCCTCGTTTTGATATACCAAATATTTGCTTCAATTTCATATAGAGAAGGTTGAAGTAAAATGTTACCTTCCCAAGTACAATAGAGAAAATGATAGGTGTTGCTGATGGCTTTGGCGATTGGTATGAGAGAGTATGCTACACAATTGATTTCAAATTCTGTAACCACAATAAGAAATGATCTTCAATTCAAATATTTATTTCATATGCTTATATCGTTATTTTGGCTTGCAAGTGATGAGGCTAATTCAGAATTATATTTAATTCAGTACTCATAGTCTCATCACATGTAATAGCACCCATTTGATTGCAAGCATTTATATTTAACTTGTATAACAATGTTTCCGATTGTATTTCTTGGGTTGGGTCGGGCTTGCTTTGGGTGGTCCAGGTTAGATTTAAAGCTCTATTTTCTGGGACTACCTGGGAAGCCTAAGTTTGGGGCATCCAAATACCCAATGCTCAATCAAATAAAAAGCTTAAATAGGCAAAGGCTGCCTTTTCATAGTTAGGCCTCCTCTTTTGAAGGTCAATCATAATGAACAGAAGTTCCAATTCCTGGCTAATGAGCAATGCCTGCACAATGTAAACTTAAAATTGGCCACTCTGGGCTTCTTAGTCCGTACCATAGGCCCAAATTTTGGACCATAACCAAACCTAGGCGAACCTGAGATTGGCTTAGGGTGGGGAAATTTTCTGGCTGGCAAAGGATATAAGTGAACTTGTGCATGCCCATACTTGGCTTAGTCTGTTTCGAGCCTAATATTCAAGCCCAAGGAAGAACTGCTTAGGCCTGATTCATAAAATTAATTTTGTTAAATTTTAATGGTATTCATATTTTCTTTTTGGGATAATTACACTTAGACCCCTTGACATTTGGAAAATAGCAATAACCTCCCTTGATATTTGTACAAATGGTCACAAAGCCCCCTTTAAAGATTTTGTACCTAAAATAACCTTTATATTTGAATAAAATACCTTACATTATATGTTAAATGATAAAATTATTTATAGATTTATAAGGAAACTTTTGGAGAACGCTCACTAGGTGAAGGTTTGAAGTTTGTTTTTATTAAGACTGATTTAGTTCTATTAACTCTTTAAATTTAAATTAGTCTGATATCTTTGGGATTACATTGGTTTTTAAATAAATTTAATCTCAAGGGTTAGCTAGTTTGGTCTTTCTAATATTCTTGAACTAATAAAAGGGGGCTTTATGACCATTTGAGTAATTGTCAAGGGAGGTTGTTGTAACTTCATCAGTAAAATAATTCTTGTATTAACCTTTTTATTCATCTATTTTTAGAGATTTTCAGCAAGCTAGTAAATAGATATAACAAAATATCATAATGAGTTAGGAATATGTTAAATATGTGGAAAAAAATATATATATCCAACTTCTGGTTTTATACATGCATGAATGGATGAATATTCAAGATATTGAAAAAAAAAAAAAACCAGCTGGTCTCTTCTAGAATTATCTAAACTAATCGATTGTGTCAGCATGAGTGACTAACCAAATACAAACAAATTCCTCTAATGAAGGCCTTGTTAAGTTTTGAAGAGACACAGAAATGAAGCAGACAGCTAGCCATCAATGATCGCGTGTTCAAGACTGCAACACAAACTCAATTCTCTCTCTCACGGACGCACAGTCTCAGTGGTATTATGATGGTGAGAGACGAAATTGGTGCAGGAGCTTTCATTGCGAAGAGGGGAGTAGCAGAGAGAGTCGAAGACAGAAGGAATGGAAATGGAAATGAGACATCCACTTGAGTATCTGGACTCTCTTATGTGGCAGAAACATTTGTTGCTGCACTCCACTAGTACTGTAATCCACCAACCTTGTCCCACACATAATATTCTTCGATTTTCCTTTTTCTCCTTGGTCAAACAACATATCATTACGTACTCTCATTAGATGAGATCTAGTCCAGATGGACCAAATACAAAATAAGAAAAAGGTTAATGATGCTTACCTTCTTCTGTTAATTTACATTTCTGGTCTCATGGTACAACTACAAGGTACATTAATTGGTGTATGTATGGAGATATATATATATCAGGATCCACCAAAGGATTGGATTGGTTGGGGCTGTAGGCTTAAGTGATGTGTTTATCCAAACACACATCCACCCAAATAGTAAAAGGATTGCTGACCTGACCTGATTAAGAGAACACTTAAACGCAACCCAACCAGCTGCTAAGATCATATAGAAAATTGTTAGATGGCTAAAATACTCCATAATTCATTAGATATTTTCTGGGGAGTGTCTTTTCACAAAGCAAAGTCCACTCACGACTCTTAAAAGGGAAGGTGCTGGGGAGCAAGAGAGCGGCAGAGGCCATTTATTATTATGCCAGAATTTTGGTAATCCCAGTTAGGATCTTGAACATATCTTACTCAGACTGCTCCATCCCATACCATATCAATTAGTCATTTCATCTGAAAATAGCCACGTCATCATCCGGAAAGCCTCGTTGTTCATTGCACGTATCGCATCTCGCTTACGACTATATACACCCCCTCACATTCATTAGAATTAGAAGGGGTGGTTTTGTATCAGTTTCCAATGAGATTGATTGATGCGCGTGTTCTAGAAGTGGTCGAGCTAGCAATTTAACATGTAAAGAAAAGCATGTCAATTCAGGGGATATGTATATCAATCTCATTAAATAATGGTAAGAGACCGAGGGAATATCTGATATGAACTGCTCCCTGTTGAAAATAGCCACGTCACTACTCAATCCCTTCCACGTATCACTCTTGTCATTCACAAAACACAATCACATCCAAATGAACAAATCACCCACAAGTCACTGTTTTGCTATCCATCAGCCGGATAGCACTGAAAGCTTGTTCATCGACATGAACTTCCAACCGAATCTGCATCCAATAATGAGTTTGTAAGGTATATCTCTTGAATCCAATTAATATCTTTCTTCTCCAAATTTAACATATATAGAAGCCATATGCCATATGCCATGCATCATCCGATTAAGATTGTGTTTGGCATTGCTTATAAAGTGACTAATTTCTTTTCAATTTAAAAATAAAATTTAAGACACAAAAAAAAAAGCAATTTTAGTAATACTTTTTTTTTTATGGAAGCAATTTTAGTAATACTAAACTAGGAAGCTCTTCTTTGCAGAATTAATTGCAGTAGATTATTGCTTGTAAGGAAAGCAGATTTTATAGATTTTAGTGACACTGTTGGGTTGATTAATGGGGAGTAATTTTGGTTAGGCACTTGCAAAGAAACTGACTTTATGAGAGAGAGCACTTAATTCACCGATAAACGCAGTGTGAATTATTATAAAAAAAAGCACCACTAAAAACCAATTTCCCCTTTCTTGTTAAAGCGAATGACATCACGTACAGACATGCACGACATCTGCATTTCTACCAAAAATGGTGATATTCTCCTGAAACGAAACGCATTATCCATGGCCGCGGCGAGTTCGATCATGACGCTTTCTTCTCGCACGCACAGCCAGACGCAGACTGCTGACGGAGCCGGTGAGTCAAGATGGGGAAATCCACCCTACTGGCTCAGTCGGTTCAAGGCTTGGATGACCCACCCAACTCTATACACGTCATGTCATCCGTAACCTGCAAACCTAAACCCTTAGCTCCGGCTTCCCCCCGTCCATGATCTCTCTGTACGGTATTAAGTCACTCTTAAACCTCTCCGGACAAAAAACTAATCAAAACCTGCCAAACGTACCCCTGGCTCGGCCACGTCGCACATAATGCGAAATCATACCGTCCGATCATGCTTTTCCAGGAAACAAAACAATTCAAGCAGCCGTCGTATGCTCCGTTCAACGTGGGGACCACCGTCCTTTCAATCGATCAGGTGGACCAACGATCTTGACTCTAGACCATATCAGCGTGGAACTCATGCTTAGTAGGAATAAATTTTACACGTGCGCCTGCTCAAGTGGGCCCAGAGAGCATTGACCCCGTCGTCCGCCCCTGTCCCCTTGCCCGTGTCCTGCAGGCTCGTGCCAGGCGGTCAAGTCCGTGAAGAAGTCCCGATGACGTTTCGAGTTCTTATTGGCGAGTCGTGGGAGGGTCGTTGGACCACCGGTTCCGAGTCTTCTGACATATTAAGTGGTAGGTACCTCTAATAAAATAATTTAAAAAAGTGAAGTTTTTTTAAGTAATTCGCAATTAGTCATATTTTAAAAATATTTAAAGCAACTGATTATCTATATTGTGACAACTTTCTTATCCATGGCTAATTTTTTCTTTTTTTAATGCATTTTTTTTGGTTAAAATAACAAATAAATATTCTCTTGTTTCAATTTTTAATAAATCATACCCAAATATTAATTTATTTGATAAACTATAATCAAATCTTAATTTTACAGTTGAAGTTGAACTACTTGGACAAACTAACCAAGGTTCAAGTCCCGTAACCTGGGTTAAAGTCAAAGGTCACCGGCGAAAGCGGAGGCCTCCCGTTTGTGGGTCCGCTCGTGTCCTGGCAGCATCCCGCAAAATCTGCGGTTAAAAAGCAGAGTTCCCCGTTTTCCTTTTTCTTTTGTTTTTTTTTAATAATCTTTTGGGGGGCTTCAGCATCATCGACGTTAACATCCACATACATTAACACCCATGCACATACATTAAAAAAGGCCCCGAGTCATGGTCATGGGACATAATAATGGCCGTTTGATCATAAGAGAAGAGCGTAAGAGAGCACATAGCCACATACGGCAAGCGTGCAAGTACAGTGGCAGCCAATGATGGCCAGGGAGACTCTGTTCACTTTAAATATTTTAAAATTAGAAACGATTAAATAAAGAAACTAAAAACGGAAAGGAGACTAGAAAAGAAAAGTAATGATGGAAAGAGCAAAAAGAAATGAAAATGGAGGTGCGGGAAGTTATATGTCCCGTTCCCTGCCCGGCAACCCAACTTCAATTGCCGCTTTCTTGTCCCCTCTTCTCTCGTCCCTGTTTTCCTCTGTCCCCCAACCTCATCTCCTCCCCAATAAATGATTCTCTTACGTTAAATCTAAAATCCCCTCTTTACCCCTTTTTGAGCAATGATCCTGAGGGTATTTTTGTCTATTGGCTTTAAGCCCTTTTTCCCTCCCCCTCAAAAAACTTCAATCCTACCACTTGTGGTGACTCGTGACGTGACGACAGCTGCTTATATCTGTTTTCGGACATGGATCGACGGTTGAGATTCTCCTGATCTGTGGAGCCTGGGCCGTTGATTGGATTCCTGATCTGCTCCATCAATGGGAGGGATATATAGAAGATAGAAATTCCAGAAAGACATGCTTGAAAAACCAAAACCAAAACCAAAACAAAAAGGAAAAAGAATTTTCTCTTTTTCTGCCTTTTATTTCCTGCTTTGAGCTTCACAGCAAGTAGACCAAGCTTTTGTTGCTTTCTGCTAAATGGAGGGGCCTTAGAGTTTGCTTTTCCTCACTGGCTCGATCTCTCTCTCTCTCTCTCTCTCTCGGTGTTGTTCGTGCATTTCTGCTGGATCGCAAGCTCAATTGATCTGTGTTTCTGCTACTGATCTACTGAATCTGTTCAAGTAAGCCCGTGATTTCCGAGTTTCTGAGCTCTTTTCAAGTTTTCTTCGTTGTTTCGAGTTCGTTGCCGTGAAAAATCGAGTAAGCTGTTGTGGCTTTCTTCTTGTGCAGTGAAAAATCGAGTAAGCTATTGTGGCTTTCTTGTTGTTTGAATTGAATTTTTTTTTTCTTTTAGTTCCTCTAATTCTTTTTCTTCATCTGTTGTGTTATTCTCACTATAAATGCCTCCTCCTTTTTGTGATTTGGGTTTTCCCTTTTTCTTCTGTTTTACCGTTGTGCTTTTTTTTTTTGCTTTATTTTAGTCAATATGACTGCTTTCTGGGGTTCTGGATCTCTAAACTTACATAATATCTTACACCGGATATTTCTATTTCTTGATCGTTTAAGTTCAAAAACTGAAATTAGTTCCTATTTCAGGGTTCTAGTCTTTGGAATAACCTTTGTTGTTTTTGAGCCTAATTCTACTATTGCTGCATAAAGAGTTGATTTTATGCAGGTCGTTGAGATTGGGACCTTTTCTTTCTATACCCTTAAAGAATATAGAAATCATAGATCCGTTTAGCTTTTCTTCTTTCGAGCTTTTATTTAGGGTTTGATTACTAGAACTATGAACTTGTGCTGATCTCTTCTCTTTCACCTCTTAAGAAGCTGTTGGTTGGGATTTTTCCTGATTGTGGTGTCACAGAAAATTGTTTAATGTTTGTCATTTTTTTTTCTGTTGTTGCTTCAGGTATACGATTCCTAGAAGGTGAGAATCAAATAAGGATTTTATCTCCTGTGCCGGTTTTGTTTACTAGGTTTTTTTCTTTTTTTGTCCTTGGGTTAAGATTCCTTAGAACTTAGTCCTTACGCTGTTTTATGTTTTTGCTTTATTAAATGTCCTGTGCATAAGTTTCTGAGTCTTATTTGTTTTCCCTTACTGTCTTCTGGCATGAGCAAAGACCCATATATGGCATAACAGATGTTTTCCCTGATGCTTTAAGTATGTTGTTGTGGATGTTTTGGTGTTGCTTTTCTGGGTTTTTTGCTGGTTTTGTTTTTGGGATGCATCCCATTTCTCATGGGATATGTGTCCATTTCTGTAACTTCTACCGGATTTACCTCCTAATATAATTCACTCATTATTACTGATAAAAAAAAAACGGTTGCATTCTTATTGTTTTTCCAACTTATAGACTGTTTTGATCATCTGGGTATCTATTAGTTCTGCCTTGAAAAATTTTGATCGTTTAATTTTAAGCAGGTTGAAAGGGAAATCTTAAGTTTCTGAATTCTAATGTCTTCGCCATTGCTTGGAGCTGTGGAGGAGGGGCAGAGCAATGTTACTATAGTTGCATCTTCACCTTCTGTGGATAGTATCTCCCAAAATGGTCCAGGGTTGAAAGAACGTAATTACATGGGACTATCTGATTGCTCTTCAGTGGACAGCTCTGCGGTTTCAAGCTTGTCTGAAGAGAATAAGAGTTGTCTGAATATGAAGGCAACTGAGCTTAGGCTTGGGCTTCCTGGTTCCCAGTCTCCTGAAAGAGAAACAGATCTTAATCTGCTGAGCTCAGGGAAACTTGACGAGAAAACCCTCTTTCCCTTGCTTCCTTCTAAAGATGGCATATGCATATCATCACAGAAAACTGTTGCCTCAGGAAACAAAAGAGGGTTCTCTGATGCTATGGATGGCTTCTCGGAGTTGAAAAGCAATGTATTTACTGAGGGAAATTGGATGTTTACTGCAGCTGGGTCTAATTCTGAAGCTGCACAGTCACTAGCCCAAGCAAAATATACTGGAAACATAGGGGTAAATGTGAGGCCTTCAACAAACTCAGGAGTAAAACCTGTTAGTGTGAAGGAGCATGCTGGGACTCAACCAACAATGATGAAAGACGTAGTAGCTCCAAAGATACTGCAGGAGAGGCCGCGAGCTGTCAATGAAACCACCCCAAATCATATGAATGCTGCTATTAACAACAGTAGTGCACCTGCTGCCAAGTAAGTGTGGCCTGCATGAAAAGGGGTTTCATGAAAAGTTTTTGCCTTTAATTACGAATGGTCTCTGATCTTCCATTCATGGCAGGGCACAAGTTATTGGGTGGCCACCAATAAGATCTTTTAGGAAGAACACCTTGGCAACCACTTCAAAGAACAATGATGAAGTTGATGGAAAACCTGGTCCTGGTGCTCTTTTTGTCAAGGTCAGCATGGATGGTGCACCATATCTGAGGAAGGTTGACCTCAGGACCTACTCTGCATATCAAGAACTATCTTCTGCACTTGAGAAGATGTTCAGCTGTTTCACCATAGGTGAGCTATTGTAGAGTCTCTCAATTATGTAAAGGATCTCAGTAGATGGTTCATGTATTTTGCCTGGCTGGTTTGGTAATGCTAAACTGTAAATGAAAACCCTGTTCTTGTGGGTCCAGTGACTACTGTTTTATTTCATTTCAGGTCAATGTGGATCCCATGGGGCTCCAGGGAGGGAAATGCTAAGCGAGAGCAAACTGAGAGATCTTCTACATGGATCAGAATATGTTCTTACCTACGAGGATAAAGATGGTGACTGGATGCTTGTAGGTGATGTCCCTTGGGAGTAAGTACTGATTCTTTCTACCTGTTTCTTTGCTTTAATTTTTCCCTTTTCTGTCTATTAAATGCATTTATTTCATTATGAATTGAACTTGACATTGACAAAGAATTTGAGAAAGGTTACCTAATATAATATTATATAGCTCACATCGTTATGACTAATAAGAAGATCATAAAATGTTTAAATGACAGTGGGCATGCAATTTTATAGTACTGGAAGTACTTATTACTGGTTTTGTTTATCATTCCTTGCAAGAAACATATGTTGCAACATTCAGAAAAGCCCTGCATGCATGGCTGTCGAACTCAATAGCTGTTATTTAGCTTCTTCTTGTTCCTTTTAATTTTCAATTTTCTAAATCAAAAAGAATTCTTTGAAATATACTTTTAGCCATATATGGTGATTCTGAGGTTTTATTCAGTAGACAAATAACTCCTTCCAAGCGTTTGTTTAGCCACTGTTTTGAGCCACCATATCAATGTTTGCCTTCTTATGAATTTTTTTTTTTTTTTGAAATTTCTATCCCCCCAACCCCCCCCCCCCCCCCCCCCCCCCCCCCCCCCCAAAATGAATATAAAAGAGGAAGTCACACTGAGGAGAAATGGTGGGAAAGCCCAAAATATTAAAAACAGAAAAGCAAAATTTCCTGTGATGATGCATAAATTTAAAATTCAACTTCCCATCATATGATATCATATTCTTTGCAAGTTTTGACAGATATGTATATTTCTTCATATTTTGCCCCTTTTTTCCATTTCTTCATTAGCTATTGGTTTAATGATGGGTGTTAATGTCAATTAGTCTATGATAATTTATGTTGAATAACTTTAAACTATTGCTTCAAAATGTGAGAATTTGTTCCCTAGGCAAGATTCTTTATTACATGAATCCGGGTACTGGCTTAAATAGTTTGAACAAGATGACTTGAAGTATCTTTCATACAGCTGAAAAGTGTGTTATGTGGGCATGAAATTTCACTTCACTCTTTGGTAGTCTTGTCACAATTAAACTGCAGTGCACGTGCCATATATGATTTTCAACATGTAGGAGCTGCTTCTGCAAATTCTGTCCTAAATTTTCTGCATTTGCAATGAAACCTAATTGTCTTTTGGATGCTAGGATGTTTATTGATTCATGCAAGAGACTGAGGATTATGAAGAGCTCTGATGCCATTGGCCTGGGTGCGTATATAATTTCTTTTTTCTACATGCGTATATATTTTCTTTTTTCCACATAACTTCTTAAAGTGACGGGGCATGATTGCATACAGTTGTACACTGCATCACTTTATTATTAAACAGGTTTTTTTTTCTTATTAATTTGTTCAACAGAGACTAGGAAATTTCGTTACCTTGCTCGTCACATTTTGGGTCACATTGTCCTGGTTGAATTGGATTTTAAATCATTTGACTTAGAAATTTTGTTTGTTAGGTGAATGAAAGGGCAAAACAAACTTCCACCTGAATTCTTTTGCATATCAGGAGGGGATATGCTTTCAATCTCTACTTTTTCTTTCTTTTGTGTCTTTCTACGCTGAGTGACAACCATGGGGACCATGTATTTGTGTAGTTTTAAATCTCGACTGGTACAGAGTCATACTGACCAGTACCTGTTGATACCATGTTTTTAAAACTTTTTGTATCTGAAAGCCTTGCCACTCGAACCGTTGCCCTTGTAAAAAACCTAACAAGGCTGTTGATGAACGTGGCAAAGCCAAAGGAGGAGCTCAATAATATTTCTCATGTTAAAAATCTGTTAAAGCTTCTGCATACTTAAATTTTAATTGTCAGTATGCCCATAGCCAACCATGAAACATTGAAGTCTCTGTGCTTTGTACTGACTACCTTTTCTGTGTCATGTCTATGATTAGAACTGGCAAATGTTAGTGGCATATTGTACCCCGACAAGTATGTATGAACTAATTTGGTTTTGATATCATATTAACATGTGTCCGGATAGGCCTTTTTCTTGTTGCCATAGGTGCAATTGATGCTTTGTATCAAACCAGGACTTGGCATCACTTAAATGAATGATAATTTTTTCATATATTTAATCCCTTTTACCCCTTCCCCTTCAAGGTGCCATAGTTATTCTTTTTCTCATTTGCTCTGTTTGATTTGATCAGCTCCAAGGGCCATGGAGAAATGCAAGAACAGGAATTAGTAGTGTCTGAACATGATGATTGTCTTTCCAGCCAGCAGTTCAAAAAAGGATAGAACTAGAGCAAATGGGAAAGCACAGGAAAAGGACTAAAGTTCTTGAGAAGAAAGGAACAGAAATATTTGGGCTGGAGGAGGCAGGCGTTAGATGCTTTGTCTTTTATTCTCGTTTTGATTTGCAGGAAATTCATGCTGTCTGTTTTTGTTCTTCTATTATACCACTATTGTTATTATTGTTGTCATCTTTAAGAAACTTCTACAACCATGATGTTTGGGGTACCTTCTTAGTTATTTGATTAGTGTTTCCAAGCTTGCCTGTGACGTAAATGGGAACCTTAGTCTCTAGTGTGATCTGTGTTGGACCGCTTGTTATGTGTTTGATAGTGTCAAAAGTTTTCTTTATCAATATTCTCTTTGATCTATAGTGGATACTTGTGATTCTAAACCTGACTTCATGCCCAGAAAGTCGTCACCACGGCTGAACTCCAATAACGCTCTGGTCCGACAACTGATGAGCACTTTGTTAAGAGCAGTGTAATGGTGCGCTTTGAGCCTGGGATAAGCGTGGTCAAAAATCAAAAATTTAGATGTGATTGTTGGAACTTTTGATCTGTAAGCCATCTCCTCCTTGTTAACCGAACCATGCGTGTTTTAAAATGGGAGAGATGAGGTTGGCGACAAGACTTTGGATGTGGTTGGGCCAGACGTCGGATATGCTTGTCGGGTGGTGCTTGGATTCCCGTCAAGTTGCCAGTGGCAACAAGCCCTTCACATTCATGGTACAGAGTTTAATTATGAAGGGATGTTGGGGATGGGCATCTGTCCCTTTTTTTATGTTGCGTCATCGCATGGGCATGCATTCTCATCATACCCTTGGCTTTTATCTAGCGGCAATAAATACCGGACTAAACTATTAAATGGGAAAAGAAAGAAGATGCAGTAGTTAAAGACTGGTGATCAAAAAATTATTCTTCTTTCAGAGTTTATATTAAATAATGCCAATTTTTCATACAGATGGATCATTCATTTTTTTCTAACCTTTGAAGAATAAAGTGATACGAAGTACGAACAGCGGGTTTCAACAGTTTCGAAAGATTTATTTACACGTAAGGTTAACATGTCAATCGATAAAAGGTAGATGTCACTTTATAATTATTCAAGTTAGTACATTGTACTGTACAAATCATTTTATAGAAAGGTACAAGTCATCCTGTAGCTGTATAAATCAGCATTTTGTATTGTACAAATAGTACAATTTATATATTCTACCAAATTTTACTTGTACAGGTCATACTCTGTGTTAGGTTTTATCAAGTAATGTAATGATGGAGCCACAATAACTTCATCAATTTTATTTTAGCTAAGCTTGTCAATGCATTTTCTCATCACCGTAAATCAAAGCCAACTTCAAGTTTAGGAACACTAATTTAATTTGAGGGATGGTTTATTCTCAAACATTTTGCTCCCATCAAATCAAGGTCCTAATGAGATTCAATTCGGCATAAATTGGTTTTTAGTTATACTTAAATTGGTTTTTAGTTATACTTGTTCAAAATAATTCAGATTCAGTCGGTCAAATCTTGATAATTGGTTTTTAGTGATACTTTTTTAAAATAATTGAGAATTTGTGTCATTTTAATGTTCATTAAGTGTTTCTTCCGAAAATACCCTTAAAAGACTTTCAAAACCTTTCACTCATTTTGTTCTAAATGAGGTTTGTAAGTCTTTGAGGGCATTTTTGGAAGAAACTCTTAATGAACAGTAAAATAACACTGCGTCTCAATTATTTTAAAAAAGTATTACTAAAAATCAATTACCAAGATTTGGCTAACTGAATCTGAATTATTTTGAAAAAGTATTACTAAAAACCAATTTTCCCATATGCTGGGTGTATCGTAATAGGTAGGGATGACAATTAAAGGTTTAAGTAGGGTGGGTTGGGTCGGGTTATGAGAGTTCGGGCTCAACCCAATCTAGGATTTACTAGCCCAAACTTGTCGTTGACCCGCCCTAACCCTAACTCACTAAACCCAAATATTATTGTTTGAGTTCGGGCTGGTTCAGGTTGGCCCAAACAAAATGTAAGATTTTGAATTTTGTTATAATTACAAAATGTTGGAATATCATTCATTAATTCGTCTATCAACATGCTTTTATGTTTATTTGTTATAAATGAAAATATTATAAATTCCTCTTGATTTGTCCTTTGAATTTGGGAAAAACACACTCAATTAATTTATTTCTGTAAAAATTTTAAAATATAATACTAGCTCACTATATTTGTGGTTTTACACAATCTTTCTTGTAGAGTATGTGCTCCCAAATATCACATTCATTGTAACATATATGTATATGTATGTGAGTATAAAATTATTTATTTGACAAAAATTCATAAACTTATTATCACATGTTAATAATTTACATTTAATAGTTGATTGCATAAATACAATGACAATATAAAAGGAAAAGAAAGTAATGATACATATATATATAAATAAATATTCACTTATATATATATATATATTTGGTGGAGTTTTATACATATATCTATATGAGAGCGTGTACATAAAGTCAACATTAACTTCGGGTTTTTCGAGTTGTATAGCTTGAACCCAAGCCCAACCCAAACTCAACTTCGGGCTCGAAATGAAACCCAAACCCAAACTCAATGCTCACTCCGGGCTCTTATTCAGGCTGGGCTGGGCGGTCTGGGCTAGATTTATAGCTCTAATGGCAATGGGTTGAGGCGGGTTTTGGTGAACCCAAACCCGTCCGTCCCTATAGGAATTTAGCCAATACCAAACCCTAACCCACCTCTATTGTGTTGATAATGGTATATAAATGCAAAAAATTGTTTTTTAAATAAAATTAAATACATTAATAATATATTTATTGATAAAATATGTATGTCTTACATATACTATATATGAAAATAATATTTAATATATGAAGGTCAGGTTTGGGGCGAGTTGGGCTAAACCCAAACCCACCCCTAACCCGATTTTAGGCATACCAAACCTTAACCATTAAGGTTTAACCCATTCGATTGCCATCCCTAGTGATGGGATTCTTGCGTACGTATGACAATTGGGTGGTTTAACTAATCCATCCCTAATGGTTAGGGTTTGGTAAGTCGTAAATGGTTATGGTTTAGCCCAATTTGTCCCCGGCCCAATCTTAATATATTACAATTTTTCATACACTAGCAATCACGAACGTGCGTTGCACGTTTAGATTGATTTACATATTTTTGGTAATGTGCGTTGCATGTTTAGATTGATTTACATATTTTTGGTTTACTTTTTCATAACTTATTTTCACTTTTATGTAGATTTATGAGATTATTGTATCAATTTTTATTTGACTTTTAGATTTCTATATTTCATTTTAAAATTGGGAAAATTACGATACGGTCTGTTTTTTTGTTAAAAAAGATTTTTTGATCCATGCTATTTATTGTATGACAACTGCAAAACCTTTTTACAAAGTTTTTGACTATTTAGGCCTCCATGTCAGCATCTCCTATTCTCCAAGTGAAGTGAGACAAATTTGCCCTCTTCAACTGGAGAACCAATCTTCAATCATTAAACCGGTCAACCCTCTACTTAAATAAATCGGTCCACTCTTATTTTATTTCATTTATTTCCCAACACCAAACCAGACGAAACCCTCCTCCCTTCTCCACTGTTCGACCCTTTTTCTTCATTATTCCGGCGAGAGCAACTAATGGCAAGATCTTCCGGTGGTGGATTCTACTGGCGGCGGTGAGACCCTTCTCCCTTCTTCTCCCCATTCTCTACTTCATATTGTCGTCATTCAAAACCCTGTATAATATGACCTGTGAACAAAGGAATTTAAGTTCTTGAAGCCTATGTCATTTCTGTATATTCTAAACTTCATAAGCATTAAAGAGTACTGTGTAATGTTGTTAGCTGTTTTGCAAGAGTTGATGATGCTTTACTCATGTGAGAATATTTTGGAAGTTCTTCAAAAGCACACGATAGTCGCTACAAATTAATGAAACGTAGAACTTCATAAATTCTATTAAGTATCAAGCAGCAGGATGGAAACTTGGAAACTTTAGCTTTCTGCATGTTGAATTCTTCTTTCTTCTCATGTAAAATTCTGGGTTTCACCCCCCAATTCACTACTCGTTGAGAATCATTGTCATCGTCCAAACTCTTTGAACCATCTCTCAAGACTTGATTATGAATGTTTATTTAACCTTCTCCATAACTGTATCAAAGATACACTATTCCTCAAAGATATCAAAGATTAGTTGGATTACTGGATATCTAACCTTCTCCATAACTGACATTAGATGGATGGCAGCAACAATCATTCAATTGCAGCATGTGGGTAGGGCCAAGAATACAAAAATGTTGTGGAATGGAGCTCCCTCTTTAAGATGAGGCTTCAATGCCTGGTTCATGAATCTGAATCGATGCTTTTGATAGGCTGGCTTCAAGCTCATTTAACTCATCCAAGTCCAATTCATCATCATCATCGTCTGGAAGCACTTCTTCAGTGTCTGCATTTGTAGTGGCTGAGGTACTTGATCCTTCTGTAGCAGAATTGCCATGTGCCTGAAGAATCCAATCAAAATGTAATAGGTTAAGAAAATAACATATTAATGATACTTTCTGGTAGATTCCGCCGCCGGTTGCTCTTGCTGGAATAAGGGAGAAGAAGCAATGGAAGAACTTGAAAGATAGGGTTTTGAATGACGACAATGTGAAGTAGAGAATGGGGAGAAGAAGGGAGAAGGGTCTCACCGCCGTTGGTAGACTCCGCCACCGGAAGATCCCACCGCCAGTTGCTCTCGCCAGAATAACAAAGAAGAAGCATCGAGCAGTGGAGAAGGGAAGAGGGTTTCAACGTCTGGTTTGGTCTTGGGAAATAAATGAAATAAAATAAGACCGGACCAGTTTAGTTTAAGCAGAGGGTTAACTAGTTTAATGATTGAAGATTGGTTCTCCCGTTGAAGAGGGCAAATTTGTCTCACTTCACTTAGAGAATAGGAGATGCTGACGTGGAGGCCTAAATGGTCAAAAACGTTGTAAAAAGGTTCTGCAATTGTCATACAATAAATAGCATGGATCAAAAAATCCTTTTTAACAAAAAAACAGACCATACCGTAATTTTCCCTTTAAAATTTGGAGGTCTTTTTATTTAAGGAAATTAGTTAGGACCTCTATGTGCTTGGTACTTTAAAAAATAATGTTTATTTTTTATTGTTACTAAAAAATTAGTTAGGAAATTAGTTAAGACATCTATACATATATTTTTATTTATAAATGTTTTAATATGGGTATGATAAAAATAATGAATTTTAAATGTTTATTTTTATTTATTACTAAAAGTATTGTCATAATATAACATCATTTATTTTTGTCGTTTTGTTTCTATTGAAGATTTCTTTCTATTTGCCTAGGATTTAAATAGGTCAAATAATTTTGGAAATAGTTTGTGCTTGAAAATATTTTCTTTTAATTTTCTTTTTTGTTGTTTTGAAAATTTCATTCTATTTACATAGGAATCTCATAGAAAAAATAATTTTAGGAATAGTTTGTGCTTTGATAATGAAAAATACTTTATTTTGTCATTAATTTTCAAAAAAGAAAAGTGTTTTATACTATCACGATCATTAAAATTAGAATTATTTATGGTAATGCATTCATAAATATTAGTTCATGTACCTATTTTTTGTTTTATTTAATTGGAGAACAAATAGATTTTATTAAATTCACGTCAATGGCAAAAAGAAAAAAAGATAATTTTGAAATTAGATATGTTAGAACTATTAGTAAATGTATGAAAGCATTATTATAAAATAATGAATTAATAATTATTACATTAAACTATAATTTTAGATAAGTATAAGTTTCTAGGAAGAAGTTTGATTTAATAAGACTCAGCTCATGATGTAATTTGAGAAGAAATAGGATTTAATTATTTTATATAAACAATACTCATATTTATCTATTTTTTGTTTTATTTAATTGTAGAAGAAATAGGATATATTAGATTCACGTCAATTGTAAAAAAAGATAAAAAGATAACATCTAAATTATATATTTAAGAAGTATTATTAAAATGTATGAAATCATTATCATGAATTAAGAATTATTACATTAAGCTATAATTTCTAATAATTAATTTTGGGTCATATCACAAACTATGCTTATTTTTAGTCATTAATGTTTACATTATTTAATTTATCATTAATGTTTATATTAAAATAATGTAATGTTTTTATTGTATAATTAAAATCCTTTGGTTAGATTCGTTGGGAATTATCACGTAAATAATGTTTACATTATTTGATTTATAATTAATGTTTATATTAAATTAATGTAATGTTTTTATTGTATAATTAAAATTCTTTGTTTAGATATTTTGGGAATTATCATTTAAATAATAGTAGTTGTTATCTATTTTTATTTTTATTTAGTTAAGTATCAGAGAAGAAATTTGATTTAATAGGACTCGTGGTAATAATTAAAAGAAGTGCTATCGAAATCAATTATATGTATACTTATCTATTTTACTAATTAATGTAGATTTAATACAAGTTAATACTTATCTAATTTTTTAACGTCCAATATATTTACTAGTAAACTTAATAGTTCAATACAAATACTAAAAAAAACTCTTTGTTAATATAATTATTTACTTTATTAATATTCAATATAAGTAGACGTCTAATTGTTGTTTATCTTGTTTAGTTAGTTGACATTTCTATCTTGTTCAATTAATTAAAGTCTACTATTAATTTATTAATATACATATAATTTAAATAGATGAATATGTGAAATTAAAGATTATAGAGAAGGACATTTTAGGTATGTGAAATTAAAAAACACTTAAAGTAGTCATGCTTTTAATAGTAGTATATAGATATAAATTTTATCATTTCTTTTACTTTTGGATCACCAATGAATTAAAAGCACATGCCTTAGGCATCCAATAGAAAAGCGGTTTCAAGGCGACAGTGGGGAAACCTTGGTAAATATTTAAACCAATGCTTATTCTCACAACCTTAGTGCATATTTAAACTAATG
This sequence comes from Buxus sempervirens, assembly GCA_947561395.2. Lineage (NCBI taxonomy): Eukaryota > Viridiplantae > Streptophyta > Magnoliopsida > Buxales > Buxaceae > Buxus > Buxus sempervirens. The sequence continues at coordinate 33,923,236 of OX387190.1, forward strand.
CTTCATCTCACAATTCTCATCTTTGCTATCAATTTGGCTCCTTACATTTTGTTTGATACCCCAATAACAAACAAAAATATAAACTATATTAGCAGTTTCAAGGCGTCAGTCTATTGCTCACGTCTCTTGGCGATGATTTAGAATCTAAAGCCCTATGTCTATTGCTTTGAAAACCTCATGTCTTTTTGGCTATTGATTCAAAAAGAAAACTGAGAAGCCCTATGTTTTGAAATAGAGAAGGTAGGATTTCTATTTAAAATATTGACTCTACTAAACATAAAAACTCAATACGACAATAAGAACTCAATACAGCAATAGTAAAGTGTGTTTTTATTGAAAAAAAAACCAATATATATTCTCAATACATCAATAATAAAGTGTGTTTTTATTAGAAAAAAACCTTATTGAAGTAATTGTTGGAGAAGAGTTGTAATGTGATAGGATTTTATTGGAGAAAGACTCTACACGAAAATAATAATGAATTTTAGATATTTAATTGATATTAAATATGTGGGATTAAAAATTATTGGTAAGGACATTTTAGGCATATGATAATTAAAAACTCTTAAGGTAGTTCGTGCTTTAACAGTAGTATAGATATATATATCATATACAAAAAAATATAATTTATTATTAATCCAAATATTCTATTTGAAAAAACATTTATATTTTCAGATGGTATAGTCGGGTCAGCCGAGTGCCCGGTAATCAACTTGATAGGCTTAGAACTTAGAAGCGAGTTTAGTATAGGTTCAAGTTCAACCCGAACCGTACCAAACCTATCGCTTCCCCTGCGCTTCTTGGTGTGGTGCACTCCGAGCGAGACCTGTTGCGGCTTATTCTCTTCACGATCTGCTTCATCATCATGCTTACAGCGTTGAGACACATGTGGTTTCCCCAAAGCCGGGAGCGCAGAGGCTTCTTCGGAGTGAAAGGCAGTGCAACTACAAGCTTAACCCTTCTCGCTCTCTACTTTTCTCACCAGATGATTGATAATGGCTTCTAAGCTACAATCAGCGACCTTCACATGGTTGTTTCTGTTGACCATTCTGCTGCTCTACCTCTACTCCTCCATTCTTCCACTATACTCCACCTCCTCAACCCATTTGCAATTCCCAGAATCCTCCTCTTTTACAGAATCCCTGAAGCACCCGTCCAATCCGACTAACCGTTCTCCTCCTTGCGATTTCTTCAAGGGTCGCTGGGTTCGGGATCCTGACTACAGACCTATCTATGATGAGAGCTGCCCCTTTCACCGTAATGCTTGGAATTGCTTGAAGAACAAGAGGGAGAACATGAACAAGATCAATTCATGGAGATGGGTGCCTGATAATTGTGCCACTCCTAAGATTGACCCATTTGGGTTTTTGGGGTTGATGAGGAATAAGAGAATTGGGTTTGTTGGTGACTCTTTGAATGAGAATTTCTTGGTGTCTTTTTTGTGCATTCTTCGGGTAGCGGATAGAGGGGCGAAGAAGTGGAAGAGAAAGGGGGCCTGGAGAGGAGCATTCTTCCCCAAATTCAACGTCACAGTCGCCTACCATCGGGCTGTATTGCTAGCGAAATACAAGTAAGCAAATTGGTTTTCTCTTTGTTGCTAGTTGAATTTCATTTTTTATTTCTCGATTTTGTCTCGAAGTTCTCTCTCTTAGTTACCTCGATCCACATTCATGCTTTCTATGGAATCGATAGGAATTAATCTTAAAGGACAATTGTCTTTTATTTCCGCTGAATGAATGGAATGCTCCATTCGTTCAAAAACTTTTTAAAAAGTAAAACGGAAAGAAGGGTGAAACAAAAATTGCATCATACTCTTGAAATTGAAGCAAACCGCGATCGCATAATCTGTGCAAGAGGGGCACTGATATTTGTATTGAGTTATGTACCTCGGGTAGGTGGTAATACAGTATTTGTCTTTTAAAAGAGGTCATGAAATTTGGGAATGAGGTCAATCTGAACCAACTGATATGTTGTTCAGCCGTAAGTGCTTTTTGAAATTTAAGTCTGAGGTTCACAATATACACATTTTATAAAGTAGACTTCTTTTTTATAATTCTTGTTTGTGTAGAAAATTGTGGAATAATGGAGGAATTCAAGAACTCAGTTAGGTTCTTGGACTGAGATGAGAGAGAAGAAGAATAGAATTCTCATTTACTGTTTTCAAAATTGTATTACAGGGCTTTATTTATATACATCAAAATCTTGCATAACCGAACTAATTAACTCAACTAAAACCAGTTGGTAGTTTTCCCTTCAACAGAATCTGTGAAGACACTGTAACTGTTTATGGTTAGACTTCAAAACAGTCCATCTAATGGCTTTAACCGTGGACTGTCTTTGTTATGTAATTCTCAACACTCCCCCTCAAGATTGAGTGTGAATATTGATGACACCCATCTTGGGAAGAATAATGGCAAAAGAATTGTACCCAAGAGCTTTGGTAAAGATGTCTACAACCTGCTGTTGTGAGGGAACATGAATAGTCCTGATAACACCAGCTTGTAATTTTTCCCTTACTATGTGACAGTCAATTTCAATATGCTTTGATCTCTCATGGAACACTGGATTCGCAGCAATGTGTAGGACGGCTTGATTATCACAAAAAACTAATCTTAGGATGTACAACTCCAAGATCCTTTAGCAGTGATAAGAGCCAAGTAATTTCGCAAACTGTTGAGGCCATTGACCTGTATTCAGCTTCAGCTGATGACCTTGAGACAGTCCTTTGTTTCTTGGATTTCCATGATACTAATGAGTTTCCTAAGAAAATGCAGTACCCAGTTACTGATCTTTTGGTTTCCTTGCATCCTGCCCAATCTGAATCACAAAAAGCCTTTAAATGCAGTGGAAGAGGCTGAGAAGAGTAGTCCCTGTTCAAGGATCTGTTTGAGGTACCTCAACACTCTGTAGGCTGCTGTTAAGTGCGGTTGGCGAGGTTTATCCATAAACTGACTCAAAACTGGAACTGAATATGAGATGTCGGGTATTGTAATGGTAAGGTATAGTTGTTTTCCAACCAATCTCCTGTATACTATTGCGTCCTCCAGTAGGTCTCCTTCTGTAGAAGTGAGCTTCAAATTTTGTTCCATGGGGAACTTTGTAGGTTTTGACCCAATGTAACCAGTATCTTTCAATGTCTAAGACATATTTTCTTTGAAAAATGGAGATCACTTGTTTAGATCTAGCAACCTCAATCCCCAAAAAATACTTTAAGGTTCCAAGGTCCTTAATTTTGAATCTATCATGTAGGAATGTTTTCAAGGCCAAAATGGCTTCTGGGTCATTTCCAGCTACAACTATATCATCTACATATACTAGCATTGCAGTATATGAGTTTCCATTCTCTTTGGTGAAGAGGGAGTAGTCTGCCAAGGATTGTTGATACCCAAACTCTATCAAGGAAGAGGATAGTTTGTAGTACCATTGTCGAGAGGCTTGCTTGAGCCCATACAATAATTTGTTAAGCTTACAAACCACATTCTCCCCCTTGCTACCAAAACCAGGTGGCACTTTCATATATACTTCCTCGTCTAAGTCTCCATGCAAGAAGGCATTGTTCACATCTAACTCATGTAAATGATACCCTTTGATAGCAGCAAGGGCTAGTAGACATCTAACACTCACCATCTTTGCCACGGGTGAAAACGTTTCATTGTAGTCCAAGCCTTCCCTTTGTGTGTATCCTTTTGCCACAAGTCTTGCCTTCCTTCTCTCTATTGTACCATCTGAATTATACTTCATCTTATATACCCATTTATTCCGAATAGGAACTTTCCCAGGTGGTAACTTGGTTAGAGTCCAAGTGTTGTTTTCCTCAAGTGCTCTTATTTCAGCTGCCATTGCTTCTTGCCATAGAGGTTGGGTGACGGCTTCTGAATAGGATTTTGGTTCAGTAAGTGAAGTAATTGAAGATACATAGGCCCGATGAGTGGAGGACAGCTTGTCAATAGAAAGATAAGGACTGATGTCATGTGGTTTTCCTGGGCCAACAACTGCTAGGGAATCTGGTTGATTTGTTTGAGCATACATGGAGCACTGATAGTCTTGGAGATAAGGAGGTGGTCTGCTTTGTCTTGTAGACCTATGATGTGGAGGGTTAGAGAAAGATGAATTGTTTTGTTGAGTGGATGCAATTGGGTTATTGGTTGTAATGGGATCATTGGAGACTGCAATAGGGAGGACTGATTTTGATGGATTGTTGGTGCTTGTGAGTTCTGAGAACAAATGAGTATAAGCTTCAGGTTTGTTGAAGGGAAAGGTTGATTCATGGAAAATTACATCTCTGGATATGAAGACTTTCTGGGTATGTAGATCATACAATTTGTATCCTTTCATTGCATGAGGATAACCGATAAACAAACAGGGCCTTGCTCTGGGATCAAACTTTGATCTTCCTAGGGGGATGGTGGAAGCAAAACACAAGCAGCCAAAAACCTTAAGATGAGAGTAAATGGGTGCCTCGTGTTATTGGAGTTCATAGGGTGATTTATTGTTTAGATTTGGGGTTGGTATTCTGTTGATAATATGGGTGGCAGTCAAAACACATTCCCCCCAAAATTTCAATGGTAGGGATGCTTGAAATCTGAGTGACCTGGCTACATTCAAGCGATGTTTACAACACCATTTTGTTGGGGAGTGTGCACACAACTTTTCTGGTGTATGGTGCCCTTGGAGCTGTAGAAGTCAGGCATCCAGAATTCTATTCCATTATCAGTCCGGATGTATTTGATTTTGGTGTTGAATTGAGTTTCAACCAATGAAAAGAAAGCTTGGAGAAAACATCTAGTCTGAGATTTAGATTGAAGTAAGTAAACCTAAGTACAGCAAGTGTAATCATCCACAATAGTAAGGAAGTACTGTGCACCATCTAGGGACTTGACAGAGAAGGGTCCCCATAAGTCACAATGAACAAGGTGGAAAGCTTTGACAGATCTGTTCATACAGGTGGGAAATGGTAGTCTTTGCTTTTTGGCAATAGGACAAACAGTAAAATCATTGGAAATTTCAAATTTTACTTCAGGTACATTTTTGCAAATCAAATCAAATCTGGAATCTGATAAGTGGCATAATCTATAATGCCAAATGTTAAAATTTGTGTTGCTGACTGAGGAAGCAGATGAATGAACAGCTAGTAGAGTTGCTGGTTTTCTCAACAAGTGAAAAAGTCCTGATCTCTCTTCAGCCAATCCAATCGTCCTCCATGTCCGAAGGCCCTCGATGAAGCAAAATTTTCCTAGGAAAATCAGGCAACAATGTAGGGTTTTCAGGAGTTTGCTAGCAGATATGAGATTGAAATTGAAGGAGGGAACAACAAGAACATCAGTTAAGACTAAATTTGCAGAGATACGAATGGTGCCAATATGTGTGACGGGGACTGATACACCATTTGGGAGCTTTACAGAGGTTGTGATGGATGAGGTGATGGACTGTATTTACCATATGGTCTGTCGCACCAGTGTCAATTATCCAAGTGGCATTAGACTGTAAGGTGGAATTATCATAACCAGTAGATGACAGAGATGTTGGTGTACCTGCCATATTGATGAACAGGTGATCTTGAGGAGTGTTGCCAATAACTGGTGCAGCAGTAGGTTGTGCTTGTCCCTTTGATGGTGATTGCATGATGGCCAGTAGTTGCCTGAACTGATCTTGTGTAAAAGGTAGCTCACCTTGCTTTTCTGCATTGACTGCCATTGCTACTTGATTTGCTGCTCCATTTTGCCCTTTGGGTTTTGATTTATAACCAATTGGGTAGCCATGTAACTTGTAACATTTTTCCATAGACCCACAATCCCACAATGTGAGCAAGTTGGTTTGTCCTTCTTTTCAAAGCTTTGTTTTATCCCTTCTTTCACATGAGTCTTGCTTAACATGGCACTAGGGTCACTGGTAATCATTGACAGGGAATTGATCTCTCTCTGTCTTTCTTCTTGAATGACTAAGGCAAACACTTTGTTAAGAGGAGGAAGGGGATTGGTTAATAAGATCTGTCCTCTCACATGAGTGAATGATTCATTGAGCCCCATCAGAAATTTCATTACATAATCTTGGTTTTGATAATCTGCCAAGATCTTTAATGCATTGCTAGACACATCAGGAATTGGTCTGTAATTCATTAGCTCATACCAGAGAGACTTTAATTGAGTGAAGTAGTCACTAACAGTCATCTGCCCTTGTGACAAAGTTGAAATTGATTTTTGGAGTTGAAAAATTCTAGGGGCATTAGTTTGGCAGAATCGATCTTCAAGATCGAGCCACATATCTCTAGCTGATTTCACATACAAAACACTTGAAGAGATCTCCTTAGATAAAGAATTCAGAATCCATGAGTTTACCATATTATTCCCACGTTTCCAGGCACTGTAGTTTGGGTCGTTTACATCAGGTTTGGGTAATGATCCGTCCACGAACCTTAGTTTGTTCTTTGTGCTCAATACTATGGTGATTGCCCTGCTCCAGGCTTGATAGTTATCTCTGGTCAGAATTTGGCTAACCAATTGCATGCTCAGGCTGTCACTGTTGTGAATGAAGTATGGATTGAAGGTAGGCTCAGCAGAGGAAGAGGAAGATGATGAATGAGGAGCTTGGGAAGCCACGAGAGTTCCCTAATGCTCTGATACCATGTAAAAAATTGTGGAATAATGGAGGAATTCAAGAACTCGGTTAGGTTCTTGGACTGAGATGAGAGAGACAAAGAATAGAATTCTCATTTACTGTTTTCAAAATTGTATTACAGGGCTTTATTTATATACATCAAGATCTTGCATAACCGAACTAACTAACTCAACTAAAACCAGTTGTTAGTTTTCCCTGCAACAGAATCTGTTAAGACACTGTAACTGTTTATGGTTAGACTTCAAAACAGTCCATCTAATTGCTTTAACTGTGGACTGTCTTTGTTACGTAATTCTCAACAGTTTGCAACAACAATAAGCTATAGATGAGATCTGCAGACTGCAGCACAAATCCTGGTTTGTCAAAACCATTTCTTTCGTTGATTATATATATATATATATATATATATAATTTTTTTATCAACTCCGCGTCAATCTTCTTTTTTCTTTTTTGTTCATCTGGCCCTCTTGGGTACTTCAGTATGCATGTCCTTGCACCTCCTCACAGCCATCTACCTAAGTCCTAACTATCTTGACTTGCTTGAATTGTGTCCTATCTGGGCTTTTTTGTATCATTTGAACCTTGAAACTTCTTAGGTTTGATATCTTAATTATTTTAGAAAAAGACATATAAATGAGCTTATCTTTGCATCTAAATGAGCTTTGTTGGAAGCATTCAAAATTTTCATGAGTTTTCAACACATCTAAGACTTTTACGGCATTTCCGGGCATATCAAATGTTTATCTCAGTACATTTTGAACAACTAATTCACTACCTTGATATGATATTCTGAACCATGTTGTTGATACATGATCAAAGGCACTCATTCCATTCTGTAGCTAGTCCTATTTGCTGAACCAATAATCCTTCACCAAGATTTGCCCTTTGAATCTGGGTATTTCCTTTATATAATTAGCTCAAGAGGTCACTAAATAGTCTTTCACAGTACCCTTATTCCACTGAACCTAAGGAGTTATCAAGGGCTTGAAGGTCTGTATTCAACTGGTTTTAGGTTTTTTACTTTTTTTCTTGGAGGTGAATGACCTTCAGACTTTGCGGATGTCAAAACAAAGCTGAAGATTGGTAGAACTTCCATAATGCAGACATGGTTCTATCTATTCAGGCTTTCCCCATGTATATTCCCTAATCTAGCTGGACCAAGTATTTATTAAGTATTGTGACTAAATATGAGGACTGTTGATCACTGATAAAGTCGGTAAGCTCTTTTGGAAAATATTAGGAGATAATTATGTTATCTTGTTGTTATTATATAGACTATTTATACATTCCTATGTTTGATATTGTTCTTGCCGAGATTTGACTGTGTCTGTGTGGAGCTTAGCTGTTCATGGGGTACAGGGGTCATAACACTTAAGGGGGTTGGGATGAATCTTCTTTCAATATGCTGGATGTCATTTGGTGGGTTGAAGAGTGCCTGTTCATATGGCTTTCATATGTTAACTTTTTTTATCCTATTAATACAAACTTCATTTATCTTTAAAAAAAATAAAAATTAGACTGTATCTGTTCAGGTTAGTCTAATGTTAGATGTAGGATGGAGATTGGTGAACTAGTCATCACAATATCATTAAGATGGAGAATTTTAGTGCAAGGTATATTATTTTCTCTCCTTCTATAACGTGCCTCGAGATTCCTCTAAAATCTCTTTATTTTATGATATTATTCCTGTAGGAACAAATTCAAAATGCCTTATTTCAATGGAGTCAACAACATGAATTCTGATACACCTCTGGTTTATCTAAAAAACATATCTCAAGTCAGATTATGCAAACTTCAATTATTTCTGACTAAATCCATCCAGGTCCTTTTAAGCCTTCCCTTTGCCTTTTTAGATCACTTAATATGCATCCCTTCACCTACTCACAGGCACCTTCATAGGTCTCTACTTTGCATGCTTAAATCATCTTAGCCTGATTTCCTTTATCTTATCTTCTTTAAGGCTAGTTAAGCTTCAGATAAGTTTATTCCTTAATCCTTACCTAATACATCCTATTTTTTCCACACATGCATCTCAAATTCCTTATTTCAATAGCATCCATCTTATAAATATATACCTTTATTGTCGCCCAAATTTCCGCTACACAAATTATAAAAGACCTAATAGTTGCCTTGTAAAATAAGTTTGTTTTGGCTGATAGGGATCCGTTGATGATCTAATAGTCTGGAAGTGCCTAAGCCAATAACATTGTGCAGGAAAACAACTAGGTGTCTCAAAACAGTAGTAAGATGACAAAGTCATGAGTTATAATTGGGATTAAAACCTGACCATAGATCTTAGCCATTTATGTACTGATCTACTTAAATCACTGTTTGCATAAGCGTATAGAAATGAAACAATTATTTTGTGCACAAGTTCGTATGTTCATTCTTCCATGCATTGAAGTCAATTATTGATAATCTCATGAGGTTGTTAGGAAGCTGATATTAGTGGAAGAAACAAATAATTGAAAGTAATGAGACAACCTACTAGTAATGTGGATGGACCAGCTGGATGATCAATTGTGAATTAGTTGATTAAGAAAACAAGTGCTCAATGTTCGGCCAGGCCCTGCTTCCTCATCGATGAGGTTTTAGTCTTGTTACAATATCTTGCATAAAGAGAAGATTTATAAAGCCTTTTTTCTGATTGGATACTTACTTTGATGGTTTTCAGTGAAAATTTTTCAGGCTAGCTGATACTTGTTTTAGGTTGTGCAACATAGTTCAAGTTCTGATTGGTCTTAATTTGATATTAACTTTGCGGCTTTGTAAATTTTGAATATAGCAAACTGACATGCTCTTAACTGATTATGTAAAGGTGGCAGCCTGCAAAACAGACAAATTTCTCGGATCAAGATGGATTGAAGGGAATTTATCGAGTAGATGTTGATATTCCTGCAGAGGATTGGGCTTACATTACTAAATTTTATGATGTCCTAGTTTTCAATACCGGGCACTGGTAATAAATCTCCTCCTTCAGCTATATTTTGGTTAAGAATTTACTTGCTGAAATGTTTTATCCTACCCATTATTCTTGCAACTCAGTTGTGCTGAGGACCAATCATGAGACGCTCGTTGTACCTTCATTACCAACCAAAACAAATAAAGATCAAAATAATCTATTGGTGTACTAGCATGTGCTGCATTGCATCTGCACTGTTTCCCATCTCATTTAAACCCTTAAGAATTTCATGAGTCATACAGCCACCAAAATCTTAGACTTGTTTTATTAATCGATTTTTTGTCTGCTGCACTGTTAAGAGCTTTATGGACACATCTTAATACATGAATTGGACTGATATTGATTTTTTTATGTTGGTTTTGTTTAGGTGGGGCTTCGATAAATTCCCAAAAGAGACACCTCTTGTTTTCTATAGGAAAGGCCAGCCAATACTTCCTCCCCTAGGAATACTTGATGGACTAAAAACTGTCCTCGAGAGTATGGTATCTCACATACAGAGAGAAGTGCCTAGTGGGACCCTCAAGTTCTGGCGATTGCAGTCTCCAAGACATTTTTATGGTGGTGACTGGAATCAGAATGGTAGTTGCCTGTTTGATAAGCCGCTTGAGGAATCACAGGTATGAAATCATCACGGCTCCTGATGGTTTTATGTTTCAAACCATTTGTTGATGCTATTTTATTTTTGTCAGAGAAATCTGTACTCATATCTGGACAGCTCGACACATGGTTTGATTCCAGGAACAAAGGAGCGAACAAAGAAGCTAGACTGGTGAATTATCTGGTTGAAGAGGCTTTAAAAGACACTGATATTGGGTTGCTTAATTTGACCCATTTGAGTGAGTTCAGGGCAGATGCCCATCCAGCAATTTGGTTAGGAAAGAAAGATGCTGTGGAAGTCTGGGGTCAAGACTGTATGCACTGGTGTCTGCCTGGTGTTCCAGACACATGGGTTGACATATTGTCGGCATTGATTCACTACAACTTGGAAACTGTGTGATGAATGGTGGAACAATAAGTGATCAAGCTGCTATTAGGTTTCCTTTTTGCATGTATTTATGGATTCTTAAGTCACAGAATAGGCCTTTCCATGAGAAGTTGGTTCTTTCAAGGTGTAAGGTAGAACCATGAGAAAGTCAGTTTTGCTTAGAGAGTTTAATGAAAGCAGAAGCATATTAATGGAAACTGCTCCAGTTTTTAGTTTACATGACAGTACCATTCCTGGTATCTTTTATCAGATGAGAAACTATGTATATTCGAAACAAATTTCCAGTTCTTTCATTCAATGAAATTTTATTCATTTGATGTATTATAGTGGAAATTTTATTCATTTGATGTATTATAGTGGGTAAGGGTGAATTGGATTGCTGAAATATGCCCCTCTTTCGTCTAAACTGACTAGTACTGTTAGTGGAAGGATTTCTTCATTCGAAAAGCCATTTTCTTGAAATTAAAATAAAAATAATTTTTTTTTTCTTTTTCATTTTTTGCTTTCCCATCTTTTGGAAGCAACTTCCTTGTTTTATGCTTAAAGTTATTCATGTTTACTGGCTACAAATTACCTGCTTTAGCTTGCTGCGAAAATGGTATAAATTTCATTATTCTTTTCAGGTGGAGTAGGGTCTCATGAAACAAAACCTTTGACATCCAAATCAACTGGGTATTTGATGTTCCAGCTTTGATCAACCTCTTATTGGAGAAAGTTTTGAAGATTTGCCATCTTAAGTTGGACATCTGTAAGTCAAAACAATGATATTGCATTCTGAAGTCATGACTTGGTATGAGACCATTATCCTTTTGGTCTGGTGATATCCATTTAGCCATCAATAACATGCTATCCATCCAGGTGCTTTGCCAGTTGGTCAGGTGCATCTCACTGATTTCTTCTACTTGTGAGTTTTGAAATGACTCTTCCTAGTGATTGTGCCTTTTGAATCTTTCTGTGACAAGCATGACATTGTTACTTTTACTACTGTCATGCATCTGATGGAGTTTTTTCCACTAACATTGTTGATGATGAAATAATTTCTTATTTTGGTTAATTCTAAAGTAAGTGCATGTTGCATGTTGCGTGTTTCATCATGAGCAATGATGCTAAATTGTCCTAATTATAGACGAAATCTAAATAAGTGCATGCACCACCACGAGCAATGATACCGAAATGATCCCATTTGACTTTATTATGGTTATATAGATTAACTCAATTTATTTCAAAAGAAATATTATTCTGCATCGTACATAATGGGCATGTTTTCTTGGTTTCAATCATTTATGTTATATAGTGTTTGACTCTCGTTCAAACAATCCTGAACTTCTCATTCCTTTCCCTCTTTATGTCAAGACTCAAGAGTACAGCTTTTACAACCCAAATTCAAAGTGCTTTTACTTTGTGTTTATCTTTACGTACTCTGGGTGACGTGATGCTTATGAAAGTTAAAAGAGATGAAATCGATCCAATTGATTTGTTGTGTCCTTTTTGCTCTTTTGGATCCTTCAACCAATATTCATTCACCGCTGTGTTAGCTCAAAGTTTTATGGTTGGCCACCCAGCTAAAGATACGCCGAGGAGATTGTTGTGGCCCTAGGCCTGAGTTTTATAACCCTTGGTCCCACTACCCCCATTTTGTTCTTTATAGTTGCCAATTTAGTACTTTTCACTGGTTAGAAGTTTGTCTATGGAAACTGAAATTTTCTTTGATTTGGAATTTTAATATGATGATTACAACTTGATACCTGCATTTTATAATTTTTTCCTTTATTATGATACCTCCCTATGTTTGTGGTTACGGGCGAGAACTGTAACGACCCAACCTTACAAGATATTGTCCACCTTGAACGTAAGTCTGCATGGTTTTGTCTTCAAAAAGTATCTCACTAAGTTAAGTGTTCTTCCTGACTCTTATACCTTATTAGGATTTCATCCATTTTGGTTATGGGATCAGGATGTCACAAGAACCTTTAAATATGGAGCCCGAAAAAATGCTACTAATCTTCAAATGTAGGGAATATAGAACGCTTGCATACAATGTGTATAGCCATAACATGGGGGACGTTTGTCACCTTCTTTGCCGACGTATGTTACAAGTCTATCAAGTGTGAGATGTCAATCTGATCAGATCACTTCCTGTGGTGACTTTATCTGCAGCCCTTAAGTGAAGCCTCCACAGGATGCAAACACATGTCCTGTGACTGAAAACTGTTAGTTACGTGTTTGCATCCTATGGAGGTTTCTTCACTTTAAGCGTTACAAATAAAACCACCATAGGAAGTGAATTGCAATCCGATCACTTGATTTAAAATTGACCTCAAAAAGAGCCCATTAGAAGAGTCCGTTTCGTCTGCTAAGAATAGTGCTTTGTGACGAAGACCCTCCAGTTTTGGCAATCCAGACCACCCCGTGCCCTGTGTGCACCACGTTATTCGACCTTGCCTACTTCAGTTGAAGTGGTCTATTTCAGGCGTGCTCTGGATGGAAGAAAGCCTGTTTGGGTATAAAACCAAAAGGGTAACGTCAGATCTTATCTACTTGGTTTGGTAAGATTTGGTATCCCTTAAAGACAATAGCCTTTTGGCTACCTATACAGCTCATAAACTACTTATTTGGCAAAATTTTGTTGATATCCCAAGTGAAGTATCTTTTCACTTCTTGGGTTACAATAAGTCACAGAAACAAAACAGTGAAATAAAAATAATATAGCAGATAACATATAAGTAACCAGCACAAAATCTGAAACAAACGGTATTGTCAAATCCAACTCTACCAAAATTGTTAGCACATTAGGAATTGGTTTTGGAAAATACACTAAAATCCAAAATCAAATCACTAAAATCCAAAATCAAATCAGGCAGAGAGCATTTTTCTGGATTTTTATTTCTCATGCCGCGGGCTGTTTTCGTAAATATATTCGAAGTTATGGTTATTTCCTAAATGGACGGCATCAACGACTCGCCGCTAAGTCCAAAATCGAGCCCTAAAGATCTGTAGTCTCTTCTCTTGTGCCTTAATGGTTCCGCTTAGCTGTTGCTGTTGCCTTCATATTCTTTCCTCTTATATTTCAGTTCCAGTTGGTTTCTTTACTGTGTAACCCATTTCATATTAATCTCGGCTCAAAAAATCTTGATTTCTCACAAAAGAGAGTGAAAACCATCCATTCAATCGGAAACCTCAAATGGCATTGAGGGCTCCTATCTGTAATACCCGCTTCCTTCCACGACCTCTCAGATTTCAAGTCCCTCCATTTTCCTTCGTAACCCCCCAGAAAACCAGAGACAAAACCCATCTCTTGTGCAGCCTCAGCACCAATGATGCAGAACTTGCTGCGGACTTAGCCGCAGAGGTTGAAAAGCTAAACGCGCCTTTACTGCAGAGAAAGGAAGCCATGAAGAAGAGCAGGGAACTCCTTTTTTCAGATTTCTGTCAATACCATGGTCAGAAAGCAGAGGAAATGGAGAAGAAATGGCGAAAGATGGACGATGAAGAGAAGTGGGGTTTGGTAAAAGGATTTGTCTCTGACTGGGGTGTCAGTTTCCATCCCTTATCTTCAAGGTCTGTTAAAGAATTGCTGGAAGAACACTTGGGTGAAGAAAACCCGTCATCCAATTCCTCTCCTCTTACCTTGAATAATTTAAAAAGAGTGATGGGATTCTCACCAAACAATCTACCGTGACAAAGGAGGCATCTGGGCTTTCTGGGAGGTTGTAGTTTTTATTGTTTGAGTATCTATTTTTCCCAAGTGCTTCGTCTTTTTAGATTTGTACATTGTCTCTTTTATCATGAAGTTGGAGTGGTTAGTGTTGTCTTGCGCTTTTTTGTCATTATAAATTCATAAAGAGAGAGTTGAGTGGAGAAATTTTCTACTCAAAGTTATAATCTTTAATGGCACCATCTACTCCGATCATAAATCTATTGACTAAAAAAAGATGCCCCAAATGATTGTGCCATAGAAGTCAATGTGTCATGACGAAGTTCATTCTTGTAAGCAACATCAATCAAACCTAAAATTATATCTAATACAACCAACATTCCAAGATAGTAACACCTTGAAACAATGACGCCTGATTCTTAAACTGAAATCTCAGTTCGTGAATTGTGATGCATGGTGGCATTGAAAATCTAATAATCAATAGAAATTATGTTAGGGTATCTGAACTTTACATTCTTGTTGCAACGGTGTTCAATTGAGTTTAAGGGGAATATTTCTCTAAAGCTTGCTGGTTTGTTTCTCTTCTTAAGCTCTCTGTCTCCAAGTTTTTCAGTGTCTCAGCCCTTCATAACCCTTTTAGAATATTTCTCTCAAGGGTATGTTTTCTTGGACAAAAATGCTATAACTTTCTTTACCATGCTATAGTCTCTGATGTCTTACCCACCACCTTGTAGCCTCTTTTAGTTCTGAAAATTCTTAAGACGCTCTTGTAAATAAAGCCAAATGACATATTTTGATTAACAGCAGATAGAAAAAACATGATAAAGAATTCCAACTCCATCGATTGAGGGCTACTAGGATAGGATCCTAGTTGGGCACAACATGCCAGACAACAATAGACCCAACTAGGAAGGTATGACAGTAACCATTTACATAAATTAATCAAGTTTTACTTGGATCACTCACATCAATATAAACGAAAACTACATCTTATTTGTTTATGTTAGGCAGGCAAAGTGAGTTTGGACAAGATCAAAATCTTGTTACATCTCTTTCACAAGTGGAGGTGGTCCTCATAAGCTCGCCCACCAAACATGACTTGTTTCTAAGAGATTGCTAATCTATTAATTAGACTGAGCTCAGATATCAATACTAGCTTATGAAGTAATCGAAGCAGACAGTTCACAGGTGTACATCCAATTTAAGTTCTCGACTGATTGTAATTGTGATGGATGGAGCATTGCTTTACTGAATTAATGTCAGTAAAAAGGACATGATTCACTCAAACTCCTAACTTAACTGCCTCTACTGATATGTATTCTACAAAAGTTTTCAATTTCGATTTTGATGGGCATGCTGATCCTTGAAAAAATCGGCACGTCATCGGCATGCCACTGGCGTGCCGACGAAACACTAGAAAAATCAAAAGGCAAAAAACTGGGAAAAAAATTTGATTTTTTTTTATTCTGTCAAAATTTTGCCAACAAGACGCTCCGTTTCACCGACACACCGCAAAAAATAGCTGATGTAAATTTAAAAAAAGCACTTTTTTTCTCTTTATCGCCTGTTTCGCTTGTTTCGGCCTATTTCGCTCGGCACACCACAAAAAATCAGTCGATTTTCAAGTAAGTGATTTTTTTGTATCGAAATGCATCAATACTTGAAAAAAAGCTATTTTTCGCGGAAACTGAAAACGCTGATTCTACAAACTTAAAGGAAGAGTCTCTCCAATACATCCCACTGGTGGGACCTGATCCAATGGATTGGTATGTGCAAGCCCCTTGGATGCATGCTACCAATGATAGTAACCATATGATTTGAGATTTTCTCTTTTAGAGTTACATTTGATCCCAAATACCCAACAACTGATGATGCCCTTTTATTTACTTTTATTTATTTTTATCAGATCTCAAACATGACAATTGTTTTATGGAAGAGCCTTCTTTGGCATTTTAACCACCAAAACAAAAAACAAAAAACAAAAGAGAGAGAGAGAGCCTTGTTTGGCTGTCTTTGAAAATGACAAACATTATTAAAACTTTTGGTGTGCAGCCCTTTAACATCCATTCATCTGTGGCCATCACATATCAACAAAAAAATTGGATTACAAATCCTGCCAGAATCCTCACTCTATATATATATATATATACACACAAACACACATTATGGTTGTTAGGGATTCTAGCAGTTACTAGTTATGGACATGTGCCGCCTACCAAAAAAAAAGTTATGGACATGTGCCCCAATAATGGCAACATCTCAAACACCAGCCGGAGGGAAAACTTTTGTTATCGATAATGGCATTGAAGACTTATTCAAAGGCACTGATCCTTGAGATTCGTCTCTTGCTAGTTATCCATGTGACCATACCGATTATTAATGGCAGTTTGAACGAATATGCCTAAGACCAACTGCTAATCACATATAAACAAGGCCTGAATAATGAGTTCCCAACTTCTTTGATATTTTAGAATAAATAATCTGGATTTGGCTAGCCTGAATTAAGAAAACTGATGAAGGGTTCTTGCGGATGATTGATTGATTCCATCCCATTTGACAGCGCACCAGTTGGCTTCACTTTCAGGAGTTACAAGGATATTCTTCTTCCTAGACTTCAGTATAATCAAATCTCAGTAATTTGAACCATCTAAAGATTAAGAAATCTTCCTGATTCAACCCACTTGATTATCAATATTCATTTGATTACAAAAAAGAAGAAGAAGAAGAGCAATTGTTTACCAATTGAAGCTGAGCCTCAGGGATCTGATATCTGTCCTCCATATGCAGCTTTATCAACACACATGGTGATTCCTGAGTGCAATTTTATTAATAGTTTTGAGAAGAAGATCATAATTCAAATTATGTCAAGTTGTTTTTTTTTTGTTTTTGTAAATTTCAGGTTTTTAACTCATTAAGAGATGGGGATGTGGATGTCTCATCATATGGGGTGTCCAATTATGTCATGTGCAATGTGGGCAATTCTCAGTTTAAATCATGTTTATTGGGATACCCCCAAATCCCCCCCTCAATCTGAACTTAAAATAAACCCAACCCAAGTGCTTGATCATAACACAGGCAGTACTAATTTTCTATTTCTCTCTTTAGTCAAAAAAAGAAGAAGGTGGGGGGGTTGTTGAAACACCGTTTAATTTGGTCATACTCTAGAACCCTTTTTTACAATATAAAACTATTTTTAGGCCCAATCTTTGGATTATTGTTTTCCAAAATCCCCCTTTTGGACTCTCTCTCTCTATCCCTTTATTCCATGGGGTGTGGCCAAAGGCAGATGTATCTGTTCCTTTTTCAGTTTCTCTCATTCAATTCACATATTAAATACTACCAACAACGACCCCACATCAATCATTTTGTTAAAAGAAGAATATAATCATGATGCACTGATGAGACGCACCAGAGTTAGTAGCTGGTGTGACACAAATCTCTCAAATGACTTTGAAGCATCTTACAGTCAAAGGGCAACCAAACCTGGTGAGACAGATTTGAAGACCTTCTGCCCTAAAAAAGTAGAGTACATTAAACATTTTTCTCGAGATCGCATACAAAAGATGAGGGCCAGAGAGGTGGGGTCAGTTCAGTGGGCCACAATTCAATCAAAGGGAGGATGGGCCTAACTTAGTCATTGGATTGGTCCCACCTAATAATGAATCAGGGCATCATGAAGGGGGTCCAAAATATCATCAATTTTTTAATCTTTCCCATGACCCAGTTGGCCACCCGAATCATTCATGATCAAGTATTTCCAAAGAAAAAGAGACCCCCGCCTTTGAAAAACCAACAAATTTAGTTCACCTGTGCTTCCAGGGCCAGAAAGGGACACGCCACGTGGAATTCGGAATGCGTGAACACATCGACAACATGGACATCACACATGGCTTGTTTCTGCCACGTAGGCAGTCAAACCGGTCCGACCGGTAAGATGGTACCAAAAAACGAGTACCTCGGTTATGACGACGACGTTCTGACGAGCACTAAATGCCGTCTGAAGGAAGGTAGGTGGGGACTGGGAGAGCGGAAAAGGAATCTCGTGCCACGTGGAGAGTTACTACGGCCTCAACCGGTAACAGGTAGCATCGCTGGAATCGAGAAACAAGTGGGGGAAAAAGGAAAACATCGTCAAACCGGGAGAAGAAAAAGGTTTTTCGATCCCGGGGATAAGAAAGTGATTTTCTTACGGCGGTCGAGAGTGAGTTCCGAGGAAAGAAGAAGAAAACGACTGAGGAAATAAAAAATTAAGAAAAAGTTTTTTCACTTTGCGTGAAAAAATTGGAAACTGTTTTAAAAAAATTATTGGGGTATGATTAATTTAGTTAGAGGGAGGAGTTGACTGTGGGCTACGACGGGGAACGTCAGCAGATTTGAACGGCGTTAGGCGGTTGCAAGTGGGGGGCACGTGAAACTGTGAATAATCGACTGCACACACTGTTCATACTGTCAAATCATCCGTTCGGGTCAGGACAGGGGACTCCAACTGGGGCCCACTAAGGGATTGGACATCCTAAGAATAAACGGGATGGTTTTAACGGTGTGATGTTGATCTCCAACAGCATCCAACGGTATGGATGTCGGGAAGTGATGGTAAAGCTCCTCACCGTGATTTTAAGTTTTAACTATCACGTCGGGGTGGGTCAATACCGCTTATAACTGCCACGGTTTGGTTCGGTCTTAGGTTAACAATTACAAACCTCGGTTTGATCTTTAAAAATGTTTAAAATAAGGGTTTAAATTCGAATATAGAAAGAGTAACCTCGTGGTTATAATCTCTTATTGTTTTAATTCAGAAGGGCAATAGTTGTATGAAAAAAAAAAAAGAAAAAAAAAATAAAGATCAAAATCTAGAAAAAATATTCCCCTTTTTTCCCTTTATTAATAGTATAGATGGATGCGTAAAGAACTCATCATGTTTTGAGATTGGTGAATGAATCAATTATACCAATTAAGCTAGGATTAAATGATTTCACTAGCCATGATCATAATCAGGCTCAATTAGGCAGATAAAATTGACGCCTCCTGCATTGACGGAATACACACCATTGAAGTACACAATCATCCAACCCCACATATGAGAACGCCACAAGATACGAGAAAACAGACACAAATGGTCAGAAATATCACGCATAAGAAAGGATCTTGGGTCTTGGCGGTGTAAGAAGGGCATGGGCCGAAGCTCGAAAACCAGTCGGTGGCCATAACCCGGATAATATACGAGAGCTGACCGTTGACCTACTACAGTAAATAAATGTACCTCCATCTGTCGGTTACCACGTTAATCTCAAGGTTACCATTTCAATGAAAATAAGTATCGCTTACCCCAAAAGCTTTCTTCTGTATTTCACCGTGATAGAATCATAGAAGAGATGAGTACTGAGTAGTAGATCTGCAGATTGAGATTTTAAATATATTTCCGGAGGTGAGAGCTTTTTGCGTCCCCAGAGATCTTTTTGGGGCTATCGAAAGAGCAATATAGAAGGGCGAGGAAAAGAACACAGAGAGAGAGAGAGAGCAAAGGCGAAGAGAGGGGATAGAAGGAAGAAGCAGAAGAAAAGCAAAAAAGGGTCTTCTTCATCTAATCAGATTCTTGTCTCTTTCTTCTTATAATCAAATTCTATGCTACTCCCTCTCATATATCCGATCCTGCCCTTTTGTCTTCTGTTGCGGCTGAGCGAATACAACAAAACCATTCATTCATCGCTCTATCTCTTCAAGTAAAGAGGAGTGGAGATAATAGAGATTATTGTGCAGAAACAAGGAAGAGAGCATTTCTTTTCTACTTTTCTGAAAGATGGGAACTGGTTGGAGGAGGGCTTTCTGCACATCGATCCCTCGGGATCGAGATACCATTATACCAGAAAAGCACAGCAGCGTGAGTCCTAGTCCCAGCCCCAGAAGCTGCACCAAATTCGGGTTTCTCTCCGGTGGAAGCAACCCATCAACCCCTCGAATGCACAGTACTCAACCTGTTTCTAGCCCAAGCTTGAGATGCCGAACGACGATGGAGACTACACCAACAGCACCACCATCGAACTCTAGCCCGAGATTCCAATGCAAGACCTCTAGTGTCGGTACTACTACTACTACTATTACTGCAACACGAACGAAAAGCCCCAGACTGTTCCAGGCTTCGAACCCCTCGTCTCCTCGATCCCCTTCCAGATTTTCACTGTTCAAGACCACTTTACGTTTCTCAAGAGTAAAAACTCACAAACCTTAACTCTTTGCATCGTTGTTGTATTGTACGATCCGAAATCATATGTTTGCTCCTTTTCTTCTTTATCTCTCGTTTGCTTTATCGCATGTATAGGGTTCGTTCGTGTGAGTAGATTGGGAAAATGATGAAGGAATTTGACTTTCTTATCCCCTTTTCGTTTATTTCAGAGTAGCTGCGGAATCTGCCTACAGAGCGTGAAGACAGGCCAGGGAACCGCCATTTTCACAGCAGAGTGCTCTCACGCCTTTCACTTCCCTTGCATAGCTGAGCACGTGAGAAAGCACGGCAGCCTCGTGTGCCCAGTCTGCAGCACTAACTGGAGAGAAGTTCCTCTACTGGCCTTCCACAAGAACCCACAATCAGAAACTCAAGTAAAAGACGACCACCATCACAGCAACAGACGTAACAAGGACGAGCAGAAGAAAGAATCCACGCCTAGAGATGGTAAAACCAATCTCGACCATCACAAATCCAAGCCCGCCGATCCGAGAGCCTACGATGACGACGAACCATTACTATTTCCGACAGCCGGTGCGCGGTTCAATCCGATACCCGAAGCCGACGAGAATGACGACGGAAGGGAACCGGACGACGAGATTGAGGAGTTTCAAGGGTTCTTCGTCAATCCTACTCCCTCTTCGATCAAAACAAAATCCGATGACATCAACGCCCGAGATTTGAGGAATGTCGAGCTCAAATTACTACCGGAAGCCGCCGTTGTTTCGGTCGGCCGAAGCCACGAAACCCATGTTGTCGCTCTGAAGCTGAAAGCTCCTCCTCCTCCGGCGCGAAATGGCACGGCGGCGCCGCTTCTGGACCCGGCGCGTCGTGCGCCCATTGATTTAGTGGCGGTGCTTGACGTCAGCGGAAGCATGACCGGCGCGAAAATGCAGATGCTGAAGCGCGCCATGCGCCTCGTTATCTCCTCTCTCGGCGCCACTGATCGGCTCTCCATCATTGCCTTCTCCGCGAGTCCGAAGAGATTGCTGCCCTTGAGGAGAATGACGGCGCACGGACAGCGGTCGGCTCGGCGCATTATTGACCGGCTTGTTTGCGGTCAAGGCACCAGCGTCGGCGACGCGCTGAGAAAAGCCACCAAGGTTCTCGAGGACCGCCGGGAGAGAAACCCCGTCGCGAGCATCATGCTTCTATCCGACGGTCAGGATGAACGGGTCTCAAACAATTCGACCAATCGACGGTCCTCCACGGGGAAATCGTCGTCTACACGCTTCGCCCACCTGGAGATCCCCGTCCACGCGTTTGGCTTCGGCGAGAGCGCGCGGCGCAACCAGGAGCCGGCGGAGGACGCGTTCGCGAAATGCGTGGGTGGGTTATTGAGTGTGGTGGTGCAGGATCTCCAGCTCCAGCTTGGCTTGGGGTCCGGCTCGGCTCCAGCGGAGATAACCGGGGTGTACTCGTGCTCTGGGAGGCCCGTGGTGTTCGGATCGGGATCTATTCGTCTGGGAGATCTCTACGCCGAGGAAGAGAGAGAATTACTCGTCGAGTTAAGAGTACCAACAAGTGCTGTTGGGGCCCACCACGTGATGTCCGTCCGATGCTGTTACAAGGACCCGGCGACTCAAGAGCTCGTTTACAGAAGGGAAGAAGCGCTCCTCGTGCCGAGAGCTCGGGACTTGAGATCATCGTCTCCGAAGATCGAACGGCTGAGAAACCTGTTTATCACGACGCGCGCCGTAGCCGAGTCTAGGCGATTGGTGGAGCACAAGGAGCTGTCAAGCGCGCATCACCTGCTCTCCTCGGCTCGGGCTCTGCTGATGCAGTCGAGCTCCATCTCGGCGGATGAGTGTCTACGTGGCTTGGAAGCCGAACTGAGTGAGCTGCAATGGCTGCACCAGCATCAACAGCAACAGCAGATTCGGAGAACGAACGAGAGGGAGGCGTCGGCGTTGCATCTGGACGAGAATGGGGAGCCACTAACACCGACGTCGGCTTGGAGAGCCGCGGAGAGGCTGGCTAAGGTAGCCATCATGAGAAAGTCGCTGAACCGGGTCAGCGATTTGCACGGCTTCGAGAACGCAAGGTTCTAAAAGAGAGATGAACAGCGACAAGCGGTAGCAGACGGGTCGGGCCTTTTTCTGCAGAAGAAGAAGAAAAGACAGAAAGAGTTACAGAAAACCCCACTGGCTTGATTGAGGACGGGGCTTTGGCTTTGTCTCTTCTATTGTTTTGGTTTTTTTGAGCAGAAAATGAAAATACCCGAAAGCAAAGGAGTGAAGTGAGAGCGAGTGAGAATTACTTTTTATAAGTTCCTCGTTTTAGTTTTGTCTTTTGTACATGAAATGAAATGTATGAAGCAACAATTTTAATAGCTGCCCCCCTTTTGATTTTTCATCTTAGAATTGTAGCGTGGGAAGGGAAACAATAATGCAAAGCAGGTTTGGACTAGAAGATAAAGAAGCGCGAGGGAATGGGGACAAATAATATTCTACCTCTATCTATCCCCTCAAATTGCCCGGAAGGAAGAAGACATGGATTGGTTTCTCTTCTAGTACAGGACTCCTGTCGTTAGTCTTTGCCAAAACTATGAATTGACTGGAGGAGGATCGGGACCCCTTTTTTTTACTTTTTCCATTTTTGTCTCATTTATCTTTAGCCTGAGGATTTTTATTTATGAAAGGCTAATTAAATATCAATTTGGATCTGGATCTTATCGAAATAATGGAATGTGGAATGAACCATATTCTTCTCAGTCAAATTTATTAGAATCCGTTTACGCATGCTCAAATCCTGATAGCCCACGTATAGTTAATGTCTTAACCATCAGAGCCCACGTATGCAGTTTTGGTATCTTGAGATCAGTAGTACATCCACTTTCACTAAATAATGGAAACCGGGGACGTAGGCATCAGTAGCGCTGATTATGACTCTGTATTCCTCCACCAATACTTAACCTCTCTTCACCGGATCAATCGCCGTCTACTTACTGTGTCGCCAGTTGGTCAGTCTTATCTCTCTCTCTCACACACACAACCACATCAACGTTAACATCACATCTTTCAAATGTCGAGAGCATATCAGCTGGAGCGGAAGATCTGTTGGTCCAATGGTAAGTGAGATGGAAGCATGAGCGTCATTCACATACGTGTATGCCCCAGTCACCATTAGACTCTCACATCTTCCGGCAAGGGGCTCCAGCTGATTTCAAGTCAGAAAGGTCCACTCCAAGTTTATGCCCTCAATCATAACACGACTCCACCAAATTAATGGATGGTACAGGCTGATGGGGTAACCACAAGGTCCACAACTATAGATATTATTTTAGAGACCTGTATCTGGATGTGATGATTTCCTTAAAATTCACGCTCTCAGATTCTTGCCCATATATAAAAAATAAAAATAAAAATAGAGTAGAAATCTGTTAATAGCTTCGCTGGCTCTTTATGGATCCTTGCGAAGATCAATCCGAAGACCCTTTTGCATGTGAAGGTATACAAGTCTCTGAGTTTCACTGCATTAACTTGCAAGAATTGGATTTTCGAATTCATCATGGACTTGGAGAAACAGGAAGACAATCAAACAGGGAGCATAGTTACTACCTGGGCATTTGTTTGCTGGGCGGTGTGGATCATCAGAAATAAAGCTATTTTCGAGAACCAAACCCCATCAATCTAAGTAACAATTTTTTTTGTTCCACTTCTACGCATTGCAGGAGGACTCAAGGAGGATAAAGGAAACGGGAGGTAAAATGGAGAAAAAGTCAACAGAAGAAATCTTTGTGGGATGGAAAAGGCCTATTGTTGGATGGACTACTCTTATTTTTAATGGTTTTTTAAGGGCTCAAAATTTCCTCTTGGTGTTTTGTCTTTTAGTGTTTATCTCTTGTGGGATGAATAGTCCCACATTGGAAGTGTATGAGAACTTCCAATGGTTTATATTGAATAGTGGGAACTAAAGGGGTGCAACCCCTAAAGTGAGACACTGTTCCTTGTTGTCGGGGTTTCTTTGCATCGCGCGCCGCCGCCGTCCGTCCGGTTAGTCGTGGTGTGGTGTGGTGTGTGTGATGATTTGTGTGAACGTGTGCCTCTTAAGAGACACAAACGTTCGTTTCCTCTCTTATATATAGAAGAGAGAGATTAGGGTTTTGGTACAGACGAAAATCTGCTTCTTCTTCTTCCTCTCTTCCAAAAGTGAATCGAGTGACACTGCTATTAAGGTTCTGTTTCAGTCCAATATTTCTGTGCGGATTACTGGAGAGATGTTTTGTCGTTGAATGCTGGAAGCCATAGTGTCAAGCAACCCGTCGCACTGAAGATTCGTTCTACAGAGGACGCTTAAGGCTTTAAGCACAGAGATTTCTGAATCTCGCCTCGACTGATAAGTTTATTCCAATCATCTCCATTCGTATCTGTTTACATCTGTATTAGTGCCTGTTAATCATCTATTCATCTATTATCTACTACTATTCCCTGAGTTTCTGGTTTGTTCAATCTGAGTTTCTGGTTTGAATTCTACTGCCTATTATTTTATTTACAGAACAGTTATCATCACGAAATTTAACAACACTCTCAACACTGATGGAGCCACGAGAGGCTCGCCTGGTGCTGCTGCTATAGGAGCTGTGCTGAGGAATGAAGAAGGAAGAATCATGGGAGCTTTGGCTTACCACATTGGCAACACGGATTCCACTGTCGCTGAAGCTATGGCCTTAGTAGAGGGGATGAAAATGGCATTGGCGTGCAACATAAGTCGGGTTCAGATCGAATGTGACTCAGGTGATTGTTACTGGGTTCTCAGACTTCTCTTCTACCCCCTGGAGAATCGTCTCTCTTCTTGAAGAAGCAAGACATTTGAGCAGAGTTTTTATTTCCGTCAAGATGAAGAAGGTGTACAGAGAGGCTAACGCTGTTGCTGATAGGTTAGCCAATCACACTTTAGACTTCTTCTCCTGTTTCTGGGTTAATGGTGTCCCTTCGGATATATCGAAGTTGGCTGTAAAGGTTGATGGGGTAACCACAACTGTAGATATTATTGAGACCTGTATCTGGAGGTGATGATTTCCTTAAAATTCATGCTCTCAGATTCTTGCCTATATATATATATAATAGAGTAGAAATCTGTTAATAGCTTCGCTGGCTCTTTATGGATCCTTGCGAAGTTCAATCCAAAGACCCCTTTGCATGTGAAGGTATACAAGTCTCTGAGTTTCCCTACATTAACTTTCGCGTACAATCAATACATGCACTTTAACACTGATTCTTCAGTTACCAGTTCCATTTCCACCAAAAATAAGTTACCAGTTCCATGGTTTTAACCTCTTTACCGTGCAATGGCGTAGATAAGAGGCCGGTAGAGGCACTGTACTGCTGGTAGGGCTCGTCAAGAGTGTAGCAAACAGACTAGCACGGGGATGAGAGTGGTGTGGGTACACGGTACCATTGTAACATTCCGATTCATCCAATGGCCCCTAATGGGCCGGAGTCTAACCATAGAAGGACATTGATTATTTTATAAACATTAATTAGTTTCATATTCAGTCAGTAATTGAGAATTAGTGTCATTTTACTATTCATGAAGAATTTTTTTCCACAATACCCTCAAAAGACTTTAAAAACCCTTTCACTCATTTTGTTAAAAATGAGGTTTGCATCTCTTTTGAGGGTATTTTTGAAAGAAATTTTTCATAAACAGTATGACACTGATTCTCAATTATTTAAAAAAACATAACTAATTCTCAATTACAAAGAATTAAGCGACTGAAACTTAAATATTTTGAAAGGTATCACTAAAAACCAATTTTCCCTTTTAACTTCCTGTTCCGTCTGTGAAAAGCATGCACTCAAGTGTTTCTGAAACTAATTAGCTTTTAGTTTACACATGATACATTGGGTAATGGCATCCGCTTTACATCTCATCACCCACCCATCCAGGGCACAGAAGAATCAAAGGGAGGCACATAAACAAATCTCAAATTGGGGAATCAAATGGGCCAATGAAAACGCTGTTGAACCAAATGAAGACCCTCTCATCAGCCAACCTTAGAACTAAGCAATTTGTAAGGTTTTGGATCCTCAAAATTGTGTTGAGCGAACTAATTTGGGAATTTTCAAATGAGAAGGATGGCAGCAATCTGTCTTCATGCATAAGAATAACTACTTCCATCTGCTTCCCTTGACAAAACGATAGTACTCTTCTTCTCCATATACTTGCCTGAAAATTATGACAAACAGGAGCGCAGAATGAAACACACACAGACACACATAAAGTATCCCAATATTATCATTGCAAAGTAAAAATTCTGCCTGTTAATGATATTTATATGGGGAGAAGCACTTGTTTTCATGTCGTGCATGTCCACAAGTCAAAACTGCATCCTCAAGTTTGAAAGAAAATATAGAATAGCACCATGAGACTAATGAACCAAGCAATTCAAACTAGCTGGTGTACTAAACTAATTTCTGAATACCCTCGAACAAACAAGAAGTGCATAAATTTTATAAACTCAATGTTCAAGCAGTTTTGAGACCAATGACTCCATATGTGAGATCAAAATGGACTAAAAAAGATCTGAACAGTCCCTGAAATATTAGACCTATTTCTATGCATACACAACACCAATGTTTGTGGTAAGTGAAAAGGCATATAGGATAATCGGCTGGAACAGGCATCCAGAGAACTGGAGTGCCTCTACATGCTTAAAGTTGAGCTATTGAGGCCTACAACTATGTCTATGAAAGAAAAAATATATTGAACCAGTTGGCTATACCTTGGTGGCAAAATGGCAGTTTTCAATAGGTTAATGACTTAAAGTTAGTACCAATTGCAAATAATTCGGTACCTTTTATAAACCAGAAGAAAACAAGTGATAAGAGAAGTAACTTACGCCAGATCTTCTAACGTTTCTGATTTTGTCACAGCCTTCCCCTCAGGGAATTCAAGGCATGAATAGTGTATTATCATTTCCTTCAAAGTCTGCTTTGTGCTTTTAACATCATTATCCCATAAAATGCTCTGAAAGGCAGAGGTATAAAAGCTTTTAAGCTCATCAGAAATCCCACACAATACATGAAAGCAAACTACTGATAACAGTAAGAAATTATGGCTAACATTGTCCACAAAAAAAAAAAACAAAAACAAAAACAAAAAATTTAACTACAAGATTGACCAAGTGTGATTTTACATGAATTGTCAACTTTGCTTTAAGAGTAAAACATCATTATTCTACTATTTCAGAGATTCATCACATCAAATAAACCATGAAACAGAATAATAAGGTCAAATGCGTACCTTTCGCAGGTATTCCCTCTTCACATCCTCCCAGGGTAATTTTCCTTTCGCAGAGAAAATGGAAGCATTCCAAAGTGCCCCTCTAGCAGCCATCACAGATGAGGCACCTGCAAACAAAATCACAATCACCAAGTAATAGTGAATATCGTTATCTATCTAAAAGCAGATTTAGATACACAAAGAAACAAAACTCAAAGCTTTAACTTCAGATCTCATCGTTTTCATTGAACTCAAAACCACTTTCCAACTCCCATGTTAGTTTCTGTTGGTCATCAGAACTTATGTTGCATTGCCAATAACTCTATATTCGCTCTCTGTGAATTTCTGCTTTCCCTGTTTCAATGGAGAACTTCGGTTAGGGCTTTGGAGTTTGGATAAATCTATTTGTCTTCATTTCCAAAACCCATGCTTCATGGAAGATGAAGACAAGCTGTCTTCCCTTTGGTTTGGAGAGAAAATCGCTGTCGCCTTTGATCAGAAGCTGTATGATTGCTCTTATTATATATCTCATAGTTATCTTTGGACACTAAGATATCACAAAGATATCTGTAAGTGCGGGGAAGATATCATGAAGTGGACAAGGAAGATATCTGTAAGTACCAGCCTACCAGCTGATTCTAGTGCACCGCACAACCTTTTTTTTTTGGGGATCAACCCAAACCACCCAGTCTGACCGATCCGGTATGGTTTGTACCAGGACTGAGCATGGCTAGTCTGATCCCCATCCCTGTCCTGAAAACTGTTTATCTTACCACTATCCCTCAGACACGGATGTCTTACCACCATCCCCAAGACAGGAAACATTATGCTATTATGTTATATTTTTGTATTTTAGCATCTATTGTTCTCAAATAATTTCATGTGTGGAATAACTGTACGCAAAGGGGTCTCTATAATTTGGAAGGTACAGAAGCAAATATCAAGCTCCAATAGTAGTTAAGAAATATGTTTAGATTTCCAAGAAGTCATTAATAGTGTTAATAGGGTTTTAGTTTGCAGTCCTTCTCTGTATGCTATTGGTTTACATATCTGTTCTCCTCTTGGTCTCTTGCCTTCATTTAATAAATTTTCTTATTACTGACCCAAAAAAAAAACATTTCATTCCACATTGAGCAAGTCTACAAAATAGGTAGGGATGGCAAATGGGGCGGATTCGGGGCGGGTTTTGGTGAACTTCAACCCACCCCTAAAGAGGTTTAGCCAATACCAAAACCTAACCCTCCCGTATCAATCAGTAACGGGGCGGGTTGACCCAGTTGTATTAAAACATACAAAAAATGTGTTTTTTAATATAATATATCAATAAATAAAACATTTATTCATTAAATATATATTTTATTATAAATGATCTATATTGAAATGATATTTAAAAAATATAAAATTATATTTTAATACAATAAGGTAGGGTTCGGAGCGGGGTAAGGGCAAGTTGGGCTAAACCCGAACCCACCACAACCCGAATTTGGCAATACCAAGCCCTAGCCAATATGTGCAGGGCAGGGCGAGTTAGCCATTTAACCTGCCCCATTGCCATCCCTAAAAATAGAGCAAGTTAGGTTGGATTTTAATCAGCGTGGCTCATCCCAAGAATAAATCAATTTTCTTTGCTCTCTTCTTAATCCAATGTTATCTAAGCAAAAGAAAACTTAACAACAATGACATTAGGTATATCGCTTGATAATTTGCTCTCTTCTTAATCCAATATTTATCTAAGCAAAAGAAAACAACAATGACATTAGGATTGCAATGGGAGTTGGGCTTAACTCAAACTGAACTTAAACTTTGGGCTGAGCAAGCCTTAGAGCTAATACAAACTTTAACCCAAGCCCAGCGCAAAGTCAACTTTCAACTCAAAAATGAGGTAGACCAAACTCAAACCTGAAATAACTCATAAGTTTGTGCTTTTATTCAAGCTGGGCCATGTGGGTTTCAACATGGGATGAGCAAAACCTACAACTCATAGCATTGAGCATAGAATCATCATCATCATAAGCCAATTCCCACCAAAGTGGGGTCAGCAAAATAAGAAGAAAGATACTACTCATGCTTATTGTTAGTGAACCAACATAAGAAGAAAAACAAAATTCATCCATTTGTGAATAATGTTGAACCATCAAATTATGCCTTTCACTAATGTGGACTAATATAACAAGCCATCCATCTTACCACAGACCAGTGCCATGGAATGTTCACATAATATCATAAGAGACATCATGGTTTTAAATATTCCCTAAATTTTCCCTTTATAAAAGTTACCAAAATTTTCCTTAGATTGATATTTTCCTGTCTTTAGAATGTTTCTGTGTATTTTTTATGAAAAACAATACAAAATACCATAATTCTTTCAAAGTTTTCCTTCATAATTTTGTTGTTTCAAAGGAGCAACATTTCCCACAAATTGACGTTAAAACCATGTCCAATAAAAATAGAATAATAACAGCAGAACTCAACCAATATAAGACTACTTGAAAAAATTTCTCTTTCTCAACAATCAAACATACCCAAAATGATGTTTTAAATTTCATCAGAGGTGTGGAATAATTCCCATATTCATGTTTACAAAGATAAATGGAACATTCAACATTGCTTACCACTAGAGAGTACCTAGCTTTCCAAAGAAATGATTTGCACCTTATTTTGGGTCTGCATGACAAAGAATTATTGAGTGCATATAGAGATATGCTGATATGCATTAATGAGGCTCTAATAAAATCCCAAGACAGCAGAGTCCCAGAAAGCAAAGAAATGTATAAACATAAGTCAAGTTTTTTTCTTTTTTCATTGCACAGATATTTATTTAAGAAGGAAAAATAATATAAGATCATCAGCAAATCTACGAATACGTATATATATAATATTAACAGCCAAGAACCAAATAACATCATATGTGGAGGGTGAATTCTCCATACCTGTTGCAAGTTTAATACGTTGAAAATCTTCATATTCAAAGACATCACCATTTGCTATAACTGGGATGGATAATGCTCCCACAATATCAGCAATCTCACTCCACTTAGCAGGATCCCTAGGCCTATCCACAACTCTTCTGCAATTTATGAAACAAGAAACACATTTAGCTACTTTCTCAGCACAAAAAAGAAAAGAACCAAACTCCAAAAGATTAAGAATCATGGTATTCAAACTTCTGAGAGAACATAACAGCAAGAAAACAAAACCACAGACAAGAAAATTTATTATTTAAGTCTAAAATTTAAAAAATAAAATAAAAATCTAAGCTATAAATGAAAGTAATAGATGAAATTGTGGAAATAAAGAGCGTTATGCCAATCTTTATTCATTGATTCTCAAAAAATGCCTACTGCCAATGGATTACATTGGAAATGAAAGGAGAAATCAAAGACTGAAAAGAATATCCATAAGGAAAAAAATAGATTGCCTTAAGATTCAAATAGCACAATAGATTTCATGGGACTGTCTTCTTTGTGAAAGTTGAAATAATGCTTAGTGTTCTTTGAAAGGAGTGAACAACATCATCATCACAAGCTCTGCTGCCCTCAATCCAAAAAATGAATCGGGAAATCAAGTTTATATAGGATAGTTAGCCGAGTAAGTAGCTCATAAAATTGTTAATATTGTTTAAAGGCTTTGGAATGTATAGGGACATTTCGCTCAGATGCATAATCATGCTTATGAATCAAGCCTCTTAGAGTTTATATGTTTAACATCTCTCTTTCCAAAATGCTGGTGGAAGTGTTTGATTACTTAACAAGTTGGGAAGGCCATTGTAGAATCTGACTGCACCATTTTAATACTGTTATTTTCTTAAATATGATAATTCAGACAAACAAAATATGATAATTCAGGCATGGTGATGGCAAAGATATAGGGAAAGACAAATTAACAATATAAAGACATATGGATGGGTAGTATGACACAAAATAACAGATTACCTCCCATGGACAGCAAGGGCAGAAACTCCAGTTTTTTCAATTCGTCTTGCTAATTCTACTGTATCCTGAGATGATTTCAGAAGTCGAATCTTACATGTTACTGGAGTGTACAGGTTTCTCTTCAGTGTTGTCAATATCTGCAGGAAGAAAGCAATAAGATGGCAAGATGTATGCTAAATACAAAAATATGAATAACTGGAATACCCCAAAATATGAGTTGCATACATCATGAATGAGCTCTGGTTTGGCCAACAATGCAGCACCCATGCCACCACTAGTAGAGAATGACTTGGGGCAACCCATATTGATATCAACTGCTGCCACATCTTTACAACTGAAAAGTCAGCAGTCATTCATGCCAATAAGAATTGTGACAATCAGAAGAAAACTGGAAATTCATAACACATAATGTCTTAAATTAAACTCATTTTAGCATAACCAAACTCTAGCACAAAAATGAAGTGGGGAAACCCACATATTTTTGTGCCTTGTTGTTTTTCCAGAAGGCTTCATCAATGCATATCTTCCCAACTCCTGAAGGCCTCTGCAATTGTCAGAGTGGTTTAACTCTTGCACAAGAAGACTAATCTAGTGGAATAAAATAAGAGCACCAAGTCTGCACAATAGGGTCACCCTAATAGGACACTAGATTATAATTTTCCATGCTCATATATAACCCATTTTTCCCCTGTTATGGTATTTCTTGTCTTTGAAAAGTCAGGGCTTCGACATTTTAATGCTCTGAAGTAGTAAAATGGTATTTGAGCAAACGCAATAACGATAGGACTCGAATCCGTATTGAATCACTGAAATGCAACATAAAAATATAGAAAAAATTCTACTCAACATAAATTTAGTGGGAACATTTAACCAATCATCCAGAATTTCAAAAAGCAAAAAATCAGACCAGACTAGCCATTTGAACCACAAGCTGGCAGCTCAGCAGTTCGCCTGTGGCAGCTCAGCAGTTCGCCAAGGCCAATAAACCATTACAAACTGGTAAAAAAGTGATGCTAATAGCTATAAATTTTCAAACATTCCAATTATAAATAATATAACTGTTCATGTCACTAGATTGTCTCAGTTTGAACTACTAGTTGAATCAGATGGATTCAACTTGGCTCTTTGCAAATTCCCACTCTAGTCTGGTTTTGACAAAAAATTACCAAAGAATCATGGAGATAGAGATGGATAATAACTTGGAATGTCAAAACTTTGTAAGCAATAGCAAGCATATCCATGTATGTATTAATACACTCATACATGTGAACCCATAGATAAAAAATCAGAAATGCGCGCAAACACATGAATGTACATGCCCGCACCCAGATCTATACCAAGAAACGACAGGCACACGCACAAAGCCATGTCTATACTCACATAAACCACCATATATTTGTATTAAATTGAAAAGGATAGGAACTAAGATACTTACACTATTTGAGCAGCAGAAAGAGCCCTCAAAGCATCAGAGGTGCCCATTTGAAATACAACACGATTCCTTTCCTCGTTACAAGTTCTGAAAACAACAGTTTCTGTCCCTTTCTCCACAAAATCAATAGAACCAAGACATTCTGGTAGAGAAAAATGGCATAAACTTATTTGATAATTCACGTGGAAGAACTATAATCAAGCAAACTACAATATTGTTTATCATTTGAAGGCTCATCAAGAAGATTTCACTCTGATGGCTGCAGAAAATGATCGAGTGCATTCTATATATGGCACTGGAAGTTTTAACAATGCAACATTTGAAGCCATGCGAACCCAAAATATAATGCTTACACATTAAACCTTAAATCTTGGGATTTTTACCTTAACTAGAATATTTAACATTGGATGCATTCAAAATCCAATCCATATTTTGTTTTCCTCCATCATGTTTTATGATTTCCTCTGTCTGTACATCCAAGAAACCTTCAATGTTATATCTTCATTTAGTACTAGTGGCCCCGTTGAATGGCTGATGGGTGGCAAAGAGAGGGGTGAACAAAATGTGGACCTTACAATCTAGCCATATCATTATCAGGTCTTCCTTTCCTTTTATAAAATGACAGATCATTATTGTAGCAGGCCTTGAAGGCTGTGTTTTTCTCTTTGTATGGTTTGTATCATTCACATCAATGTCATTTATAAAAATCAAAATTAATTTCATGACTAGAAGCAGGCTAAGAAAATTGAAATTTTAGGAAAAATAACTGAACTAACATAGTTGCATCATGGCACATTCTTTATTGTTTATTGATATCTGTTGACTACTATTTTGACTGATTGGTGGGGAGGAGGAAGAATCAAAACAAGGTATCAAGCTTTTCTCATCATTTAGCATAAAATTGAATTTTTATCTACAATGCAATATTACACATAACACCATGGTTATCCAGGACAGTTTCACTTTTTATAATGGACTGAAATCTAAATGTCTTCCTTGTATGAAACCATCAATTGGAGCACAAAATCCGATATAGTCATCCAATTTAGTCATGTGACAAGGTGGCTAAGTTTTTCAAAACCAAATGAATTTATTTATCTACAAATTAACGGATATCAAGCTACAACAAAGGGAGAGGCTTTCTCGAATTTTTGCTTTAATTAACCAGAGCAATCTAATAGTCAAGCATCCAGAAAGGCTCAAACGAACGAATCACATACAAGTGAGACTGAGACCATAACTCCTCAAAAAGAAATAAGAAACGGTCACAATCAATTACCATTCACCCGGCGTTCGCATTTTAGCAATCTACGATCAATAATCTCTTCTCCGTAAGTAATATCTGCACCATAATCGGCAGCTAATAATCTAAGCGGTAGTGTACCCTACAAACCAACATAATTCATTTTAAACAGATAAAAAGGAGGCAATAAGGAGACTGCAAACAGATATTCGTGTTCGAAAACACCTAATCAAGAATCAAATATCTTTCTTGAATTCCAACTCTAATCTGGAAAGACGAACGCCAGTCAAGGAACATCAGTAATAAGCACTAAAAAGCATGAATTTCTTGATTCAAGATGGAAACAAGAATCTGAAATTAACAATCTTCGATTAACAAAAACATAATATAAATTTGCAAAGATCGAGGAACAACAGAATTCCTGTTTCCCTTTCGTTTTCGTTTATAGTACTCACCACTCGCACCATGGGAGCGAGAACTAGTTTGTTCTCGTAGTCCATCTTCTTCGACGAACCGCCTCCAAATCTTTAGCGACTCGGAATTGGATCTTCCGCTTTATGGTTCCTCTATCATTAGAGCGATAGGGGCACGTTATTTGTACCTAATTACGCCGGAACAAAACTACTCATCTATAAACTCGCCAAAGCCCCAGTTTTGACATAAAAACCTTAATCGAGCCTGAAGACCCCGGAAAATTTTCTGAATAAACCTAAAATTCTCACCAATGGATTTGAAAAGTTGCAAAAACCCTAGAAACACTCTTTGGCGCCGTTGAAACCGTGCCAGAACCCTAAACAATGAAAAACTGAAGGAACTTGGCACTTAAAAACAAAAGGAAGGCCACCCATGGCATCAAAGCCACCCTCAAGCGAATTGCTCGGCACAAAATAAGGCTGTGTTTCCGAACCTGGATTTGGGGAGAAAAGAAAACAAACCTAAAATGGGGAATTGTTTTGGTTTCCCCTTGTACCAAACACTTTAAATAGGTTAGGTATAGACCCGTATGGCATACCAGAGAGGAGATCGCCGTTATAAACGATCGTGTAATTGTTTTGGTTTTCACTTCAATCCCTTTTTTTTTTTTAAAATTATATATACTTTTTCTTACACGAAATGAGTTTTAAATTTGAATCCCCATTTGCTTTGGCCATCAAAGGACCGAGAGCATTAGTTGCTTCTTCTGGCGGATCAAAATCCAACACCAACACTCCTCATTCCACCCAAAAAAAAAAAACACCAACACTCCTCAACGGCCATTTCTTCCCACAACCGAACGGCTAAGAACAGAATCCCTCGGTTTCTTTCTGAAAGAAAGAAAAAAAAAAGATACACAGCATAAAGCTATACGTATGAACATAAGAACCCACGTGGAATGTCACAGAGTCATCCCAAATTCAAATAATCCATAGGCTAATTACAAAAACTCAGTAGTTTTCTGAACATTTGACCATACATTCTCATCAACTCTCAGGACTAATCTTTCGGTACATGGATCAAGCTCAACTCTATTTTACATTCCCACTTAGCCAGATAGGAACTACCATTACATAGCTTCCATGCAAGAGCTGGAGATAATATTCTTACACCAATCGGTGAATTGGGAGGCCTTACAGTGGCCTACCATTGGTTTTTCTATTTCAATGAAAAATGTTGTGCCAACATTGATGACACAATGAGGAAGTTTTCCTCTTATTCGAATTTCAGACACGAGACATGGCACAAAAGAAATTGTTCTAAGAGTTCACTTCTGGTTTTGTTCCACCTTAGCTCGAATCTTCTGTTCCAATACAGATACATCTGTTTCAAGGTCGAACATTCTGTTAAGAGCATGCATATTCTCGAGGGTCTCACTCAGAGTCCTGCTATCGCTCCCATCACATCTCAGGTGCTGCATTGGACCGTGAAGGAGCTTGTTCACAATACCCCGGCTAAGGTCGTCCACAGCTCTCCTTGTTTTCTTTGAGATATCATCACCCATCTTTGAAAAACACTTCTCTAGCTCTGATACTCTTATTCTATCAGCATAGTTCCTCAGTTTCTTAATGGTGGGAACAGTCTCCAGAGAATCCCTCCAAGCTTCAAATTGTTTTGATTCTTCCATAATAATTGCCTGAGCTTCCATTGCTTTCCGGAGTCTGTCCTCCTTATTAGCTTCCACAACTTCTTTAAGATCATCAACATTGTAAACACGTGTAGTCTCAACATGCAAGACACAGGATCCCACATTTCTAGGAACAGAGATGTCAATGAAGAGTCTGAATCCCCCAATTTCTGGGCCAACAGGAGGGAATTTCTCAACATGCTCCTTTAAGAACAATGGGCTTTCTGATGCTGTGCTGGTGAAGATTACATCAGCTTCAGCAGCGCATGTTAGCATCTCCGTGAGAGGTTTGTAGATTATCTCAATATCTTTGAGCTCCTGGTGGATGGCTGCGACTCTCTCCTCACTCCTGTTGACGACCACCATTTTTGTGCATCCTTTTGCAACCAAGTGTTTAATCACAAGTTTCCCCATCTTCCCAGCTCCAATTACCAACATTCTGGCAGTGGCATAACATGAGTCTGGAAGTTTCATCAGGGCAAGCTCCACAGCTGCTGAGCTGACAGAAACTGCCCCTGCAGAAATGTTGGTCTCAGTTCGAACCCGCTTCCCAACAGTGATTGCATGTTTGAACAGTCCGCTAATGTTTCTCCCAAAGCCAATGACCCCTTGTCCAACTTTAACAACTTGTTTAACCTGAGCAAGGATTTGTCCTTCTCCTAGAACAAGAGAGTCAAGCCCAGCCGAGACTTCAAATAGGTGTTGTGTGACATCTTTATTGTAAAGCATAAACCGGTGCTGGCAAATCTCTGAAACAGGAATCCCACTTGTCTGTCAAGAGAAAATCAAGGAAATCAACAATTAGGATCGAAACATATTATACAAATAGGAAAGCTTAGATACTGAATTCAATAATTCCCATCATGAGTTTTCTGAGGGATACACGGCACACAGGCAGGTAAGTCTAGATACCCTATTCTGACTAGAACATTTTTGCAAATCACAGTAACCATCAGGTACTGTTCCTCAAATGAGTCAGTACACTTTCCAAGGAATACCCCCACCAGGAACCACCAAATTTTGTTCAATCAAACAACAAGAATGCAATATATCTTTCACAGCACTAAGCGTCAAGTTTCCAATAAGTTTAGTACTTAATCTCTAACATCAGAAAAGAAAACTCAGATTATAAACGGAGTGAATATAAAGCACCTTTGACATCCAATCAGTCACTTCCTTTACTCCACGTTGCCGAGATAAAGCCACCACATATATTTCCATTCTGTTGCAGGTACTAAGAACAGCAGCTTCTTCTATATGATTCAAAGCACACAGCTCTCCAATTGCTCGAGGCCATTCTGCTTCTGGAATTGCAAGTTTCTCACGCATCTCAACTGGTGCCGTATGAACACTAAGCCCTATGACTATAATGCTGCTCCTTTCCTTGGTATATCCTGATTAAAATCAAATATAAGAAGTTCCAACAATCACTACTCTAGGATAAATTTGACTTTAGTAGTTTAGTTTGCAGATTGGGAGGAGAAAAAATTCCAGGAAGGTCAAAAGATTCAGAGAACGTTTTCAAAATAAATTGGAAAAGGCACAAAAGCCAAAAGCCACCAAACAAACGGGTGCTCAATTAAACCAATTTCTCACTTGTTGAGATTCTTTTCGCACAAACCAAAATGTAGCAATAGAATATAAAAATGTTACCATTCAATATCCTAATATTTGTATACTTCCCCAAGAAAATTGAAAACTCCTTAGTTGCAGTATCGTACAAAATCTATAACAGGATGAAATTATGGAACTCGTATACAAAGTTCAACAAATAACAGGAAATCAATAAATAGCGTCCCCTCCGTAGAAGAACAAAAAATCAACATTTGAAGACTGATGGCAAGTCCCACTCAGGTTTTGAAATTCTGACTCAGTTATGGACTCTTCCAAATCCCGATCAATATTTTTCACATTATTTCCAGAGCCCAAAAAAAAACAAGAATTTGCAAGAAAAAGAAACCTAAAAATGTATAAGATCAAATCAAAAAAATTGAACAAGAAACTGAAATCAACTTACTGTCAACCGCAGAGATTTTGAGCTGTTCAAGAGCGGAAACACTCGAGGCCCTGGAATCAACCTTGTCATCCTGAACCAAAACATCGGACACAGCTTCACACCGAGGATTAAAAAGAACCCCTCTCTCCACAGCCCTTCTCCTGTTCCCAGAGGGCTTCCACAAGATCTGCAATTGAGAAGGGTAAGCCCTCGAAGAGGAAGTCCCACAAATAAGGGGAGACTCCATCTTCATCCCCGCAAAAGAGGTCGCGAAACCACTCGCAGCTGCCATTGCGCCTCCTCACCAACAGCAACCGCAAGACAGCTCGAAAACCCTAACCCTAGAAATCGAAGCAGCAAGAAAAGTCGCAGACAGAGCGTGTGTTCGTTCAACGAATCCTTCTTCTTTGAAGGGTTTGGGTGATGTTATTTTCCAAAAAGAAGGGTTTGGTGAGCTAGTGGATATAAAAGAATTGACCCAGACAAGGTTGGAAAAGGCTTCGATTTCTTCGCGTTCTGATTGGCGGGTTCCAAACGCGCTTTATCCACACTCCCCGCACAAAAGTATCCAGCCTTTATAGTTGTATTGTAACTGGGATTAAAGACGTGTCTAATCCTAATATTTGGAATTTTCCCACTAACTTCCCATTTAGTCTTCAAAGTTATGGGCTTTTAGTTAATCCTGGGCCCAATGCACAAAGGGCAGAGGCATTATTAGGAGATTTGTTTTAACATGTGAAATGGAGTTTATAAAGATGCTCCATTGCCAATGGAGATAATTGTGACATAATTTAGTCTGTAATTTGTATTGACTAGGTTTATGAAGGTAATGAATTCTAGAGAGAGAGAGAAAGATATATCTAAAGAGAGAGATAAGGTGAGGTGTGTGTTCAATTGCTCCCAATCTCATCTGTCTTGGTCTAAGGTTTGTGATGGAGATTGCTTTCTTGGATTTCAGGGACTCTTTCTACCACATGTTTTGAAAGTGGTTTCTTTTTCTTAAGGCAGGCGTGGAGAAGAACTGTACTCATATTCCCAGAGATATGTTACTTTCAGTGCTGAAAATCAGACAGTTAAACAATTTGTTACTTTCAACTCCCCAGAATATATGTTACTCCAAGCTCCTAAGCTCCAGTTCTCACAGCACAGGGTCACTGGCTTTTTCCCATGAAACTGGGATGCACACACTGTTAAAATATTTGTTTCAATACATATGAGATTATAAAATTTACCTTTCAACTTCTTTTGAACTCGTTGATGGATTAAGTTTGATTAATTACACTATTCTGTTCCCATTACCCAGTTTTCAGAAGGAATTAACCGAGCTAAGATTTAGTTCACAAACTATAAATGACAACAGTTTGACCCCCCTCTTCCACCTTCCTCTGGTATACAGACACACCAATGGATTACAAGAACCACAGAAAGTATATTTGCTTGGAATCATGCTAAATAAAAATAAAAAAATGTAAATTTGCTTAGAATTATACCAAGTAAAATTGAATTAATAAACAGACACACACTGAAGGACCTGGGATTTCTTTTCTTTTTTTTTTTAAAAACATTTGTGGGGTGGGGGGAAGACTGAGTCACTGAAAGATGGATTACAGTTTAAGATTACAAATCCTAAAGAATTGGATCTAATTTATGGAATGTGCAAGAGTCTACTTTTACATTTTTCTGTCAACTGTCTAGCACATTCAAGAAAAAAAAGAAGGAGATAAATTGCAAATTTGTATATGATTGGCTTCATGTCAATGTTTTGAAGATGGCTATGAAAATGGAAGATCAGGTAAGGTTGCATGTTTTCCTGAAAATAACGCGTACAGTGGCCGTTTCCCTTGATCATGATCGTAATGCGTACAGTCGCCGTTTCCTTGATCATGATCAAACTACCAAACTATGAATCTTACATTTTAGTTTAAGCTAATGAATTAATAGAAACTGTACCAAAGAATAAGTACATGCGCCAAATATCTAAAGCCAAGACTTAGCATTGTAGTGCAGACAGTCTTGGCTTGATACCTAAGAAATTGTTGCAATCCGGCTGGCTTACCAACTTCATTCTATGATGAAAAGCCTGCAAGCAAGAACAGATGTCCTGTTGAAAACACAAACTCTGTTCTTAACCCAATGTTCTTGCATGCTAAACACTTTGTGTTGCAAATGGGAGGGTCAGGTTTTGCTAACAACTAGTTTTACTTTCTCAAGTACAAGACAAGAGTGCATTCCAAGACAAATCTGCAACTTGCAGCCAACATGTTCTGTGCCCAAACCTTCTACCTTAAGTTTTTTTCTCCCTCCATTTCAAGAAGAGGGATTTGTTGTGATTAAACCCTAGATCTGGATCTGATAATAACCAAGAAGCAAGAAACAAATAGAGAAAAGAAAACAGAGATCACAAGCACACAACGATTTACGTGGTTCGGCACGAAGCCTACGTCCACGGGCGAAGATCGGAACAAGCTTTCACTATGAGAAGGAAAAACGAAGAGATTACAGAATGAGCTCTCTAGCTCCCAAAACCCCTAATATCAAAAGACCCATAACATACACGAACCGGGTCGGGTCAGAACCCACCATGAACCGGGTCGGGTCCGCCCCGTCCCCACGGATAGACGGGTCAGCGGGTCGTCCATCGGGTCTGAATTCGAGACACCCACATTACAGGATTAAATATGTGTATAAGCTTGCTTTCAATGCTATCACTTTTTCCTTGTGTTTGGTGCACAGATGCTTAAAATTTGTCTTGCAACCTTACTGGTAGATTGAGATTGTTAGAAACACAAATGGCAGTGTAAACATTTAGTACATCCGATTGGACACATCATAGCTTTGGCACAAATCCCTCTCGTAGCTTGAATTTTATAGAACATTTCCCCATGCTTTGGAGATCTCAGATTGCATAACAGTATGCAGATGAACTTTAAACTTGTAATGGTGCTGCTGAAGTTGAGGTTTCATATCAAAAGAGGATGAAATAAATGGGAAACAGGATGAACATACAAAATGATTTGCGTTTCGCCAAGAGATTTAGTGATTCATGGATCATTTGATGTTGATATCCATTCTCATTCATTATGTTCTTTTTTGCTACTTTTGTGCACACAGTTCTGATGAAATTAACACCATTACTGGTTTTGGGATAAAACTGTCTACTCTTATATAATCAAGTTTCCCACTTGAACCAAATGGACTTAATAATGAATGCCTAAAGCAAATGTCTACTCAACCAAATCATTTTCCTTTGAGTATGTTCAAATGCATTTCCTATGAGGTCTGCAGTGAGAGACGTTCCCACCATTTAGCACTAAGTTAGAACCACTAAAGTTGTTCTGGCTTCAGATTTAGTGATTGCAGTGTCTAATCTCCATGGTTCTTCCTTCAAAATTTGGGTTTGTTTCCTTCACTGAACTAAAGGCCAGTTCTTTTAGACACTCAGATGTCTGTGATTGGATTGGGTACAAGCAAGATGAGTCGCCAACATCGTCCATTGAGGCGAGTTTGTACGAGAACAATCTGCGATATAGACGTGGATTGGGCCAGCCCATGCACTCGATTGGGCCGAGAAGTAAGGAATGCAAAGCCTATATCAACCTGGCTCTGAATCCTACCTGTCATTATAGGTCCGTTAAGGCTAACATAAGCTATACATAAACATAACACAGGCTTAGGAGATGTGCCCAAAAACATGCCTGTTTTACTGATAATAACCTTCCAATGTCATTTTGTCTTTTTATATTTTGGTGGGTAATCCTTTTTTTTTTCTTTTTCACTTTCCAAAAGATACTTTTCAACAATTTGTTATCCCTAACGTGTCTTGATTAACGTTATTTTTGCAAAACGGTATCTAACATGTATGCGCCCTTTTTGGTTTTTTTTTTTTATTTTTTGAAAGTTGTTATATATCTAATGTGGGCTTTTCTTAACAATTAAGCTAAATCACGTGTGCTTTATGCCAAAAAGGGCATATACACAAATAAAGGGTGTCCAATACGTAAATTGGTGCATCCAGATTAAATTGCTTATAATTGGGCAATTTTGGATGCACCAGTTTACATGTTGTATGCACATTTTTGTGTTTGGTATGTAAATTAGTGCATCCAATTTTGTGGCTGATTTTTTTTTTTTTTGGAAACTTGGGATATCCGGGCTAGCTTGTGCGCACCACGACTAATCCCCAAGAGCTTGTGCAATCCCCCGTTCCACACAAACTGAATAATTACGAGGCCAAAGGCCCTAAGAATAGCCCCAAAGAATTGATAGCACCTGAGAAGTTTTGAACCTAAGACCTTGGAGAGAGAATATCCTAAGCCCCAAGCCTTGACCGCTAGCCCCAAAGAATTGATAACACCTGAGAGATTTTGTGGCTGATTTTTTAAGTAGTAATTAAATACGTAAACTACAACGTCTATGTCACCTTCTACCTTACAGACACCGTTTTCTTTGGGGTAGTGAGATGTGCATTAATTTGGTGGAGGCCAATTTCAAATTTATTTATGGCACGTCCTGCGAAGTCCACCGATAACAGGAGTACCTGTTTGTGATCATAATTTGAAAATTTGCAAGACAATCGTCTATTGAAAATCCGTCCTTCGAGCCAACTCATATTCCTTCAAGCATTGATGTCATTGCTTCTGCCATTATTGACTTAGTAGTTTTAATTTGAATGGCAAAGTACCTTTTTTTTTTTTCCTTAAAAAAAAAGTACCTTTTTCTTGGATACGTTGGGCACATTCTCTATCGGACCACCTCCCTAAGAGGAGGACCCAGTTGCATGAGCCTTGCTTACTCCTCTGGAAAGTGGAAACTGCAACCTGTTGTTAATTAGTGGTCACACCTTCATGAACGCACTTATGGAAAAAGAATAATCGTTCCTTAAAGTAAAGTAGGTGAGAAAGAACATATTGACTTTGCATTGTATGAGGTCTCTCTTGACACGTTGTGGTAAAAGTCTAGTCTTGAGATTTGTATTGGCCGGTTTATTAATAAACAAGTGAAACTAAACCACTATATCTATATTTCTATATTGAATATAACAAGAATTGGTCCTTTGGATAGTGTGCCAATAACTATGCATGACTTTTCCAAAAAGCTTTTATCGATCACTGTAAAGACATCATTAATATAGAATTAAAATAATCAAAATTCTGTCTATTCATTTAAAATCTAGACAGTTACAAAATTGTTCCCTCCCTCTACGTGCAGTATTGCACATGCAAACCGCTAGTAAAACGTAACATCCAAAGAAAAAGATGGCCAATTTATGTAGAACTAATGGGGCAAGTGGTGGGTTTCAACCTGCTACCAAACCAGCATTAGAAGTGAAAGTGACATGGCCCCAATATATTGAGATAGTTATTTGATTAGCACCATTCTTGTGCTAAAGCATCGTCAACTTTATCATCATCTAATCTGTATGATCTTTTTCTTCAAAAGTTTCACATGTTCGTAAAAGCACCATCCACTATCCAAGAAAATATCATGGTTAGATTTACCTGATGGACATAAAACCTTTTTCGAACCCTATTATATATGTGCATCCCTAAGCCAATATTGTGGTTGTCATTCATTCACCCAAGGCCA
Organism: Buxus sempervirens; assembly: GCA_947561395.2. Taxonomy (NCBI): domain Eukaryota; kingdom Viridiplantae; phylum Streptophyta; class Magnoliopsida; order Buxales; family Buxaceae; genus Buxus; species Buxus sempervirens. Next base: position 33,967,190 of record OX387190.1, read on the forward strand.
TCATATGATTTTTTATTTGCCTCATTAGTGTATTTGATCAATGTTTTCCCTATAGCAAAAAATAAAAATTATATATATTTAAGAAATCATTCCAAACATTTTCGTTTAATCAACCTCTGCTTTTATGATTTTAATCTATATACATGCCAAATATCTTGTGTCCAGACAAAAAATTAATTCTCTAGGTTGAGTTCCTCAGCCTTGAACTCATCAATTTTGGGTTGGTGCCATTTTTCATTTTAGTTTTTTTTTTTTAAAACTATTATTGGAAAGGACACTTTAGCCGAAGAGATGTGGACAATGTCCTTCAGAGTCCAGACATGAAACTTCTCCCACCATGACCCTATTATTACACTCGGTCAGTATCCGATAAACCCTAACTTCAGTGGCCATGCTCTCTCTCCTCATCTATCAAGATCGATCATTCCAAAACAGAATCATTTCCCCACCTCAACCCAACCCCATACGGACGTTCCCCCCCCCCCCCTCTTTCTTGTCCTTTTCCCCCCTCACAACCGCAATCCAACCCTCACCTTTGTTCCAAACGTGCCCTTCACGCTTTCTGCCATCAAATCAACCAGATATGATGGCTACTCATGGACCCTCACGTGGGTCCAAATCCGTGTTCGAATCTCCGAGACCCCAGCGCCTCCTTCCCTCCCAGATTCCGATTCTACACCAGAATTCCCATACATTGACTCGTTCTTCCCCTGGCCCAGCCCATATTGTCGGCTTTACCAGCCGAGAACCCCACCGGCTCGTTTTTTTTTTGGTAATGAGAACCCCACCAAATCGTGACGGCGAAAGCGACTCGCAACTCATTCAATGGCGGTTGGTGTCCCATCGTAAATACGAGCCGTCCATCTCTCTGATCGTAAGCTTTTTCTCTCAGTCGACAGAGTAATGGACACGCTCTAGTTGCAGCCTATCACGACTGGGGCTTTTAACAGCGTTTTCACGGGAATCTGATAACGTGAGCCGTGGGTTAGAAAAAGAACAAGGAAAGTGCAGTTGGAAAAAAAGAGGAAGCTTTATCTTGGTTGAATAACGTGCCCGTGAGAAAGAGAAGAGAGGATGATCTTCGCAATGCCCGTGTTTTCCAAAAAACAAAAAAATATTCGCAATGCCGTGACATGTCGCCACGTGTTTTGCTACCAACCTTCTGGACGCATAACGGAGACGTTATAGTTGACGGTTTCGGACGCAGCTGTGGTGGCGCCAGAGCTGGTTTTCCTGGCGTGCTCGGGTTGCTTAAACCTCGGATAGTTCGATTGCGGGGGCGGGTGACGTGGCACATCATATGCAGACCGTACTTTTAGCGGTGACCGAGCGATAACGGCATGACGTGGACGTGACAGTTCATGGGTGGTCAAGTTGGACGGACCCACGAATGTTTTAAAAATTCTGATCTTTATTTCAATATATCACGAGATTTTGACGAGTTAATGAGCATTAGCTGGACATTATTTAAAGAGATTTTTCTGGTCAGCATTCATGAATTCATGAATATATATAGTAATTATTATTTTATTAATGAGCATTCATTAACTTTCCGTAAATTAAGAAGGATTAGAGTCAGTCCTACCAAAAAAAAAAAAGAAGGATTAGAGTCAAGAAGCAAAAAAAAAACAAAAAAAAAAAAGGATTAGAGTATGACACAATAAAAATTAAAATAAAAAAACTAATGAGTAATTATTTCTTAAAAAGAACTACAAAAAAAAAGGAGAAATCTCATCCTTATGAAAAAGAAGAAGGGTTTCTATAATATCCTTAAAACAAGAGCTGTGACTAAGTTTGTCTGTAAATTGGATCCTAATAGCACCCAACCTTACCATATATGCTTTTAGATGACTTGAAATATGCTGGAGTCCTTTACTGGAAGATCTGTTGGTCCAATAGTGAAATGTGTGTCCACATAGGTGCATAAAGCCTATTTGTACACACCCTCCACTATTAGACCAGCAGATCTTCCAGCGTGAGAGACCAACAGATATGGCATCCTTTTAGATGGGTCATTTGACATTCTTTGCAGTATCTAACGGTTACAATTTTTGTTTTTGAAAATGTAAAGGAGTTTTTCTTGTTGAAAACCTTTATACTGGGATCCATGTGTTAACATGACACTCGGGGTGCACAAAAAATTGCAAACGATATCATCCCCTGCTAAACGAACCCAACCTTTTTAGTATTTAAGAAAGTTGACTTCAATAAGTGATTAAGCTCATTTTATGTAAGTATGAGCCCAACTTGCAAAAAACCATGCAAATTCAAGTAGATTGGGAGGTTGTGCCACTTTCGATCTACAGTTAAATTAAAGTATATTGGGAGGTTGTGCCACTTTGGATCTACAATTGATTTAATTGCTCTGTTTGCAATAATTTAGAAACAAATAATACAAAATCTAAACAAAATCATAAAATTAGTTAATTGTTAGAATCAAGCACTTATAACTGGACCGGTAACTTAAGTTGTTGGTTAAAGCGTAATTTTATTTCCTTATACCGTAGTAGGATGCTGGACTTTAGCCCAGCACTCCCAACACTAAATTGATGAAACATAATATGAATTAATTCTTCTAGATTATTGTGCATGAAGACCATTGAGACTTGTTTTTCGACATGGTATGTATTCATGTGTCCACTTCCAGCCACGAACAGTGGCAGAACTAGGACTCGAAATTTGAGAGGGCAAAAAAAATTTTCAATTAACACTTCTCATGAAATATAGAAATTTTAATTAGTTAGGGGGGTAAACCAAAAATTCAAAAATTTTAGAAGGGGCGAAACATAAATTTCAATTAAAACATATATGAAAAAATATATTTTAAATTAAAAAATAAAATTTTAGGGGGGCAATTGCCCCTCTAGCTCTAAGGTGGTTCCACCACTGGCCACGAACACATTTTTCATGAGAAGGAGTTATCGTGCTTGTCTTAAGTAAAAGGTGTAAAACTATAGAAATATTTAAAAAAATAAAGGGAGGCGATTTGTGTCAAAAATTTTCCAAAGACTGTTTAGAAAAGAACTTATGTAGTTGCAAGGGTTCTTCCAGGGGACAAAACTATTTGAGCTTCACGTGAAAAAATCCCTTGTGATCTTAGATGTACCATATCTTATGCGACACCAATCATTTGATGCCACAAAAAAGACACATATAACCTGTAACAATTTTCTATGACTGACTCGTAATTGGTAGGCCTTAAGACATTAATCGGAAGATTGGCACCACATGATCGGTATCAGAGTAAAGAGGCCCATATCAAAGACCATGTGAACTCTAGCTTAGCAGATTGAAGACTAAAATCAGTGCAAGATGTGTCTTTAATTTGTAATACTAAAGCCATCTATCCAGTTAGCACAATACCACTACTTTTTTGAATTTACATGCTAGACTGATTGGTAGATTGATGACAGAGAAGACATGAATCGTTGGTCTAGGACGTGAAATCAAGATCGTACACATTGCCAGGATGCCTGAGATGGAATTGAATCATCTAGGATTGGATCCGTAAAATGATCTAACCGTAGTCAATATGACAAGCAAGGACTTGACATTTACGTGTACAACCATAAATGAATTGAATCCTTGAGATACAGAACACCTATCCCCCCAAAAGCTTAAACCGGTGAATTTTATATATTTAATTACTTTATTCTTAACGTGAGAGTCAACGCACCTCCATGAGTCTTTTGAGATTTTCCCCTATTTTCCCTTTTTCTGGGGGATAAAGCCTGTCGAGAACTAACCTATATAGATTTTCCCCTATTTACCCTTTTTGTGGGGGGATAAAGCCTGTCGAGAACTAACCTAAATAGATGGGCCCTCATCCTGAAATGGGTTAGGCCAGAGCGGTGTGAATTTTCCTGCTCTGTTACTCTTAACCAAACAAAGCTTTTTGGTGCAGCTCAGTTATTTTTGTTTTGTCCCGACGCCGTGGGAGGGACATACTATATTTCGAGCATGTCAAAAGGCAAAAGCCAAAAGCGCGCGTTTACTCAATTACCCACGCATATCAAATGTTATCTAAACTACATGTAACAAAACAACCGGTAAGTAATTGCCAGACAATCAAACGTTATGGTTGACGGTTTCGAGGGCAGCTGTGGTGACGCCAGAGCCGGTTTTCTTGGCGTGCTCGGGCAGCTTAAACCTCGGATAGTTCGGTTGCGAAGACGGGTGACGCGGCACATCATATGCAGATCGTACTTTTAGCGGTGACCGAGCGATAACCACATGACGTGGACGTGACAGTTTGTGGTTGGTCAAGTTGGACGGACCGACGGATTTTTTAAAAATTGTGATCTTTACTTCAATATATCACGAGATTTTGACGAGCTTAATGAGCATAGCTGGACATTATTAAAAGGGATTTTTCACGTAAGCATTCATGAACTTAATGAATATATAGACTATAGTAATTATTATTTTATTGATTTCCACGTGATTGAACTTCCGTAAATTAATAAAAATTAGAGTATGACACAATTAAAAAAACTGATGAATAATTCTTCAAGATTGTTGTGCATGAAGGCCATTGAGACTTGTTTTTCGACATGGTACGTATTCATATGTCCACTTTCAACCACGAACACAGTTTTCACGGGATGGGAGTTGTGCTGGTAATAAGTAAAAAGGTGTAAAATTGTAAAAATATAAAATAAATAAATAAATAAAGGAAGGCGATTTGTATCATAAATTTTCTAAAGACTGTCTAGAACAAAATTTATGCAATTGCAAGGGTTCTTCCAGGGGACAAAACTATTTGAGCTTCACGTGAAAAAATCCTTTGTGATATTAAATGTACCATATCTTATGCGATACCAATCCTTTGCTGCCATTAAGACGCACAATTGGCAGGCCATAATCTATTAATCGGAAGATTGGCACCACATGATCGGTATCAGAGAAAAGAGGCCCATATCAAAGGCCTTGTGAACTCTACCTTAGCAGATCATTGAAGACCAAAATCAGTGCAAGATAAGTCTTTAATTTGTAATAGTAAGCCATTTATCAAGTTACCACCCACTTTTTTGAATTTACGTGCTAGAATGCTGAAACAAGACATGAACCGTCGGATGCCCGAAGGTCACCGCACCGGCATCAGTCTTTTGAAATTTTCCCCTTTTTCCCTTTTTCTGGGGGATAAAACCTGTCCAGAACAAACCTAAACAGATAGACCCTTATCCTGAAATTGGTTAGGTCAGTATATCAGGGAAGCGACAGGGAGACGCCAGACCCTTGTCAATGCTCCGGTCTGTTCCTCTAACCAAACGACGCTTTTTGGTGAAGCTCGGTTATTTTTGTTTTGTACCGACGCCGCGAAACATACTAGATTTCGAGTATATCAAAAGCCAAAAGGCCTTTACTAAATTACCCACACATTTCCTTATTCAATGTTCTTCAAAACTACATGTAACAAAAACTTTTTTTAAAAACAACAGGTGAACAATTGCGAGATAATCGAACGAGAAAATGATGAGAAGGTGCTATTTCCAAACGCGATTACATGACAAAAATACCCTCACTGGATGAATTATAAATTTTAAGATTACCTGTATTTAGAAAACTAGCGCGTGGAAATAGCGTTAGCGTTCCTTCCGCTTCTCAACAATCGACGTTTTTATACGCGGGGAAGGATGATGTGTGGGCCAGATGTTGCGCCACTGTTAGATTTGACCATGGTTAGGATGGGTGGGTTAAAATGGGGTCGACAGAGGCTTTAAAAGGGGGGATCGGGAGCTTTGATTTCGCATCCTTCTCGGTTGCGCTTTCAAAGCTTCCATTCAAACTGAAATTGGATGGTGGAGTCCTCCGTTCTCCATTTCGTATCTCTCTTGTTTTAGGGTTTCGTTCATTTCCTCATTTTATTTTGCGAGCTCGCAGTTTCTGGTGCGATCTCTCTCTCTCTCTCTCTCTCTCTCTCTCTCTCTCACAACTTGTTGCTATCGACCTCTGTCGAATTACTCCCTTCGTGAGCTTGCAAAGGTCACTTGTCCTGATTTTCGTGGTTTCTTTAGCCTGGCCGCTACTGGTTAATTTAAAGACGTGATCTATGCAAATTTTTGTTATGAATCTAAATGGTGGATTTTTGGAATTATAGCTGAAATCTTCATTTGATCTTTAGCATCATTAGAAATTTTAACAAAAGAGGTTCCCCCTAAGAAAAATGTTTTTATTTTTCTCCACTTTTTAAGGTGTTTCAGTTGTGATCTCAACTCCCGAATAATGTTTATCTACTATGTCTATTTTAAAATCTCCTGCTTTTACGAATTTTTCGTCATTCAAAAGTTTTCCAGCTGTTTCTCACAGAGCACACGAGTTTTTACAAATTTTGATTAAATTAACTATGTGCAATAATACTGCAGAGCAGAAATGGCCGAAAACGGAGAAATCAGCTCTGCGAACAGCGGAACAGCTCGCAACGGACTTGCGAAGATCCAAACTCACAAAAAAGAGAACGGTATCTGTCACGACGACAGTGCTCCTCCCGTTAAAGCTCAGACGATTGATGAGCTGCATTCGCTCCAGAAGAAAAGATCGGCTCCTACTACGCCGATCAAAGGAACCCAAGGTGCTCCTGGCTTTTCCATCATGTCCGAAGAGGAACGCCAGAAGCAGCAGATGCAGTCGATCAGGTATACATATAGGTTTCTTTCCCAAGATATTTTGCTAAATTACGAAAAGATCCTTGCCTACAGAAATTTTATAAAGGCAAAAACCGGAGGTGCTGAAAGCAATATATTTAAATAGATCTGATCTGGTAAGTGGTAACGTGTTCTGATGACTTTGCTGAAACGCGTTTAAGAAATCATTAAGCATCAGACAAGCTCCAAAGAAGCTTTTTCGTCTACCATTTTCCGTCTTTTAGGGTCACTTCGCCGATATTGCATCAGTGAAATTACTCAATAACCCTGCTTGTCTGTTTTGCCTTGTTTTGTCGGTTTCTTGGATGTGTTCGTAAATGATTTATTTGTTTTGTCCCTCTTTTTACATAACAGTGCTTCGTTGGCGTCTCTGACGAGAGGGACCGGACCGAGGGTGGTGAAGGGAGATCCGGCGAGGAAAGCCGAAACCCCCAAAGTTTCTCACGTGCATCACCATTTTGCGCCGACTATCAGCGTCAGTGATAGTTCCTTGAAATTCACCCACGTCCTCTATAACCTTTCTCCGGCAGGTGAGCTTCTCGTGATACAATCACATGGATCTAATAACTGTCACCATTTGTACCTCTGCAGAGGTTTTTATCTTCGTTTTTTTTTGGGTCATGCGTGCTGTAGAGCTTTACGAGCAGGCCATTAAGTACGAGCGTGGCTCGTTCATAACGTCGAGTGGTGCCTTGGCAACGCTTTCGGGGGCGAAGACAGGTCGCTCTCCAAGAGATAAACGTGTCGTAAAGGACGAGACGACAGAAGATGAGCTTTGGTGGGGAAAGTGAGTTTCTAGCCCCCCCGTCTATATCGTTTAACGATGGGAATTTTAATCTCTTTATTTATTTATTACTTACACATTTTGTATTCTTGTACTGTTCAGGGGCTCACCCAACATCGAAATGGACGAGCACACTTTCATGACTAATAGAGAAAGAGCCGTGGATTACTTGAACTCGTTGGACAAGGTATATTATAATCCCTTTTTAATCTTGTATTTACTTTTGAGCGTATATTTGATGTACTCATGAAACTCGTACCGCTTGAAAGAAATATTATTTTTGTTCAAAAATGTTGAGAAGGTGGCAGTTTTTATTTACTTGTATTGTTCCCGTATACGAGAGGAAAAAGCCTTGGTTATCTTTACCCGTTTGCTACTTAGCTTACGTCGTTTCTATTTCTTGCACTTGATTTTTTATCACGAAACTTCGTCCTTTGACTAACAATAAAGGCGTTTTACTTTATTTGTTGATTTTATTTACCGTTTTATATCATTACGTACATAATATTTTTTATAAAAACGAAAAGTACCGATGGTATCTTGTTCAATTGTTTATTTTGGCCTCTGCAAATTCCTCTGCGTTTTGTGAGATGCAGTACAGAAGTTGCATTATTTGCATTGGCATGGTTGTGCGTTTTTTGGTAGCATCTTTCTTGTCTTTTCCTTGAATTGGACTGATATGCTTTTTTAATCAATTATTAATCCATTTAGGTTCCTTTTTCCTTAGAATTGGAATGATATCATTAATTAATTCAATTGATGCAGAGCTATGTTAAGTTAACCACACATTTTTTAATTCAATTGAGCATGAAATTCTACAACTATATTATTTTAGTAAATCTTCCATGTGTTCTGGATCCCCGAATCATAGATGAGCTAGGAGAACCTATAATATTCCAGAATTGAACGCCTTTTTTGTCTTTTTGTGGCCCAAAGCAATCCCTTGGGAATACGAGAAGGTTCACTCCCAGAGGGAAAGGCGGAGCATGACACAAGCATTATTATTGTACTTCAAAAAAATAAAATAATTAGTGCATTACTATTGTCCTTCTTGTCCTTGTTATTTTGCCAAGCATCTTTGACATGTTGCTCTGCTGCCCCTTTCTTCCCTGCTGGGACTGGGACATACCCAGGCACCGTCGACAATGACACACCACAATTTTTGTGTATAACGTGGGGTAAACCGTAAACCAGTATCTATGGTTATTCCCATATTGCTTTCCAATCTTGCATTTCATAGATTTGTTCGGAAATGTAATTTCTATAGATTCATGTGACAGCCGACAATGAGTATAGACATATTACGGAGACCCCTCGCATCAACAGTATTGGATGATTTAGGCCTCTCTTCAATTGAGCCCTTTCCCGTATCATCATGCTTTATTAATGGACAACCAGATGCTGCCATTATAGATGATGGCATATGCTTGCATCTCCCATCTCCTTCCTCCAACATGCCACCGAGGTCCACCATATTTCACCCATAGCAGTGCCATTATATACGCTGTTGTGTTCACCGTCCAGGTTTTGATCAGCATATAATCTGATCTTGAATAAAACATGATGCGCACAGTTTACTTATTTTCTGCTTTTCTTTTGTGATATACATTAGATGAAAGCTGATTTATGCTTGTCTGTATCTACTGTATTTTCAGGTGTTTGTGAATGATCAATTTTTGAACTGGGACCCACAGAACCGAATTAAGGTCCGGATTGTTTCTGCCAGAGCATATCATTCCTTGTTCATGCACAACATGTAAGTAAAATAATGATTCGATCAGCATCTTTCTTCTTGTTTGTTTTCCCTTCCTCAAATGCTCCCTGAGCCTTACCAGATAAGTTCCTTTAACGTTGATACTTTCTTGATTATAGCTATATTGGTATTTAAGTCCATAACTAGAGTTCCTAGGAGCAATAAGACATCAAGATTAGCAAAAAGAAAATGTGCAGAGATGCAATAGTGTATGAGCTTAGTGTATATTCGATAATCGGGTGGGTGGCAGGTGTATCCGAGCCACTCCTGAAGAGCTGGAGGATTTTGGTACTCCGGACTTCACCATATACAATGCTGGGCAGTTCCCGTGTAACCGTTACACCCACTACATGACATCCTCAACTAGCATAGACCTTAATCTAGCTAGAAGGGAAATGGTCATCCTCGGCACCCAGTACGCCGGGGAAATGAAGAAGGGTCTGTTCAGTGTAATGCATTACCTCATGCCTAAGCGTCAAATCCTCTCCCTACATTCTGGCTGCAATATGGGGAAAGATGGCGATGTCGCCCTCTTCTTTGGATTATCAGGTACAGTATCATCGGATCATCATAACGAGGAGGTTCCTCGGCCTTCTATCCGATACGTGCCCTCTTACTAATTCTCCTTGTGCCCTATTTATTTGTGATTTGAAATATATCTTCCTCTGTTTTTCCTTACACTGCTGCTGATGAATTTTATTTCAATTTCTTGTCCTAGGTACGGGGAAGACAACTCTATCCACTGACCACAACAGATATTTAATTGGAGATGACGAGCATTGCTGGAGTGAAAATGGTGTCTCGAACATTGAGGGTGGGTGCTATGCCAAGTGTATTGATCTCTCAAGGGAGAAGGAGCCTGACATCTGGAATGCCATCAAGTTTGGAACTGGTAATTATCTAATTTCTCTTCCTCCTAAATATATGCAACTGAAGTCAAATGAAATAAACATATTTCTAATATTCTAGTCTTATCTTGACAATGTGATTTTGAAATTGATCTGGAATTTATATTTAGATATTCTTGGTAGTGGAATTGAGTAATAAAATTTTGTTTCAACAGTGGTGGAAAACGTGGTTTTTGATGAGCACACTCGAGAGGTGGATTTTTCAGACAAATCCGTGACAGGTAAATATGAATGTTTAAGGTAGTATTAAATGAAAATAAGGATCATGTTTGACTTTTTTTTTTTGCTTATCTCATTGAAAATATGGGATAAGATAAGATTTAGTCAAGCTAAGGCACTAGTAATAGATTAATTTTGTCTTGGTGCTCTCTGTTTGTTATTTTAATCATTCTGATTAGTTTATATGGAAAAATGCAAATTCAACTCTTTCTGAAGCAGATTCGGTGCTTAGAAGAGTTTAGAATTTGTAATTTACCGATTCATCTATCACTTTCAACCATGGCGTTGGATTGAGCAGACTAGCAAACATAGCTGGTTACTGTCTTCTCTAGATTTCATATTAAACCATCTCCTTCTCACTTTCAAATTTTTTACCATTTTAAACCATTTCCTTGTGAATTTCCAATCCATAATCAGAGTCAAAGCAAGCTTTCAGAGCATGTAAGGCCATTAAGGCAACTTTAGTTTAATGATGGATTAGACTGTCATAGTAGATAAAAATCATAATATCATGGTCATATGACAGAATGATGAAAGATGATAAGATTATAGAATCCTTTGAAAATATTCAGTATTTATCATACCAAAGAATAAATTTTTTTTTAAATTTCATATTCATATTCAAGGAGTTAATACTTTTGTTGTTACAGAAAATACTCGAGCGGCATACCCTATTGAGTACATCCCCAATGTAAAGTTACCATGCGTCGGTCCACACCCAAAAAATGTCATCCTTCTGGCATGTGATGCATTTGGTGTGCTTCCACCCGTTAGCAAGCTGAACCTGGCACAGACCATGTACCACTTCATCAGCGGCTACACAGCTCTGGTATGTATTTCATTAGTATGACATTTTTATGCTATAATAGTTGACATTGTGCCGTGTGAGTTGCATCTTTTCCACATTCTAGTAGATTCCACGCACAGATTCTGGTCACCAGATATGCTGTTACAGTTGATGGCAGTGGAATTTTGGTGACTAACATTTTCTTGATTAAAACAGGTGGCTGGTACTGAGGATGGTATAAAGGAACCACAAGCAACATTCTCAGCATGTTTCGGTGCAGCATTCATAATGCTGCATCCTACCAAGTACGCAGCTATGCTGGCTGAGAAGATGCAGAAACATGGTGCAACAGGATGGCTTGTCAACACTGGCTGGTCTGGTGGAAGGTACAGATTTGCATACAATTGAAATGAAAATGATGCTTGCTGAGTTCACTGCCTGCCTTTGCCTAATGGAGTCCTTTGATTTTTTTTCTTGAGTAGGTATGGTTCAGGCAGCCGTATTAAATTAGCATATACTCGAAAAATCATCGATGCTATTCACTCAGGCAGCCTTCTGAACTCAAGTTACACAAAGACAGAAGTTTTTGGTCTCGAGATCCCCACTGAGGTTGAGGGAGTTCCTTCTGAGATCCTGGATCCAATGAATACTGTTAGTCATCTAACTTCGTCATCCCCAAATTCCACGACATTAAGTGCCATTTCAGCCTTTGTCATGTCTTCTGCAGTTTCCTTTGTACTAACATAGTGATTTTTCTTTTTAATTTGCAGTGGTCGGATAAGAAGGCACACAAAGATGCCCTCCTGACGCTGGCAGGTCTGTTCAAGAAGAATTTTGAAGTGTTCGCCAACTACAAGATCGGGAAGGACAACAAGCTCACTGAGGAGATCCTTGCTGCCGGTCCTATCTTCTGAGCCTATAAGTAGGAAGCAAACATATCTATAATTTGGGGTTGTGATGCATATAATAAGAGTTGATTAGGGCCATTAGGCATGTATGTAATCATTTATGCTGCTCAAGTGCGATGTAACAGAGAAACCTTTCTTTAGCAGCTTCAGTGTTAAGTTTATTCATAAAAGATGCTGGTTGTCTTAGGTTCATGTTCTTCGATGTTACCGTCTAACATAGGGATCATTCGGCTTCCTAAGCATACCTCTGGTTTGATCCAGGAAAAAAAGTAAAAACTTTCTTTACCAGCTGCAGTTTTGAATTTATTCATAGAAGATGCTTTGTGTCGGTTCCTGTTCATTGGCTTCATAAAATTTTCTCTTGTTTTATGCGGGCATTGAGGAGTATTGATGCTTCTCTTGGTGCAACTGATTTCTTCTTCTACTTTCATCTGGGAATAAAGATATCAAAAATCTAGATGAGATGCTTGCACCAAATATAAAGCAATCACGGACAAACATTGAAATAAAAAGTCGGCCCTTGTCTTAGAGACTGAAGCCCAGTCTTCTCAAGTAGGAAACCTATATATTTTTCCCTTCTCTCCTCATCAATGATGGATTTCTTAGAAATAAAAAAACCCCAGTTTTGCACTAGTTGAGTTCATCAAGAAAGTATCTTAGTTTTGGAGATCACTTTGTTCTCAAAGCCATGAGACAAACAGGTTTGCCAACCAAACAGTGCCTATGGTCCTTGTCTTTTGTGGGGGTGTTGCTAGGTCCATATGATAGTTAGCTAGAGATTGAAATTATTAAATTGATAAATCGATCAAAAGCATACATTTCTCTTTTAGTTGATTGAAAGAGTAGTGTGTAAGCTTCTCACAGCACTAAATTGAAATTCATATCACAACACTTATGCCGCTGAGGTATGTCGCTTCTGTACATAGATCTCTGAAATTCACAAAAAGATATAAATCGCTCCACATTTACACAAATGATCAAGAAGTTCCCTTCTAAACATAACAATTGCTTGTGTTAGAAAAAAATTTATTTTATACCCAAATGCCCTTTAAGTTTTAATAAAATACTTTATATACCAAATGACAAAATTACTATAACTTATTCATTTAAGGAGACTTCTAGAATGGAAGAAGTTGGAAGTTTATTTTTATTAAAATATGTTTAGTTGCATAAATTTTTTTTTTTACCTTTCTCCCCGTGTAGTTGCATCAACTCTTTAGCTTGAGTTGGGTACTTCCTGGGTTATGTTGGCTTTTGTTTGAATTTAATCCCAACGGGTAGTTCGTTCTTTACAAAGTTCTTATTAGACGATTTAATTTAAAAATCAGGTCTTTAGGACCCTGTTCTTAATCTCAACGTTCTTATTAGATGAATTAATTTGAAAGTCAAATCTTTACAACGTTTTTTATTGAATTGAAAAGTCACGGGAACCCTTTTACCATCTTTGGGACCCATTCTGTTTCGCCTCAGGACTTGCTTGCTCGAAACGGAAAAACTGTCCGGCTACGAGGTAATTTAACAATGAGATCCTTTATCAAGTGGACGTTAAATAATCGTCTCTCGTCTTGCCATTTCCTCCACACAGACAGTGAGAGAAATTCCTCTCTCACGTTCTTGCATGTCGCGTCTATCTTAAGCTCCAGAAACAGGGCTTGCTTTAACGTGTGGTCTCTCCCTCTCCATTAAATACCTCAATATTGAAACACACGGTCAAAAATCAAAATCTCCGCATTATTTCTCTACTCTCTCCGACCTCATTTCTAGGGTTTTGAGATTATAATCAAATGCATTACAGCTTCACGGAATTAGATATTCTCACTCCATGAACATTGGCGCTATGTTTGAAGCAGTGGTCTCTTGCCAAACTTTCAAGGTAATTAATCCTTGTGTTACGCCTCTATTCGAGTTTTTTTTCACTGGATTTGATGGTTATATCCTGTTCTGTTTTGTTCTTTTGTGTTTTTTTGGCTTACGTGCCCACTCATGGCTGCCTCTAATTCGCATTTATTACGTCGATGCTCATAACGCGTGTTATGTTGGTTAACTAGAATCCGTATCACTTAAATAGTACTCTGTTATGGTTGTGGTCTTGAACTTGTCAGTTTGTTTAAGACGACGATGGATGTAATTTGTCCCAAGTAGTTTGAATAGCTCCGCGTTTAGTAGTTCTCCACCCTGGAATCTAAACCTTGATTACCAATTGGAGAAAATTACGCTCAGAAAAGATTCCATACAATTGTAATTTTGTTATTAAATTATATGGGGACGAAGCTACATGTTGCGGGTGCATGGTTGACTATTTATTTTATATTTGCAGCCATTTTTCCAATAATTATGTTCTTTCTTCAATATTTCAAGATTCACGTGCATAAAAAACTCTTCCTGTGTTTTGTGTGTGTGTGTAATGCTTTGTATATTGTCATTATCAAGCCTGGTGAAAGAGGAGTGTTGTGTCAAGTTGGTTGTCATCCTCGAAGAATTGATATATCTTTTATGACATGAATTGTAAGGCATCATTGTGTTCCTTGACAGATTGAGAGTGGAACAGGCTTCATGTTACCATCTTCAAATAATTCAGATGAGGCATTTTATGTTGTTATTATGCAAGCAATCTTTCTTAGCCATGTGAGGAAACATTCATTGAAAGATGTAGGATGTAGAGGCATTTTAGTATCAGGATAAGAGACTCTGAATGAAGCCAATGCATAAGAATAACAACGATTACATGGAGACAAATATTTCTGGGTCCAACATTGAGTTTTTGTATCTTCTCTGCGGCCTTGACATTCATATGCTTCTTCCCATGTTTCTTTGTTACTAATTTTGGTTGAGCAAGACTTCTTAAAGTTGGTGCACTTAATAATTTTGCACTATTATGTTATCCTTTTCGATGTTTTATAAGTCTTATAATCATTTCTACTAACGTGCCTCTAATTTATTCTCAAAGATAATACCATACTTTGGAAAATGGCTTATCTGTAAGATGTGGTATTTATTTTGCAGGGACATGACATTATCTATCATTTTGGCCCAACAAGGCCATGTACTTATGCTGTTTCATGTCTGAATAGGCATTCTTTCTGTTTGTTGTCTTCACATAATCAGAGAGTGACTTCACTATCATACACCACAAGCTGCAGAATTAGACAATCATGTCATTCATGGATAAGCTATGGGCCAATGCCTTCATTGACTTCCTCAGTCTTTGGTTGGAGAGGCTTATATAAATGGGCCATCCCGAAGAGATTCCCGATATATGCTGCACTAGATGTTGCCAGCGCTGTTGATGTCATCAATGATTTAGGATTGGACACTCTGACTTTCTTAACTGTTACTGTAATGGTTATTCCTGCTTTCAAGATCCTCAAAGCTAGCCCAGTAAGCCTATCATGTCTTCTCATTCTTTCCCAAGTATGTCATTGACGAAAAATTGAGATTTTCAAAAATGCTGCAGATACTTGGTTTCTTTTTTGCGGGAGTTGTCCTCAACCAGTTTGGCTTGTTTAGAAATCTCACAGATGTTAAGGTTCTATCTGAATGGGGGATCCTTTTCTTGGTGAGATCAATTACTTGCACTTCCATATTTTTTTTATCCCCCCTTCCTCCTCCTCCTGCTCTCTCTCATGCATCCTAATCTTTTTTCCCCCTAATTGTTGATAACTGCTATATTTTCTATTGACATTCTCCACATATGGTTTACCATCCTTATAGATGCCTAGAATTGCGTGATACCAAAAATTTCATTGTAGTTATCTATGGAAAATATTTATTTTCTATTGACGATCAGTGAGCTTCTTTTAAAAACCATTAATACTTCAAAATTTATTGGAGTTGCTGTTCAATTACTTTCACACTTCCATACTCTCAAATTCTGGAGATTCATCATCTGTCCATGAATTACATCTGAGATGTTGGAAACATTCAGGTCTTAAACTAAAATTTAGTACCTGTAGTTCTAGCACATCTTCCTTGCATCAGACCATATTTCTTTTTCAGAATATTACCATGGCATATTGTAAAAATTCTGAGTAAATAGAATGGATTTATGCCCTTTAGAATCTTTTGGGATTATCTTCTTCTTAATCCTAATTTTTTCTACAGTGATTTACCACATACCTGCATTACAACAAATTTAATTCCTGTGAACTATACCTTGTATTGAAAAAATAAAATATCTTCATTTGGTTTCTGAGAATGTTACGCTCCTTTGCAGCTGTTTGAGATGGGTTTAGAGCTTTCACTGGCACGTTTGGGAGCTCTTGCAAAATTTGCCTTTGGCATGGGGCTGACTCAGGTTTGACATTTCAAAAACAAAATTCCAATTTCATTGCAAAGGTTTGGCATGCAAATCATATTATGTATGTTATGCTATTCTTGCTGGTGCAACTGTTCACAGAGTGTAGATATAGATATGCATCACTGGTATTATTTCCCTAAAAACTAAAATAATATCTGAGTCAAATTTCAGTCTTATTGTTAATAGTGTGTGATTAATTTCAACTTCCAATGACAACAAGAACAGGTGTGATTAATTTCAACTTCCAACGACAACAAGAACAGTCCGTATTTTTTCCCCCTAAATGTGCTAGTTAGTTGTTCCATGGACATTATATGAGCTATTAAATGTTTTGCTTTTGTTTCTTTTGAAGGTTGTGTTGTCTACCCTTGCTTTCACAGCATTTGAACTTCCACCTAATGATGCAATTGGAACAAGAATTCTACAGTTTCTTTTCCATTCAAGGTCTGATTTGGTGAGAAATTTAACCATTTGAATATTTTTTAATGGAACTTACTCATATTGCAATGCGATATGTAAGTAGTTTTGAACTGTCTTTATTAGTACTGGCTTATTTCTTAACTGGAATCTGAAATTTAAAAAAAAAAAGTGTATTCATTGATTTGTTGGGGGAGCATTTGGTAATAATAGTTTCCAAGCATGCCTATGATATGGGAAAGTGCGCATGAGCTTATGCACCTGATTAGTCGATAATTTTGCTCGACTATTATGGTTTAAAATGACAGATAGTTCCTAGTCTCTTCTGACATTCATGTCTTGAAAGTTTGCATGAGCATCGAAACTTCATGGCTTCTGAAGTTTGCTGGACATTTCTTTTGTCTTTAATAAGGTATGGGTGGAACTTCCAACATGGTTTTAATTATCAGTTCTGTTGCAATATTGATCACTGCTGGAACTGATATATATCATGTGTTTTGCTTAGTTTAACTTCATTCAGCATTGGTCTTTTGAAAAGGTGTGGTGGAGTATTTTATCCTTACAGTGTTCAATGAAACTCCGAGCCTATCGTATTAATTTTTTGGATTGGGAGTTTCAAATTTCTTTCTGTTGTTATATGGATATATGGTTAATTGAAAATATTTCTTTTTGGGTACTTATTTGACTTTTCTGTACTTGATGAAACTTATATGATTGATTGTGTATTTTTTTGGGGATCATACGGTGCATTATCATTGTCACATATTGTTTACTTTACTCCTTTGAATTATTTCAACCCTGTCTGTTTAAAATTGTGAATATGAATTAGATGGCAATGCCTAATGAATTAGAGTGTTGAGAAATAAAGAAACATCCTCCTCGAAGATTGAGCATTCATGGGGATTTAATTGGAAGGTTCATGATCAAAAACCGAATAAGTTATAGATGGTGAGTCATTGCAGGGAACCTAGGAATAAGATAAGGCAATTAGTAATAAAATAATAGAGGTTTGACCATGTGCAAGAAAGATCCATGCTCACCAGGGATGAATGCTGTTCTGCAAGTTGAAGGTCGCAAAAGGTCAAACAAATGATCAGGAGGGAAACACGTAGCAAAGATGTCAATAAAGATACAAAGTCTCACTATCTATTCGAAGATATGGATCTCAATAGAGTGGACTTGCAGAACAAGATTTATTTAACAAACTCCCAAATAATTGAGAATGCTTGGAAAATGAAGATGATGATTCCCATGCTTATTTACATAGACTGATTGAAATTTTTCAGCAAGTAGTATTGATTTTGACACCTAATTAAGACACTGCCATGACATTGGGAATGTTCATGTTTTAGTCTAAGATCATCTTGTAAATTATGTATAATCTCTTTCTTGACTTTTGCATGAACAAAATTCAACCCTCATGGAATGCAGGTCAACATTAGAAGCATTGATGAGGCTATAGTAATTGGTGCTGCTTTATCATTGTCGTCTTCAGCTTTTGTTCTACAGGTATGCAGATTGCATATACTTGAAGCTGACTACATAAAGAGAAATAGACTTGGGTTGGCTCCCAAGATCTGGCATGGGTGTTTTTGAAAATATGATTTTTAAACCTAAGGGACAAACTCAATAAATCTTGGACCTCTTGGTCACTTATAATTATGTGTTATTGTTATATAAATTCTATCTTTATGTTTGATTTCAGGTCTTATTTTTTCCTTTTCTTTTTTAGCTATGTTTGTGCTTAACAAACTATTGGTTGAATTATCATCAACCTTGATCTTATCATAGGCAATCCCCATTCCTGTTTATCTTGTGACTTGCATATACTTTTGCAAATTGCAACTGCTAAAGATATACTTCCACTGTCAGATTTTACAAAAAAAAAAGTGTCTGAATTGTTACACAGATGTTTTTGGAATAGCAAATTGTCTGTAAAGCTCTTTACAACTGAATTTGGATGTTTCAAATTTCCCCCTTGTCTTCCTGGAAGGAGGGACTCCATCCATGTGATCATGTTATCTATTCAAGCTTAATTATTTCCTTTGTTTATATATTCTAGGATAAGAGGGGATTGATTGTTGGTCATTCAAGTTTAAATTTACGAACATGAATTATTTGCTCATATTATTCTGGACAGTATTAGTTGTAAATTTAAAAGAATTATTAGGAAAAAAGTTGAGAAGATTGAATCCTGTATACAACTTGTAAATCTTACCATGAGAACTATGTAGCTTCTTGCAGAGAAAGGTGAGCTCCCAACAAGATTTGGCTCTGCGACTTTGGGGGTTCTTCTTTTCCAGGTTCTCTCCATTTTCATATGTTCTGTCATTTCCGTATTTATCATTTACTTATATTCAAGTAAGAATGATGCTTTTCTGTTTCTTTTATCTTTCTTCTTTGAATTTTGGATAGGGTTGGTCATGCGAAGTACAAATCAAAAAGTACCAACTCAATAACCTTTTTGGGTCCCCTCTGATTAATATTTGCAGGACATAGCCGTTGTCCCCCTTTTAGTCATACTTCCAGTTCTAGAGAATCAGGTATTCCAGCAACATTTTGTGTTTTTCTTTATTAATGTATTGCAAGTGTAAGTACATTATATTTATGAAGCTCAGACCCTTCACTTTAGCCACTGTACGCATTCTGACACAGCATAACGATGGTGTTGGTTTTGGTATGGGGTATCAATTCGAAACATCAAATTGTGTCCTCTTTTTCAGATTGAATGTTTTTTGGATTAGGTAGTGCCTCATTCTTTGGATGCACTTTACAACAGGTGTCATTTATGATGGTTAAAATTAGGATTTTCTTGTATCATTATTTTAAGTAATTAAACTTGGACTTTGTAGTGTCGCGTAGTAAGTTCTTATCTTGTAGCTGAAAGTTCTCTTTACGAGATATGATGTAATGGAATGTATATAAGTATGTTTCTTTATGTCTAAAATATTTTGCATAACTAATGAATGATTCATCTATGTAACATCCTTGCCTGTGTCTCCCCAGTGCATCCACTGCAGAGTAAAAAAGGAAAAAAAAATAGAAAATAGTTTGGAAATTGCATTTTATTGATAATATCAGTGATGTTTTTATGAACTGTAATGCAAAAGCTCCTCTTTTAACTAAGCCCTCACATACTCTTGTCTGAGTTCAGACAGATTCAAGAACATATGATTGATTCATACCCAAAACTTTTTCCTCATTCTGTATTGGAAATTCAGGCTCATTTTTTTTCCCTCAGGTAGAGTCCTGGTAAAATTTGCTTTCTAGGGTCGAAGTGCATAGTTTTTTTTTCCCCCATATTATGTAGGCTAGTTGACTCATTTAGTTAATCAAATTGATTGTTTTTATTTTTGCAAAAGAGTAGGACATCTAATGCAACCTTACTGCCAAAACTGCATTATTCAATTTAGTTATTATCTTGCAAATGAAGAACTGATTGTTACAGGTCATCATCTAAAGTTATCTTATGCACTTATTGATTCTTAATGAAGTAATCTTGAACCCTTTCTTCCACTGTTGTAGGATCTTGCTGGGGAAAGCCTTTGGCCGATGCTTGCTTCAGAAAGCTTAAAGGCTTTAGGTGGACTAGGTCTGCTTTCTCTTGGAGGAAAATACCTTCTAAGGCGAATATTTGACGTCAGTATCAGGCCTTTTTTAAGAATTGTATTGTCCCAATAAGTAGTTCCTGTTTTCATGGTGTTGCAGAAAGAAATTAATTGTGGATTCATAAAATCCAGATTGTTGCTGATACAAGAAGCTCCGAAGCTTTTGTTGCGCTTTGCCTTCTTTCAGTTGCCGGAACTTCACTTGTTACCCAGAAGTTGGGCTTCAGTGACACGGTTTGATTCTCATTTTAAAAAGTTGAAGAATAGCTGAAACCAAGTGGTTTCCATTTTAGTTTCGTATATGAGTTCTTGTCATTATACAGCTTGGAGCTTTTCTAGCTGGGGCATTGCTGGCAGAGACAAATTTCAGGACGCAGATTGAGGCTGATATAAGGCCCTTTAGAGGCTTACTTCTTGGTCTTTTTTTCGTGACTACTGGAACGTCTATTGACACGGAGGTATTCTGAATATCTAGCTTTGTAATTTCTCATCATGTTACATGGTAAAATTTAGGTACTTCTTAAATGTCTTTTACATTAGGTGGATATTTATGGGCATGGGACCAAATTGGCATGCCATCAAAACTAGATTAAACGGGTATATAATATGGGTTGTTCAAAATTCTAAGCACGGTTTATTTATGAATGAAACATGATGTATTGCTTACTAAATAGAAATGCACTTGATGTGGAGAGTGTTGTTTAACCAGAGCTCACCTATACATGAGATTGTTTTGATGTTAAGGTGTTTGAGAATGGTATTTTGACGTTAGGGTGTTAAAGAATGGTATAATGTTTTATTTCTTCTTTATATTACCACTCTATTCATGATATCCTTTCAAGGGCGGCTTTGTAAATTGATGAAACAAGAGACACAACATTACTCCTTTCAATAAAGCATGATATCCTTTCAAGGGTGGCTTTGTCTTTCTTTTTATTTGTTCATTTTTTTGTTATGCAGCTCCTTTTCCGGGAGTGGCCAAATGTGCTTTCACTCTTGGCAGGTTTAATTGCTATCAAGACACTGATAATAACAGCAATAGGTCCTCGTGTTGGACTAACTTTGCAAGAAAGTATAAGAATTGGACTGCTTCTTTCTCAAGGAGGCGAGTTTGGATTTGTAGTTTTTTCTCTGGCAAACAGGTTAGTCACAAATAAACTATGGTTTCCAGGTTCTGCATCTACTCCTCTTTTTAAATACTTCAGATCAGATATTGTTTGCAGTAAAAATTTTTTATTCTTTCCTTTGATCAGGCTCGGGGTGCTGCCACTTGAACTGAATAAGCTGCTCATTATTGTTGTTGTCTTGTCAATGGCACTAACTCCATTGCTCAATGAAATTGGAAAGAGGACTGCCGAGTTCATTGACAAAAAGTATGACACAGAAAATGTAAGTACTTACAGTCTAAATATTTGCAACATATTGTAGAAAGTTAGAAACATAACCAGGAAAGCTGGGTTAACTGTTGTTGGCAAGTAAGGACTGCTAAATGTATCTAGTAGTTAAACTACTTCCATGTATCGATCTCCTTGGTCATCCAATTCTTCTTCTAAATTTATGCCCTTTCTCATTGTTGGGAGTGTTAGTAAATAAATGTGTATTACAACAAAAAGAAACGGAATATCCTGTTTGTAGTTTGAAAAAAACAAAGAAAGTTGGGTGGGTGGTTAAAATTATTAGGATTGGTTGGTTTTCATACTTTTCCTTCTGTCTCAACATTTGTTACTGTGTTTGCCTGCACTTACTAGGATCTACCAGTTGGATTCTAGTTTCTTCATCTTGTTTTTCCTCATTATATATGATTATATTAGTGTGCCTGAACTGCATTTTACATATTCACAGAAGGTTGCTGAGATGGTGAATTTTGATGCAAGTGAGCCGGTTGTCATTCTTGGATTTGGACAAATGGGTCAGGTACAGTTATTACCTTCTGAACTGCCAGTGTACTGGGTATCACTGAATGAGCATCTATGTTCCAGGTTTAAAATTTTTTTGTAATACAGGTCCTTGCCAATTTCTTATCAACTCCATTAGCATCTGGACTAGATGGTTATGATTCAGGGTGGCCATATGTAGTTTTTGATCTTGATTCCACAGTAGTTAAGGTAAGTGAGGCTTTCCTTTATAAGCTCTCTTTATAATCCTTACCAGTAAGCACATTTGTGTTATGCATGTAAACAAACATTTTGATTCTCAAGGCTTATGAAAAATGAAAGTAAAAGATTGGACAAACACGAAGGAAAATATGTAAAAAATGATTTCCGTTTTTCCATGAATACCAAAGGAATGTTATCATTCTAGTAGCATAAATGGAAGTTGAATAAATAGACAAAAGATAGTAAAGAAGTACATGGATGTGGAATTTAATTTAATTCATCATCATCATCATCAACATAAGCTAGCTCCCACCAAATTGGGGTCATTGACACAAATCTTGTCACTCTATCCCGTTCTATCAAAAATCATATCTTCAGTTAATTTACAACATTCATTTCTCCTCTTGCTCTCTTAGGCCCTTCAGGAGTCATCCTCTCACGCCTTCTTACAGGTGCATCTGTAGTTCTCCGGTTTACATGTCCAAGCCACCTTAACATACTCTCTTTACTTTTATCCTTAATTCACATTATGCTTAACCACTTTTAAAAATCTTGATTTCTTACTTTTTATTTTCTAGTTCTGCCACACATTTATCTTAGCATCCTCATATCATTAATACTCATCTCAATACATTAGGCCCGTACAAAATTGCTTACAGGTTTCAAAAATTTTTAAAACATGCCTTGGTGGAGTCACACAGAAGGCAAAAAAGGCATAGGTGTCAAAAACCCAACTTTGAGTGTACAAAAAGGTTGAAATGCGAAAAACAGAAGAAGGGTGTTTTTGAAATAGAAGTTGGAAGATAGGGAAAATGAAAATTTTAAAATTAATTTTTACCCTAAAGTTTTCAAAATATATCATAAAAGGAATAAACTTTCTTAAATTTACAAAAATATACCTAGAAACCTTATGGATAGACCGTTAACATTAGGGGTGTCAATTGGTTCAATGTAAACCGAAATCTGATTGAACCAAACAGATTTTTTTCGGTTTGGTTTGGTTTATTCTTAGTGTGGTTTGGTTTTGTTTTGAAAAAGTATAAACCAAATCAGTTTGGTTTGGTTTACGGTTTAGGTGGCGGAGAAACCGAAGAAAACCGTAAACCGAACTATATTATTATATATGTATAATTTTATATTACATATAATATATATACAAAAATTTCAAAACTTCTTACTACATTTTGTTATCAAAATCTACTATTTTTCTTTGTTAATGTAAGATTATAGAAATACCATTTCTATTTTCTCGTAAACAATATTGCTCACATTTGTATTCTAATAAAAATATGGTTTAAACTTCAAAGATATTGTAATTTCGGTTTTTTGGTTCGGTTTACAGTTTAATCATTTAATTTCGGTTCATTTTTCGGTTTATAATTTTTAATTGAAATTCGATTCGGTTCGGTTTTCGGTTTTGATCAACATAGTTCGGTCACACCTCTTGCCGACAGTCTCTCGGTCACACCTCTCTCTCATTGACTTCTCTAAATCATAACCCTTCTCTCATTGTCGGAGACACATCTCCCCTGTCACCATCTTCTCTCTCTATCGTAGACCCTCTTATCAAACAGTTTCTGGCATCCTCTCACAGATACTCTTCCATTCCCTGAGCAGACTTCTCTCTCCAATAATAAATCTCTGTTTCTAAATGAGAGAAATTCAAATTGGATTTCTATTTCTTCTATGAAAGTCGTCTTCCTGATTGGTCATAGACTAGCTTTCACTTTCCAGAGTCGAAGCTGCTGAGATGGACTTTGTAAACATCCTTATTCATCTGAATCAGGTAATCCCCTGATAATCATTTTCTCTATGGTGCTTTCAGTGATTGGTTCTTTCTTTCTTTTTAGATTGGAATAGTTGAAATGCATGCAATAGGCTTTTCATGAAAGTTGTAGCTGTTATGGTTTAATTATTCTGCTGTTTGATTTAGTTGTAATAAGGCCTGTTTCAATTCAATAATACCACTATGAATTGTTCTTTTAGAACTCTCTATTTTATGTTTTTTAGGATGTGGTAGGATCTGTGTTCAATTTTTTAAGATGTGCTTGATAATTTGGTCATTTTTTTTTTTGTAACATTTCTGGTATTTGCATAAGAAGAATTGCAGTTTCATCACTTGAGTTTGTGTGTTTATAATTGTCACTGTAGAATGCAATTTTTAATGGGTTCGGTCATATACTTATGTATATGATTCCATGATCCTTATTTCCATATTTGTTAATAAGTATTTGTAGTTTATTTATTCTATATTTTATAGATGTTTTGTCTCTTATACCATCTGATCCATCATAGTAATATTATTTCCATCACATTAATGCTTAGGTATTTTTTTAGAAACCTCAAAAAAAAAAAAAAGAATTTTATATTTCAGAAAATCTTAATTTAATATTTTTTAAAATTTAGGGATTTAAAAAATTATAGAATTTTAGATTTTTTGAAATCTTGTCATTTTAGGATTTTAAAAAATATTCCCTTCCTACAAATTTTAGCAAAATTAGAAACTTCCCATTTTTTAGGATTTGTGTATATTAGGATTTTTCTTAGAATTTGAGGAAGTTGTAAATAAATAAATTTTTAGGGTGGTGAAATTCAGATAAGGTAATTGATTTATTGAACCAGGGGTGGTTGGGTGCCTAACACCTTCCCAACCACTTAAGTGAGCCCCCTAACTCAAAAATCTGGTTGGACCGATTTTAAATTAATTCTTAATTAATTAATTTTATTGTGTATATCCACACCCAATTTAAACCATGGATGGTGGCGACTCCTTTGGCCCTGTTCCCACAATAGGCATATGCATAAAAGATAGACATACATTAGAAACATCACTAGTGTGAGTTTCTAATCGCATCACTAGCTCCACAATAGGCATATGCATAAAAGACGGCCTTGTTTCATTGGATTAGGAATCAAAGTTCCCAAAATTGGTTAGTGAAGCTATGCCAAGAGTAGTTTCTGATCACAATCCGCTGCTGTTGAGAAGTGAGAACCTCATAAAAAAGGCCGCTCCCTTTCGCTTCGAAAATATGTGGCTAGAAACTCCGGAGTTTGTTACCAAAGTGGAGAAGTGGTGGGGAGAACTGAAGGTTAAAGGGGCTCCGAGCTATGTTTTGAGTCAAAAAATGAGGATGCTGAAATTAATTCTGAAGAAGTGGAACTATGAGGAATTTGGAAAGGTGGATCAACATGTGTTAAAGACATTGGCCCAAATAAAAGAGATTGATAAAAAAATCAGATAAGGACCAGTTAAGTACCATGGAATGATTGCTCAGGGAAAGATTGAAAACGGAGTTTAAAAGATGGGCCTACTTGGAGGAAGTTAGTTGGAGACAAAAAGCAAGGGCACTTTGGCTGAAAGCAGGTGATAAGAACACAAAACTTTTCCACAAACTTGCAAGTGCAAGATGGCGGAATAATCATCTCAACAAAGCAGAGATAGACGGGATAATTTATGAAGATGAGGAGGTCATAAAGAGAAAGATCTCAGATTCCTACTTTATGCATTTCAAGGAAGAGAATCACCTTAGACCCAAGGTGGATGGTTTAGATTTTGAGAAGTTATCCCCTAAAGATAGTGATAGTATAGAAAGGCGTTTCCTAGAAGAGGAGGTAAAGGGTGTCATCAATCAACTTAACGGTGACAAAGCACTAGGCCCGGATGGATTCACTTTAGTATTCTTTAAAGCTTGTTGG
The DNA here is from genome assembly GCA_947561395.2 of Buxus sempervirens. NCBI lineage: Eukaryota > Viridiplantae > Streptophyta > Magnoliopsida > Buxales > Buxaceae > Buxus > Buxus sempervirens. The sequence goes on from OX387190.1 coordinate 33,993,307, forward strand.
AGAATAGTTAAAGAGGATTTGATGGCTACGGTAGAGGAGTTCCATAAATCAGGGAGTTTCAAAAGAAGCATGAATGCAACTTTTGTGGTGCTAATTCCTAAGAAAGAAAGAGCATTTAAGTTGGAACAACTAAGACCTGTAAGTCTTGTTGGAAGTGTTTATAAGATCATAGCAAAATTGCTTACTAATAGAATGAGGATGGTGTTGAATCCATTGATTTCTTAGACCCGAGGAGCATTTGTAGGGGGTAGGCATTTGCAAGATGAGATCCTTATAGCAAGTGAATGCATAGATTCGTGCCTTAAGGAGAAAAAACAGAAGATAATGTGCAAATTAGACCTCCAAAGGGCATATGATTGTGTGAATTGGGATTTTTTTATATATATCACAAGGAGAATGGGGTTTGGAGAAAGGTGGAGGAGGTGGATTCGCTTCTGCATATCGTTAGTTCGTATCTCTTTTGTTGATTAATGGCTCATCAACTGGTTTCTTCAATACTCAGAAAAGCCTTAGACAAGGGGACCCACTCTCGCCACTTTTGTTTACATTAGTGATGGAGGTATTCAGTAAAATGATGGTTCAAGTTTCAGATATTGGATCAGTACAAAGAGTAAACTTTGGAGGAGGTATTACCATAAATCACTTACTTTTTGCAGATGACATTCTCACCTTTTATGACCCAACTCATCAGTCCATTTTGTGGCTGAAAGGAGTTATCCTATGCTTTCAAGTTTCAAGCGTGTTCGGGGTTGAAAGTGAACTTAGTCAAGAGCGAAATGTTTGGAATTGGCAAAGTGGAAAGCTTAGAGGACCTAAGCATGGTACTAGGCTCTAGGGTGAACAAGCTCCCAATGACCTATTTAGGGATCCCTTTAGGAGCAAGGTACAAGAACACTTCAGTTTGGAACCCGCTAATTGAAAGAATGGAAAAAAGATTAGCCACTTGGAAGAGTTGTATTTTGTCCAAAGGAGGTAAATTGACTTTGGTGTCAAGTGTGTTGGCAAGTCTTGCTACTTTCTTTATGACAGTTCTTAACATGCCTATGTCTATTGCTGTGAAGTTGGAGCAAATCCAAAGGAAATTCTTGTGGGAGGGGCTGGGGGTAGATAAGTACCACTTAGTATGCTGGAAATCAGTGTGTAAATTGAAGGAGGAAGGAGGGCTTGGGTTGAGACCTCTAAATGTCTTTAATAAAGCACTGTTCCAAAAGTGGATTTGGAGGTATGGAAATGAGATTGATAGCCTATGGAGAAAGGTTATTCATCAAAAGTACGGGTCATCGTTTGGTGGTTGGTTTCCACCCCAATCAAAAGCCTCATTCGGGGTGAGTTTATGGAAACCAATTGCAAAGGTACTCGCCTCTGTAAAGAATGATTGCAGATTTATTGTGGTGATGGTAGGAAGATCAGGTTTTGGGAGGATAATTGGTGCGGTAATGGGCCTTTGAAAGATAAGTACGACGACTTATATATCATTTGTAGAGACAAAGAAGCTTCAGTGTACGAATCTATGGAGTTAACACCTGCTGGAAGGGTGTGGAATATTATGTTTAGAAGAGATCTGCAAGATTGGGAGGTGGGAATCTTTGAAGAGTTGCTGCAGGAGGTTTATAGTATTCAGCTGGATCAGGTGGAGGATGGAAGACTATGGACGAGGAAAATTAGGCCTATTTTCAGTAAAGGAAGCTTTTACATGCTTGAATTCCATAGGATCGACGATTCAGGAGCATAAGCTAATATGAACAAAATACATACCCAGTAAGGTAGCTTTCTTTACTTGGGCAGCAAGGTTAGACAAGATCCTAATTGTGAATCATCTGAAGAATAAAGGATGTCAAATGCCCAATAGATGTATAATGTGTAAAGAGAGTGAAGAAACAGTGGAGCACTTACTGATCCATTGCAAGGAAGCTAACAACCTATGGAACAGTATTATCGGAAGCTTTGGAATAATGTGGGTTCAAGAAAAGAGTTTCGATAAGGTGTTACAGGCTTGGAGTGTAAAGAAAGGGAATTCTCGGAAGAACTTGTTGTGGAATGTTGCTCCTACCTCCATCTCTTGGGTAATCTGGGGAGAAAGGAACAATAGAATTTTTAGAAGTATAGAGCGAGGTCTGCCAAATCTAGAAAGGAAAGTTTTGACACTCATGCATAATTGGCTGGCAGCTCATGGTATGATGAATGACGTGCAGTTTCAAGACCTGATCCTTTGTCACATGTTTCCAGATTAGGTAGGGAAGTCCAACAGCAGATATGGGAATTATTTTGTTGACATCAATGGAGCGGGGGAGTGGGACTGGGAGTAGGAGTATTTGAATATGTAAAACTTCCCTCGTGATCTGTATGTTTGATTACAATATGTATCATGCTTCTATTTATCTTCATATATAATATATCTTATTTACTAATTAAAAAAAACATCGCTAGTGTGAGTTTGTGGGATTCGATTCTAAAATTCTCCCTTTTATAACTCTGTATTTGTGAGGCAGATCTTCATGAATGACAAGCTAACTTTTGAAGAATAAATGCAAGATATGTGTGATGTACTTTTTCGCAAGTGCACAAATTCGTAACAAGTAATAAAGTGATGAAATAGAGTGTCGAACCCACAGGGAATTTTAGTTACTAAATACCAAAATTACTATCCTAAATTTTATTTGGACAATCGAAAAGTGAGATAGATGTTTAACTAGCAATTAAAATTAATAACTAAGAAACTATAGGAATAAGAGTAAACAAGATATTAAAATACTAAGGCGTTTGATTTCATCATAGCTAATCCTGATTAATTTCTAAATACACATGCTATTGAATATTATAATTCAATATGAAAGCGAAAATCCCTATCCTATCCAATGGTCTCTCTCGAGCACCAATGAACTTACCTCCCCGCGATAACCCACGATATCTCTATGTGAATTTAAAGCAAGAAGGCACATTAAGATCTATGAATTTTCATGTAAAATCACACAAAACTACATAAACCATACCAATACCTCTATCAACATGTAGAATATGGTATTCTATCATAAGGAACTGAGGTTGTATATCTTCTCTCGGTCTCAATACAACTACCAAATACAATTAAATGGTGATCAAGCACTCAATTGGATTAAACACAATGATAAAATACTCAAAGTATGAATCATAAATTCAGTAGCAATAATATTCAGAGTTAAAACATCATGTATAGATTACATCAAAGCCTTAGTAATAAAAATTGGTTCATAATTGAACTAAGAACAACCATGAAAACAGAACACAAACAAAAGAAATAGAAGAAAAGGGAAGAATAAACTAATGATGCCTCCAAGCTCAGCTCCAAGGTCTTCTCGCATGTCCCAGCTCTCCTCTCACGTTCCAAAAATCTCTTTCTCACGTTCCCCGTCTCTCTCTTTATAGAGATCCAATCAGTTTGAAAAAGGATCCTTGAAGAAAAATAGCAACTTTCCTTCAAACATGAAGCTCAAAGAAGGAGAGAAGTTTTTCTTCCTTACAAACCACGATTTAGGGTTCCAAAAACAACCTAGAAACCCCCAATTAGAAACCCTTAATGATCCTTATATAAGTTAGAAGAAGATCCTGGAGAAAAAGGAAACAAATCAGAAAAGATCGGAATTTTATAATTGTTTTACGACTTGAACGTTCAAACGTTGCATCGAACGCAGCTCTAACGTTCAATTCGTAAAACCACTTCACCCCATCTCGTTCAAATGCTACACTCACGTTGGGTTCAATCAATACCAACGTTCGAACGACGGATCTCACGTTAGGTTAAAATACACTAACGTTCGAACGTCGTCTCTAACGCTATTGAACGCAACTCTCGGGTTTCTCTGCAGACTTTGAACGGTCGAACGCTGCATCCCACGCTATCGAACGCTACTCTCGGGTTTGTCTGCAATTGTATTTTGCACTGAACGTTCGGACGGTGCTTCAAACGACTATCTAACGTTCATCATAACTTCTTCAATTTGACTCCGATTTTGACACCATTTGAACCATGACTCCTATAACCAATGTGGTCTAACCCATCTGGACCTGACTCTGTCCCAAAAGTGTCTCTGCATCAACAAATTAGGCAAAATTTAGATAATGAAAATAAAATACAAAGATGAAGGAATTTGGCAATTTCTAAGTAAAATTGGGAATTAAATATGAGATAAAACCAGATAAGTCATGAAATTAATGTGATAAAATGTGGTATTTTCATGACTTATCAATGTGCAAAACCAAATAACAGGACCTAACACTCAATCCTCTCATATAGTACTTTCTTTAGGTTAAAAAAAAATGATTAGATCATATCAACCATTTATTATGCCTTATTCCTATCTGAAGAACCTCACAAATGGTCCGGCATAATTCTACTCATTAAGCTGATATGGTCATCAATGGGGAAGCTTCAAATGATGTTCAATTGTGGATTGTCACTCCATACCAGTCCCAGGTATCTTTATAAATTTTCAATCTAATTTGAATGCAGTCCTTGGGCTTGAAAATCTTCAAATGTAGTGGACTTTTTACACTTATAACCTGAAATTCTAGTGAAAGAACCTTCTGAAAGGATTGTTCTTGATATACAATATCTCCAATGTTCAAGTTCAAAATTTAAGGGCCATTCAAAATTTACGGGCCACCCTCAAAAATATAGGCATTACTTACATTATCTATATATGTAACATGCCTATGATATAAATTTAGAATGAGTGCAGAAAAATACTTTGGTGGGAGAAAAATCCCATCATTTCACCTGGGGCCATATTTTTATGCATCAGGTGTCCAATTTTCTGATTTGTGTATGTTTAGACAATTGTTTCAGTTACCTAACCAATGAGTCCGAGATTGTACATTCAGATATGACCTGGCATAAAGTTATTGCTAAAAAATACAGTGGAGGTGTCAATTTAAGTCCTGCTTTTATTTTATTCTCTAATTTTTATTTTTTTATTTTTACTTTTGTCATATTAGTTTAAGAAAGTTTTTTGTTCAATAATTTTATTTTTATTTCTCTTTTTTAATTTCCAAGAGTGCTATGTTTAGGGTAGAATGTGTTACTCTTTTTTTACTGCTAATTAGAAGCAGGAAAGATTTTCTGTACGTATGCTAATGCTATCTAATACACAGTGTTAAGAAAGCTTTTATTTAGGATTTTATATTTCTTTCCAGGTTTGTTTCCTTTTTTGTTTTTCCTTTAAAAAGAAACCTAGGTTCATGGTATACTGTGTTCTCTTTTTCTTGGCTAATTATCACGAAAGTTTTTCTATATATAAGTGACCACTTTCTTCTGGGAGCATTGAGGAATGAATCAAAATTTATAAAATTATAAGTGTCATTGCTTTAAGGCATGACTCCTCTCCCTTTTTCCATACTGGATAAGACGGGCCCCAGAAATTGATCAAATATTGGTGAGACTGCAGTCAAGGATTTAGGTCCCAACAGTAAGTCTCTATTGGATGTACTTTTTCTTACATACTTTTCCCCTATTTTCTTTGCCTTAATCCCATCATGCTTCAATTCAAAAGCTATCACCTCCATGCTGCATCAGATATTGGTCCTTGCCTGTCATTATTAATCTAATTCCCCAGATAACCGCAAGGAATTAGCTTGGGGAACTTAAAGATTACGGATTGCGTTTCATTTCACAATGACAAAACTTACATTAAACATATGTACCAACATAATTACATCCTTGATCCCAAAATTCCCAATTATTACCATTCTGTCAATCTAAGAGAGTGATGTTTCAGCTTCACATGTTTTTTCATGTTTGTGCTCCCCCTTGTTTCTTTCGTTCATTCTCACCTAGGAGCAGTCTGCGTGAGTTCATTCTTGCTATCTGGTGGCTTGCCTTATCTTTGGTCTTTCACCATTCATTTTTCAGCCGTGATGATATCCTCAAAACTGTTAGAACAGAATATTCCTTGTTAAGTAAATGCAGAGAAGAAACAAGATCTGATGAGAGATGTTGGTGAGGGTGCATCAGAAAAAAAAATTCCAAAGTTTCTTGTACTTTGCCTTTCTTTCCGGTTAAACCATCCATTTGTGTCCATGAGGCCTTGGAAATTAATGGTAATAGCATTATTATAAAATATTTGCTGAGATTGTTAAGCGGATAAGTTCCCATGTCGTGCTTAAATCCCAAACTATGCCTAGTCATGTACATCCATGCTGCTGGAAGAGTTGAAAGTGCCATCTATACCTTTCCAATTTCAGATATAAAACTATGCACCTTTTATGCAAATTGACATGAGATATAACTAAGATTATATTGCAAAATTCAAAATGTTGAAGACTGAAGAGCTTAAACAGTTCCAATGTATTGACAGGCAGCCAGAAAACTTGGCTTCCCGGTCCTTTATGGCGATGGATCTCGCCCATCAGTTCTGCAATCTGCTGGTATTTCTTCTCCAAAAGCTGTTATGGTCATGTATGCAGGGAAGAAAAGGACACTTGAGGCTGTTCAAAGGATTCGACTTGCCTTCCCTGCGGTATCTTTGCATATTTTTCTATTTTGACATTAAAAAATGTTTTATTTCTTTGTAATCTTGTTCTCCGCGAAGTATTAGCATGAGTTAGAAAGTCTTATGAAAGTGAAGTTCTCGAACTTCAATAGAACATTTCTGTGACAGTGACACATGAAAACAGTACATGTAATGTGTTCTCATAACTATTAAAATTAGTTAATATTACTTGTAAATAAATAAAAATTAAATGAAAACATTTTGGTGACAAGAACCATAGTTAGAGAAGAGGAGGGATGCTAAAGAGCAATACATTTTGATTCAACCCATAAGATGGATCAAAATTTCTAAATATTAATAAAATAATTACAATAATTACAAAGGTTTTATTTTTCTGTGCAGTTGAAAAGTGGATTGCATCAAAAATTTTTGCTTCTTAGCATCCCTACAAGGGTTTTGACTAATCTTCTCTCTTTTCCTGGGCTACACCAAATAATGGAGTAAACTCTCTCATAGTACCTGTAGTTTTGACCCTATCTAGCAGTAGCAGAAGAAAAAGGGTGTGCAACAAGATTCATTGATCCATACTGAGGGTCAGGGCAATGGCTTGCTATTGAACTTATTTCCTGGACTTTGTCTAATTTCCTGCTGGAAATGCTCGACAGATCCCCATATATGCAAGAGCTCACGATCTCATACATCTTTTAGATCTGAAGAAAGCAGGTGCAACAGATGCCATTCTTGAAAGCACGGAGGTACATAAAATTGATTCTCCTTTTGTCCTTGGTTCTGATGGGATTAAATTTCTCTTTTTTTTTTTTTTTTTTTTTGGCATTCTATACACCTCAATTGCACATTCTTTGTGCCTGCAGACCAGTTTACAACTTGGTTCTAAGCTTTTGAAGGGGCTTGGTGTCATGTCTGATGATGTTACCTTCCTGAGACAGCTATTTCGGGACTCTATGGAGCTTCAAGCTCAGGAGGCACTAAACAAAAGTGATGGCCAAGAGAATGAGATAATGAATCCATTGCAGGTACTTCATCGCATGAAGAACAATTTAACTAACCTCTTGCCTATACCATAAAGATGGCCAATGGACTGTTATATTAGTAAATTTTGAAAGCATGCATAAAAATGGATTCATCATGGATCTGCAATAAGTTGACCAAGTTGGATGATAATAACAATTTCATCAGCTTGGTCACCAATCAACGTAAGAGATCCTCCAGGATGGAACATTGAAATGCAGGTTTCTTTTTCCTGTGTACCACATGAAATATTTTCCTGTGTCAGTAGATTGTCGTGAGGGATACAGGACAGATACATGGGATTTGTTCATGATTAGTTACCTACCCATATCTTTGATGCATCACATAAAACAATTGGACATTAACTAACAATGATTTTGCCAAATAAGGTGAGAGTGACAGATATGATGAGAATGCAGCAATCTGATTCTACAAGATCGCCTGAAGACCAACCAACAAACTCTGATGAGCAGAAGACACCTGACACGTCCACATTTGAGGATACCAAATTGTCTGATATTCAGGTAGATCAAGATCAAATGGAGCATGAATTATTATAACAACAATCTGAAGATTTACTAAAAAAAGGTGCTGTTTACTGAGAGATTAGTTTTCCTGCTAGAAATGTTTATGGGGAGAAATTGCAGTAGAAAGTTCAATACATCAGATACAACAATGTATCATAGAATTTTCAGGCTTCAGGCTTGTCTTCTCAAATCAATATGTCCCAGTACTCAGTATGGTGATATTGTTGAACTACTATCAGCACACTTTTGATGGAAAGACGACAATAATGTATAAGGACGCTCTTTTAAGAGTAACAAAATTCATTTTGCGTATGGACATTTTTCCATTACTAATAGCTGTACAGACCACACCTTGTATATGAAATTTTTGATGTAATAATATTATTTTTCATGTCTATGTTTTTGCTAAATACTTTTATTTGCCCTTTTCCTGAAAAAAAGAAATTTCCGGTTCCCATTTTTCATGGAACTGGAAATGGTATAGGTTATCAAGGACTAGGAATTGGAGTTAGAACTGGAACTGTGCAAGATATCCACTACTTATACCAAAAGAATTTTGCCCCCAGTTGCCAGAAGACGGATCTATGTGATCATGGAGTAACCACAAAACTAGTGGTCTCGGCTGTGGGTATGGTAAAAGGACAAGCTACTGTCTTTTATGCTGATTTCTCATCTATAATACGATAAAATTTCTTCTTATTGACGTGTTCCTGCTTGCCAGAGCTGTTGAAATCTTTTTGCAGAACAATTCTCTTCTTGTGTCTCTGAAGATTAGCTCTCACCAAAAGCGCTTCATTCCCTGCATTAAAAATGAGGAAGTCTTGTGAAAAGACTAAAAAATTCAAGGTCAAAGCCAGTTAGTTCATTGAGGCTGTGTTTGGTCAGGTAGAAAACAGTGCCTTCAGAGTATTACCACAAGGTACTCTAGCTTTAGCTGCTTATGGCAGACAGTTTTAATTCCGGTTTCTACAGGCGGTATCTGAAAAGTTAGCTTCCCCTATCTTGTGTAACTGTGACCTGAGGAGGATATCAAAAAGCAAACAAATAATCAATAAAGCTGTGAGAGTCTGGAATGGGGGCGTGAATTGATTGAATTCTTTGCTATATTTTATTTCATTTGTTAAATAATTTAATTATTTGATATTTATTTGAATTGGATGTTCTGTGAGAGTCTAGAATGGGGGCGTGAATTGATTTCATTTTTTGCTATATTTTATTTCATGTGTTAAATAATTTAATTATTTGATATTTATTTGAATTGGATGTTTTCAATCGAATTTTGGTATTTAAGCTTTATTTCATAACTATTCTTATCTTGCACTGTTGAAAAATGTTGTTACTAATATATATACACACGCGTATATACATATCTTTGGTTAGGGATATTTTGGGGAAGGGAAACACACGCGCAACCACTTACCTCCAAGGAAGGAGGAGCACTTTTGCTTCAGTTTTTGTTCAAAAAATAACAAGCCGAATTAGTTTGGTTTAATTTTGGGTTGAAGGCTCAGTTAAACTGGGCTAAACCTAATATATACTATATAACATATATGTATTGGCTACTTATGCATTAGTGTTATAAATTTATAGCATATAATATGGCATATACACATACTAATAAACTAAAGAAATAGATTGACTGAAGATGATAGTTATGACTTTTTTGTTTTTATATTTGTTGATCAAAAGTGATGAAAATGGGTGATTAGCCTGATCCGAAACAAACCGAACCGAATGTGCAATTTGGATCAAGTTGGTTCAGGTTCATGGTTTTAGAAAAAAAAATTTTTCAGTTTGGTTGATGGGTTGGGATATTCGGTTCTTAATTCGGGTTGGTTTGGTTTTCGGCTGGTCGCACCCCTTGTATGGAGAGATTTTAATCTTTGTAAAGGTCACATTTTATTGAATAGAGAATCATAGTTTCTTAATCATTTTACTAATTTAAGTTTTAGTTGGTTCCTACAAACCAAGGACCGTGCCCAGCCGAGAGCAAATCGTCTATGTTGTTTGTGCTCTGTCCAGCCGTTGTTGGTAAATTCACTTTTTAATTCTATGTTTTTTGTGCATTCTCCTAGTTTAATAAAAAGGGGACTCTGGCAGTAATGTACAATGATTTGCCCAAACACGATATTGTTGGCATCCATAGAAACACATTTAAATAGAGATGGATTCCTTGCCCGGGGTTGTAGAATTGCTTCCACGATGATATTACATATAAAGTTTTGTAGAATATCTTCAGTAATAATATATATATATAGCATAATTGTTGCAGATGTATACTAATGTCAAATTCCATTAATTTTTATTGTTTATATTTTTTAAATGACTAAATTAACCTTCTCTAAGATGAAGAAAAGGAAATTAAATAACCAAATGACACTGAGTCTAGATGGAATTTCAATGAAAATTTATTAATCGAGCAAATTAATATCAATGACTTAAGTATATATGCAATAAGTATAATAATATAAAGAATTAAATGAATTTATAAGATAATATTGGAGTATAAATACAATATATTTTTATTTTATAGAAGGTTACTTTAGTCATTTAATAAAAATAAACAACAAAAGTAAATGGATTTTAACATAAAGTGTACGATTATAACAATTATACAAAACAAATGGGTATAATTACAAATATTAGAAATAAGAGGATATAGATATAAATATAACATAATGTAAGGGCATGGATACAAAAAGCCCTAAAATCTTTTGCATTATACGAGCATGTATATATATATACTATATTTAACACGAGAAGGCCCATTGGAAAGGGTGCCAAACAAATGCTTAGTTTTCCTAAACAGCCCTTACACATTATTAAAAAAATATTAATAAAACAATAAAATGATTAAAACTGCATAATCTTTTTAAAAACTCACAATTATAGTTTTGTAACAGTGCCCTCCCACTTCCTGCCCCCGCCCTTTACCTTTTCCACACGTGCACGTGCACCCCGCTGGTATATTTTACGGTATTATCGTAACATCAACACAAACGTTGCCTTTGCAAGAGCCGACTAGGGTTTACCCAAACGAATCTGTAACTTGTATCGATTCATAGGTAGAGCTGTAAGTTTGGCTCGGACCGCCCGAAACCTGCCTAACCCAGTCCGAATAACAGCCCGATTTAAGAAATAAGTTTGGGTTTGGGTCAGGCTCAATCTTGAGCCCGAAGTTGAGTTCGGGTTGGGCTCGGGTTCACAAGGTACACCCCGAAATATATATATATCACTAAAACCCCCTCCTGCAAACTTCCATACGATTGTATCCTGCAAACCAAAAAGTTTCTTGTCTTCTCCTATATCTCTACCACGGAAGTTGGAATTGCTTGCGCCCTCTCACTGTCCCTCTCTTCTATTATCAATACCTCGCATCTCAAAGACAACCTAGCTAGAGAAACCCCCAACAAAGGAGCTCGATCGGCAGGAGCTAGCAATACAGTTGTTGTCGGCGTCGCCATCAATACGGTGGGATACAGTTCCGGTAGCAAGGGATTTGCAATTGCTCACAAGTCACAAGGGACTTGCGATTGCTATTTTTGTTAAATCGGGCATCTCTCTTTAAATCGAGCATCTCATCTTTCCCCATTTGTTCATTGTTTTTAGGTACTATTTAATTCCTCTCTTTTCTAGTACTCGATCTGGATGAGATCCATTAATGTGTGATTCGAAGGGTTTGTTTCTATTCCTTGGCTATGCACCATATAATCTAAAACTATTTACCCCTCTTTGACTACAAAGTTAGTTCAGATATTTCAATCCTCAGTCTTTTACTGCTGGATGCAAAATTTCATTAAAATTTGATTTCCGATAAGGTAGCAAAACAGAAAATCTTGTTACTTTAGTAGTATTTTATTTTATGTTATTTTTAACATCAATATATCCCCTAAAATCTTGATTTACTGTTCTTGTTTGGTCATATGCAAATGAGTTATGTGTTTCTTACGTAATTTCGTGATTCTAATATTTGAAACGTAGATTCTAAAGTAATTGGAAGAGATAGGAAACATGAATATTAAGTCTATTTAAAATTACAAAAGTTGATTGATTTTGTAAAAGGTATTATTTTTAGATTAAGGTTTGAATACTTAAACAATGTGAAAATGCAATGAAACTAATTCTGGAATTTCAAATGGGGTAGGTCCTGTATGCAACATTGCAATTTTTATGAAACAGCGATTGAGTGGGAAATGTAGGGATGCCTTGCTAATCAAGTAATCATTTTCTACCTATTGTTTCTTTGAGAGTAGAGGATGCCTTGTTAGGATTAATTCTGCTACTGTATTTATTGTAGTGCCGTTAATTCCATGCGTTATGATGGATGGTTGCATCAGATTGGAAGAGATGTGAAACTCATAAATATCTTAGTGAATATTTTGTTCTAAGGCTCTTTACCCACATCAAAAGTTTGGTAGACTTATAGACATTATTTTTTAACCTAACACACAAACAAATTAATGTATGCCAATAAACTTTATTATATATATTGAAATATTGTAATCTTATATATGTGAATGTATCATTGTATCAAGTAGAAAAAAAAGTTTGGGTTGGCCCGACCCCAACCTGAACTTAAGAAATAATTTTAGGGTTGGGTTTGGGCTCAAAGAGTTTGGGTTAGGGTGAGTCGAGGAGAGTTTGGGTTCACCAATTTTAGTTAGGGTTGAACCCGAGTTCATTGGAACCAGCCCGGGTCGCCCTACTTGCAGTTCCATTCATAGGTGCATCGAATGAAACGCGATTCGGATGGTCAGTTTTCGGGTCAAAACGACGATATAATAATCAATTAACCGGAGCTTTTAAATCCATGTCACAGGGTTTGAGTGCTGGCTGCAAAAATTTACATCGATGATCAAAATCATCGGAACGGAGAGAGGGGAAGGACGGAACTCCTTTTTTCCTCATTTTATTGTCCCCACGGTCTGCTCAGTATTTCACTCGAAATTTTATGTGAAGTCTTCGAAACCCTAGAAAAGTCCGACCAAAACATTCATGCTCTATATCCTCTAGAATTATTTGCTTCAGGGGAAGACATGCCCGGAGCTTCTCGAGAGCAAATTCTCTCTCTTATCTCCGCGGCAAAGAACCACGGTGATTTGGCGGTGAAGTTGTCGTCATTGAAACAGGTGAAAGAGGTATTGCTGTCAGTTGGACCGTCTTTTGCAGGGGAGCTTTTCCCGTACATTGTCGAGCTTCAGTCCTCGCCGGAAACCCTGGTCAGAAAATCTCTCGTTGAGTGAGTTCCAACCTCGAGTTTTTGTTTCTTTTGTTATATTTATCGGGTTTTACGTTTTCCACTTTAATGCCCAAGTCGGAAAGAAAAAGAATTTATCATCACGTTACGCTTCATCTTTCATTCTGTTATGGGAATTTTTCTTATCAATTGCTAATGACGAAGTGCTTTAAGAATTAAGGCACATCTTTATGTAAGTTTTCTTTTTATTTTGAAACGATTACACTTCTACATCGATACCCATGACTACGAGGCAGAACCTGCGTTACAGTGTCTGGGGGTTTTGCAATGAGCTGTTAGGGATTAGGTTACTGATTATGGATGTATCTAGAAATTGCTTTTTATTGCAAGGTGGGTTTGTACTGTAAGTTGATCGTGTTTTTATTCCATTTTTTTAGCAAGGTTTTGTTTTGTTTGATTTGAAATAAGACTTGGATTTTTTGGGTTAATAAAATTTTCAAGTGTTTGTTTTGTCATATAATTATACACACTTGCATTTCATATTCCAAAAAATATGGAAGTTCTCCGGAATATGACATGCCTTTCAAAATGTCTGTTATTTTTTGAAAATCACAATTAAGTTAGCATCTTTGAGGTTCTTTTTTCTCATTATTCAATCAAAATCATCACTAGAATGTGTAAGTATAACCATTACTAGGACCTTTTGTGACATGGTCACCACCACTGCTGCCTCATTGCATGGTTGAACCACCACCCCAGCACTTTTTATGGTGGTTTACCGCCATCATGACTTGTGTCATGACCATCATCTCTGATGCATCCTTGGCACTGCCAGTTTTGCTCTTCACCTTTGAGAAAAAACAAAAAAAATCACTGTCAATCCTATGTAATTCAGTTAGATAATCCTTTCGCAGTTCTACCTTTTGCATCTAGAGGAGCAAAGGTTGTTTTCCTTTTAAGGTAGTGATGCATAATAGGGCTGGCCTGTCAATAGTTTAGTTCCTTCACAATCTGTCTCAAGAGTTCACATTAACAAGGAGTTTTAGCACTCTGATGTTGGGTCCTTGCTAGCTGATGTGTCTTGGTTTGATGTTGGTCCAACCTACTACAATGATTCATATCCAGCAAACTTAGGCTTGAAAGCCAATAACCACCTCCTTATCCAATGGTGGTACCAGTAGTGCCACCTCTGGAGGCAAGAGCACCACCACCATTAATTGCAGGGGTGCAGGCGTTACCATTATTGTTGTTGCTGTTCTCACTGCTATATCCGTTATATTTGGCGGTGACGTGGCTAGCCATCATTGGCAACATGTTATTAACACTGCAAAATGCTGTCTTCTTCAGCACTTTCAGCAGTGATGCTGTCACCACCTGCACCTACAGTGGTGCCACTATAAAAAAATTTTACGAACGTCCTTTACAACAAGCCAATGGTACCTCCACTACATTGTCATTAGGACTAGTATCCATACTTTTCATGGCAATGACATTACATAGTTTGTAATACCATTTCTAGTGGTATCGTTGTCACTATAACGTCATAACCATTACTTTTGACAATGGCACTGCCACAACATGATTGCTACCTCAACAATATATATATTCTTGGATTATATCAATTTAGGAATGAAAAAGTGCTTGCAAAAAAGTGCTCACTTTCACACTTCTAACTAAAAAAAAAGATTGTCTTGGAAAATTTATATTTTCCAGACCAGTAAATTTCATGTAGAACTTAGCATAAAATCTTCTATACCAGTATGCAGAATCTTAAATTTCTGATATGGTTGAACAAATTTTGGTACTTCTTGCCTATAAAAGTTGCCCTATATTTTTATTTGATACTAATATTTATTTCTTTATTTTGAAGAGCATCAATTGTTTCATTTCTTCTCATTTTATACTATTATAATCATTGGCAGGTTGATTGAGGAGCTTGGTTTGAAGATAATTGAGCATTCATCTGTTATGGTTCCAGTCTTATTGGCATTTTTAAAAGATGGTGCTCCTGTAGTTGTAAGACAATCCATTGTCAGTGGGAAGAAATTCTTTTGCAGCGTTCTAGAAAAGATGGCACTGCAGGTCTTTATCATTAAACAAAAGCCCCATTTATTAAAATAATACAGTTTAACATTATTTTATTCTTATTTACTTGTAATTTTAGCTCTATGCTATGATGCACAATGAAGACATTTCTGTTACGAATTGATTCATGGTGATAATATAATCATGCATCTAGCTCTTTCCACTTTTTAGTGACTTAACCTGTGTAGTGTTTTTGTTGAATGCATTAGTTGGGATAATGAATTTTGTTGTTGCTGTTATTTTCATAACCTGTGTAGCTGTTATGACATGTTTTACCATGTAGGTGCTTGAACAGGACTACTTATTAGAAAAATTATATTTAAGTGACGTTTCTGTAATTACTGTAAATTTATATGCTTCTTAAATGTTTTCTTTAATTTGTTACAATGCTTTTGATCTTTTGTTATTCTGTATATCTTGTGTAATTTCTATTGCTGTGATCTTTTTTTCTTTTTCTTTTTTATCGTTATCTGTAAGTGTATTAGCCTTTCAGATAATATGTCCAGAAAATTCAGTGTAGGTAAAAGGGGAAAAGGAAAAAGTTCTTTGAATGTTCATTGTACTTGGTTAGTAGCTGCATAAAATCATCGTGTTTCTTAATTTGTTTATCGATATGTTTCTGAAATCACTAAATTTTGTAGGCCTTTTATGTTACTACTTTGTTGCTTTAATTTATCAAACTAAGCATATTATATATGGTTTGGGTTGTTTATTGTGACTTTCTTTTTGTTACTTTATATTTGAAATTGCACATTTCTAGTATTTTTCTTGTGCTTTTCTATTATTTTCTTCCATCTTCAGGTCTGAGTTTTCTCCTCCTTGAAACTGTAGTTTCATCAGTCCGGAAGAGTTGAGAGATGGCTGGAGGATCTTTGGATGTGGATGGTTAAGTTCAAGGATGCTGTCTGGGCCATTGCTTTGGAGGTATTCATCAACTGACTTAAGGAATAGCATCTGTATGGATATTTTCATACTCAGAATAAAGTAATACTATCTATTAGAAGATAAAGTTTTCATTTTCTAATGGTATGTGAATAATGATCTTACATAAGAAACTTGCATCTTTATTTGGTGGAGAAGCAAGAAAATAGGATGCTTTTACGTTGTGAATAACACATACAAATAAATATGCATTGTGTCAGCCAACAAATCTATATTGATATTAACATTATTAAGATTCATCACCCAATATTCAGAAACCTAGCCTTCAAAAAAATGGAGCTGTTACCAAACTTACCAACCTCCAAAATAATAATCTATCACCTGTTACTTAAAATCCTAAAACAAAGTAGTAAGAGGAAAATAGAGCTGGAAGATGGATTTTACTCACGAGTGACAAAAGTTTTCGTTTATTGATCAACCATGGTTAAGGATTTACTAAACCACTTTGAACTTGGAGCAGTTGCTGAAGGGATGTGAATAGGATGAGGGTGGGCTAGTTCTTTTTGGTTAGATCCCTGGTTTGCATGAATACATGGATTCATTGCTACTTTAAAAATATGAATTAACAGGCATATACACACTATTGTAGATCCATTATGGTATAATCCTATGTCTTATAAATGCTCCACCCCTAATATGGCTCAACAATATTTTGCTGTAACAGTTTATATCACAGAGACAGTGCCAAAGATGAAGAAAAGTACTTTGAACTGTTGACCAAAATTTATAGAAGTTTGGGAAATTCAGATTCTGTTTGTGAATGGGTGATTTGGTTTTTATTTTCTTATTTTGAATGGTTTTTCTCTTGTTTTTTTTTTTGTAATTTCTGAAAATATAGGCTCTATATTTCTTGTTGTCAAAACATTGGTCTTTTGCCATCTGTCAGATCTGGGGTTTTAAGTAGCATTTCTTCTCTTTTGGCGCTTTATATAAAAGGAAAATTGGAGAGGAAATGGAAAAATGATTGTCTTATCTGAAATGTTATTCATGAATTCATATTATTTCAAAGAATGGACAGCTTGCTTAGATCTCCTGTAGCTGAGACTTTTCCAGTTTGAATGGTGGATAGAACCACCCATTGGTTGAACCAAACATTTGTTGAATCCAGTTGATGTTTTGCCAGTTCAGTTATATCTTGTTACTCAAATATTAACTTAAACAATGTTTCAAAACCTATATTGATTCTTGACCAGGTTAGTGACCATCTTGTCTGATTATGTGCCATCTTATATAGACTGGACTGACAGTTTGCATTGACCAATAAATTTTTAAAAAGGAAAAAATTACGACTAAACACTGGCTTTATTGTATTGTTTGCTCACATTTATCCCAATGCTAAACCTGGGTTAAGTGTTGAACCAGGAAGATGTTTAGAACTTATATTTGACATGAAGGTGCCTTTTGCTGTAGTGGTAAGGTCTTGGGTTTTCGTTCTTGAGACACGGGTCAAATCGCTTCATCCAATTATAGATGCTTCTAAGGTAGGTTGTCCTTGCCAACCGAAAAGAAAAAAAGGAAAAAGGAAACATATACCTGACGTTATTTCGATCTATTTGACCATCAGTTTTGAACGAGTTCTAAAATGATGAACCAAGATGCAAGGATTTGTGCAATTTAAGGGACTCCTATTGTCCTTGTATATGATGGGTCCTTGATTCTTTGTTGCTTTCATTATTCAACATCTTAAGGGACTTGTGAGGGCTTTGATAATGAATTATTCAGAAAAGAGGTCCATTCAAAGAATAGAATTTCTGTTGTGGTTGACAGTTTTTCCTTGTAAAAATATTATATATATTGATACTTCTCTTTTGCCTTTACCGTAAATCCTATTATTTATGTAGAGCATAAAAGGAAGGATATCCAAGCAAATTGAATTTTTGTACGTTTAAATGCCAGTCCCAATTAATTTCAACAATACATATTTATGTGTCATATCCTTATGTTTTGGTTACTTTGCTTTGTCGCAGTTATCCTTATGTGATCAATACCAACTCAATGAATGATAATTCCTTGTCCCAAATCCTAACTAGTTTGGGCTGGCCACTTGAATGTTGTTCCTGTCAAAACTGAACACTGAAAAGTCAAGTCCTTTGTTGTCTTATATGTTGTCAAATCATTTCTAACTTTTAAGGTAATCTAGGTCTTCCTCCAGTTTTTGGATCATTCATGTTTTTCTTTCATCTTTGCATAGGGCTGTTGGCTCCTTCGTGTTTCCTTGTAACTTGCTCGAACCATATTTTTTTATTTCAGTGTTTCTTATTGGAGTTATGTACACTACTGATTGTGTCCATTCTTTATTTTATTCTTAGTCTTTCCACATATTCATACGAGCATCCCTATCTTTACCATTCCCATTAAAAAAAACTAAAAAAAAGGAGAGAGATAGAGAGAAAAACAATACAAACTGCCTTATACCAATTATTAAGGGTTGACAACATTGTATGCATAGTTAGTAGACTTTCTTTTGAGGGTGCCCTTGTTTTGGCACCATTGTATTGCTTTTCATCCTTCTCTTTTTATAAAATTTCATCACTTATCAAAAAAGAAAGAAAGAAAGGGTTGACAACATGAATTCTGTTTTTTCATTTCAATCTATCAAAAACTATATCTTCATTCAGATTATGAGTATCCAAACCCATTCTGATTGACTTCATGTAGGATCTTCTTGATCTCCCCTCGCCCTTTTGGATCATTCAAGGAGCACCCTTTCATACCTTATTCGCGGCTGCCATCCTAGTTTGAGTGGAACACATTGATCATGTAACACTATAAAAGTTCCTCATCACTTCAGTCATCCAACTTTAAATCTTTTTGCAATATTCTCATCAATATCCTTTTCCTTTTTAATAATTGATCTAATGTAACAAAATTGATCACGTTTATAAATCTCCTGAAGTCCTGATTACTGAATTTCACCTTCCATTGTTGTCAAAGCTGTTCTATTGGCAGTCTTTTGAATTTTACCTTCCATTGATGTTAACTCTGTGAATCAGAGTTACCTTCCAAAAAAAAAAAAAAACTCTGTGAATCAGCTAATGTTGCTTTGCATGCTCTATCTGTTTATGTATTGCTGGTTATTTGCCTGCATCTTTTTGTGCATCATGTTAAACTGACATCCTGGCTGGACACTGTATTATTTTTATTACATTTCCTTACCTTTTTTAGTGATTAATAAATGCTGCATACAATGTAAGAGAATAATAAGAGATTGGTCATCGAGGACAGCCTTGGATATTTATGCTTTCTGTGCGGCAATTTTTTGAGGCAGGTTTGCTGGTCAAATGCACCAGTGTCCCTGGTGAAAAGGATCTCACTAGTGGGACCTTGTTTCCATGCCCTACTTGTTTACATGTACTTCCACCTGATCTTACATTCTAATCTCGTATTCTAAGTTCCAGTTCTAAACAACTCTAATGTATTTCTAGTATGGAACTCAATCAATTTTAGAAAATTTGATGGCCACCATCACGTGTGAATCCATTAATGGATTGGCAGGTGAACTATCTGGATAAGCCACATTGTGTTTTCAGATGATTGAAAATTCCATGCCTCACCAGATAACTAAAATTTGGTGAGAGTACATTTCAACTAATTTTTTATCTTGCAATCTGGATTATGTCAACTGCTCCGTAAAGTATCTTCTGACCTTTTTAATCCTTTTACTATGGATTGTTATTTTGGTTGTTAACTCTGTAATGAGCATGTTGACATTTTTCTGATAAAAGAAAATTCCATCTTTTCTGTCTCACTTTGACACCTGTAGAAGTAATGGCAATAAAGTAATAATATGCTTCTTATTAAATCATTTAATTTATAATTCTTGAAAACAGGTTGTCTGATTCTGATTTGTTTTGTGTTTAAAACATTGTACTGACATAGACTTCTGTTTGCACTTGAAATGTAGCCTGCTTCTGCTGGAACAAAGATACTTGCAATGAAATTTCTGGAAATGTGTTTTCTACTTTTTACTTCTGATTCAACTGATTCTGAAGCATCTGTTAAGGAAGGTATGCCATACAACCTTTTTAACAGCTTAAGAGGTGTTTCCCCCCTCAACAACTACACTTAAGATCTAATTTTTTGGATGATATGCAGTCTCAGCATAAACTATTTGTGTTATTTTCGTAGTGTAATACTAGTGAAAAAGTCTTATAATAGAATTATATTTGATTCTTTGTAAATGGATACATGTTTTAGAGACTAATTTCATCTCTATTGTTTTTGGCATCACTTCAACAGGAAAAGCACAGAGTTTTAGTATTTCCTGGGTAGTTGGAAGACACCCCACTCTTGATCCCGCCTCACTCATGTTGGAAGCAAATAGGTGTCTTGGTCTTTTCCTAGATCTCTTGCAGTCAGTGAATAATCACCGTGGCTCTTTGATAATTACTGTTATCAATTGGTGAGGCTTGAGTTATTTTTTTAGCAATTCTCTTTACCCATATTGAGCATTTGTTGGTGTCATTCTTTTTTCTTTCTTTACATTTTATTTTTAACTTTTGTACAATCAGAACCACTTTGAAAACTAGAAGTAAACATAAATTGGCATTCAAAGCTCAGAGTGGTGGAAAAAGAAATACTAGTTAAATAATGAGTACTGAAACATCATCTGTGAAGTCATTTCAAATCAAACTTGTAATCCTTTTTCGATTTACCGATTTGTCTTACATGAAAAAGCCTTTTATTTGCAGCTTCCACTTATCTCTATGGTTGTTGTTTCCTTTTTGTCTTTCGTTGGGCTTTTGTCCCCTATTTTTCATATAGTACTCATAAATTTAATTGGCGCTTCATTCTAGACTCCAAGCTGCTGTTTTACTGAATTTAAGTTATTTTATAATATGGTTAAGTTGTCTTGCTTTAATTTACGGAATGTGTCCTTGAGGAGGGGATGCTATTTCTTTTTCCTTCCCCTTTTGGTGTTTCCTTGTCCTCGAGGTTTTAATTTAATGGGACAAAGACATCGTTGCCACATGAAATAATAATTGTACAGTTCTGCAAGTGTTTGATGCTGCTGAAGGACTGGTGCATTTCTCTATTTTTTTTCTTGTGTAAAAATATGTTTCGAGTCTTTATATGATTTTTTTATTGATATTGGTTTCTTTGCTGCTTTAGAAGGCTTAGCCTGATGAGCATTTGTTTTGGTTGGGAAAGTAGATTGCCATTTCTACGGAAAGAATAATGTAATCAGGAAATATTGGTCGATTACAGCATGGCTTCTGTTCTTTGATTTGCCCAGAATTATTAAGCAATGCCCATATCTTGTTAGTGATTAATTTCTTGAAGATGTTTTTTTAAGAAATTTGACAAATCCTTCTCACTTTCTTGAAAAATGTCAAATTTCTTGTCCATCACTTCTTTGGGATTCTGAGGTTGCTCAGGCCTTTTGATAAAAAACCATGTTAGGTTTAAGCACCCAATATTTTGGATTCATCAGGTTGTGGTTGCTTTGTACTTCTAGTTGTAATTGTAAGTGTCTTTTTCGGTCATCAATTGCCTTGTTACGTGGGGTTTTCTATGAAGATAAAGTTGTGGCATTCGGCACTGATGTGATAAATAGCTGTATCATCTTATTTGTTTGAATTTGCCTCTATTCACCATACAATTTGATATTTATAATGTTTATTGGAATTCATCACTTGAAGTTCTGGAGATGGTTTGTATCCAAATTAAAAAAATCGTGGGAAATTTAGAACATATATGCAAACACAAACCATTATTTGAATTCTACGATGGGAAGTTTTTCCATATATAAATACACGTATGTATATATGTTTGTTATGTATTGTTTTTGTGTATGTCTATGGAGGGATGGCTCAGGGATTTGTACACAAAAATACATTTTGCAATGGAAATTTAGATAAAACTGTGCTGGCAATAGGGTTGTAGATACATAGCTTGGATTGTTTTGGCATTCACTGATTCTTGAGTCTTCATGATGTTCTTCTCATTTCCAGCCTCATTCACAAATTTGACATTTTTTTAATCGCTGTGCTGCCTTTGCTTTTTGTTTCTGATTTTCTCTGCATGTAGGCTAGTTACCAGTCACCGATAATCAGTTTATTTATATGCACAATGCTTGTATGATTACATTATGTTTTTAACATCTGCTCGTTTCTGTTTCATATTATTATTTCATCTTAGGATGATGAGGGAAGTACTTATTGTATACGTGGTAAGCTACATTATGCTTGTTTTTTAACACCTTTGAAAATTTTGGAGGGGTTATTGAAGCTTGGAAACAGGTTGTATAGTTCAAGTTCAACTGCCCTTTATGGCATTTCTGCAGAATGCTTACCAGCAGTCTCCTGTGGAGCTAAGCGGCATTATGGCAATAAAAGATTGGATTTAGGCTTGAGACTACTGCATTGGTGGCTCAAGTAATGGGAGATAACGGAGATAGACAAACATTAAATTGCAATTCGTATGACTACATTTGGTCTAGCTGATGTCAAGACCATTGCCTGTCATTTGAGTTGAGAACAATGGATGAAATTTTTTTTTTCATGTAGCAAAAATTAATTCAGTGGTCTTCTGTTGCTGTTTAGTGCTGTAAAACAGTTCTAGATGCCAGGTCACCTGTATGGTGATGCAGCTCTTAAGATTGGAACTTTATTTGAAATTGTAATAATTATTTGTTTAACTGTTGATACACATTCAACTTATATAATAATCAGAATCTTTAAAATTAGTGTTGAGATTCTTATGTTGATGATGATGATTATTCTCTTTGATTGTGATGTAACATGGAAATCCTTTTGCGGAATCTTTTATGCTTGTTATACTATGGAGAGTTTATGATGGTATTGCATGAAATATTTCGGAAATAGTAAAATATCTTTGGGGATTTCAATTCGGCATAAAAAATGGGCAAAGTGCGAAACAGTGGACGACCCTGGGAATTTTCAATGTAATATCAGTTTCAGGGAATGTTAAAGCATATGCTAAGCATTAAAAAAACCCAGAATTTTATCATGTGGAATAAGCAAGGCATGTCTAGTGAATGAGAGCACCTTTTTTTTTGCTCATATCCTTTTTCAAATAATATTTAAGCTGCATGATTCACATCAAATTATATTGATGGTTTAGTATGGAGATATTTTTTCATTGTGGTTACAACTTCTGCAAGGCACGACTAGATACACACACTAGGATTAAAACTCTTACCACGTGTTGCTTCATGTGACCCAGCTCAATACTGTCAAATAGTCCAGCATATGTCGGCTGTTACGTTGAGTTATTTTAAAGGGTTCTTTAGTATCTTTCTAGCTCCACTGGATTTCTTAATACTTTCTTCTTTTATTACTAACATATTCCTCAAGTGGTATTGCATATTTTAAATTCTTGCTGGTTGTCCTTTGCTTGATATTGTTTTTAGTTATTTTCTTAGATGAAGTAAAAGCAGTGAATATATTGAAAAAATTATATTTCAGCTACTAGAGAACTACTAAATTTAGAAGTTTACTTGATTTATCAAGTTAATTTTGTAATCAAAGGTTTAATTAGTTAATTCTGGGTTAGTAATTTGTAACAGAGTACCAAAGATGACTAGCAATTGCTTTGCTTACATGATCAATTCTGATTAGTAATTACTTCATCGATGAAAATAATAATTTTTTTAAAATCCTAGAAAAAAAGGCATTTTAATTGACAAATATGTTATTAGTTGTTGTCTTTGATGTTGTTTTCATCATTGTATATCCTACTTTAAATTTTGATTTTTACACTTTTTATGTAGTCTAAAATTTTTAATAGCATATGCATGTATGATCTGCTTCTCATTTTCATAAAGTGCTAATTATGAAAATAAAAATTTTTATGTAAAAAAAAAAATAAAATTGCAATCCATTATTGGGCCTGTGGCACCATAAACTTTTGGTTAGTTGGACATATAATTTTTTTGGAGCAAAAAGTTGTGCTGAAGTCAGTTGATTGGTCTCCCATTTATCGAAATGTATGGTTGCCAAATTACTAGGCTTATTCAATTATGTACCATGTCTTTTCTAAATTAAATTTTCGATAAGAAAAAATGAAATAAAACTCACTAAATGCTTGGGGGTCAAAAATAGGTTCCAATCACCGCAGCTGCCCAACAAATGTCGTTGATTTAAGTTGAGATTGAGTTGAATCCTTATCTCGACCAAATTAATGTAAAAGAGCAATATATGTTGTACATTACTAATATTTTGTATCTTGAGATATGAATCTGAATATATTGCAACCTTGAAATATGCAATACATTACACATTTCATTGTTCAGCTAATGCTGTTTTGATGGACTAGCCTAGAGGTTTTTTTTTTTCCTTCTCTTTGCGCCCTTGGAAGAAGAGAAGCAGTGATTGAAATTTCGATTTTTTAAGGACAACGACACGAAATATCTGGGGAAAACGAGATTTCCCCAGTTTCCCTGATTTCGGTAGAATATCAGTGAAATTTCGTGAAATGTCGGTTAAATCTGGCAAAATTTCCCCAGATTTCTCCAAAATTTCCCATATTTCCTCAAATTTCCCCAGATTTCCCTAGATTTCCACATGTATGCATTTATTATGAATGTATTAAACCAAAATATATACAAGAAAAAGTGGGACCAAAAAAAAAATAAAACACATATTTCCCCATTTCCCTTCACTGGAGAAATGTGGGGAAATATTCCTTCATTTCGGCGAAATTTCTCTGGAGCTTGCCAGCGAAATTTTGACGAAACGCGAAATTTCCATCCTTGAAGAGGAGGGAGTGGGGGTGTGTGTGTGGGGTAGTGTTCTGGGGGGTGATGGTATTTTCTTAATCTATTAAGGTCCTTACCCCTCTTGATGTATCTCCTCAGTATACTTATTTCTGAATAAATCTGGTTATTCATCGAAGAAAAAAACAAAAGAAGGGAAAAGGAAAGATTTTACACCAGTATGTAATTTATTTCATGATCCATTGAGATTTACTCCTCAATTACCTCCCTTTTCTTTGTTTGCTCTGGATTACTTTCTCACCCGCTATGATTCTGTGCCACACTCTGTCTTTTTAGTTTTTACCTACATTTCATCCCATTTGTTACTTGAAGATCAGGTGGTACCTTGTTAGCTCATCAACTTGTGCTCACCCTATGTCTTTCCAGACTTCACCTTACATCTTGTGCCATTTGTTTCTTGAGCATTAGTTGGTACTTTGTTGGCTGATCAATTTAGGTCTGAGGTGAAAGGTGCCTTAAAAGTAGGAATTGTTTTGGGTTTTATTAACGAAAGATTTGCTGGTTTTAAATTTCACTGGATAAGAAATATGCAAGTGCAAATCGACCAATGCACCTGAATGGATAATTATCCTTGATTGTAGCATGTGCTGATGCAAAATGACTGGCATATCATCAAATTTCCATTGAAAGCGTTGGAAAGTATATGTACTTCACTGTTTTGTCATGCTGAGGTGAAGAAATTAAAGCTAATGTTTAAACTGTTAATGCCATTGTAAATTGCGCGGTTTGCACCATGTTTATATTTCATGTAAATCTATTATGATAATCGAGTATGATGAACTGATAGTTTGTTACTAATGGATGTGAAATATTTTACAGAAGGAAAGGAAATTTTTTATAGCTTATTTGATTCCAAGAGCTTCATGGACAGTGCATTAGATGTCTTCCATCCTTGTAGATCTTATGTTTCCAGACTGAAGGACATCCCTAATTCTGAGAAATAAAAAAGCTCTTGTTCTCAGTAGCAATATTTGCCTAATTTGATCACTGATTTTAGCCTTTCACAGGGAAAGAAGGATGTGAAACTGGTGTCTATGAAGCTGTGAATGATATGAGAGAACAGGCTGGTCCCTGTAGTTAAAATCTAGGGTTTGGAATATTGGAACCATCCAAATAATTGATATTTATTATTAGTGACATGAATCATGATGAGGTAAATTATAATACAATTTTCAATGATTCATTTTAATTTGAGTTGACAATATCTGGCTTATAACTTCTAGTTATAGCACCAAGAAGACTGCAGTCAAGGTTTTTCAGAGGTTTCTTAAAGAATTGGTAAGGTAATTGGCATGGTGGGTACATCTGTTCAGGAAAAAACTATTGTGAATGTTGTTCTAGGAACTAGTAAGGCTTTGTTTGGCATTCATTCTGGATTGGGAATGAGTTCCCCAAAGGAGTTCCATGGAATGAAGAATGAATTCATGTTTGGTGAAGGACAATTGATTCTTGTAGAGCTTCCAAATATTACAAGTTTGCATTGTTTTAACTTAAAAAAAAGTTTTCATAAATGACAAGTCTATCCTTGTAATATAAAAGAGTCTATAAAACACCTTTCAAGTATCTCCTTTAGAAATAACAGATATTACAAGTACGCCACTGTACTCTTGCAAAACTCATTCTAAAAATCCAGAATGCGTCGTGGGGTGATTCTGGATTGTAGTGTATTTTTTAAAACTCATTCCCCAAATGGAACCAAACGCCCATTGAATCCCTCAAATTCATTTTAACCCCAAAATGAACGCCAAATGATGCCTAAATGAATTTAAATCAGAATTTGTTGGAGTGGGATGGGGTGCAAAGATGAAAATGAAAAGGCACATATTCATATGGTGTTGAGCTTTTCATATTTTATCATGATTTTTGTTTTGACAGCATGTGGGGATATGGTGATGGGGTGCATCCTTAGAGCTATATCTCAATTTCATCAATCACCCTTTGAACTTCCTAGAGATGTAATCTAAGCTTATTGATTTGTTGTAATCAACCCTAGGATTCACTTGGGTGCATCTTTGTCTTGAAGAGCATTTAGGGTTTGATTAATGTATATGAGGAGTGGGTTTGGATCACTTTGGGTGATATAACCTTCTTTCCCATGGATACGGAATCATATTCGCATAAAACATGTAAGCCAGTCTTACATTCTCATTTTGGTTGTAAACTTGTAAAGCTCATGGATGCAAATTCCAAAGTGATAATGACTGCAGGAGGTGTATAGAATAACTGTCATTGCGTAAATCTAAAGATGGCTTGCTGGTATTGGAAGTTTGTGGGATTTGGTTTGGAAGATAAAAACCAACAAAAGTTGCTCATTTGGAGAGGCGGTTATGGATATTAAGCAAGAATGTATATCTTTTGGAGGTTTATGATTGATCCTAGTTTGGAGTTTGTAGCTGTATGGGATTTAGATGTTCAATCTTCTTATGGGGTGTCCAAGTTGGGGTTGATCTTGGAGAAGATTGTTTCATTTATGCCTTAGAGTTGTGGCAATGATGTATTGTTTTTCACTAAATGAATGGGAGTTTTTGAAGCATTGCATTTCTTGCCTGCATTGTTATATAATGCAACCTATAAAATCACTAGTAGTGAACAATTTCTAGGAAGAAGAAATAGAGGAAAATTATTTAGTTCCCAATTCTTTTAATGGGGAATGGAGGATTTTTTTTTTCCTTGAAGTACTAGGAGATTTCTCATTTGTTCAGAGTGGACTTTAATTTGTGCAAGTGGTTAAATCTTGTTAGTTTAACGATTTTATCTGATCGGCATTGTTTTAACAAATTACAATACCTGATTTAAAGAGCATGAAATAGGAGTTTATGAGAACACACACACACATCTAGAATCTATTATGGATGCATAGCTTGACGTTGTTTTGTGTTTCCTGGGCATTGTAACAGGGATACAATAGGTTTTTTAGTTGTGGAGAAGCATTCCTTTTGGGTTGACAAGTGGATTTATTTAGAATATTCTTCACAATTGTTTTTGTTGGGTCATTTGGAAAGAATGTGGTAGGTGACCTTCAAGGATCATACATGTCCTTCTTGGATCTTCTGAAGGAACTAAGTACATTGAGTGAACTGTCATACTCACTGTGACAATGGGAAGTGGCAGGTAGTGAGTTCTTGGGGTTTAAATTGTAAGTGTATCTAATGAGATTTTTGCTATCTTCCCTTTGTGTCATGGATGTTTCCATTTGGGTAGTTGGCCTTTTCAAACATTTTATTCTTTGCTTAAGGGAATAGACTGAGAAATACTAGGTAGATGTGGTATTTGAAATTGGTGAAAAAAAAATAATGTCTTGTCCTGACCAGTTGGGTAACAACTCAAATCTTTTTCCACCATAAAAAACTACATCTTCAGTTGTACAATGATTATGCGAATCATTTTTGATAAGTTCATCCAGGTTATTTTTTGGTTGTCTCCTTGCTAAGATATCATTCAACAAAGGACCCCCCCTCTTATGCCTTCTCATAGTTGCCTCCTAGTTCTTTGCTTTACATGCCCAACTATCTTATCCAATTTTCTTTATCTTATCACTTAGGAACACCTTGCAACTTTGGTATATTTATTAATTCCTTTACTTTTCAGTCTTCCTACACATCCATCACAACATCCGAATCTCAGACTACTCATCCTATATATGTGTTGCTTCTTTGTTGCTCAACATTCCGATACATATAACATGGTAGGCCTAATTATTTATTTTGTAAACTTTTCCTTCTTCTATTTTAAATCATTATGTGTTATATAGCTTGGATATAGATGCTTCCGAACCATTAAACTTCCAATTCTGCTTCTGAATTTGGACATGCTTCAGTTTTCCTTCAGGCGGATGACATACCTAGCTAACGTGCAGTGGAACTGATAGAGATACATTTCTTCATTGGTTGTATAGCGAACCATGTGTGTTCATTTGTACTATGAGTTGATCCATCTTGAAAGTATATGGTTGAGAACTTGAGATATGGCTATAGCCATGCGTGGCAAATGTGGGACATGTTCTTAGCACGAAAAAAATGCATCAATACACGTGTTACAGATATTCTCTCACAAGTCAGAAGACTCAGAACAAGTTACTACGAACAGTGGGTGAAGAAGTTTCTTTTCTTTGCCGAGACAAGCATGAATTGATTAGCTCTCATTACTGAATAGCTTAAATTGACTATTAGTTTTAAAAGGATCTTCTTGCCCTTCTGCATTTTTAAGAATAATACTAAATATTTTTCAACATATGCTACAAAATATCCACGGTTTACGACAATAAATGTGAATATATGTTGAAATATGCAGCAGATGTGAAGTGTCAACTTTTATTAGGCTGTTGTTAACTATCATTAGGCAGTTCTTAACCATCTTTATCATAGGGTGCGTAAAGGAGACAAAAATGTTGATTTGGATGAATGGAAAGACGTGCTTTATTTATTGGATCTTTAAAGCCATTAAACCCAATATTTATTTACCTTACACCTGAAATATTTTAAGATGAGAAACCTATTTTGACTTAATCATGTGTTTTTTTCTGGTCCTCTCTTACATTTGAGAAAGAAAAAAAAAATAATTGCAGTTTGTCAAGATTCTTTGCCATTGAAGCTGATATTTATGATGGTGACCAGCCTGACCTGAAATAAATAAGGATGTGAGAGATTTTTTTTTTATAATTAATGTGGCCTTGGCGATTTATCTTTTGCTCTAAAGGTAAAACTTCCTTAAGCTTCCTCTGTACATGTTTGTACGTATTCAATCACTAAATTCTATAGTATTTGTATGTCGAACTTGTGACGAAATTTAATCAATAAAAAAAAAAGTATACAAAGGAAACCTAGATGACTGATGCGAAACATGGCACGTCAACAACTAGGGATCATGGTGCACCCTTCCTATAGTTTTTTCTGGCAGTTTTCCCTTGTCTGAAACATGGCACGTCAACAACTAGGGATCATGGTGCACCCTTCCTATTGTTTTTTCTGGCAGTTTTCCCTTGTCTGGCACTCTTTGAATAGCTTATCATCATTCTTTTATGGTTTTGAAAAGTGTGCTTTTATAAGATAATCCGCAAAACCGAGATTGTTTTAGGGCAATGAAGAACTATTCTCACATTTTTCAGCTATAGTCACCAGGATAGGCAACTATTTCATGTTCTTTGTGTCAGTGCTTCTATAATTGCCTTTCATAACTTTGCTTTGAAACCTTTTAGCTAGACCATAGTCAAGAACTTTCTTGGAATCTCTAGCACTATGACGAGGTCCAAGAATGGAAGAAGATAGACCTCCTCCTTCCAAGATTTTCAAAATTTTTATCATGCAGTGTTTTAAAAGGGGTGTGTCTGTGCTTTGGTATTCATTATAAAGGAAGGCTCGTGAAAAGCTTTTTCACTGTAGGATTAAGTTCTTTTGTGCTCACACAGTCCAGCGTTGGGCTAATACCTCATGGCTCGAGGCCTCCTTAAGAGGCTTGAGTATGTTAACTACTGAATTAAAGGTCTTTAAATGTACCTTGTTACTAATAAGTCCTACAATTTGGGATCACACAACATTATGAGGTTCTATTTCACATAAATACTACCTTTTAGATGCTAGAAGGATCCAAGGCCATTGGTTTGAAATATCCTTTTTCATGACTTCTTTGCATCTAATTGCAAACTTTCAATATGAATTCATGGTTACTCTATATTTATCAGCAAATTAAACCCGAACTGAAAAAATCTCCTTCCTTGGGATCACACAACAGAAGATTGGAAGCCTATCCCTTGAAGTGGCTTGTATGGCCTTACCATTTGGAAAACTTTCTTTGGTGTGGCTGATTCTTTCTTTGATAGTATTCACTTTTTATCGGAAGTTGGGCTTGGGTGAGGATATGGGAAGATAATTGGTATGGGGACTATCCAGTAGAAGAGCAATTTCTGACATGTATTTGGCAGCCCAAAATAGGAGTGCTTAAGATTCAATTTTCTGTAGTGGAAGCAAATTTTCATGGTGGTTCCTTCTTAGATGCCCTTTACTCTCCATCATGAGCTTGATTTTATGATGGCCTTAATTTACTTACCCCTGCATATAAAAGGAGTGGGAGGGTATTCTGACTTCATTTGTGGGTATTGTGAGGGTCACATCCAATTCTCAGTTTGTTAGCTTTTATTTTTTATTTTTTTGGGTCTTGCTACCTTTGTGCATTGTGTTTGTTCTTGCTAAAAGCTTATTTTGAAGGTCCGTAACTGTTTGATGGTAGCTTACTTCATTGTACAGTCTTGGAGTCTAGGATGAGGCTCTCACTGAAGCATTTAACAAGGGATGGTTATTCCTTTTAGATGTATCTTGTGTAAGAAAGCTTGTAAGTTGGTTCTACATTTGTTTATCTATTTTAAGGTGGGATGCCAAATGTTTGTGTCTCTGTTTTGGAAAGATTTAGGGTGAATTTTGATACAGCTTGGAAACTTGTATGATGTTAGAGAAGGGGGAGGAGAAGTGGTGTTTTGAAGAGTCAGAATGTTAAGATTTATGCTATAAAGAAAATGTGATCAAGATTATTGTTAATAACATAGGATGCTATATTTGCTCTTTGGGTGGGTATTGGTGCTTTTAGAATTCAAGGATGTTTCCTTACCTTTATTTGTCACGTGATGGGGCCAGGGACTTTGGTAGGATTTCTGACTAGTCAGTAGGTTTGTTGGCTTGATTTATATTGTTCTTTTTTTTGGGATTGGGGGACCCCCCCAACTTTTATTTATTTCAATGTATATAAAAGGGACTTTAGTGATCAATGAAAATCTACATTCTAACATGACTTATGTAATCAACTAGTGAGGAACATCATTTTTCCATTGAGCAAATCCTATAATTGTTGCACTTGGTATGTATGAGCCCTTCATCTATAGATTTCCTCCCCATTGTAGGGGAGCATTGATATGCCCCTAAGCATTTAGTTTATTCAGTTTTGTTTCTTTAAATCAACATTTGTATTCTTATTAATTATATAGAGGTCAGAGTGAGAGTCAAGTGATGCATTTATTTCTAGTCTTAGATTAAATGATTTTTGGTGAATTACAAGGGTATGTCCTTGCTCAGAGGTGATACTGTTATGACTTTGTAATAGTTGGTAGTTGAGATTTGTTACCAAACAAACACATCTGATGGTTTTGTTGAACTTCTTGATTGGCAACAAGTTCGTGTGCTTATCTACATGGTTAATTTCCAATGTATTGGTTTAATCCCATCAGGCGCAGACACTTAGTGGTAAAGCCTTTACAGCATGAAAACATGGGTTTCAGTTTTGAATACAGCCACTTTGTACAAAATGTCAAAGGTTAGGTTTGTCGCTGCTCCACATAATCTAGTAGGACTTACAATAATTTATGGTCCTTTACTACGCCTCATTGGTTGGCATGATCAGTGCTCATGGGTTGAAAATTTTATTTTGTTTCAAGGTCAGCTAACTATGTCGTAGTTATGCTTGTCAAGGGAGGTTTAGTGACAGATGTGTATATCTCTGGTGTTCTCACAGAGGACATGCCAGATGGGGGAGATTGTCATTTTATTTTTGAGAAATCTTTTGACGTGCGTTATGATGTAGTTTTTTGTGATCTTGGCGATTCTTATGCTTATTGTGTGTGTTCATTGTGAATAGTCATCCAACAAAAAAAAAAAAAAAACAGGAAAGAAAAAAAATTGCTGACATGAAGTTGGCTTGAATTAAATTTCAATCAGTATTGCTTTTAAGGTCAATCGTTGGGATCTAGATGACACTAGCCAAGGCTACCCAGGTTGCAGTCCAAGGGATTACCTAGTTTTGAAAAAGAGTTTAACCTAGGGCATGTAAGCTGGGTTGCTGGACGAGTACCTAACTTCTTATGTGATTGCCTTGGTGGCAGGCAGATTTGTTGCCTAGTTTCTTCTATGCGGGTTATCAATATTCACTAGAATTAGCACTAAAGGTATATTTGCCAATGAATCATATCTGATAACAGTTAAATTACAGAAACCATTTAAGGTGTTCTGATGGTTGATGGTATCTGCACTGCATGAAGTTATCAGTTTTCTCTTAGAGGATATTGAGAAGCCATAATATGATGAAGAAGTTTAAGATAGGGAGAGAGGGGTATGAAAATCCTGAAGAGTTGGAGCTTAATTGACATCAAGGTTTCTTTAAATTTAATGAAATCAAGAGAGCAGTGAGTATTTACTAAATCAACCATACTGATGCCTGGCACATGGTTTTTTGTGCATGTGTTCATGCATGCTTGTCTGGTCTCTTAGGTTATTGAGTGGTTGCACAATTTGGATTTTTCCTTGTTATGATCTCAACAATCTGATTTAAGACATTTTTTTCATCCTTAAGTGTTATTTAATTAAACTTTTGGTCATTTTATATCTTCTTGTGATGTTATGTTCAAGATATTTCATGTTTTGATATGACTGAAGCATTGGAGCCTGGTTGAAGTTATCGTGTTCTATGAA
The DNA here is from genome assembly GCA_947561395.2 of Buxus sempervirens. NCBI lineage: Eukaryota > Viridiplantae > Streptophyta > Magnoliopsida > Buxales > Buxaceae > Buxus > Buxus sempervirens. The sequence goes on from OX387190.1 coordinate 34,026,738, forward strand.
TATCTAGTGAAATTGAGTGCATAATATCAATCTTTATGAATCTTGGTGTATGGTGCTTTTTATTGGATTTTGTTGTGTGTTTTTCCATAGATGATTTTGATATTTGCTCAATGTGGATTTTTCTTCTTGTGAATTCTGCAGTTTGATTTGAATAGAAAGTGATACATTTTCATGCTTTGTTTATACCAATTATCATTTTGCATTTTATCTATTCTTTACACATGTATGATTATATTCATTTTGCTATACCTACTTTTCTTCTGGATTGTTAGTGGCTTATAGAAGAGACCATTTGTTTGACAGTCTTGCAGCCATTGGGAGAAAGAGGCCCCGCTACTATAGTAAAGTTCTTTCTGCTTTTCTTGGTTTTGAAGCAAATTTTGGGACAACTGAAGGTTTTCATGCTGCAAGTGTCCAGTATTCTATTAGAATTGCGCTTCTTGGATTCTTAAGGTGTTCTTATCCAGCTATTGTAGAGGTAGTACTTCTCTGTCAATTTTGTGTGGTTTCATGGTTGCTGTTTATCCGTTTCTTCTCCTTGGAATACAAATTAGCCACTTGGATTTAGCCATTCAAACTTTTATCATGCAAAGCTCCTTATATGATATGCCCGAAAGATTTGAAGAAACTTAAACGTCCAAAAATAATAAACAGAATATTAAATTAGAGGGATTACAAAAAGATGGCAAAAGTTTGTTTTTTCATCTCAATTATTGATATTTTTTCTTCTTTTCTTTTATTTTTTGTGGATAGATTCTTCAAAAATTGAGCTTTGAGATTTATTCATCACATGCTATTTGAAACACTGCTTAAGAATCAAAACCAAGCTAAAATGAATTAGTTTAGCTGCATCGTGAATAGCTTGAAAAAGTGCTTTTTATTCCATATTTGACCACTAAAATGTTTTAGCCAACTGAAGAAGGCAGTAAAAAGTACTTATCCAATGAATCACCAAAATGTAACCTTTCTTTGTCTCAAAACAATTGGTTCAAGTTTTGGCCAGAACTATTTCTTTATCGATTTCACGAGTCTTGGATTTGGAAGCTAGTGGTAAAGGTTTATAGCAATTATCTGTAAGTTCACTTTTTTTTTCTTTAATGGTTTTGGCCGATAAGTGGCTTACTTTGGTCTTTGAGGGACGAAAATCTGATCCAAAACTGAAACTTTAAACCTTGATCTAAGTTTTTTTTGGCCCTTGGTCATATATATAACAAGTTGATAAGTTATAATTTGTGATGCAGGTCTGAAAAAAAAATTTCCTGTCACATTCTGCTGTCATACGATACCATAAACTGGACTAGAAAACTCCATAATTTTAGTAGGATAAGACTCACTGAAGCTTATATATTGGTTTTTACTTTTTTCCCCTATTTAGGTATTTTATTAGTAATATTTCAACAAAGGTCTAATGTTCACTAAATTCACTGCTTATTATCTTATTCTGAATGATATGCTTAAATCTGTTCTTTATTATTGTCTTTGCACTCTTGCACATGGATAACTTTAATATCATATTCACTCACTTTATGTTGCATACTGTATTTCTTATGTTTACCTGTTAGATTTTACTTCTGATCTATTTTGTTTGTTTTTATCTTCAGTCACGAGATGGATTGCTTAGGGCTTTACGGGCAATGAATGCCGGGGATGCAGCTGATCAAGTCATGCGGCAGGTTGAGAAAATGCTGAAAAATACAGAACGTGCTTCACGCGATGCTCGATTGAGCAAGGTAACTGCGTAAGGGTAGCAAGGTCCTTTTAATTATCATATTCATATTCCTGTGGAAATTTCTCACATTATATATAGATTATAATTTTTTATGGTGATTCCAATTTCTGAGCGTCAGGAGGACCAACCGTCGATTCAGCTCATATCTGGTGATCTGTCAAAGAAAAGATCTATGCTTCATGATAATGAAGGCCTAAATAATTGTGATGAGGTTCCTGCAAAGCGGAGTCGTGATGGTCCTATGGTCAATTCAGCCTCTCATCTTGAAATCCTCAATTACTCTGAGGATGAAATCTCTGCAAATGGAGTATCTTCTAAGGCGCCTTTGTTGGATGGCAGTTTAACTCCTGTTGAGCAAATGATTGCCATGATTGGTGCTTTACTTGCAGAAGGAGAAAGAGGAGCAGAATCACTCGAAATTTTAATCTCGACAGTCCATCCTGACATGTTGGCTGATATTGTGATAGCTAATATGAAAAACTTACCAAGGAATCCCCCAACCTTAACCAATAAAATCGCAAACGTACCATTAACCTCACAGGCAGGTTCTTCAAGTAGTTCATCACAGGCTGTAGTACCAGCTGTTCCAATATCTATGCAATCTCAGGTTCTCACGGCACAAGTTGCAGCTCATCTTTCTTCTGCAACTGCAACCAGCGCATCGCTATCTGAAGTATCGGCAGTCACTAATCTTCAGCGGGACCCACGAAGGGTATAATTAATCAAACTATATTCTCTGGTTTCTTCTCTGCATGACCATATCTTGCTCTCAGTATTTCAAACACTGATGTTTGTACTTTTTGAGTTTATGATAGTTCAAGATTTATATTTTCCTTTTCAGGATCCTCGCCGGCTTGATCCACGGCGTGTGCCCTTGCCTACCGGCTTGAAGGAGGAAGCTGTTGATATGCAATGTGGATTTGATGGTTCTGTTTCTTCAAGTAGACCTCTTCCAGTTCCTGTGGTAACCAAGGTTGAACATATGTCTCTACCTTTGCTGTCCAAAAGTGATATGGACCTTCCAGAAAGTTCATTGATTCCTGAAAATGGCCAGCTGATTTCTAAGGAAGAGGCTTTGCATGAAACAGACGGAGTTAACCCAAGTGGGGATCTCAATGTTACCTTAGATAATACGCTTTCTCCTGTTCGTGCTGTTGACAAGGACCAGTTGGCATCAATTCCACTAGATATTCCCGAGATCGAGGGGATGGATGCTTCATATGTAGTAGAATCTGATCAACATTCTCCAGCTGCTTCAAGCACATCAGAATCTGAGGAAACCTCTCATAATTTACCTTTGGTTCCGTTGTACATTGAGTTGACAGAAGAACAACATAAAAGTGTGAATAGATTGGCAATTGAAAGAATAATAGAATCATACAAACACCTAAGACTGATGGGCTTTGGCCAGACACGTATGGAATTACTTGCTCGCTTGGTTGCTCAGGTAGAGATGACAACATTTGTGTAGAAATTAAGGTTGTGCTTTTCATTCTTTGCCTCTATTGTTGCTTTTTAGCATTCAATGTCTCAGGATCTTTGAAAATAATATCAACAATTGTTTGCAACATTCTGTCAAATAATTGACAAGTATTTGTTGTATATTTGGTATTTAACACTTAACTACTTGATAGTATTCTTTCTCCAAGAGATTGAGAGGTACCTGTTCTTATTGTTGTTCCCAATCTTCACCTTTTTATCTTCAACTTATTTAATATTCATAAGTTGTTGGAAATACGCGATGCTGTGTGACTCTATCCACTGAAGGAAAAACTTTCTGGCTGAGTGTGAAGATGGGCCAACATATTATGGTTAATGATTCATGAAATATCATGCTCCAGAGTACTTAGTATCATGAACTTTTTTATTTGCAGAAGTTACCTTGAAAGAGGTAAGTTGCAGTTGTTGCAGAACCAAGTGATCATTACTAGATTATTTGGGAAGTATTCCAAGGCAATGTGAATCAGAGGAGCAACTTGTCAAGTAGAAATTGAATGCATAATAGATTTCTAATTTAGAAAAAAACCTTTAAACTTCTCAGACACTCAATTACATATCCAGGATGGAGAGGGGATGAGGTTTATGTACACCTTTGGTGTACAGCATTGTAACCTGTTTTCAGCATCTTTTTAATATATTTCTTCATTACCGATCAAAAAAAACAATGTCCATGGAGTGTAAAACAAAAAGTACAAAAATAGAGTTCTTCTCCCGCCATGATGCAAATGGCGGTGCCACAAGACAGAACTGGTAGCAAACCTTCAAATCCATTTAAAATCTTGCTGTAAATCATAGAACAGCGTCCATGCTAGGAAGAAACATACCTTGCATGCAAATCGTAATGACAAGGTGAGTCTTGAAGTTTCATGTGTCAATACCTAATTTCGTCCAACCTCTTGAATACTAGCTAAATGGGAGCCTTATTCTCTAATATATTTTAGATCATATATATTTATAAAGGCTCAGATTAGTATAAAATGCCTCTTGTCCCTTGAAACCTCTCCTTGAAGAAACCTTAAAATTCCTAAAAGCAATGCCTAGAAATCTTTAAACGATAGTATGATCCTCATTCCTCACAAATAAACACTAACAACAAAATGCTTGCATGTGGTAGACTGGTAGACACAAGTTGAGTGAGACAATAGACAAGGTGCCCAAAATGCCATTGAAAAGGAAAATTCATAATATTGACAAAACTACACCTAAATTATTTAAAAAATTTTCAGCCCATCATAAAATTTTATTTCTTTTTTACTTTTTGGCTATGCTATTATAGAACCTGTGTGTACATGTAGGCGGCCTGATGTCCTTACCATGATACTAAGTGATGCTCTTAGATCTATTCCCAAATTAAGCTTACGAGTTATATCATGGAATTATGAATAGGTTTAAAAAGAGGACGAACAACCTTCATATGGTGTTAATTTAGGGAAATTGTATGATAGTCTCTAAAGAGTTGATCTGGTGGGTTTTAAGCCAAGAAAAGAGAGAGAGAGAGAGAGAGAGAGAGAGAGAGAGAGAGAAGAGGAATTGGATGATATATTGAGGTTATACAAATTGTATAAGAGAGCACTAACTGGAATGGAAGTGTTGGCAGTGAGACAATTGAGTTACTTCTAACAATAGTTTTACATCAAAGGTCAGCTATAATCTTTATCATTTTGCATTAAGTGTGAATGGATTGACCAATAATATTGAATTAAAACTGAGTACATGCAATTTAGCACGAATAATTATAGAATTAAAGCAATGGTAAGCACTGAGAATATTGAGATATATAAAGCAATTATTTTTTTATTTGATCAATTATTATAAAGATGGGGATATTGATGATTATTTTCCTAGAGTTAGAGCTGGAAGGTCTAAGTGGACTGTTCCACTTGAAATAGAAGGAAAATTTTACTTATTAGAACTGCTATGCGATGTATGGCTTGGAATCGGAATGTTGGTCAACAAAGAAGCTGCATATGCATGGGTTGAGTGTATTGAGATAAGGATGTTAAGGTGAATATGTGGGAACATTATGGCATATAAGGTAATGAATGACCATAACTGGGAGTTACAAAAAATTAGGTTATGATAGTTTGAGCATGTAAAGCGAAGACCTTGGAAGGCAATTATAGGAAGTGTGAGGGGGTACCTATTAAAGGGTCTAAGCAGGTGAGAGGATGATTAATAAAGAACATGGATGGAGTTAGTCAAAAAGTGATTTAAGTACTCATAATCTGGCTGAATATATTGCTTTTGATAAATTAGGCTTGAGGACCAGGATCTGTTTTGCTAAACCAATTATGTCAGGATAAGGCATTTCTAATGTATTATTTTGTAAATAGCATTCATGCTCTTATTTTTATGGCTAGGAGCTGCTAATATAGAAGTGCATCTGATGAATACGTGAAAGAAGAAATAGAAAATCGTGGCTTGCAACCATGTTGAGTATCTGTCTTTATAGGAATTATGATGCTTATATTGACTGAGGTTGCTAAAATGTAGTTGCTTGAAGATTTCTTTCATAATAATCATAATTAATATAAACCTATGCTTAATATTGTTATATGTTTAACAGACATATTTTGCTAGTAGTGTAAACTTATGGACCCCAACTGATGGTCCATTACTCCATGACATATAGGTATAGTTCATATGATGTAAGAATTTGGATTAAGATTTTATTTTCTTTTTTCCCTTTTTCAGCTCCCTCTTATAAATCTGTTTGTCAGATGTTAGATAATACATGAATGATATTTTAAGACCTAAAATGTCCTTTGTCTTCATGATTATATTTACTATTGTTCACAGACTGATAATGAAGATGTCATCATGATGCTGCAAAAACATTTGAATTTGGATTACAAGCAACATAAGGTATGCCAATCCTGAACTTCCGCCCCCTCCCCCTCTCTCTCTCTTCTCAGAGTGTTTTTTTTTATTCTTTTGTATATGGTCATTGTCATTGTGTGGGACCATGGTCCACCTCTATGATTATGTGTTCTCATGTTACCCAGCTTGGTATTCAGTGAGATAATGGATATGAAGATTTAAAATTATTTATGATGTTTTTACTCCTAAGGTCAAATAGAAAATAGGCAATTGGCGGAATTTAAACATGGATATGAAGTTTTGAGTAGGATGAAGTCTGATTGTTAACAAAAAGAAAAAAGATAGAGGGATAACTACAAAGCAATTTGGACTTTTTGAATATAGAGGTTCCAGGTTATCTGTCAAAAGCAAAATGAGCTTTGCAAAAGGTCTTCTAGTTACATTATTAAATTTGCAACTTGTTGATTCATAATGTCAGACGCTTCCTTTTTCCAGGGGCATGAGGTCATAATGCATGTCCTGTATCACCTGCACGCTCTTACTATCTCTGGCTCTGATGAAGACTTTTCACATGCTGCCAGTGTCTATGAAAAAGTTCTCCTGGAAGTGGTAGGGAATTTTTTCATATGCTCATTCTTCGTCGCTGTTAATTTGATTTATTTAAGTGTTTGCACCTTTGTTATGTAGGCAAAGTCTCTACGGGACATGTTACCGGCATCGGATAAATCATTTAGTAAGCTTTTGGGGGAAGTTCCATTTCTTCCAGATTCTGCCTTGAAACTATTAGAGGATCTTTGTTATTCCGTTGGTCCTGATCACCATGGGAAAGATGTACGTGACGGTGATCGTGTCACTCAGGGCCTCGGTGCTGTATGGAGCTTGATTTTGGGGCGCCCAGCAACTCGACAAGCCTGCTTGGAAATAGCTTTGAAGGTAATTTTCATCTAGTAATAAGATTTCTATAATTGTTTAATCTGGTTTTCTTTTGCATGAAGAAACACATAAAACTTGAACTCTTTTACACTGGTTGAGAGGAGATAGTATGTTACTTTCTTTTGTTGTGTCTAGGCATTCCATTCTTTTGTTTGCTTCTTCAGTTATGGATCTGTTTGTTAATGGCAGTGTGCTGTTCATTCACAAGATGATGTTCGGGCAAAGGCTATCAGACTGGTATGTGATACATACAAAACTTTCTCAGTATATTGTTCACCAACCTTCTCATCAGTATTAATTCACCAATGGGGAACTTTAGACTGGACATGCCACTGAAGTGATTGCTTCAGACTTATTTTGGGAGCCCAAATCGTCTGATACTTCTATTTTAACTAAATGTCCCAATCCTGCTAGTTTATTTTTTCATTTGTACATCGACTTTTTTTGTTACACAGGTGGCAAACAAACTCTATTTGCTCAGTTATTTATCAGATGATATTGAACGCTTTGCGACAGATATGCTGTTGTCCGTTGTTGATCAGCATGTTCCAGACAGTGAGTTGTCACAAACTACGGAGCAGACGACCGAAGGGGATGTATGGAACTTATATCTCTTCCTCCATGTCTAATTTTTTATTCTTTGAAGTGTCCTTTCTTATTTTCTTCATTTATTTCAGTGAAACATAGAATATGAGATTCCTTATAGGCATCTGGGTTGGGGCTTCAGGCCTTGAATTTACTGATTTGGAGAACTTTAGAGTACAATTGTTCTTCTAATTCTGGAATAGCATTAGTTCTGCATACTTGTGTAGATTCTAAGGACTTTGATCACCCTACAGATGTCATGGCTCTCATGGTGGCATGAAGATTCTAACTTCAATCTCTTCCGTTGGTGGTGATTACCTATGCTAAAGAGACACTTTGGTTGCTCTTGATCATAACTGTTTGGATTAGTGATTTTAAGCACTTGGACTGCAAGACACAAAACACCCATTTCTTCCTCTCACTCTCTTTATTCTGTCCTCTTTCTCTTTATCCTTTGTCAGACCATAAAATTGTACATGAATTTGGGTACAGAACTTTTACATCATATGTAAGCTCATTTCATCAACTGTATGTAGCATTAATGACAACGGAACTCTCTTTAAGTTTGAAGTCAAACCTATTGTTGAACAATTTAGAATTGGTTACTGATCTTTAGTCCAAGTTGTGTAATATCTAGGGTTATGCTACAGCCTACAGGGAATGCCTTTTCACTTTCTGTCATTCCACGAGTTCAGACTTAACACTGTTGGTCTGTGAATCATATATTGACATTTGCTTTCCAAACATTTTTTCTTTTATTGCTTTTATTGGTATATTCTGTGTGGAAATCCCCCCACATATTAAATACAATGGTTGGTTCAATAACAAAGGTCGTGAACTTGTTCTCCATTTATTGGCGCATTGATAAAGGCTGGAATGTAGCAACTATGGTTTTGTTGGTCGGTGCTTCTGATATGTAGACTTGAATTATAATTTATTTAGGATTAGTTTTTAGTTCCTTAAAGAATTATAACCAATGGTGTTAGGTCAATCAATGACTTAATAAGTAAGCAAATTCCTGAACACAACTATTTGAGGTTGGCACATGAGTCCTGTTCATCTGCTCTAGTTTTTTAAAAACCCAGGTCTTTAGGTTGATTATGGGTATCCAGATCCTTTTTGACCAACTCTATACATGTTCTTTTTTGTTATCCCCTCACCATTTTCGATCTTTCAATGAGTACCGTCACACCTTCTCATAGTTTGTCTTCACTTTACATGTCATAACCATAATCTACTTGGACAATGCCTAACCACTCTCAAATATGTCTATTCCTTATCTTAGTCTTCCCGCACATCCATCTCAACATCCACACCTCAGAAATTCTGATCCATACGTTACAGCATGCCTAATGGCTGTATAGCCTATACTATAAAACCTTTCTTTTGTTTTGAGATGGACAAGTTGATACAATAAGACTCGATAAGTGCTTTTCTGTTTAAACCATCCAGCTTTAATTCAATATGTAATATTCTCATAAATAGTTCCCTCACGAGTAATTGATCCAAGATAGAAAAATTGATTACTTGTAGGAAGCTCTTGATTCTCAACTCTTAGTGTTGCTTCACTTCTATTGATATCTTAACTGAAATACATTCGTATTGCTTTGTCTTAGTTCAACTTATTTTAAAACCTTTTGGTTCCACAGTAGCCTTCCACAACTCCAATTTTGTATTTAATCCTCCTCTAGTTTGGAACTATTTCTTTTACAAATAGCATACATTAAGGCACCTATATGAATATTCTATTTATCCATAATTAAAGCGAAAGATATAAGAACTCATAACTGACGCTTGATATAAACCTGTTATGATTGAAACTTATTTGTCTTACTACTTGTTGCTTTCGTTATAATTAGCCCAAAAGACACCAAACTAACTCTCTTGGGACTCTATTTTACGATTTTTATTGGTCAATGAATTCCATGTGAGGTCTCCCTGCTTTTGTTGAAACTTCTTCATTACCTGTATAAATAAGAAGATCTCCTCGATGATTGACCACTCTAATGTAAAGCAAAATTAATTTCTGCAATTTAGGTCCTTTTATTTAGCCTTTACTCCATCACTCTTTCCCAGAATTTGATAGGATTGCTTATTAGCTTAATTGGATGATATTGGTACAATTTTGATTATCATTTTCATTCTTATGTATGGGTACTACCATGCTCTTCCTCTAACCATTTGAAAGTTTTATAGTTCTTATTGTTCCCTCAGATAATTTGTTCAACCATGTTATATGAATCTATCCTATGCATTTCCATACTTCAATTAGAATACCATTTGTTTCCAAGGCCTTTCTTATTTTTGTCTGAGCTCAAGCACTCTTCACTTCGAGGACCCTATTCTTACAGGCATAAACGTGTTTTCTTGATTCTCTATTTACATGATCTGTACCTGAAACAAAGCTTTTCATTTGTTCACCATTAATAATTTTTGAAAGCATTCTTGCCATCTTTCTTTGGTCTCTTCATCCCTTAGTAGGACTCTCAAATCTCACTCTTAATGCATCTAATTTGATTTAAATCATGCGCCTTCTTTTTCCGTTAATATTGTAAATTTACATATGAATATTGACCATTTTTCATGCTTACATTATTAGACAAGTTATCATATGCTTGGCTTTTAGCTTCACTTATTATCTTTCTAGTTCTTTTTTTTTTCTTCATAATTTTTATATTATTTTGAGTCTTCTTGGTTCTTTTTTCTTTTCCAAGTTTTAAAATAAAAAAATTCCTCACAGATAGTGTTTTGAACAATATCTCTCCACAACCAAGTCTCTTTTTGGGATTGAATTTGACCTTTATATTATCCTAGGACCTTCCACATCTGTAAAGGGTTTCATTTCTAGATTCCATGCTTCCTCTTTTATTAAATTTTTTTTTTGAAATCACTGATATTTCTCCCGTTGAGTCCCACCACCTTATTTTTGGTTCCTTTTCAATATGTTTTCTTCTATTCCAACTCCTTATATAAATATCCATCACCAACAACCTTTATTGTCTAGCAATACTTTCTCTTGCAATGACTTTGCAGTCTTTGCAAGTTCTTAATTCATTTGTCTTGCTAAGGGAAAAGTCAATTCTACTCTTTTGTGTGACACTCTTAAAGGGGTTAGATGCCACTTTAATTTCTTGAATAAATCTCCTTGATAAAGCAACATCTGGACTGCATTTACATAAACAGGATTCTACTTATTATAAGTTCTTTTTTCTTTTTGAACTTGAGATCCAATTCAATCTTTTGGCAAAGTGCAGGCTGGTAAACTTTGGTTTTGTTGCTTGGCCCTTCTGGTTTATAGACTTAGTGTCTAGGTGGTTCTTTGTCTATTCTTTATTTCCTTATGTCAACTTTGTTTTTCTAAGCTTTCCGTATTAGCACCCCAATTCCACAAGTTTTGTTCCCAATGATATTGAATTTAGAACACTGTTGCTTTTTCACTGTTCTATATTATACATTTTGTCCCTTATTTCAATTGGTTCAGTTGTTTAATTAGCAGCACTATAGGCAAATTGTTTGGTTTTGGCATTATAACTCTACTTTTTACAGTTTATGGTGCTGTCATTATGATGGCAGCATGGTACTAAATATCGTGCTGTATCGGTCGATACGGTAGATACGTATCCTGTATCGTGTGACACGGCATGATACACAACAATGTATCCGTAAGTCAATTGTATCCGTCGATACAATCGATACGGTTGTTGATACATGGTCGATATGCTCGATACATAGTTGATACTCTCTATAGTTAATGGAAAAATGATAGAAGATGCCATTCTAAAGAAAGACCTATTTTCTCAAACCAAAAGGAGTTTGGAAAAACCTTTCCATCACATTGTTCAAAGAATGTTTTACGACCTGATTTCTCAGATAATTTTTAAGAAACAACTTCTTTCAATGAATCAAACGAAGAAATTGTATTGGTTGACAATTTTCACGGAAGTTGAAGTTTTTTTTGATAAATCATTATTTTTTTAATGTTTAAATATGATTTGATATTCCTTTACATGAATCTATCAATTTTAGTGAAATCTATGGATGTAATTATTTTTTGGAAATATCATTAATCCGTTTTTAGTTTATCTAGAATATTATAGCTTTTATTAATTTGTTAGTACTTTTTCTTAAGTTTTTATTCATCTGCACATATAATGATTTGTTTCCATACAAATACGTATTCTATGTAGGCCTATGATGTGAGAAACATGTTTATTTATCATATTTTTAGCTTATATTTCTATCCAAATCAGTTTTGTTTTATGTATCCACCATTTTTTGTGTATCCACCATTTTATAGTGTATCCATGTGTATCTCAATATGTATCCATTTTTGGATTGGTTGATACGGCATATCAGCACGATATTTTGAACCATGGATGGCAGGCATTGAGCAATGGTCTCAGTTGTGATGACTTTACCTGTTGATCTTTAGGGCAAGAAACTTTTTAGTTTATTAAGGAGATTGGGTTGGATTTCCCATCAAAACTATGAGCTCTAAAACAATTGCCAGTCAGGTCTGTTGCCTTTCATCATGAACATTTCTGGAGTGCTTAAATGCTTGGATTTGCAAATACTTAAGGTTTTAATCATCTTTGGCCCTTCATTAATGGATGGACCATTCCCATTGTTTTTTGATTATTATGGAATTTGGCCTTTTTGAGTTGGAATTTGTTGTCTCAGTGGTTATTGTTCAATTTAAAACTCCCAATTTCTATTTTCTCAGTAAAATTTTTGCTTCAAATCATCGTACCATTTTCTACACAAAGCACTTGGTAGTAATATCTACATGACTTAAATTTAAGAGGTAGTTCTGATTAACTGTTTGTAAGCAACTTCCATTTTTATCTCCATTATCAATTCTGTTTTCTTGCTGAACCTCAGAAGCTTTCTAATTTCCAGTGATTTTACTACTTCCACCTTAATAACTAATTTCGTAATTATGTTTTCCGTTTATGCTGAAGTACCCGCTATTTTTGCTGTCATTTTCATTCAAATTGGAAATCAGGAAACTTCAGTTAGTGGTTTTCAAGTTTCGGAGCCCGGAACTTCTGAAAATGATTCTGTGAAGGGTATTCAAACTGTCCTGCAAAACGTTCAAACTGTGTCGTTGTCTCAAGCTCAACGCTGCATGGCCCTATTTTTTGCTTTATGTACAAAGGTCTGTGTAGCTCACTTCGCTGTAAATTGGTTGATGACTTGCGAATTGTAAATATATGTTTTTTATTTGGTGAATATTAATTGTTCATTTTTCATTTTTTGTTTTCTTGCAGAAACCTGGTCTTATTCAACTCATATTTGATATTTATGGACGAGCTACCAAGAGTGTTAAGCAGGTCTTACTGGTTTGATCATCTTAATGTTTGAGAGTATGAGAGACTGTTCCAGTGCAATAGGTTCTGTTTCTTGCTAACCAGTGTATTTACTTTTAATAGCTAAGGCAGTTGGTAGTGGTACCAGTCGTCTCCCTATTTGTTTTCAGATTCCAACACAACTGGACTCCGTGGTATAGCAAAAAAAGCTGAATCTGCAATTGTTCTTTATGTTCTAAATTAGAGACTTGAAAATTTCGCTGGCTGCTAAAAGTGAATTCAGTGTGGAGGCTGGGTCCTCCCTATGTGGAGGTGATTGAAGGACCAAGTTCCTGCACTTGGAGGAAAATGTTTAGATAGCACTGTAGAATCCAGAGAGGTTTCTAACAGGTTGTCAGTCTGGACTAACAGAACGATCCTTCTATTTAGAATCTGTGCCTTTTGTGCTGGAACAGATATCTCTTTTCTCTGAGGATAAGTTATTGCTTGTGGTAAGAATTGTTTTTGTTTGATTGACGTTCTGAAATTATTGAAGTTATGCAGGCTGTCCATCGTCATATTCCTATTCTTTTGAGGACCTTAGGGTCATCATATTCTGAATTGCTCCATATAATATCTAATCCCCCCCAAGGAAGTGAAAATCTGCTGATGCTGGTATTCTATTGTTTTCAGTGTTAAATCTATTTTGGAGTTTGCTGGAATTTTTGTTTATATTTTATGTTTCATAAGTATTGCTAACATTACCTTGTTTCCTCCAAGGTTTTGCAAATATTGACTGAGGAAACAACTCCTTCTGCGGATCTAATTGGGACCATTAAACATTTATATGACACTAAACTAAAGGTCAGTGTCTTATCTTGAGGTGTCACTGTATGTATTACTATCTATAAGTAACCTTCTTGCCGTCATGGTACTTATGATGATTCTTGGTTCTTCACAGGATGCTGCTATTCTTATTCCAATGCTATCTTCACTTTCCAAAGAAGAGGTTTTTCTCACATTGAATACTACTTCCTTTTTTTTTTTTCCTAATCTCCGAGGATATATTTCTCAAGGTCATATTGTTATATTTAGTACTTCTTTAGTGAGGAAGTTTTTTATCTGAATTCATGAATTACATTCATGTAACTTTCTGCGCATTTGTTTCTTATCTTCTAGGAAAAATATAGCAATTCTTAGTTTTATTTTAATATTAGAAATTTCATTACCTGTGGTAATTAGGATAAGGCTTCTTTAAATGGCCATAAACTTCAATTGTGAGTCTAAGGTTTGGCTGTCAACGGTCTTAAAAAATAAAAAATAAAAAATCATTTAAGCAAATGGGCATGGATCTGAAGTGTTGGACTCTTCTGATACCCATTTCCATGGGATGTCACATCCTACATGGATACCATGAGAAAATTAAAGGGTCAATATTTCACAGATTATGCACATTTTGCACATGAAAAAACAATTTTAGTCCCTCTCTTTAGCATATTATCACATAACTACTTAATTATAAAATTTTTACGTGTTTAGTATATTGAGTGGTGAGATTCCTTCATAGATTTGGACAATTTTTTGGCTTGTTTTTGGGGAGGAGGTTCCTTGTAGTAATTTTTCTTAATTAATATTGCAAATGATGAAGTTATGATCAAGCCCTATGTTATATGCATTCCTTATGGTGTACCATGAAAGTGAATGGTGTTTAGTTAAGAGACTTCTATGGGTCTTATTGAATGAAAAAAATGTAAATTGCTCCTAACTAGGGTGATTCATAGTTCTCACCCCTTAAAAATTTATACATCGAAGGAAGGATGAGTGCAAATTAGACCTCAATAATTACAAGACTACACAGCAAATAAATAAATGATCTTAAAGTGCAGGACGTAGACTTAGAAGGAAAGTTGTGATTCTCTTATTACATCCAAAGTTGTCTCAGCGTCCAGCAGCTGTATTGGCTTATTTGTAGATATGAATTATACAGTTGCCAACGAAGATTAATATGATCTCTTTCCACCATATTTTAGTTATCCGGGGATTGATGATCTTGCATGTTAGCATTTAGACCAGTAACTTAGAATTAGGTTCCAATTATAAGGGAATTACTCCCAACACTTTAAAGGTCATAATTCGATTGCTTGTTTCTACGATGGGATTTTGTATATGACCCACAGCAGTGCTAGTTTTATGACCAAAGACACCTGGTGTGCTGATTCAAAAGAATGGTAAAAATATAGTGAAATCTATTTATGGAGGGGCCTGATTTCCATAAGATTGATACCATGAAGCTTAGGTTACAAGTATATATTGAATCACTTGTTATACACAAGATTATGATGGTTAATTTGAGGCGTGCAATGTTGTTACTAACTATATAGTTATTGCACTGTTGTTACTCACTTCAAACTATATATAGTTATTGAAGGTTATGACCAATTTTATGATCTAGAAATTGATTATGTTCTAACCAAAAGATTTGATTCCATAAAGAAAAGGTCATAATCAATTGTATGATCCGATTTGGTTTGGTGCGGCCTATATGGCTTGCATGAAGAGCATAGTTCTACATGGTTTGAACTTTTATGGTAAGAGAATAGGGCTTGGACTTTTTCTATCAGGATTATCTTACCGTCTATCTTCCTATTTATTTATTTTTCTCTTGACAAGATATTTCGACATCAATGTTAAAAGGTGAGTGAATGGAACTTGGAGACCAGTTGTCACTAGATGGTAGTTTGCCTGTGCAAGCCCAAACTAGAAGCTTGTTGAGTTACCTAACTTTCAAATATATGCCGAGATGGCGATTCATGTCCTAGACATGCTTTTTAGATAGCCAATCACCTATAGAATGTTCAAGCTTTTCTGAAGAGTTTTTGTAATAACTAGATAGGTATTTTATAAAAATTTCTTAACCAAATATCATTCAATGATGCTCCACAATATGATTTGCCTCTTGAAGATGGGGAAGTTAGTCAAATGGGCCAGTATTATATACCTTTTTTATTAACTTATATACCTTCAGTATGTTTTCTTTTTTATTAACTTTTTTGAATTTTTTATTTTATTTTATTTCTTAATACTTTTTTTTTCTCTGGTCAAAGGGTTCTTTATGTTCCCTTTTCTAAGCACGGCGAACTCGATTTCCTTGAATTTATATGTGAATTGTCATGACTTAATGTATTATAAATTCATATTATTACCATATCATTGCATATGTGATTAGGTGACTTCTTCAATGTGGAAATGCAAGGTACCCGCAGGTAATCTACAAGGGTATTTCCTTGAAAGATGGACGATAAGGGGATTTTTCATGATATATCCTCTTCTAACATTAGCGACTGGATGATTAGTCTCATAAATGATATGTAATTGTACAAATTAAATCAATCATGAGAATGGAAACTGTCAAAATTTATTAAGGTTTCATTTTCATCTTAACTTCATAAATAATAGCTTATTTGTGCCAATTATGATTGCCATGCTATCAGGTTTTGCCTATTTTCCCTCGGCTTGTGGATCTTCCCTTAGAGAAATTCCAAGCTGCACTTGCTCGTATACTGCAGGTATGACTCAATGCATCTGTATCTAGTCTGCACAGATTATGCAATATTTCCTTCACTTATGATTCCTTCGCTTTGAAAATGAGACCTTGTATATAAAGTTGGCCCTGCAGGATGCTCAAACCAGTATACCAATGAACTGGCTGTATTATGGAGGTCAGTCCATAAAGTTTTGTAATCCCCAACCGATTGTCAAACTAGTCCGGAGGGTGGACCATTTTTGACATGACAATACGGTAATGTGGAAAATAGTTTTTCTCTGATGTGAGGAAAAAGTCTAAAACTCAAAGTTAGCTGTTTCAGCATTTGGGGTTGCACCAGATCATCGTAGTTTTGGCTTATATAACCAATGGGTCAATTTTAACCAGTTTTGGGCCTGTCCTTGGGTCACCTGTTTCACTATCTAGTCTGCATTAGGTATGAAAGCATTACATTTTCTGAACCATAGATTGAAGTAAAAATAGCAATACCTATTCTGCATGTGGTATGATTAATGGAAGATTAAAAAGGTTACAAGGAGGGAAAAGAAAAACAAGAAACTTATGCCCTCAAGACATCAACATAATTCCTAACTGAAAGAGTTAATTTGGTTTAAAGAAAAAAAAGGAAGAAAGCACATCCTTCCTACTTTTTGTGGGACATCAATAAAAAAAGTTCTGAGGTTCACAAGAAAAATTTCAGTTTTTCTTGGAAGAGCTGTGTGCTATCAAAAGGAGGCAAGCTAACTCTTTTGAAAAGCTCCTTAGCAAATCTCCCTACATATTTCATGTCCATATTGAAGATCCCAGAATCTGTAGCCAAGAGACTAGAACAAATTTAGAGGAATTTCCTTTGGGAGGGACCGGAAGGTGAGGGCAAGTATCATTTAGTCTCTTGGAAGGAAATATGCAAATTATTGGAAAAGGATGCTTGGGTTCGAGATCTTTGTCACTATTTAATAAAGCCCTTCTACCAAAATGGATTTGGAGATTTGGAGATGAGCTAGGCAGCTTATGGAGGGAAGTAATAATTCAGAAGTATGGCAGTTGCTTTAGGAGCTGGTTCCCAGGCCCTTCCCATCTGCCCTTTGGAGTAAGTTTATGGAGACCTATTCTGAAAATGGTACCCGAAGTAAGGGAAAGGTGCAGATTTGTAGTTGGTTCTAGAAATGGAATTAACTTCTGGGATGATGTGTGGTTTGGTGACTGATGTCTCAAAGATAAATTTCCAGCTATGCTCAACATTAGTAAAAACCAGAAATCTAAAGTGAGTATTGTTCTTTGTCGATCCAATTCAGATAAAATGTGGAACATTGAGTTTAGAAGAAATCAGTTTGATTGGGAATCAGAACTGGTGTTTGAGCTGATGCAAATGTTATATAGCTCCAACATGACCCAAAGCGATGACATCAGAATCTGGATGAAAGACAAAAATTGGCGTGTTCGCAATCAAATCAGCATTCAAGGCTTTGGTTTCTAAAAGAGCGGCTCCCTGATGGGTAAGATTAGAATGGCAAAGTCATATCCCCTCTAAAGTTGTTGTTTTTTTTTCTGTGGACTACCTATCTTGATTAATCTTAACAGTGGACCATTTGAAAAATAGAGGTTGGTATATGCCTAACAGATGTGTTATGTGCATATGTTCGTACGAGACAGTTGATCATCTCTTGTTACACTGTTCAGTGGTCACCAAGGTTTGGAGTGGTATTTTAAAGAAATTCAACTTATCTTGGGTCCAACCGGATAAACTAAGCTATGCTATTGAGTCATGGAACTAAACTTATCTTGGCCCTCGTTTAGGGGATGTTTTGGATTTGTGTAACCCTGTAACTTCATATTTATATTAATATAATCTGCATATTACTGATAAAAAAAAATGGAAATTTCAGTTTAAAATTAATCAAAATTTCAGATTGAATTTCTCCTAACATGACTATGATTGATGTATGGGCCTGAGAAGGCATGAGATATCTTTCGAATGTTTAAAAATCTTCTGGTTTTTGGTCAGTCTACAGAGATAGGATTTCATGGCTTTGCAGAGAATATTTTTAAGTCTTTTTTTGTATCGCCTTATTTATTGAAATTCAATCAAGGTTTACCGTTTCGGTGCTCAACCAAAACAAAATTTCGGCGGCACGTCGCCGAAACGGCGGAAAAATTAAAAAGGGCAAAAATTGGTTTTTTTGGATTTTGGGGAAATTTCGCCGGCACGCTGATCCGTTTCGCCAATAAAAATTAAACAAATTTGCATTTCCCTTCTCTTTTTCGCCCGGCACGTCGCCCCGTTTCGCCGAAAAATCGCCAGCGATGCAATTAAGCGATTTTTACCCTCTGAAACGCATCATCACGTCCCAAAAAACAAGATTTCTGGATTCAATGTCATCCATGAGGGATTACAACACAGTGAATCCCTTCTCACTTTACCCAGATAATTGTGGCTGGAAATCATTGTGCAAGAATCTGAGATTGATGCAATGATAAATATTTTATTGCTATGTAGCTAGAAGATTATCTAGAAAAGATAATCTCAGAATTGAAAACTAGGCTTCTCACATGGAAGCAAGAAAGAACATCCTAAAAGATTCTAATCCAAGCAACCCAAAAGTTATAAAAGGAATTCCATAGCCTAAGGTGATTTATTGAATTTCTCATAGGACTGCTTAAAGATCTTTCATGGTATCTATATTTATGGAATTAGATTTTAACATCTATCTCAAGGCCCAAGTGACCAACCTCAACCATTAACTTCGAGGAACTTGATATACGTCAAGTAACTTAATATGATTTCCCAAATTAATGTAACTCTAGATACCCAGTGTGTAACAGGATTGCTAACATCAATTTGATGCACAAGACATTGAGATTTTGACAAGAGTCGTGGATGGGAAATGATTTGAACAAACTAATTGCTTTTCAAGCAAATATTTGATCTGAATGTAGCAATATCTCAAAATTGACTGTTTTTTATTGATAAGAATTGAATGCCTGTAACACCTTTCTATTGCACCCATTAATCACAAATTTATTTGGAGTCATAATTTCAATCTTCAGTCTCTTTATTCAAAAAGCCTATTATCAACTTCTGATGCCCTATTGGGCTAGACATTGGGGTGGTACGATTGGTGTTTTGGGGCAATAAAGTGATTATGGCAGGTATATGAGACTCTGAGTTGTTTGTGCTTTGAAGTGATATATATGCATACAAGAGTTCTTTTTTGAGGGTTCACCTGGTCCTTTTACCCTCCATTTTTTGGATTTTCATATCATGCATCAATCACTATTCTTCTGTATCTTAAAGTCTTAAATGTTTAGCAGTTCTGATGAGTAGCTTCAATCAGAAATCATATTAATTAGGCATGTAAATATGTTATAAAAGAAATCACGAATGCTTTCTGAGTCTTTTTTGGTGTATGTGACAGGGTTCAGCTCATACAGGTCCAGCATTAACACCTGCGGAAGTGTTGGTTGCAATCCATGGCATCACTCCGGAAAAAGATGGTCTTCCACTTAAAAAAGTATGTATTTTTGTTTATATTGTTGGAATGTTTTTTAATTCTTAAATGAAACTTTATTATTCCATCTGGCCAATAATTAATTTGTGGCTTAATTATGTCATACACTTGTGTAATGTCACCTGAAATCTCTTGGTCCTTTTGTTGTGAAATTTTTATAAGCACAAGATTGATACAGTACTTTTCAAAGTGTTATAGAATTAGAAGGTTTTATGTATTTGGAAAGAGAGTGAGTGATGGAAAGTTACCACTGTTAATTGTTACCAAATATATTTATATATAAATGAAAGACACGATGGAATAGGTGTATTGCCTATTCTCTCTTCTCTCTCTATTCTCCTCTTCTGCACAAAGAAAAGAAAAAACGTTGATATGATGTTTATCACTTTTCCACAGAGGAGAATGTTTTGACCAAAATTATGGAGAGTAATACATAGAGAACTACATATTCAGTCACTTGACTTTTGTAAAATTTCCATGATTAATCATGCACCAATAGTTTACCTTGGTGATCTGAAATAGTGTGTTTTTGGGACCATACTTATTGTTAGGACTGTTATATGGGCACCCTGGATTTCCTCTACATCTGTTGCAGAGTTTTTGATCAGATGAATATGAGCTTCTTTTTCCATATTTTTGTAATCAGACTTGTATCTTGTTCATGTCTTCCAGATAACAGATGCTTGCTCAGCTTGTTTCGAACAGCGAACTGTTTTTACACAGCAAGTCTTAGAAAAGGCATTGCATCAACTGGTATGTAAATAATATTCCCATTGGAAGTACATCATTTAAGTTGTATATTTCATGTTTGGGGCTTGATCTAATGATTCTTTTTGAAAATAGGCAAAGTTTGATTGTTTGGCAAATGTGGGTTTATGGGATCTATAAAATGCTGATTGTTGATATCTAGTGTTATAATTTCCATGTGTATGATATTTCGTGTTTCAGGTTGATCAGACTCCTCTACCTCTACTTTTCATGAGAACAGTAATTCAAGCTATTGATGCTTTTCCTACCCTGGTAACTTCATTTCTTTCTTTGATAAGTTTTGATTTTGATTTCCTCAGAAGATGATCATAATGAGTTGGTATTTTACAGTCAGTTTAATTGTCCAGCTTCTTGCTTGTTAAATCTAACTCGAAGATTTCTAGGGCATAACGTTGAGTAGGTTGGTGATGGCCACATGTTCAATAGTCAGCAACATAGCTTCCTTATGTCATGTCAATCACAAAACTGGTTTTGCAAATGGTGTTAAATTTGTATTCTTTTCAATGAACCTAGAAATGGAAGTGCGGTGAATTGAGAGCCTCCTTGCTATGCTGCCCGTTTTATATTGGGCATAGGTCCTAAAGGACTTCTGTACATTCCATCTTCTTTATATATATATACATCTTCATTATTCATAGAAAAAAAAATTTTGAGAGCCTCATTGATCAAAGCAAACTGAAAACCAAGTGAATGTTGTCAGGACTAGATGTGAGATATTTGAACTAAATAGGCCTCATAATGATGTGGCTGGAGAAGACATTTTGTTCTGGCCTAGCTACCACTTGTGTATTTTGAAGAGGGAAGGATGTTGAAGTTCCATGGGGAAGTTCTTAAGATTAGCTTATATCTTCAATATAATAATGGGATGGATCTAACATTTCATCACACAGGCATGCACATACATATGTAGGTGGATAGACAGATAGTTTATTGTGCATGCATCCGGAGGCAGATTGATGTTTAAAGGATAAGACAGTAGCATATAACACGCTTGTTTATTTCTCAGGTTGATTTTGTCATGGAGATACTTTCCAAACTCGTGACTAAACAGGTATGTTGCTTAAGTATATATCTAGCTTCTGGTTGGTTACTCATGCAGATGCGTGGACTGGTAGTAGTTGGAGCAGGAAGGAAAACTGAACTTTATTTGTTACAGATATGGAAGATGCCAAAGTTGTGGGTAGGATTCTTGAAATGTGCAGCTCAGACACAGCCACATTCTTTTCATGTATTATTACAGGTATTTGATGCTCTTTTTTATATTCGAACCATTGCTGTCAACTGTATACTTCCCATATCCCCTGTTGCATCTTCATTTATTGTTTAGAAAAGCTATTTCTGCTTGCAGTTGCCACCACCACAGCTTGAAAGCGCTCTGAACAGGCACAGTAACCTCAAAGGTCCACTTGCTGCTCATGCTAGCCAGCCAAGCATTAGAACTTCATTATCAAGGTATTAGTTTCTTTGCCCCGTTAAATGGCCAATGAAAGCTGTAATTTATGCAATAATCCCTAATCATCCCTTCTAGAATGTGTGCATTCGATGAGCTTACTTTGAATTTAAGCAGATCAACATTAGTGGTACTGGGTCTTGCAAATGAATCTCACGTGGAGCGATCATATATTGCGTCATCTTTACGTGCCTCAGACACAAGCTCAATCCATGGGACAACCCTGACGTGATACCTATGCCATTGAAGTTCTGAGTCTGACCCGTAATACCATGAGCTGTTTTCAGACACACACACAAGAATTGGTCTCTGTTCCACGGTCCAGTAGCCGAAAGGAGAGCAGAAATTTGTCAGATGGCTTATGAATGGCTGATCGATCGAGGGTAGATAATTGGTGAGAGAGGCTGCGGATTGATTTGAATGGAATGGCAGTACTGGGAAGGAATTATCGTCCAAGAAAAGTTCTTTCCCCTCTCGTCGCAGCTGAACAGGAAGTTGTAGCATAGCTGTAATAGCTTTTTGGTCTGTATATTAAAAAAATTTTCCCAATTTTTTTTTGCTGGTTGATGCGTTTCCCTGCTCGGTCTAGGTGGTTAACAATAATGTTTGCATTTTTTGGGTCTGTCAAAACACTGAAGTTTCCCCATTTGATTCATGCCAGTAAGGCCTATGTGGTTGGAAGGCAGTTGGGAGAGCTTCCATCCGTATTAAAATGCTACTTCCAGAAAGCTATGAATGGCGCTCTTGTTCTTCAAGGCGCCATATTTACTAGCTTATCTTATTAAGCATTTCTTAAACCTGGGCATTTGGTTAAATTCCCTGCGTATGACCATATAACGGGGGTGGAATAACAATGCTGTTTAAGTGGCCGAGCTGAGACTTGCAGAAGTAATTTGGTGAAGTAGGTGTTGATTGTTTTAATAGAATCAATATTAACATTTTGTTGCAATGCGTTGTTAGAATTATTTCTTAAGCACTTCCACTAAAACAAGTTTCATAAATGACCGTCTTTGTCATATAAAGGAGTCTTAAAACAAGTTTTAAGTAGATGTTTAAGAATCTATAGATTTTACAAGTACGTAAATGTACTTTGGCAAAACTCATTTTGAAAATCTAAAAATGGATGGTGATTTTTCCTTGCGATCTATTTTTTTTCTTTTCAAAAATCATCCAAATTAGAGCCAAACCATTCTATGACCTGGAATGAGTTTGCAAAATTAGAGAAAAGAAAATTACGGATTTTCTTTTTTTTTTTTCCTTGTGTTTGGATGAGATGAGAAATGGGAAGAAAAAAATATATTTTGATAAGATGATGGGTTGAGTTGGTGGTGGTTGGCGGTAGTAAGTAGTGGCAATGTTGGGCGGCGATGGTGAGGGTGGGTGGGTGGTGGTGACGGTGGGATGGATGGTGGTGGTGGGACAATAGGGGGTGATGGTGGGTGGTGGATGGTGGTTGTAGCAGGGGTGGGTGGCTGGTGTGAGTATTAATAAGTGATGATGAACTTTTCTTTTCTTTCAAAATCTCTATAAATTTTTAGAAAAATTTTTTTACATTGGAAAGAGAGAGGGTGAGAAAATTTGAAGAGAAAATCTAATTTTCCTTTGTTCAAACCAAATTAGAAATCGCATGTGAATGCTTTAGGTTTTAATTCCCATAATCATAAGTCCGAAGCTCTCCAAATTGATTTTCGGCTAAGGTATCTTCTCTTCTCTCTCAATTTCTTCGGAATGTAGGTTATTTCCCACGTTTCTATCTGTTTCTTTTGATCATTTGGTTCTCCTTTCGTAGACTTCGGATCCAATTTTGCTTTTGTTGTTTATATTTTTTTTCACTCATCTCTTTGTGCGATCTATGGCTTATTCCGTTCTTAATTTTTCCCCTCTTGGTTTGGTGTTCGTATGTTTTGTATTCGAGGGATTAGTTATATCGACTTTTGTTGAAATCCTTACGCTTCTTGGATTTATTTTCCTTGTCCATTATGCTATTATGATTACATAAGTAAAATTTCCCTTTTCATCTGAATGTCAGTTCCTATTAGTTGTTAATGTTTGATGGAGAAAGTATACAATGCCTACACAATAACTATTGATAAAGAAGCCTTAACTTACTTTATTTTTACATTTTCATTATTGTTTAACCACTGTTCTTTTCAATCATCTATTTCATTTTTGCTTTTTGAATGCCTTTATCACTATATGATGCATTAAGACTTGACACTTTATACAGTTGTGATTTAGAGAACAATTTTGATGTTTTTCTAATAATTTTTTAAAAATAAATATTTATTTTATTAGTATATAAACATTTTAGCAAGTTAGTTTATTTGTAAGCCTAACCCTTAATGAGCTAAGGTTTTATGAGTCAACCATGAGCTCACAAATTTTAACGAGCCTAAGCCAAACTTGAGTCCAAGATTTTTAAAGAGGATTAGCCGTTCTAGGATTTATTAGCTTGAACCGAGCCATCTGAAGGCTCGTTTACATACAGATATACAAGCAAGGTGCACGTGCTGCATTTCATGAGAACAAACAATTGCAAAACGGATTGACGTGTTTGAGAAGATTGAGACAGTTTTGACAAATTCTATCTCCATATTACTTAAACTTGGCCTTGTTGTATAAGGGCTTGTAGGGAAAGCTACATATTTTTTGTTGGCACACTTCCCAAGGGCGCCTGAATATATAATATAGATATCGATTCGCATCCTCTCCGGCTTACGCTATATACATCCCCTCACATTCAGTGTAAACATGCCCATTCTATATGTAGATGTCAAACATTTTATCCTTTTTTGTTTTTATTTTTTTTGGTAATGGTCAAACATTTTATCCTGACGGTTAAAAAAATAAAGAAAAACAGAACGGACCAACGGAAAACCCTCCGCCCCTATCTTCTGCTTTTGCAAAAACCTAACGTTTAATCCTCGGCAGAGAGCAGACAATAGCAAAGAGAGAGGACCATGAGAGGTTTATCCACTCCTCTCCTTTGTCCTCCAAAACCGTTCTAAAACCCTTACCTCCTCTCCCTCGACTCGCTCCGGCGGAAGACTCGTTATTCGTCGTCTGCCCGCGCGCAGTTTGAACCGACGGGTTGAATTGAATCGGACTATTTCTCTCCCCGGTTCATTGTCCGGTTATTAGAACCTCGGTTTATTCTTGAGGCAGGTTTTATTGGCTCGACTCATTTAGGTGGTTGCGTGGTTCGTCTAACCTGGATCAAAAGATCTAACCGTCAGCAGAAACGGTATAAATTGTATTGCCTAGAGCCTTGGAGGCAACACTGTTGTGTTCATATTGTTTTCATAAGGTATTCTGACGCTGCTGCTAAGAATTAATCGGGAAGAGTATTCTTATTCTTCAAATCTTTTATTTTATAAAATTCAGTATTTAAGGCATTTGAAAAGTTTTAGAGCCTATTCAAATTTAAAGCACAAGGTACGGAAAGCAGACCGATAGCTAGGGTTTGTCCCTCTCGAACTGTAAGTATACTCCCTCCTTTATCTATTTATTTGGGCTTGTGAATCCATTGTCATTTCATGCTTTCTCAGACTTCTTCGATCGCTTTTATCCAATGCTGTTTCATGAACTCGCTTGGAAGTCTAGGGTTTTGCATGGGGTTCTTGTTTTTCTTCTTCTTCTTTTTTTTTTTTTTTGCACTTTTTGTTTTTATGTCTCTCACCCCTTCTTGGTAAATTAAGTTGCGTGAAAATTAAGGGTTTTATTGTGTTAAATAATCAATATTGCTTAATGCTTATAGATTAAAATCGTGTTTCGTTTTATGTAGTCGCTATGGTTCATTGTTCACGAACTGATGAAGCATTGTTTTATTAAATATATGCGCGTGCGTATAAATAGCTTGAGTTGAAAATTATTCGAAATGGGTTGATATTGTTATGCCACTACCGCGATATTGCTGTTTTACTTATACTGGAAATGTTTATTCTTTTTTCTTTGCCGTGTGGTTATGCCTCTCGATACTACTATATGGTCTGGTTCAACAAAGGGATACACAATTTTCTTGTATGTACTGATCAGCTTTATAGGCAAAGCTGGCAAGATACCCATCATCTAGGCGGCAAGTTTGAAAGAGAAGTGTAATTTTACACTAAAGCAATCGGATATACCTAAAACATTGTGTACACTTGTTTGAAAAGAATAGTTAATACAGCATGATTATTACTTACATAGACTAAGTGATGAGAAACGACTTCATAAATTTTGAAGGAAAAGAAGCCCAACTAAGAAATCAAATTATAAGATTATGTAAACATTATTTGATGAAAATATGGTGCAACAGACAGCAAGTATTCTGACCATCATGTATCAATGCACCAACCATGCGGCATACAATAGAAGAAAAGAGGCTTTGATAAAAATTAATTAATAGCTAAAAAAACATAATCCAGAAATTAACCTGTGGTAAAACAATATAAAAACAGTAAAAGGGTTGAGACTGGACCTATCTGAGATTGGAAAAAGGTAAACAGAATTTTAAGTAGATTGAAAGAGGTGGGATGGCTACTTCAAAAAGGTGCTGCACGGCAGAGTTTTAATCTAATCAAAATTGAAAAAATAATAAATTGATTGAGGAGAGTGATAAAGGGAGAAAGAGAAAGAAATAGATAGAGGTGGGACTGTGGGAGCAAAGGGATTCACATTTAACGACACTGTTACTATTTTGGTTATTTGTTAGTGATTACATATCCTATATAATGTTCAACCCTGAAGAGTTTAGTAATAAAAGAAGATAAATGACAGGAGAGCTCAGTCTCATAATTTTGGGAGGTTTAATGGCATGGTGCTCATGTTTCTCCACACTAGCATTTTTTCTTTATGTAACAATCTGCAAATTATATAAGGAACATGGTTGATGCCCATTGTCCTAAGCTTACTCCTTTTATCTTATTTTCTTTTTGCTGTTGTGCCTCTCTGTATATTTTATGTACTTGTTCTTAATTTTATTTGGACAACCTTTATTCCGAGCTTACCCCACCTGACCCACACAAAGACACACATGCATGCACAAATGGAAAAAAAAAAGAAAGGAAGAAAAGCTTTGGTAGTCAATTTATGCCATCCAAATATGAAACCCTGAATGGAATTTCAAATAACAGTTTATGTCTGATTGCTTAGAGTCCTTATTTTCAGACTGTCTATGGTTATGTATTTCCAGAGAATTGTCATTGGCAAATATGCTTTCAGTTGTGTAGGAGATACTTCAATGAGGAAGACAAATGAGCTAGTTGGCTGCTTCAAGGAGTAACTTGTTCTTTGAGGTTTTAGGATATTATAGAGATGGATATGTGACTATGCTACAGGGTTGTCTTATGACTTTCTATTAGCTCTTCATCCAACTTATTATCTCCTCCCTTTAGTAAATCTGCCTTTGTCTTTCTGTTGGTCCAGGAACCTTGGATTTGGGAAGAATGAAAAGATAATAGAATATCAAAACAAAAGAAAAGGTTTATATTTCTTTTCAAGTGTTGGGATAAGGGAAGAAATCTAGAGAAAAGAAAGTTAAATTTGATTTTTTTTTTGATAAGTTGGCATATAATACGGCAAGGTTAGTTGATTTCAATTGGAACTATGGCAGATTATGAGTTGAATTAGAGCATTAATGCGAGTAATAAGGCCTTTTGATATTTCCTTTCACAATCTATACTGTTTTGGGTGGTTGGAAATTTTGCTTGTTAACACCTCTAGCAAAGAAAAATCTGTGTCAATATTTTGGTTAGCATGGATATCATTTACATTCTTTAGTTTTACACTTCATAACCCACTGTAGGATCATGAAAGGAAAAAAATTGATATGGTTTTTGTGGATTTGTGTGACGGAGTTGTGTAGAATTATATGCATCTTCATTGCCATTATTATTTTTTCTTACACAGATTGTCGTGTTTGTCAATTCATTTTCTTTCTCTAAGATGTGTCCGGCCTGCTTGTTTTGTCATTTCATCTGTTTGATTTATTATCGATCCCTTAAAAAGAAGGGAAAATGGAGTTTTTTAAACAAGTGGAGGTTAAAACTGAGAAGTTTTAAAGCACAATAGTGAATGAGGATGAGGGTGAGTAGAGTTTGTGTCATCAACAGCCCCTGAAGACCCTCATATGGTAATTTGGATGTATATTGGTAAAGTCAAGCTAAACATAAACCTAGTTATCATGAACAACATCATGTTGTTTTGTCTCCAAACGGTTGCACAATTCTCTCCTCTAACAGGCATGAGCCAAAAGACTATACCATAGGGCTATAAGTCTCTTCCTCATTCAAGGAGATCGCTAAATATATTCTCTAATCTTATAGAAAGCATGAGTATGAACCAAGGAATGAAGTTATGGAAAAATTTTGCCCGTGCCGCTGAAATGTTTATCGTACCAGTAGAAAGCGGCACCAGAACCACTTTGTTTCAGTGAACTATTAGTTTCAGGTGAAAAATGGATGGCATGGTTGGAACATGCCACCCGTGTAGAAATTTTGAACTTCGGCCTACTTGGTTACAAAATGGGAGGCACGAGATGCACGTGCCGCCCATTTCTTACCCGAAATATCTTGAAATTTCTCCCATTTTGGTTAATTATTTAGTGGAATAAGCCAAAATTCATCTGCGCAATAAAAGAATTAACTGTTTTAACCATTTCATCTTGCACAATGATATATGTTATATATGAATGCTTGATTTACATTGTTATCCCTGATTTCACTTTTTGATTAAAAATAACTTTTATTAATTTGGAGAAAATATTAAGAATTTATAAAAATATGAAATATTGATGAAAAGTTAAGAAATTTAGTTAAAAATAATTAGACATTTAGATAGGATATTTCATTCATAAAAGTGGTAAAGTATTAGTCATTAATTATCAAAAATTAAACAAGTAAAAAAGTAAAAATCACAAAAAATTAGGAAAAGGCTTAAGCTTATAATGTGAATTTACTTGTCCAAATGTGATTTGGATAATCTTAAGTCTATATTTTTTTAATGGTTTTTTTTACATTTTTTTAGCTTCATTATAAATTTTTTGAATTTTTAAAACAGTGGCATGCACTGACATGTGCAGCTTGTTGGCGAAACAGCATAGCGCACCTTGATATGAACTTTTGTTTCATTTCCGGCCACTCATGTCTTGTCGTTATTAGATAAATGTGTTTTTCAGTTGTGCTTTTATGTTATGTATTTATTATTTAAAACTCTTTGGGGTTATTGGATAAGCTAGCTTCTTTTCGCCATAGCTTTGTTCTAAGGTCCTTTGTGATCTATTTATAGTTTCATTCTTTAAAAGTTTTTATATGTTATTTGGCAGTATTGACATGGTTCTAGTGCTTCATGTCCCCCCTTTTTTTTCTCTAAAATTTTAGATAGAAGACTTGCTACAGCAATAGGTTTATGTATTTGGCATTGTTAACAATTTCAAATTGTCTCCATTATCTTGTGCTTCATAAAGGTTTACTTTTTAAATATATCTAGTTTTTTTTTGTACAGGCTCATAGATATATTTTGTGGATCTTCCTTGACTTGGTCCAGTGATATGCCAGCAATGCCAGTTTCACAAGAAGCAGAAGATGAAGAAAATTATGAATTTAAGTGGGGTATAAAGAGGGGAATTGGTGGAAAGAAGAAAGATGTACAGTTTTACGAATCCTTTACCTATGATGGAGTGGAGTATTCTCTTTATGATTGTGTCTATCTTTACAGTGATGGCGAGCCTGAGCCTTACATTGGTAAACTCATAAAAATATGGGAGCAGGACCATAAAAAGCGAGTAAAGATCTTATGGTTTTTCCGCCCCGTTGAAATTCTAAATTGGCTTGGAGAAGACTTGACACTCGAGAATGAGATTTTTTTGGCATCTGGTGAGGGTGTGGGCCTGGCCAATGTTAATGCTTTGGTAATTGGATCTTTAATTAAATCCTTCTGCATTTATCTTGTTTTATCCTTTTCTAATCCACTTCGTTTTTTATTTACCTTCAATAAGTTTATATTGTAAATATAATCTTTTTAATTTAAATTGTTTGGCATCCAGTTGGGGTGTGGGCCTGGTCAATGTTTATGCTTTGATAATTGGATGTTTGATTAAATCCTTGTGCATTTATCTTGTTTTATCCTCTTCTGTTTTTGAGTTGCCTTCTATCAGTATATGTTATAAGTGGTTGAGATACATTGGTATGAATAGGATTAGAAATTCCCTTTTATTTTTCTCCCCATTGTTCATTTTTCTTCTTGAATTTAAGTTTTTAGCAGGCCCATCTCTGATTTCATTCTATTTATTCATGCATAGTCTCATTCTGATTGAAAAGGTATTTTAACTTCATTAAGGATGGGTTTATCCGGAAAGACTTGCACTTCTTTACAATTCAATACTTAATTCTCCATTGTCAACCCAGGAAGCGATTGCTGGAAAGTGCAATGTCATCTGCACTTCCAAGGACAGTCGAAATCAACAACCTACAGAGGAAGAACTTAAAGGTGCTGATTACATTTTCTACTGTACATTTGATGTTGGAAATCGTACTGTTTTAGATACTATGGGTGAGAAAATTGCTGGAGTTGAAGGTATGCCCTGTTTTGACTACAATTACTCCCATGGGTCATTTTCTAATGAGTTGTTGACTATTGCATGTTTTGATTATACTTTTTGCTTGTTTTCATTCAATTTATAACAGTTAAATATTTGCTTAACCGAAGAGATGGTCAAAAGTTCAATGGTATTAGCAAGTCCAATATGGTCAAAAAGGAAGAAAATGGAGACAACATCACAGGGAAGGAAGCAGAATTGCAACAGAGGCTAAACTCATCTGGAGAACTCAAAAATGTCAACATGGATAACAATTCTTTTCATCCAGTAGCAAAAGACGTTGTGGTTGTGTGTGATTTTTTGTTTAAACAGGAACCTTCAACAGGGGAAGAACTAATTTCCGGTGCATGTGCACAATTAAGTAAAACTGCAATTGCTGGTGTAAAAGATGAACTTGTTTCACATGAAAAGGACATACCGATAACTAAAACTGATTCTCATATGGATGATAGTAAAGTTAATGAGATTCGCACCAATAAGAATGAAGATAAAGAGAAACTGAAATCTGCTAAAAATTTGGGAGGGTTGGACGATAGGCCTCCAAATTTTGTTAAATGTTCTTCATTGCCACCAGAAAAGAGGGGTATTAGCTTCGAGAAGAAGCGAAAATTTGATTCTGAGGTAAAAGCTTCAGAGACGACTGCTAGTTCCTCAATGGACAAAACAAAATCTAAGTGTGTCAAGGATTCTCTTGGACTGGATAAGGTTCCTGCTAAAAAGATGAAGACTGACAAGATGGCATCCAAGCTTTCCAATGGAGCATTGCCTACAGCTGCTTTGAATGTTCGAGAGGACATTAAATCTGATGGCAAAGTAGTGGAAGTAACCAGAAGACCAGATGTAAGTTAAAATCATTCTATTTCCTGGTCGAATTATGAAATAGTTTTTGCCATTTTGTATGGTAGGTTAAAGACTTTAACTTTAATTGGCTGCTTGAAAATTGGTAGATATGATTGCACATTGTTCTATTTGAATCAATATTTTCTTAGAAATGATTTATGGTGCTTTTTTAATGTTCATTTAGCTTTTTTGTCTTTCTGGGGTAAGCTTTTTGTTGCATCGTTTGCCTCATTCTTGTTCCTTAATATTTGTTTTGAAAATGAGTTTTATACTGTTCTTTGTGTGTAAGTCGCAATATTTGCTTTAAGACACCCATGCAGGCAGATGGTGTACCATAAAGTCTTACCTAAAACTATAATCCAGACAAAGGCATTCACTCTGGGAGCATATGGTTCTCCCAGATCTGTACTGTATCTCTGTGAGACCCTTGGTTATAATCCAGAAGGTGGATTTGGTGAATCTTTTGTTTTGGGATGTGATTTTGCAACCTTCTGTCTCATTATTTTATTATTTTCTATCATTATGGGTACCATCTGGTCATTAATTTTTCTCACTTTGCTTGCTCACAGGTTAGGAGCAAGTGGTTCAAGGGACTTGTAAGTATTCATTACTTATTATCCCCTTTTTAATGCCAAATACTTGTATTCTTATTTTTACCTGCTCTGTGTTCAATCTTAGTAAGTTCATCTTAGTAAGCTCTGCTATTTTCTGATGGTCTGTCTAGTTTTTTATCAGCTTTTGAAAGTACACTTCTGAAGTTCTTTCAAATTGTGGTTTCAATGATTGATGTCTTCACCGAGCACATGCCTTCCTCCTTTCTATGGTGGATTGCTTTTAATGTCACTGCAATTTTTATTAATGATGAGAAGTATAGATATAATAAAGCACGGAAAGTCAGGGATTGAGATGGATCTCACAAATCCCTAAATAAGGAAAGACAACAATAGTAAAAGGAAAAGCTTAGAAAACAGCCAACTGACTGATCCTAACTGTGTGATTCACAGTAAATATTGACCCTAAAATGGCAGTTCCTAACTTCTTCCTTCTTTGAATAGTCATCCATGGTATCATTAGCATATTTGCAAATCCTATGGAATGAACCAATGAGGTAATCGTTAGGGTTGATCTTGCTAAACAAATGCTGGTTTCCTGTCTCCATGGCAACAAAAAAATTATATTGCAATTCTGACTATTGTTTAAAATATGCAAGAATTCTAGTAATTTATTTACCACTTTTTTTTTCTATGTGAATTATGCCTTCATTTTTTTTTATCAGCCGTGGGAGGAAAGAATGCAGACTGCTCACGAGCAGGGAACACTTGTCATGCTTGAAAATTTGGATCCTGCCTACACATCAGCTGAAGTAGAGGTAAACTTATATTTCAGGGAAAAGAACATCACTTTTGGAGGATACTTAGTTCCTTTTAAGCTTTTGCGTCTTTGACTAGCCGCTTGTTGAAGTACGATTATCATTATGTGCTGCTAATATCTATTTTTCAGTTTTCTGGGTGCTTTGTTGAATTATTTATATTCAATTTAGAAGTACTGGTTTTAATTTAATAGTATCATAATCAGGTAATTTTTCTTCTGGAGAAGTGCCTTTTTTAGTTGCTTGGGGAACCTTTGGACAATTACGATCTTGTTCTACTCAAATCAAAGCTAATGGTTAGGCCGCTGATCAACCCATGCTAACCAATTTTTGAATGGGGTTATTTCCAAATCCAAGCCAAATCCACTTTTTGGTTTTTGTTTTGTTTTTGTTCGTGTTTTTTTTTTTCTTAAAATCATTTTGGGATTTTAATAAATCTTCCTTTAGTTGAAACATTGTAAAAGTACTTGCAAACTATTGTTTGATTGTGCCTTTTATTTTGGTTTATATGAAACTGGTGATGCTTTTCTTGTTCATATTATTGTTTCAGTAACGATGGCTGTCACTTGTTATGTTTTTGTACTCATGCACAGTCCAGAAGCCTTTTTTATTTTCAATTGCTGTAATAAAAAATTTATTATACTTCAGGATATAGTTTGGCATGCTTTTGGGGAAAGTTGCACGGCGAGGGTGATTCAGCGTACTGCAATTTCTAGCCCACATTCTGGTATGACAAGAAAAAAATAGTGGTTACTTGAGTCCATAACATTTCTTATATACCTTTTTTTTTCATTTTTCCTTTTCTTTTTGGGTTGTTTCTGGGTGTTTTAAATGTATGTTATGAGAGACTAGGTGAGTGTGGTCTGGTAATAGGGGAAGGGGGATTTTTTTTTACTTTTTATTTATTTATTATTTTTTGACTCTAAAAAATATGCAAGATACTTTGTTTTGAGTTTGTCCATTTATTTTGTTTTTTAAATCTCAAGTATAATGTATGTGATATTTTTGATAGGCCAAGCTTTTGTTATCTTCAAGACGAAGGAAACCGCAGAGATGGCAGTTGAAAAATTAGACAATGGGTGCTTAATGTTATCAAATGGGAGGTACATATATGATTCGATAATGTTCATTTTAATCTGAAAATTATTTTATCTATTTTATGCTCACTGTAATCTGCCAATTATGCAAATGCATTCTTCATTGATCAGCCGTGTTAGCTAATTTATAACAGTAAATTGGACCTTATTGATGATTGTTTAATGTGATATTTATTATGATTGTTGGGAGAAGCCTTCTCCTGTCATTCTATCCAAGCTTTGAGCGTTCTTGCATGGAAAACACACGGTACTGGAACATACTAACTATGGTCCTTATGGATGAGGAAATCTCTGGAAAAAGCACATGGATGCCTTCTCTTAGGTTTTGTAATTACTGTTATAATTTTTGTAAATGTTATTTGGTTTATTAATGTTAATTGCCCTATACTTTTGAATGTTGTTGCAGACCTCTAGTTGGAAGCATAGGAACTCCAGAATTGCCTCGGAAGCAGTCCAAGTTTCCTGGCCATCTTGTTATTGACAAAATTAAACTCCAGATGCAGCGAGAGGAGATGGTATATGCATGTGTTTTTGTGTGTGACCTCTATTCCTCTCTCCTTTCCTGTCTACGCTAACCTATTTCTGTTTTCTGAAGAGGCGAGCAGTATCAACATCTCATTGTTCTCAGCCCAACACAGTTGAATATGAGATGGCCATGGAGTGGGATTTACTACATGCAAGATCAGAGAGCTGGTGGAATAAATTGTATAAGGTGCCAGACACAACGATTGTGCTGTACAGGGCTCTTTGTGATTAGTTCTGCTTTCCAGTATTTTGTTGCTTCTCTGTTAATAATAAATTATCTTTGTGCTTCTTGTAGAAACATGGGGAGGAGTTGAGAAATCTAAAGGCCAATCTCAAGTCGAAGTGATGAACAATGGCGTGCTCCCTTCGGTACCTCCACACCATAATGTGTCAGCTTCCTTCATCCACCCTTCAACATGTCATTCTGGTTTTTGCTGGTTGTTGCCTGACATACAGTTTATTCAATTGCTTTCTCCTCCGTCTTTGGGCTTCCAGTTAACTTGGTAGCCTTCGGATTGTCCATGGAAACGCCCATGAAGTGAAGAAGGTAAGGTGAACAACCTGAAATATAAATAGAGAAAGAGATGTCACACACCAAATGAAGTACATGAGCTAAAGAGCTTTGCTTCTCTTTGCCAGGTTATATCTGAGGTTTGACGTAATGGAGGAAGGAACAGATCGTAATTGCTTCGGTTTTCATTCAGGGCAATCACTTGGTGGATGCTCATGTTTTTTCCTGCAGAAGCCAATTGTTGGGTGTTATGAGGAAGGCATGCGGTGCACCCCCAGGATCATCATTCCCGTGGACCGGGGAGATGAAATGGTTGGGTGCGATTTTGAATGCATTTTTGGTTATACAGGTTCGGTATAGGTCAAGTGTGACAACACCATTTGGCGAGCTAGTCAACCTTTGTATGTAAATATTTTTATCTCCTTTAAAAAATATATATATGTTTTTACCATTTAGAGGTGCTGTTGACAAACCTAATGTCAGTTTAGAATGATTTCATGAAAACTTATTGATTAGATATAATCAAAATGGTAAAATTGAAAATAAAAAAGAAAAGTGGTAAAATTGAAAATATGATTATAAAGTTAAATGTAACGATATTGACTACCTAAAAGTGTTAAACTTTTGAGATACATTTCTTTAATTCAATTCGGGAAGTAACTCATCATTCTACTCTATTCTTGGCAATGGTTTGTGTTGCAAAACATGAAAACTGAAAATTATTCTTAAGCATGAAAATGTTTTTGAATTGATTGCGTTTACCTAATTTAGTAAAAATAATATTAAAAAAAAGTATGATATTCATTAAAAGTTAGAAAGGTTAAATGCAAGAATAATAAATATGTAAAAAAAAAAAAATTGAAAGTCTTCGAGGCTGTTTGGTAACGTTTTTTTTAAAAACAGTTTGAAAACGAAAAACAGTTAGAACTGTTTTTTGGTTTTTGAAAACAAGTGACAAGAAACCCGTTTGGTAACAATCACTGTTTTTTGGGTTTTTGAAAACAGGTGACAAGAAACCCGTTTGGAAAAAATTGATAAAAAAACGATTCAAGTTTTCAAAATTAACAAATATGCATTATTATATAACCTGTAAGCCTATTAAATTATAAAAAATTTGCGAATCTCATGGGGACCGATTTCACATCTGGAAACTTAATCGATATGGATCTATCAAATGCCCTTATTTCCAACTCTGGTAAGTTTGTGGCAGACAAATTAGAAGCATCATAAGCAAGATGACCAACCACAGGAGCCAAATAAGGGTAATTCGATAACGGATAGTAGACCAAAGACCAGTTGCCAAGGCTCTGGTAAACCAGCGCAAGCCTCTCCACATAAGGCTGCACGCGAACCCCCAGAGGATATGTCAAACTCACTTAGTTCAAGCCTCTCTTTCTGAAACTACCGCTCCTCAGCCTAATTGCTTGAATTCTAATCCCAGTTAAATTCGACAGCATAGTACCATCATAAGGAATTCCTGTTCGAGGACGAATAGAAGGAAAAGCCTTGTAAGCATAGCCCTGAAGCAATGCATCCAATGTCCGTGCACGGTTTCTTGAAGATCCTGGAGATTGAGCTCTGAGCTCCGATGACCAAATGATGCACAGCAACGGCAGAAGCATCGCGAGACTTCGGAGAAGCGCCATCGATGCTTCCAAATAGTGAGAAAGCCAAAAGGAACCCGATCAAGCGACTTTCACAGACCCTCGGCAAGCACCCTCAACCGAACAACAAAAATAATGCCAGAAATGGGTAGTCCAAGTTTGAACAGTTGTCTAATTGAATGTACGAAGAAGCTTCCAAGTCACTCTCCAGAATTCAATCTCAGTAAAAAGAAAACTATTCGTGTGTCCAACGGATAATTGGAAAAGCAAAGGATCCCTCGATGGATATAATAAAGCAATTCTGAAGCTTTAAACCGCCAGAAGCTACCGGAGCTTGGGTTCCCAACCACATCCTTCAACTTCCATGGGGAGTTAAAAGATCTGGTCTGAACCTCGCGATCGGATGCGACGGAGTTCCATACACGGCAAATGCAGGCCGCTCGAGCAAGGTCGGAGACGGACAAGAACTCGAAGATTTTCGTGAGAATGTCTCTGCAAATTAGGGCAGAGAAATTCGAGTTCATGGGAGAGATGACGAGGTCGAAGGCCTCAGATTCACCGGTGCCGGATGAGGAAATATCGCCGGAGGAAAGAGGATCTCCGGTCGGGTTTCGAAAGGTTAGGATTTGGGGGTAGGATGTTAGTGGCTGGGAATGAGTTGCTCGAGGATGTCGTCTTCTTCATCCCCACAGCATCCCATTTCAATCTTGACCAAGCCAAAATGATAAAATGCGGAGGAAGAATGTTGTGCCCACTACTGCCATTTAAAATGTCGTCTTCTTCATCCGCATTCAAGGAAGAAGAGTTCTGATGTCGTCAGTGCGCTCGAGGAAGAGGAGTTCTGTTGCATTCTGCATTCTGTGCGAAGAAGAGAGACCCGAGGTTCTCTATCGAGGAGGGAAGAAATTAATTATTACAAATATGCCATTTAAAAAAACGATTCGTCGTTTTCAGAAACGGAAAAATTCGGTTTCTGAAAACGGAGCTGTTTTTGAGCCGTTTTTCTGAAAAACGGTTCGAAATTTTTTTCAACCAAACACTTTTCCGGTTTTTTGTTTTTAAAAACCCAAAAACCGTGTTCAGACACGTTACCAAACACCCTCTTCAAAAGTTTTTCTTGGGCCAACTTGAACGTAGCCCAAGCTCGCCTTAAGCCAAAATTTATTATTTGGGCTAGGTTCAAGTTGGCCTAAAACAAAAAGTATATATTTTTATTATAATATTTATTTTCCATTTTTTCCTATGAACACCAATGTTAGAATATCCCAGACATATTATTTTTAAATTACTTATTTGAGAAAAAATTCACATATTTCTAATCAGATGTTAATAAATTATGTTATTAGTTAATTATATAACTATAAAGACAATATAAGAAGAAAAAAAAATAATAGTACATAGACACACATGCATACTTATATATATGCATGTATATAAGCATACTTTTATAGTTATTAATTACATAACTATAAACATAAATGGACCTTTCGGGTTGTATACCTCGAGTCCAAACCGAAGCCGTTCTCAACTTCAGGTGACAAATAGTGCCTAGCCCAATCCCAAATTAAATGCCCAGATTAGCTTTTATTCGGGTTGATCCGGTGGGCTTCCCCTGCGGATATTGTGAAGAAGAGAGGATGGAGGAAAGAGGCGGTCGGTGTTTGTGATTCTCCTTAATGCCGTTGGATGGAGAACTTTTGGACAAAGACTGATCCGTTCTGCACATCACTGTATGGAATGGATCGTGAAAGGCCCATCGTGAAAGGTCGAACGGTAATCCCGTGTTTACCTCGAAAGTGGATGCGGATCCATCTCAAGTCCGAGAAACCTTCCAACGGTTTTTTGTTCATAGCGTTGGAGCTTAAGCCCTACAGTGCGTCTTCGGTGCTTTTCAAGCGAGGTCTAACACTCTAACCCACTCACCTCTCAACCTCGACACATCCTTCTCTCAGATAACAACCCTAAGTCTGGGCATCAGCGAGGGTGTATTGATATGGATATAACTACAACACTAATATATCCTGCGATCTCTCCTCCTTGTCCATTCTTCAAACTCGGTGCCGCGAACAGACAATCTATGAAAGCTCGTGCAGTTTGTTGCTTGGGGTAAAAATTTCGCCAACTGAATTCTATTTGTTCCATGTCACTGTTCGTTTCCCTTACACACGTTCTCTCCGCGAATTTGTTTTTATAATTAATTCACTTTTATATCGCTCTAATTTATAATTATTTAATAGAAAAGCTTAGAGAAAAGAAAAAACTAATTTGCATATGGTTTTTGTAAATTGGAAAAAAGAGCATATGATGGGATTCAAGGAGAATTAATTTGACAGACTTGTATAAAAAAGTGTATTAGTGAAATATATTGATACAATTAAGGATATGTGTTTTGGAGCTTTATCTAAAATAAAAAATATTGGTGATGAGACAACTAATAACTAAGTTTTCGGTCAAGATAGGTTTTCGTCAAGGCTCAGCTATTAGCCCGTATTTTATTTGCTTTAGTTGTGGATGAGTTGACAAGTTATATTTAACATGAGGTGCATCTTGGTGTATGTCATTTGTAGATGATGTAGTCTTGGTAGGTCATGCTAGAGAGGAACTAAATGTTAAGGTAGAATTATGGAGAGATAACTAAAAATCAAAGAGTTGTAAAATAATTCATGTGAAGACTGAATATTATGAAATGTCCTTTTAATACATATGACAATCTAACTAATGAAACTATTAGAATTGAGAATTAAA
Organism: Buxus sempervirens; assembly: GCA_947561395.2. Lineage (NCBI taxonomy): Eukaryota > Viridiplantae > Streptophyta > Magnoliopsida > Buxales > Buxaceae > Buxus > Buxus sempervirens. The sequence goes on from OX387190.1 coordinate 34,066,130, forward strand.
ATATTCTTGTAAGCAAAAAAATTAGATTTTTTGGATTATTAATACAAAAGGATGGAGAAATTGATGAAGATGTAGCACATGGTATTAGAGCTAGTTGGCTTAAGTAAAGGGGTGTTGTTTGGCTTTAAGAAAGGGGTTGGCTTAAGTAAAGGGGTGTTGTTTGGCTTTAATAAAGGGTTTGGCTTAAGTAAAGAGGTGTTGTTTGGCTTAAATAAAGGGATACTTCTAGAGTATTGTGTGATAAGCATGCTCTACTTAAATTAAAGGGTAAATTTTATAAGGCAACAATTAGACCAGCTATGTTTTATGGTATAAAATATTGGCGGCAAAAAAACAAGATGTTTAGAATGCAAGTTTTATTGAGATGAGGATGTTATGTTGGATGTGTGACAAAAGTCACAAAACTAAAAACAATGAAGATATTTGAAATAGTTAGGCGTAGCATGCTTCAAGGATAAAATTAAAGAGAGAAGATTAAAGTGGTTTGGACATGTAAAATGGAGGCTTAGAGATGAACCTGCAAGAAGGCGTGAGATGATGCATATTGAATGGGCCCAAGAGATTAAGAGGAAGACCTAAAATGACATAGATAGAGTTAATAAAGCAAGGCTTACATAAATATAGATTAACTAAAAATATGATTTTTGATAGAATGAGATGGAGAGACTAGATTCTTGTCGTCAACTCCCACTTTGGTGTGAACTGGGTTAATGTTTATGTTGTTCAAAATTAATCTAGCAGCATTGAAACGGTAAACCTTGATTCCAACCTTAGGAATCTGCCATTGCCTCCTAACTAGTAACTACTTCCAAATTTTCTCGCTTGTCACGGGTGCATGCACCCTGCATTGAGTCATATACGCTTGATAAATGGCAATTTTAATTCCTTCTTAACATACTTAACACCGGTGAGACTGAAAAGGGACCGAAACGTTTTTCTTTTGATCCTATTGCTATACCTCTGGCTGTACCACTGCTGAAACAATCACCAGTCAGACTCCCTGACACCTGAAGTTGCTCTGCATACTCTTCTCCATGGATTTCATTTTTGTTTCCTTCTGAAAGATGATGCCTACGAGTCCAGTTCTTTCTGGGTTGGGAGGAGCCGATGCAAACCTCCCATACATCTAAAGTTGCTTTAACAGCCTCCCATTTCTCAGGTGTATTTCAACCCACTTACATTTGAAGAACCTATCACAGCATTTTTCATAGATGGTCTAAAAGATAGAGGACTCGATCAGGATAGTCAATCCATCCAATCTTTTCCTACGGTGGATGCACTGTTTTGAAGAAAACTTTTGAATCTTGAATCTTGCAATTCTATATTCTAATTTCTTCTTTACACAAAGAAGTATAAGGATTTTTCTTCTTAATTTCTTTTCAGGAAAAATGAGAGGGTCAATGGCATTTTTCCAGAGTCTTCACAGACAGAGTGAGTATTGTTTGTTTTATAAGTTTGATTTTTCTAAATGCTCCAGTTATGAATTTAATTATTTGACACTTTAGGTTTGATGGCCATGATGAAAATGGGATGCTTCAGGTATGTAATACTTTCTGCAACTTTATTTGTTAATGTTATTGTTTTTCTATCTGCCACATCTCTTCTTACCCTGCGGAATGACTATATATTCCTACAGGAGCCATATCAGTCATCCAATAGCAGACTGGGAACAAAGCACGATGATATTTGGAAATATTTTAGAGATGCTCAGAGGAGTGAGTCTTCATATGACCCTTAGATTACCATTTTACACATTTCGTCTAACTTTTGTTTGATGCACTAATAATATTCTGTAATCTTTTTCTGACCCATCTTGTGATTTTTGTTAGATATTCTATACATAAATAAAAAGCGTCTATTGGCAATAGAGGAGCTGAACAAAGCAATGGAGGAGAACCAATTCCTGCGAGATAAGATAGATCAGTTGGAGGTAGAAAAGGAAGCTAGCATTGGTAAAGGTGATAATAACATGGTTTGGTACTTCCAGTGAAATCTCAAGCAATTGATTTTTATTGATTGTAGATCTTGATTTTTCTAGATGTCACATTACTTTGGTTTTTTTTTGTTTTCCCAAGAGCCAAGAATAGGAATTTCTTTATTTCCGCAATGATATGAATCAGGTTATTCGTACGGAACCCAATAGATGTTTAGAAATACTGGGTTATTTCTAAGTTCTCATTTTAATACTTGTTTCCAAATAGGATGTTTGGAAATATTGTTTTCCAACTGAGCTTTTCTCTCATTTCAAGTTTACCTTTAAGAGACTTTTGGATATTTTCTCATTTTCTAGCCTCCAAGTCTCTTCAGCCTTATTGATACACAATGGAGCTGTATTTTGCTCTCTAATCCTCTCAAAGTTTTAAACCTTCGTGTGTTGGAAACAAGGACAGGAGAATCCTTGAGTGCCTTTATCAGCTTTACCCTAATATATTAAACCTTAGAATGTTGGACACAATGACAGGATCATTAATGATATATGTGAATGTATGTCTTCATATCTAGATATCACTTTGTGGATGTGTACCTACATATGTATATACATTTGTGGGTGTGGGTGTGCATGTCTACATGTGTGTGTGTGTGTGGATACCTATTTTTTATGTATTCAACTCACAAATTTGGATACGCAAGCATACGATTGGGTGGGCTGCAGGAGGTCTAGTGTTATGCATTCTAATGACATGTTGATGCTTAATGACTTCAGCATGTACCAATGTTTCCATACACGACATTTTATGCTCTCTTTTTTTCTTGGGTTCAACTCTTTAAGTACTTAAAATTTCCTTTTCACAAGAATGAAGCAGCTTTTTAGAAGCTAATGGGGGCCATACTGATTACCTTATTTCTCAGGTCTGCCAGCTAAATCACACAAACAGTCAATTTTATGTGAGTTGCTACTACGGATAGATTCAATGGTCCTTACAGGCATGATTGGCACTGGAGAAGGATCTGATCTCAGAAGGCAAATCACGGATAACAAATTTAGTATTGTTGATGCATTCCCTTATATCCAGCAGAAAAGAGATGCTGAGCTGTTGGCAGAGATCCGCCAGTTTTGTGATACAAGCAAGCGGTGTGTTTTCTATGTTGGAGGTCGCACCTCCATTTTTCCGGATAATTATGGATACCGTGTTTAGTTAAGTATGGTTGATTGTCCAAAACTATGAAAGAGCATTGCTTAAATACAATCAAACAATTGATAATGCCTTTTCCTTGTCTATGTGGGATCCGTTCCTTGAATTGTGTTTTCAACAATTCCATCTTAAACTCATATAATCTTATCTTGACTGCAAAATTATATTTTATGATGCATAATGGTCTTGTAGAAGTCCAATCATTTTCTTTCCAGTTTAAGAGGAGTATGTTGGTCACAAAAAACTTCGGAAGCACGTCTCCTCTTGAGCCATCCTTCTTTGATTCTATAACCAATATCCATTTCATTGTCTTGTTCATTATGAACAAGCAAGCCAAGAAGCAACAAATAGTCATTTTGGAGGATTTTCTGACCAGTTTTCATCCATGCGAAGAGCTTTCATGCATGCTTCTCCAAAAAACTAGCATAGAAGTTGCACTATTGAAGATTATGGGAAGATTATTATATGTCATCTAATATACTTTCATGCATGGCCCACAGATGGGGTCACTTTCCTGGGTAAAAATTTATACTGATGATAATGGGTTGCCTTAACAACAAAAAGATTGGAGCAATTTTAGCATGTGAAGTTTAGTGCATTGAGGCCTAAGGAAATGCTTAAGATGTACAACCTTGGTATAAATCCTTGAGGTCTACACTTGAAAATGTTATTAGCACATGAGGTGCAATGTATTTTGTGGAGTTCTGTGCACTAATATTTCATTTTCAATGCATTTATATATTTTGGTCCCTTAAAGCCCTTTAAGGTAAGGGTTTTGTGAACAGATGTGGAAGGGACTTGGAGTCGTGTTTTCTCTTCAATTCTTTTCTCCTTTTTTATTTCATTCCATATCATCTCTTCTTTTCTGTTTAGTGCTACATATTTATACTTTGTTGTGCTGCCATAGATGAGGAGCAAGCAGATTGAATCCCTAATGGGAATGGTTGCCATTATGCTGCAGTCACCATAGATGAGAATAGTAGTGCTTGTTATGTGGCGTCTGTAATACTTGGTTACCAAGTCTACAAACTCCCTGAAATTTTCAACTTGATCTCTGAAAATTTTATGCGTCTGACATGCTCCAAATTCTCTGCTTCTTATGGTCGTATACAACCATAATTTTGTTAGTAGCATTTTTACTTTGGCAGGAATTGCCAACCAAATTTTCAAGTGGATTTTTGTGACATTTCTTGTCTAATACTTTAAGTTTCCCATTGCAAAGTGAGTATCTTGTACCCTTGGGTGTAAAGTTTGAACAAAGTGTTGTATCTATAATAATCTATTGGCACGTTTTGGTTTTTATAATGTAAAGAAAGTATTTTCATTTCTTCATCTGCAAGCCTAAGTGCTTCGTTAGTTAGAAAGTTTTTGATGCACAACACTCACTTTTCATTTACATATTTTTTGTTGCATGGTGTTCAATTTCTGGCTGTTTCTGGTCTTTAATTGTCTATTTCGGGTTGTTTTGACCTATTTCATAGCTGTGATTGAGCGACTTAGTGCAGAAAGAAAATGAGAAAGGCAGTGAAAATGGGGTTTTTACTATGTCCATTGGTTGAGGATACTTAATAAAGTGATGTACTAGTGCTACATCAAGGAGAAGCATATGCATGAAATTATGTTGTGAAAGATAAATTATGTTTGGAACTGTTTCATCTCACAATTGCAAACAAGATATTTACATGGCAGGGATGATGACACCATTCTTTGGCAGCGCCGGGGGGGGGGGGGGGGGGGGGGGGGGGTAGCAATGGTCCTATACTTAGACAAATTGGCAAAGTGACTATGCGTAGACTAGAACCTAGATGATTTTACCATCACCACTGGAAGAGGAATTTGCTTCTATTCCATAGAAAGATTATATTTGATGCTACTTTTAGAAAGCGGGTATATCATTTGAAGGCTTTGGTTTTCAAGTGAAAATAAATTCTATCCTTATTAGATGACAGGTACGGAAGGTATATGGATAGATGCTTTTTTCAACTAAGGGCTCTAGTAGTGTACTATGATCCTTCGTAGAAGAAATATCAATTGACTTTATAATCCACTTATTTGAACATACATTCAAGTGCAATTCCTTTCTATGATTATGAATCATGGAAGATGGTCCTTTTGGTTGTTCAGTTTTATACTTTCAACAATGTGGTCTGATAATCTGGAAGAATATATTTACTCTGATAGTGAAAATAATTCAGCAAAAGTAGTCAACCCAAGGGAGCAAATAGGCAGAAACCCATAATCAATTCTTGGAATAGACCTCTTTCTTCAGTTTTAACTCAAGGTTTTAGATATTTATATTTCTAGATATGTTGCATGTGTGGAACGAGATACATTGCTTGATGTATCAAGGAAAATATGCAAGATTACACCAATCAATTTATATTGCCTTTTAGGGAAAGGGGATATACCACTAGATATGTTGAGGGAAATATGGATATTAAAACCATGTTTGAACGCTACAAGTTTTGAAGATATAGAAGGTTAACTACTCCTTTGCATCCATCTTTCCAAAACAAAGGGTATGATCCAGGAGTACTACTGGTTAGATACAGAAATGATTTGTAATGATTGATACACTCATTTCTGTAATGATTGATATACTAGTTTTATTAGTGGTATATTATCATGTGTTAAATGAAGAGTTTAGATTTAATAATGGGATTTAGTGGTTCGGGTTTCTTTTCGTGATATCCCTATGTTATTGCTGGAATTGCTGCATTTAATTTGATTAAATGAGGTAGTTATTGCATCAGAATATTTGAGTTATGGCAAATTTTCTCTTATCATCTTGGATATGTTTTTGATTTCCCTTTTTTCTCCATTTTCCCTGATTTATTTGATCTTCTGCTCTCCACTTTACATGATTTTAGATCAATTTTGTCTCATTTTGGCTTGACCTTATGCATTTATTTCTAATGCAGTTAAGATTGACAGGAAAAACACCAGAAAATGATGAGTTTTTATGCTGCCTGTTTGAAGAATCTGAAATGTTATATAGTCTTTTAGGCTTTGCTTTTGCTAAAAAAATGTGCATTGTAATGTCTGCTGTTGTTATTTATTTATTTTTTTTCTGGTATCTGGTTAATAATGTGTTACATGGGAAGTGTACATTTAGACTGTAGTATTGCATATTCATAGGCCCATTTTCTTTTGAAAGAAAAATTATGGAATTCAATTGGTACAGGCATATTGCTGTATGGTAGAAGTAAATGGATGAATCATATTATAAAATTTTCTTTCTCCTTGCATATTCTTGAGTAGCTGATGAAAATTATGAAACCATGGATAAAGTTTTAACATGATTTATTTTTATTTGTTTTTCAAAAGCTTTTGTCTGTTGGGAAATATATCACACCCTTAATACTAGTATATACATTTACTTGTCATTATATTCATGTTACTTTTAATCTTCAATGCAGAAGTCGATTCCATATTGTCCATATATGTACTGAAATGGCACCAGTGGTATCTGTTGGATCTTTAGGATCGTATGTGACAGGCTTATCGCATGCATTGCAAAAGAGGGACACATTGGTTGAGGTTATTTTACCCAAGTATGCTAATTAACATTTCATTTCCTTTATTAAATCTTATTTCTATTTTCTCCTAATTTTACAACAAATGGAATTATTGTAAGAGCTTAATGCATTAGTTTTATCATGAGACATGTCACAATTAAGAAAAATGCCTTGAGATAAAAGTTCAGTAAAAGATTAAAAAAATGCTCTATGGCTATGATCCTTTGTATAATTTCTCATAGTAATATGTGATACAAAGGCGCGTCCTCTAGCTGGTTGAATCATTTGGAACATTTAAACCATCCTAGTAACTTTTTAGGCAAATACTGCATATTTTTCTATTAGCACTGCCTTTTGCTTTTTGGCCCTTTGAGATGTTATATGCATCCCATTCCTTTGTTCTTTTGTTGCTTGTGTTTTGTGGACTGTCAATGTTGAAAATGGCATGTATAACCAAAATGATTCAAATTTCATATTTTGGCATTGATCCAATTATATATTCAAAACTCAAATTTAACGATAGTTTCATTAAGACGAAATTAGGTGAACGTTTCATTATGATAAAATCCTAAATTGGAGAGACTGTGGACATTATGATTAGAGTTAAGAAGTTTATATACTCACAGATATGAAAAAGGCTCTAAACTTATTTTTTACATGTGTAATATATGTTCCATAACTATAAAATACACACTATATACTATAAAGTAAGTAATTGGTTTCAGATCTTATTCAGATTAAATTGGGCCACCCTAAAGTCGTATCAGAATTTTGTTGGATCTGAATACTAGCATACATATTTGATATGTTTGATAACAATGCAGATCTGCTCTTTTCTGAGCAGAGTTAAAGCGGGCTTGAATTCAGTTTCAGATGGACCCTTTGACTGCCATAATCTTGGAAGAACAAGTCTATCTTTTGTTGCAACATTTTAGTGTTAAATAAATAATAATAGGACAACATGAGCCATAACATCCGTATTATCCCAACTAGTTGGGGTTGGCAACAAGCAGTAAAAAAAATAGTGTCAGCAGCAATTGGTAAAAGTAAAAAATGTATACTCTTTAAGTTTGATTAACTAAGATCTCCAATTGTTACGAATCAAACTTTAAAAAATAGTTTGATAAACCATCGTCGGGATTATTGGAGGTGCACATTAGATTCTCCTTGGTAACATGACCAAACAGTGTTAATTGTAGGGTTCACCGTGTTCACAAGTATTTTTTTTATGCATAATTGTATGAGTCAGGTAATAGAACTGTATCAAATGTTAGCCACTTCTTTCAATGAATGAATGAAATTGGGAAGAAAATATTTTGAACTGTTGACTTGAGGGAATTTCTTTCTGACCAGATATACAAGCCTGCAGATGGGTGAAGTTGAGGGATTACGGAGAATTGAGGCAGAGTTTTATTCATATTTTAATGGACAGTTGCAAGGAAACAGAGTTTGGACTGGGTGAGAAATGGTTTTCCTTTGTTTAATGATAATTTTAAGGATTTAGTTCCTGTTATATCCACATGTGATTAAAAAGAAAAGAAATCCGCAAAGTAAGTTATTGTTGGAGTTTCATCCTTATTGTTGATTTTGCTATTGATTTCACATCTTATCTCTTCCACCAAGCAATTCTTTGGTGCTGACAAGTTTGTTGCCTGGTTGTGTAGAATTGTTTGTGGCATTGGAGTTACATTCATTGAACCCCTACACTATGCATTTTTCAACCGTGAGATGATATATGGCTACTCTGATGACTTTGAACGGTTGGTACTTTTCTTTAACTAACTTGTTTCTAAGTTTATACTTCTTTATGTACTTACATTATTTTCAAAAGCCTAAACAACCACGTGGTAGAGAACAAGGACACTACAAAAAAGAGACTTGTCAACTTGGCATAGGCGACCAACATATCACAGGCCAAATTGGATGATGTCAACTCTGTGTCAGGCACAAGAGTCTGAATTTCAGACTTCTTGCTATAGATCTTGAACTAAAATATATAAAAATTTTCTGATTGGAGTTATTATTATATATTCTAACTAAAATGATTTGCATCTTGGTTTTGCTTTTTTCCAATTGAGACGTCATCGCCGCCAACAATTATAGCAAAATGCTTATCCAGCTAGTTGAGGTCTACAACATGAATTCTGTTCCTGCATGCTAATTTATCAGAAGCCATATTATTTTAACTGAATCCTTTTTGGCTAACTCCGTCCAGGTTTCCTTAGGATCTTTCTCTTGCCCTCTTAGATTGTTCAGTGAGTATGCCTCACATTTTCTCACAGCCGTCTCTCTAGTTATTTGTTTTTTTATTCCTATTCCCAGATTTTGTTAACCTATTTACTTTTATCTTATTTCCTATTTGCAGCAGTATTTAGACATTATTGGATATGTTCATTCCTTGTGTTATCTTTCCCATTCTTCCCACACATCTCTGTCTGTATCATAGCAATTGTAATGGTTGTCCTCTACAATTTTTCTTTTTTGTTTGAGCATAACATATCAATCACATAACACTCTAGAACTGCCTATCTACTCAAGCCATCCACCTTAGTTCTATGTGCAATATCCTTATCAATGTGCACCCCTCCTTAAAGTTAGTTGATCCAAAATAACAGAATTTATTACTTTTTGAAATTTATTGATTCTTAATTCTTACCGTTGCATCTGCCATTATTTAATTTCATTTCATACTCAAATCACAATTCAACTTATTTTAAAAACCTTTAATTCCAAGGTATCCCCTTGCTTAATTAAGATATATTTACAATTTTCCTATCATTCGACCTATTTGGTTATGATCAACTCTGATATGCTTAGTCATTACTTATTAGTTATTAGTGCCATAGGCATTTCTTGCACCTCAGTGGACTTATCTAAGTTAGGGATCCAAGTAGAAGGGTCAACTGGCATATTTCTTAAGGTTGTCTTCTAGAGAGTCAATATATGATATGTGAGTTCTCATCTTGAGTAAGCCCTGGATTCCGCCACATGTCTTAGACCAATCCTGCCCAATATTGATTGGGATTTATTGGAGCTAATCGATACAGCTATGATATCGACAGATTAACTCTTGGAACATTGTCATAGCAATTCGATGAAGGGACACTCTTGAGATTTCTCTCGTCACCAACTCAATTTTCATGTTATGTCAAACATGAGAGAAAACTTTTAGCTTAGTAGAACTTTTTATCCTTTGGATATATAGTGTCACAATGGTATGCAGCAGTCAAATGGTGGACTCTTTTAAGGTGACTGGCACAAGTCCTTGAATTTTTTCTCCAGATTATCTGTAACAGGTATTTGGAGATTTTGTCTTTCATCTTCCCTTTGTGCTTTCATTTGAAAACCAGCTCTACTCTATGCTTTAAAAATTCCTTTCATTTATGACCTGCCTGCATGTTCTTTGATTGGATTTTAGTTTTTCCTTTGGTTGGTTTGACTTCACAAATTATGCCAAACATTGACAAACCATACCGAATTCTCATTTCTTCTGTTGACTCCAATAAAAGTAGTAGAAAATTATTTAGAGAGCGGGGAGATCAATAAACTCAGTTTTAACTTAGCTGTGACACTGCAATAAGCTAGCAAAATTCAAAGGATATCTTCTGGGTGAACTTGAGCAGTGATCCCATATGGGGTTAAGCTGCCCATAAAACTGTGGTGAAAAGCTCCATTAATGAACAGATAAAACCTGAACCACATTTTGAAGTTGTGTGCACACACACAATATACACATGCACACTCTCACACAGACTTGCATGCATTTATATGTATAATAATAATCATTGTGGTCTTTGGAGAAGAAGCTAAACTTCTCATTGTCTTGAATATTTAGCATCGTTTTCACATCATTTTGTTAGAAAGCAAGCCTAATTCCCATTAAGGAATAATTATGGTAATTTCTTTGACATAAATCAGGTTGTTTGGGTGGGACAGGTAATAAATGGTTTCTTTTTTTGGGTTGTTGCTGTCAATATTACCTTAAGTCAGAACCTTATTAGATGAATCAATTCAGGTTGTGATCATCAAAATCAAGGGCACATATATCAGTACTCTGTTCAAAGACATAAAAAAAATAACATATATTGTAAAAAAAAAAAAAAGAGGAAATTTTGGGGTGTTTGTGTTCTCACTAAACTTCTTATTGACCTTATTATGTTGGAATAAGGTTTGACATTTCGGCGGCACCCACGAGGTGCTGCCGAAATTTCGCTTTTCGTGCCCTTAGCGGCACGAAAAATGACTCCGAAATGATTTTCTAGCGTTTTGTCGGTACGCCGACAATTTCGCTAATTTCGCCAACATTTCGCCAGAATTTTACTAATTTCGCAAAATTGGTCTAATGTGCTTGTAGTTGTAGCCTTGTAATTGTTTATATTCATGTGCTTGTATTTATTCATAAATTAGACAAAATACTTCCTTATTTTATCTATCTTCGCATATAAATTGTATAGAATTATGTCTATTATATATATATTTTTAACTTATTTATGTTTTTTTTTTTGCAAAAATGGCATTTCGGCGACACGCCGCCAATTTCGCTAAAAACCCTGTTTCGGGCCATTTCGACGAAATTTCGCCCCCATCTCATTTCGGCCGCCTGGCGGCGCACCAGGCGGCACCGAAAAGTCAATCCTTGTGTTGGATGCTAGCAATTTGATCAATTTGATATGGCCTTCCGCAGATATTGTTTGGTTATGCCTAGTTGTGTCACTTGGTATTGATTTTTTGAGATTTCATTATTGTGATGACTATGTTTTATATAATTTCTGCTTCATTAATTTATTGTCCTTTAAGTTAGCATCAATTAAATTTTATAACATGGTATTTTCAGATCATTGCAGATTTACCTATTTTTCCCGTGCTTCATTGGATTATATAGTAAAATCAGGAAAACAGCCGGATGTTTTGCACATACACAACTGGGAGACTGCTATTGTTGGGCCACTTTTTTGGGATATTTTCGTTAATCAGGTGCAATTTTATAACATCTTCTCCTTTAATCATCTCTTGTATTATTTAATATGATTGTTCAGCTATTATGCTGCTTTTTTACAATTCTCATTTTTTATTTGGATTTATATTATGAGATATTGCTCCCTTAAAAACTATAATGTTCCACACTTCCACTTAGTAGGGGAGTTCTATTCCTTTTTGTTTTGCCTTTTGCCTTTGAAGCAGTCCCCTGTTTTTCTCTCTGTTATTTCTGTTTAAGAATGCATAAATTTGCCCTTGATCATGCATATAACACTTCCATCATTGCTTTTTTTTAAAGGACAAAGGCTGTGATAAATTGGTATTCTGGAAGGCATTAGATAACAGCATAAATATGGGCACTCTAGAGCTGATCTATTCAACGGGGCTTCATCTGGGGAAACTGTGCAGATGTTGCAAGGTTGGGGGTTTTTCTCATGGGGCACATTCTTATGAGACTTGCAGACATATAGAGATTAATGGAATGGGACTGTTTTGTTAGTTTTTCTTGGGTTTGGGAGATTGCACGCATACTGCATGTATCTCTCTCATTCTAATATTTCTCTTGTACATTCTACCTTTTTCTGATTTAATATATGCTTCATTACCCATCAAAAACAGTATAAACAACAATATTTTTTGTGTTCTTTCAACTCTTTCATGGTGATGGTGTCTGGTTTAGATTTCAACTTTTTCTTTTCAACAGGTTAGGTTAATGGAATTGTGCTCTTTGTTAGGAACATGTTATTGGAAGCAAAATTTTCCTTTTGTCATTAGGTCTGTACATTGCTGAACTTGACATGTAATATAAAGTGGATAGCAAAGTGAGTCCATTTGACATCGTCCTTTATTTTGACTTCCTGTCCATGTAATATTGAACCATCTAATACCCATTGTTTATATTTCTTTATCTCTTGTGCTTCACCGGTTATAATGTCCATTTGTTACGATTAAATTTCATTAGATTCAAAAATTTCCTCATCTTAGAAATATTGTTATTCACTTTTATAGGGTCTCAGAGGTACCAGAATTTTGCTCACATGTCATGGTTTCAATTCTCAGGCAAGTATATCTCTTGTAATTCCTTTTTCCCTTAATACTAGTTCTCTTAGCTCATACGTACTCAAAAATTTTTAGTGTCTTGAGCAACCGGATAAGCTATCATTATGTGGGCTTGATCCTTCTAGACTGTATCGCCCTGATCGTTTGCAAGATAACATCAAGACACATCTTGTCAATATTTTGAAGGTATATTTTTCTGGTCATCAGGAATTTCTTGTTCTCCTTTAATAATAAGTATGGATGTGCCATGCTGAACTATTTTTACAGTTTTGTGTTATCTGTACCAGCATAAACTGTTACAAAAGTTAGACATAGACTTTATTCCCTTGATCTTGACCACCAGCTTGACTGAACAAAGATAGACTAAACATGCAGCAAGGACTTAGTGTAGCCTTTAGTACATAATTAGTAACTTTTCATCTACATCTCAAGATTAGGGTTCCTATATCAAGTGTTTTGCAAGGTAATTGGTAGGGAAAATTCTATTTCCTTTTGCTATATCAGTTTTGTGTTTTTTTTTGGCCAAATCTCCCCTGTTATATTATTGTTTACATTTCTACCAAGATATACTTTGATGTCAACGTCTTCTTTTTGAATATTGTATGTATTTTCCTCTTTCCTGGCTTTAGGTTACACAATGTATACTAAGCCTATTCTTGTTTATTTGCATAAAAACATACTTAATATTATCCACAGAAAATTTATCCTCCCCTCGAAATCCTTGGGGTCAAAGACAATTAAGTAGACCTTATTTAAATAAAAGGAACGTTGCTAATCCTATAATGACAATCTTTTAATGGTTGGATTTGAAAAGAAAAGAAAATCAATGAGTTGAATAATTTGTAGTGTCCATTTATTGATCTTTTATTGATATTTTCTAGGCATAATCAGGGATTTGAGGTTGCTTTCATTTTTCATGTATATTTATTGTGTGAGAAACTAAAACAAAGCATTATATTAACTATAACTCCTAATTTAATCATTTATATCATTTGAAGGGATGGAGGAACATGACTTGTGTTGCCTATTCTAACTAGTTGTGGTAAGGCATTTTTGTTGTTTTTGTTTGCCGGCATATTTGTTGTTGCATACTTGTTATCAGATAATATATTATTGCTAAGGGGAGACATTGAAATCTAACTTATACAGTTTTGGTCAAGGTTCGCCATGCTGGCAAAAATTTTCCAGTGCCAACTAGAAGCTCACAATATAATAATAAATAGGTGGCACGGGTGGAACATGCCACTTGTGCCACTCATTTCTTGAGTGATTTCGACAGCATGCATGCTGTGTCGTAGAAATCACCGGATTCTGCACGACACACACAGTGTGCCAGGTGGAATCTGTAAAAAAAAAAAAAAAAGAGCAAAGAGGTGGGGGGGAAGAGCTCGAAGTTGGAGAGGGATGAGATGGGTGATAGATAAAGTAGGGAGAGGAGAGATAGAGAGAGGAGAAAGGGGGGAGGTGGACAGGAAAAAAGAATAGAAACATTAAAGAGAGGAGAGGAGGGAGGAAAGAGAGAGGAGAGAGGGGAGGAGGGGTTGGCAGCACCTAGCTGGTCTCATTGCTTTCCTCCTTTTCTTGAACTTATACTGAGAACGGAGAGCTCAGCTTCCCTTAAGATTTTACTTATGAACAAAGGGCATGATAAGCCCTTCGTTTATAATATAATATATATTATTATATTTTGAATTGAAAAAATTGTAAGAAATTAATATGACATATGTATTTTGTTGTAAATAATAAATAAAATAATAATATTAGTGTAATATTAATACATATATGTAGATTTAAACCCTTGCACGACTCCATAGCAGACGCCCAATAAAGGAGTAGGCTGAGCGAATATTTGAACATAGCACTTGGAGACCTTTCTTTGTTCTCGAAAATTCTGTTGTTGCGTTCCTTCCAAACAGCCCCCAATGTCAATCTCCATAATACCTGAATAGGAGAATCGCCTTTACTACTTCAAGAAAGTAGTAATTCAGAACAATGTACAAATTTCTAAACAGAACAGCCCCCAGTGTCAATCTCCATATTTGGATTTGAACAATTATAACAACAATGTACAAATTTTTAAATAGATTACAACCTTGAATCGTACATGTAGTGATAAAATTTTTTCTACTGCAGCCTGCAGGTTGAAGTTTGTGTTCCTCGAGATACACTTGTAATTTAGAACGCAAAATACTCTTTTTTTCTTTTTGCACGAATGGATATGCTTTTTTCTTTTATTATAGATCTTTTAATATTCCAAGTCATTGTAACATGGTTTCGGAGTGAAATGTGCTTGGGGACAATCATCACTTGACTAAAAGCAGTTGGAATTGGTTCAATTCAAGGGTCACAGCTCAGATTTATTGGAAAAAAGGGATATCTTGCTTGGAGGATTATTCCCTTTGCAATTATTGGAGCACGGTGAAAGAAAGACTGCCAGATTTATAAATTATACAACCCTGAAGTGAGAGTAGTGAAAAGTTTCCAAAGAGATTTGAATTTCTTGGACTTCCTATCTGTAGGGATTCTGTGGTATTAGAGAGGCAAATTTATAAAGTTGATGGGATCATAGAGGGGGTTGATTCTTCCAATATAAGTTTTCGCTGCCTTTACCCTTTTTCATATTCTATATTTGGGGAATCTGTGCTTTTAAATAAATTCCAGACTTCTCAGGAATAAGAGAAAAAGAAGATGTACAAACATTGTCCTTCGTAGGATCAAGGAGACAGAAACTGAGATTACATTATATTATTAACCAAATTAACCAATATAGTCCTGTAAAAGAGCAAAGGACTAAATGCATAATATTGTTATGTAAGACTGATAAAGCGAGAACTATTTGGAAGGTCTTTCCTTATATGTTTATTATCTTATACTTCCTATTTTGGTGATTATGTAAACCTCTTGTCACTTTCCCTTCACTGAAAATTCAGACATACGTCTCCCAGATGTCAGTGGACCTGATATCATCCAGGAATATGGTTGACATGCTTTTTAGGAATAAAAGGACCAAAACCTGCTGTACGTCTCGTCGAAGCAGGTCCCAAGAGGATTAGGCTGGCAATATACCTAACTTTTTTGCATTTTTATGCAAAGTGGCTGCATTAAGATCCGAACCTATGTTCTCATGCTGGCATCTTGGGCCCTTCTTTAGTAGGACCTACATTGTGTTATAGATTTTAGGAATGCATCTTATAAATTCTTATTTCTTTTTTTATTTATGTTATCACTTAAAATATGATTCATATTTTTTGGAACTACTCAACTGATTTTGTTTCATCTTCTTTTTCTTACCTTAAAACGACAGGGTGGAATTGTGTATTCCAATAAAGTTGTAATGATGTCATCTGTTCATTCAAAAGGCCAAATAATTCGTAGTTTGAGTCATGGCTTGGAACCCACTCTAGCCATACACAAGTGAGTTAACATGTTTGTGGTATTATTATAAATAAATCCAAAGAAATGTTCTTAGGTGATTCGCTTTTCCTTTAATATGTCTCTTTTCCTTTTTTTCTATCTTTGTTTTTTTCAATTTTATTTTCATTTGCATAGTGTTTGTGCTGGGTTATCATGGGCTTGTTTGTAATGGAGCTGTAGTCAGACAGAGGTCTCTGATGCAGAAGTGGTTTAGTCACATGATATTTGTTTCTATTTCATGCTGGTCATCGAAAGAATGAACCTTTTTTCCTTATTGTTTTTTTGTTCTTGCATTTGGGTGTAGAGAGAAGATGCTGATTGCTCCTTATGGTTTTGATATCACCATGTGGGATCCATCAAAGGACAAGTTTCTACCAGAAAAATATTCCTCGGATGATATCAAGGGGAAAGCTATTTGCAAAATTGCCTTGAGGCGGCACCTTGGTTTATCTGGACATGATTCCATGGTTGTTGTAAGTAATGCATATTCATTGGTGAATTACATACGAATTTTTTCTCTTTTCCTGTTGATGCTCTATATATATATATATATATTATATTTTGAGTTATATGGCTCTAACATTTGTAGAAGTTATAGGCTGTTGTAGAATCTAGCTTCGGGTACACTGTTTGTGTACCCGTGTAAGTTCTTTCTATCTTATATATTATATCCATCATTTACTGATTAAAAAAAAAAACATTTGTAGAAGTTAGCAATTATGTCGTTATATGGCAATGGATATTGATAGAATTTACATCTTGGATGCGTACACATTTCTCTACTTTATTTTCCGAGATATTTTTTCCATTATTTAGAAATAAGATTAAACAATCTGAAAGCCCAAATTTTCTGTCTGTTTATTTGTTGCATATGCTATAAGAATTATTCAATGAATTATCTTGTCCTTTTAATCTGGGAACTTAAATGGGACAAACATCAATTGGGATCACTGTTGTACCAAGGGCTGCTAATGAAGTCACTGACAGTTTAGCTAAGGCTGGAGCTACAAGCCCCTCTTTAGTATTTGGTGATATTTCTGGTTGTCTGCGTGTTTAGCTCTTTCTTGTCTTGGTAGTGCCTTCATGTTTTTTTGGCACTTTTCTTTCTCTTTAGTTGCTGTTTTTCTTTCTCTCTTTGTATCTTTCACCCCCTTATTCAATAAAATTTCATCACTCATTAAAAAAAAAAAATTCAAAATCCAAATATTCATATTTCTTGTTCATTTGAGAGAAATTAATTTTACTGCTTGATAGCTTTTAGGAATATGTTGATCTCTAGTTCCTTTTGGGTTTTCAAATCATTCTATTTACTAAACCTTCAATCTTTTGTTTATCATACTACATTCAGGATAACTATTTATTATGTAGAACAATTTTTTCTATTGCTATGAGGCTACTGGAATTAGCATATTTGTCTTGCATGATCTTAGAAGCTAGTTTAGTAATAAAAACTTATTCTTCTTCCTTCCATTTTTTTATCCTATTAATATTTCACATTTTTAGGACTTCTCCTGTTTCTGTCTTTAAATACCTTCCCTTTGGATTCTCAAAAAATGTTTTGTATCAGGTTGGATGCATCTGCTCAGAATTTTCAGATGTTGGCTTGGAGAACCTGAAGGAAGCTGCTTCCCTTGCTTCTAGAAAGGGTGCTCAGGTTGTGGAGTCAGCATGGTTGGAGAAGTTTGTTGGTTATAAAAAATGATATCTTATGTGGAGGGAAGGTTGCCTGTTTAGATGCAAATAACTATGTTCCCTGTTGTGAGTTCTAACAACCTATTTATTACGTGAAAACCGAGTTGGTGAACCCTAGGGCCACATGTTCTGCCATCATAGTTGACTTCACTTGGAATTTCACGCCAATGATACAATACAATTTGTGAAAGTATAGATCCTTTAAACTCAAAGAATCCAACAGTTGCCATTCACATTGCAAATCCACTCAACTTAGGATAGGGGGCTTACGTTGATGGGAAATTATTCACATCATCAATTTAAGGGGTTCTATGTGAGATAGTAAATCTGGGCTAGTGCATGTGTACTAGTATGACACTATATCTTTGTTTTAAGTCAGTTAACTTGTTTCCTTCCATGGTTGTAATTTATTTTGTTGATCTGTTACAGTTTATCTTCATGGGGACAAGTACCACTCCAAGCATAAACAGGGCATTGGAAAATTTTCAGAAAGAGCTCATGGTAATTGTATTTCTGGTTTATCTTTGTTATACTGTACTCCTCCTGCATTAAACTGCTAGTATTGTTACTTAGGAGAAATCTGATGAGGTATCAAACTTTGATTATGTTATTTTTCCGTTCCTGTCTTCAGAATTCTGTTTGCTTAATGAGAAAAGTTTATACCTGTGCACGAGACCTGGAGGGCTGCTCATTTACAATGGGTCAGGCACAAAATTCTTTTAACAATGGTGACCATTAATATCATCAACATAAGATCATATAGTGATTAGATAATAAAAGGTGGTTTTAGGATGCAGTCTGTGAGAAGGCAAGTTAATGTTAATCTTCAATTGGTGTGATTGTGATCTCTTTTCTTTCGGTTTCTAGCAAGGTTTTAAGTATCGGCCGATACGTATCAGTATCGCCATAAGGCGATACCAAACCCGATACCGAGTTTTTAAACCTTGGTTTCTAGGCTTCGTTACATAAAGTGCACCCTTCTGTCAATTGCTTCCTTGTTGCTCTCAATAAAATCTCTTTTTAATATCCCATATTTTGTCTTTATTTGACATGGTATTTTTTTTTCCCTCTTAAGTTCGCACAATTTCAAAATAACAGCAATGGCCCAGGTATTATTGAGACCAACAATCTCAAGAAACCTCGGGTGAAATGCAGAAACAAGAAACTACGTATAAATTGTAGTACAAGGATTTTATTTCCAGATACTGTATTATTGCTCTACAGGTGATTTATTTTCAAGCTATCCTGATGCTCTCAGCTAATATCTTATGCATTTGGTTTAATTAAATAAATAGAGGAGAAATAAATGCCTGTAACTTGGGCCTTCAAAGTATTGTCTGCAGCCAGAAAATGAATCATTGTGTGAAGCTAGCTTATGCTGAAGTGAAACCAATGTACAATCTCGTTATTATATTACATGTCCACAATCCAACAGCTTCCTGGTTTATAAAAGGAGTAGCCCAGTGCACGAGGCTCCTGCCACACGGGGTCTGGGGAGGGTCTAATGTTTGCAAACTTCCCCACAAGCTTCATAACCTCTGTTATAGTTGGACTCGCATCCCCTGCAGCATACACCCCCTCACATTTGGGGGGGGGGGGGGGGGGGGGGGGGGGGGGGCGCGGCCACCATTCATGTGTGGGTCGCACCATTCATTTGGGAGCCCCACACCCCTTCATGTGAGGGGCTGTCTACAGCGTATGCTGTAGACGATGCCCATCCGTTATAGTTGGAGGAAAGAGATCATTTTGTATTTTATTTATGACCAAAGACGTGATTTCTGGAGTCTGCTATTTTCACTTTGCAGGATGAAAATGTTAGATTTGTGAGCAAGTATGATGAAGCCTTGGAGCATTTGATCATTGCAGGCTCTGATATCATCTCGTGCCAATCTTTTTATGACCCAGTGCTACAAGTGCCGGTATTTTTGGCAAAATTATATTTCAAGTAAAATAAACAGTTGCAGCTACCACAGTTACTGCTACCAATTCCCAAGAAGTCATTTTCCTCAAAGGGAAATGCATACTTTTGATAGACACATGAGGATGATCTACCCATGCAATAGCAGTAAATGTGATATTTATGCGGATATGGGACCCAACATTTGACTGGCTGCATCTGAGAGATCTGTAGGCCAAAACACGAGCTGCTTGGATAGTTGTGCAAGTCCAGACCATCAACATAGTTGATAAATTTTACTTTATTCATGTCCATAAAAAATATGGATTGAAATTTCTGTAGCTAAAAGTTTACTTTGATTAATTTAATTCATGGTTTTTTGCAGCTCAAGGCTCTTAAGTATGGAGCTGCTCCAGTTGCAATGGGTTTAAACGTTGATGGATTTAGGTAACCATTGACATTGAGAACTTGTAATTGCTGATCTTAACTTGTTTAAAAAGAATGAACAAAAAATTTTGTTACACTTCTTGACAGGTACACTTTTGAGCATGACCCAGAGAGCACAAGAACCTCTAAGTACTTTACATCTACCTTTGCAAACATGTCCCTCGGCGAAGCTATTGATCAAATTGTGGGTCTTCTTTTGTACAAGTTATATTTTCTTTCTTATTAAGGGTCTTTTCATTGGTACAGGGAAAACTTCATTGGTTCAAAAATTACTGACTCAGAGCTTAATTATTTTTTCTTGCATCTTCTATAGAAACAGAACTCATCTCAGTGGAATCGGAAGATGAAGGATGCAATGTCAATGGATTTTTCATGGGATGCCGAGTGCTGTGATATACATCATGCTGCTTACACTTCCATAATGAACATGTGAAGCAGGTATTATGTGTACATGATATGACTGAACATTAAGCGATCTAGAAATGGTAACTGTCTATACACTAGTATTAAGAAAAATAATTTATTTACAAATGTATTAAATATCCTATCAAACTAATAATAATAATAATCACAACCTATGTACTGATTTACATAGAATCGCTATCAAAAATTTGAACAAAGATGTTCATGTAAAAAATATGTACAGATGTGTATTTAGGCGTATATGTAAATCTTCTTGTGGGTAGAGATGAAATATTGGTCCGTTTAATGAACTTAATCTTAAGGAAATGTTTCCCCAAGTGTTCCTTCATTTTTATCTTTCCCTTCCTCTTTCTACTTGCAGCAGATATTATGTTATTTACCAGCGGAGCATTTCCCTTTTTGCCCTTTTTTTTTTGGCGGGGCCCTCTTCGGGGTGGTGTGACGTTTAGGGTTCCGTTCTGCTCCATGTGGTGAGTGGACTCAGGTGCAATCGAAGTTAACAGTAATATGCAACAGGAGCTCAACGCTCAATGGAATTCAAGGGCATGGTCCAATTAAGTTCTCATCTACGGTTTAAGAAAAGCTGAAGAACAATAACCCAATAATTCATGAAAAGATCTTCATGTGAACTGAACAGCTTTGCTTCTTGAAAATATCTTTATAGAAGCAAAAGCAATATAATTGCCTTTCTTGCTTTTTTGCGATAATTTTTTATAAACTATACTAAACGTTAACTTACAAGTGTAAAAAGAATTAATTTGTACGAACAACACTGCAAACCTGGAAATATGGTAGGAGTAACGGCACCAGAGTTTAAACCTGAAAAAATGGCAACAGAGTCAATAGATCTTTAATTTTAAGTTTTTAGGGTAAAACAGTAATTTTTCAATAACTTTTTTATAGAATTCAACATGATCATTTCTGGCTAAACTCATGCTATGGGACGGTCTATAAACGGAGAATCAAGGTTGTACGTAGCTCGTTTTCTGGACAGTTCACTGTTTCTTCCTCTTATAAGTTACAAAATGCTGTAAACTCATCTATTCTTGAAGAGAAACAATGGCTCAAGGTGTAGCATCTCCCCTACCCCAAAAAATTCGTTTTTTCCTATGGAAGCTCATCAGGGAAGGAAATGCTACAAACAAAATTCTTTAACAGAGGCTTGGAATCCCACCTGAGAATTGTGTAGTACTGAACAAGAATCCCACTTTCATCTCTTCTACAAATGCGAACTCTTAAGAGCAACTTGGTTCGGCTATGTGGGGGGTTGTTTTCCTGAAAATTTACATCCACAGTCTTGCAAGGATGGGTCTTTCATCATGTTCTCAAGTTTGGTAAAGTTGGTGACCAAAATGGCAACCTGTTAGCCGCCTGGGCAAATTTATGTTGGGTGATATGGAAAACAATAAACAATTTTATTTATGATAAAAAAGCTCCAACGTTAAATCTGATTGCTTCTCTCTTCTCCTCTTTGCAGAAAGATTCGGAACAGTTGGCAGAAGAGGTCCTTAGGCAGTGGCAGAACCAGGCTTTGCTTTGGGGGGGGCAATTGCCGCCCCTAAATTTTTATTTTTTAATTAAAAGTATATATGTTTTAATTGAAATTCAGGTTTTGCCCCCCCTAAAATTTCCGGTTTGCCCCTATATCTCCATGAAATTTCTATATTTTATGTGTAAGTGTTAATTGAAAATTTTTTTTTGCCCCCTCAGGTTTGGAGTCCTGGTTCCGCCACTGCCCTTAGGTAGACTAAAGGTAGTAGAACACAAGAGTACATCAGACGGAAAAGACCTTTGCTCAAATGGACAAAATTAATGTTGATGGGGCGGCTAAAGGGTGCTCGGGTGTAGCGGCCGTGGGTGTGATTACGAGGAGCACTGATGGCAGAATGATAGGAGCTATTCCATATTAGATAGGAGAAGCGGACGCCCTCCTTGCAGAAGCATCAGCACTAGTGGAAGGATGCAAACTAGCTCTTGCTCTAAATTGTGATAGAGTGGTAATTGAATCTGGCTCCAAAATTGTGGTTGACGCTTCCTTGAACAAAACTACTGACCCGTGGAGAATTGCCCACTTGCTTGATGAGGCCAGACTCTTCAGTGGTCTCTTTACTGAATTCCAGATATAAAAAATCTACAGAGAAGCTAACTGCCCAACCGATAGATTAGCAAACTTTCCCATTAACAAATTCTCTTGTTTCTAGAGGTCCAATGTTCCGGGTTGTATCTATAACAGGGTGTTAAATGATTTCTTGGGCCGAGCCCAGTCTAGGTTCGTCCCGGATTGATATGTAATCTCTAAACATTTCATTAATATATTCATATTTAAGATTCAGTTCCCTAAGTTTGCACTTGTATGTTTCAGATCACCTTTATCAAACTATTTAAGATTCAGTGGTCTTTTACTATTCCAGCCTCCTTTCTTCCGATAATGCCCTTTTCTTCTTTAAATAAATTTAAAATTAAATAAACAGGTTTCCAAGATTGCCCTTCTTACGTTTGAAAATGTGTATATTTCCAAAAGTGCCCTTTATCCCAACTTTCTTATTTTTTGTCTTTATTTCTTTTCAAAAAATAATAAAGAAAGAAAATGAGGAAAGATAAGGTTTTAACAAAATGACTTGTACAATATTGTATCTTGACTTATACAGTTGTAAGAGAACTAGTACCACTTAATCTATATATATATAATATGTGTCTATAGGAAGCTTGTATATCTTTAACAAATGACTTGTACAATTTTATGTACCGACTTGTACGGTTCAATCAAATCACTTGTACCTTCTACCAATTGACTTGTACAATAATACATACTAACTTTTATGACTAAATAAGCTTATACTTCCATATCAAATGACTTATACAATACAATGTACTGACTTGTACCTTTATAGGAGTATCTGGACCACTCAGTTACATGACTTGTACCTTCTATCAATTGACTTGTACAACAATATACATTAATTTGTATGATTATATAGACTTGTTAAATGACTTGTACAATGCTAAGAACTAACTTGTACATTTATAGGAGAACCTGTACAACTAAATTAAATGACTTGTACATTCTACCAATTGACTTGTACAACAGTATATACTAACTTGTATGACTAAATATAAGTACCTTTATATCAAATGACTTGTAAAGTACAATGTACTGACTTGTACCTTTATAGGGATACTTGTACTACTCAGTCAAATGACTTGTACCTTCTATCAATTGACTTATATAACAATATACACTAACTTATACGATTATATAGACTTATATCACATCTATTAAATGACTTGTACAATGTTAAGTAATGACTTGTACATTTATAGGAGGACTTGTATAACTTAAGCAAATGACTTGTACATTCTACCAATTGACTTGTACAACAATATATACTAACTTGTATGACTAAGTAGACTTTTACCTCTCTATCAAATGACTTGTACGATACAATTTTCTGACTTGTACTGTTATAGGGGTACCTGTATCACTCAATTACATGACTTGTGTCTTCTATCAATTGACTTGTACAACAATATACACTAACTTATACGATTATATAGACTTATATTTCTCTATTAATTGACTTGTACAATGTTAAGTATGACTTGTATATTTATAGGAGGACCTGCACAACTCAATCAAATGGCTTGTACTTTCTATGATAGATTTATACAACAATATATACTAACTTGTATGACTAAATAAACTTATACCTCTTTATCAAATAACCTGTACAGTACAATGTACTGACTTGTACCTTTATAGGGATACCTGTACCACTCAATCAAATGACTTGTACCTTCTATCAATTTACTTGTACAACAGTATACACTAACTTATACGATTATATAGACTTCTATCACCTCTTTTAAATGACTTGTACAATGTTAAGTATTGACTTGTACATTTATAGGAGGACCTGTATAACTCAAGCAAATGACTTGTACATTCTACCGATTGACTTGTACAACAATATATACTAACTTGTATGACTAAGTAGACTTTTACCTCTCTATCAAATGACTTGTATAATACAATTTTCTAACTTGTATTGTTATAGGGGTACCTGTACCACTCAATTACATGACTTGTGTCTTCTATCAATTGACTTGTACAACAATATACACTAATTTATACGATTATATAGACTTATATTTCTCTATTAATTGACTTGTATAATGTTAAAGTATGACTTGTATATTTATAGGAGGACCTGCACAACTCAATCAAATAACTTGTACATTCTATGATGGACTTATACAACAATATATATTAACTTTTTTTGTTGATAATCAAATAACCAAAATTCCATTAAACCTTATACTGTCTTTCAAATACAATTCCACGAACATCATCAAAAAGAAATTTGCCTAATTCATTCGGTGGTTTTTTGACCCAGAAACAAGAAAACCTGTTTAAGCAAAAGTTTGATAGAATACAATATTCTGTCAAACTTTTACCTCTTTATGACTAAATATATTAACTTGTATGACTAAATAAACTTATACCTCTTTATCAAATAACTTGTACAATACAATATTCTGACTTGTACCTTTATAGGGGTACCTGTAGCACTCAATCAAATGACTTGTACATTCTACTAATTGACTTGTATAACAATATACACTAATTTTTACGATTATATAGACTTATACCTGTAGACACCCCAAATTGCACTACATGATGAGAAAATAAAGAAAAATATTTCATTGGATTTGAAATAGGTCAAAAAAGATGAAAAATTGGTCAAACCTATTTTGTCCGCATTTGGTATGCGGACACGTGTATTTTGGGCACTTTCGTAAAAACTCATTTTTTAAGCCCTGTTGCTATTTTTCTACCTCTTTCTAGGGTTTCGTCCACCCCTTTTTACCCCTCATTGATTCTTATATTTACTCCTACTCATGTTTCTCATATTTACCCCTTTTTACCCCTCATATTTGTGCCCTAGAATTGTTCAGTTTAATTTTCCAACATCATGAGGCAGTTTTAAAAGGATTATAATCTGTCTGAGAATATCTTACAGTCTAAACTCCCTCTTTTTTATGTTTTTCTTTTTAGTTTGTTTTTTTTTTGCCTTGTTTTTTATTCAATTATGAAGCCCAAAAATGGTGTATTCATAAGAAGGATCTAGAATTAATTGGATCATTCATATGGAAAAAGCCACACATTTTTATACTTTTTCTTTACTTTTGTTGATTTTATTTTATTAACAAGCCTTTTGAAAACATGAGCACTACTTGGCAACCACATTGTGTGGATGAATGGGGGTACCTAACACCTTCCCTTATTCATAACCTAATTTCCTTACCCATCTCTGTTTTATTTTTTTTATTAGAGTTATTTTTACTCTAATTATCCTTTTTTATTATTTACTTTATTTGATTATTTTGGTGTCTATTCACACCCTAAAAAGGAATGGTGGCGACTCCATGATTTAATTGAGCCCGTGTGATGATCAGGAAGTCATTGAATTGATTTTTCCATGTCTCACAATACCCCCTCTATTAAATTACTTATACAATATTAAGTACTGACTTGTACATTTATAGGAGGACCTATACAACTCAAGCAAATGACTTGTACATTTTACCATTTGACTTGTACAGCAATATATACTAACTTGTATGACTAAATAGACTTTTACCTCTCTATCAAGTCAAATGGTAGAATATACAAGTCATTTGCTTGAGTTGTACAGGTCCTTCTATAAATGTACAAGTCAGTACTTAACATTGTACAAGTCATTTAATAGAGGGGGTATAAGTCTATATAATCGTACAAATTAGTGTATATTGTTATACAAGTCAATTGATACAAGGTACGAGTCATTTGATTGAGTGGTACAGGTATCCCTATAAAGGTACAAGTCAGTACATTGTACTGTACAAGTTATTTGATAAATAAGTATAAGTTTATTTAGTCATACAAGTTAGTATATGCTGTTGTATAAGTCCATCATAGAAAGTACAAGTCATTTGATTGAGTTGTGCAGGTCCTATAAATATACAAGTCATACTTAACATTGTACAAGTCAATTAATAGAGAAATATAAGTCTATATAATCGTATATGTTAGTGTATATTGTTGTATAAGTCAATTGATAGAAGACACAAGTCATGTAATTGAATGATACAGGTACGCCTATAAAAGTACAAATCAGAAAATTGTATCGTACAAGTTATTTGATAGAGAGGTAAAAGTCTACTTAGTCATAAAAATTAGTATATATTGTTGTACAAGTCAATTGGTAGAATGTACAAGTCATTTGCTTAAGTTCTACAAGTCCTCCTATAAATGTACAAGTCAATACTTAACATTGTACAAGTCATTTAATAGATGTGATATAAGTCTATATAATCGTATAAGTTAGTGTATATTGTTATACAAGTCAATTGATAGAAAGTACAAGTCATTTGATTGAGTAGTACAGGTATCCCTATAAAGGTACAAGTCAGTACATTGTACTGTACAAGTCATTTGATATAAATGTACTTATATTTAGTCATACAAGTTAGTATATACTGTTGTATAAGTCAATTGGTAGAATGTACAAATCATTTAATTTAGTTGTACAGGTTCTCCTATAAATGTACAAGTTAGTTCTTAGCATTGTACAAGTCATTTAACAAGTCTATATAATCGTACAAATTAATGTATATTGTTGTACAAGTCAATTGATAGAAGGTACAAGTCATGTAACTGAGTGGTCCAGATACTCCTATAAAGGTACAAGTCAATACATTGTATTGTATAAGTCATTTGATATGGAAGTATAAGCCTATTTAGTCATACAAGTTAGTATGTATTATTGTACAAGTCAATTGGTAGAAGGTACAAGTGATTTGATTAAACCGTACAAGTCGGTACATAAAATTGTACAAGTCATTTGTTAAAGATATACAAGCTTCCTATAGACACATATTATATATATATATAGATTAAGTGGTACTAGTTTTCTTACAACTGTATAAGTCAAGATACAATATTGTACAAGTCATTTTGTTAAGACCTTATCTTTCCTCATTTTCTTTCTTTATTATTTTTTGAAAAGAAATAAAGACAAAAAATAAGAAAGTTGGGATAAAGGGCACTTTTGGAAATATACACATTTTCAAACGTAAGAAGGGCAATCTTGGAAACCTGTTTATTTAATTTTAAATTTATTTAAAGAAGAAAAGGGCATTATCAGAAGAAAGGAAGCTTATTTATTTAATTTTAAATTTATTTAAAGAAGAAAAGGGCATTATTGGAAGAAAGGAGGCTGGAATAGTAAAAGACCACTGAATCTTAAATAGTTTGATAAAGGTAATCTAAAACATATAAGTGCAAACTTAGGGGACTGAATCTTAAATATTTTAACAAAGGACCACTAAAAGTTAATTTTCCCAGGTTGTACGCAGCTGTCAGTACTATAAATACACCCGACTCGACTCGAACGGTCAAACGACATAAAGGTGTTACGCCCTTTTGGGCTTCGTAATTGTAAAAGATTACGGTACGGTCCTACATCAAGTTAGTCTCGTCTCAATGGTCATATTATCATCCGGGAATATTCTTTAGGTACACCATAAAG
Organism: Buxus sempervirens; assembly: GCA_947561395.2. Lineage (NCBI taxonomy): Eukaryota > Viridiplantae > Streptophyta > Magnoliopsida > Buxales > Buxaceae > Buxus > Buxus sempervirens. The sequence continues at coordinate 34,094,262 of OX387190.1, forward strand.
AAACCGCCGTTAAAAAAAAGAAAAGACACTACAAAGTCAAACCCGTCAGACAAGTTACCGAGGGAAACCTCTCCCTCCTCCCACGAGCCTGCCAAAGGCCATAGCTAACGGTCAAGCACTTCCGACTCATATATTATTTTCACGTATATTTATGGGTGGAGAAGCTTCGAAGGCCGCCGAAGAAACTAACCCTTCGGTGGTTCTGTCTTTCGAGACAGGGATGGGGAGACCTTCAGCGGAAGATTCAGACCCGAAGCCTTCATGGTTCACGCCCAAGAGGTATTGTTCCGTCTTTTCTTATGATCTGTCTAGGTTTTTTTTCGCGGCGTTGCAATTTGAAACGTTAGTCCGCAACTGATGATCTGCTTATAGGGTCAGTTCTTTTCGTCTTTCTTTTTTTGATTTTATCCTTCTGTGCTATCTGCGACGAGCCATGGACATGGTTTAATGTGAGTCTGTAATTTGGGCGATTCTTTAGAGTTTATGCTTTGTTCTTCTTGATTTGTGGGAGACTATTTGTTGAAATCAATTATTCTTCCCTTTTATGGCTTTTAATTATTTCCTTTTTTTTTCCTCTCAAATTAATGGATGTTCGTTTCGATTTTGGGAAGTCACCGCATTGAGGACTCAAATAGGAGGAGATGAATAAGATTGTACAATGGGAGAGAAATACGGGTTATGGTAAAATAACGTGATTTATAAGTGGTTAGATGCTAGAAGTGGTCGCATTATATTCGCTATTCTTGTTTCCGTGGATCATTGAAGGGCAAAACCTGACTTTAACATGTCGCCAACTTTCTCATTGAATCGTTCCTAGTTGTTTTATGCTGTATTAATTACTGATCTCGGCTTAGTCAAGATACAGAAGCTATGACCTAGTGTTTGAGTCTCTGCATTTATTGCTCGAATCAGGCATGCATTCTATTGTTGGAATGTTCAATATTTTTGTGGAGCTAGAACTCTTGTAGATTAGGGTGACCCTAAGTGTTTTGGAAAATACAATGTCAGGGGAATGTTCAATATTTTTGTGGAGGTAGAACTCTTGTACATTAGGTTGACCCTGTATGCTTCGAAAAACACAATAAGCAGTTTAAACAACCGCATTTAGATGCTTTTGCTTGTAATGTTGTTGACAAGGGCGTAGGGAACATTTATTTTGCATGGAAGCATGCTTTCATTAACTTCCTTCACCATTGATCTTGGGAGTTTTTGTGTTTTATAAAGGCAATTATTATGTTTTATGAATAGATGTTAATTTATACTGATAAAAGTATGGAATGATCAGTTAGTTGTCATACGATTTAAATTCTGTAATGTTCTGGTTGCAGGTTACTCGTAATGTTTTGCGTGATTAATATGATAAATTATGTGGATCGAGGAGCAATAGCAAGCAATGGTGTGAATGGGACTCGTCGCAAATGCACAGCTGCTGGTACTTGCAGTTCTGGTAGTGGGATTCAGTAAGAAAGGCACCATTGTTATCATATTCATATGATAAAATGTAGAAATTTTTCCTCTAGTTTTAATGGCAAGTTTCATTGCCGTTTCTCACTATAGGCTATTGCTTATAGGGGTGAATTTAACTTGAACAATTTTGAAGATGGTATTCTATCCTCTGCCTTCATGGTTGGACTTCTAATAGCTTCTCCAATATTTGCTAACTTGGCAAAGAGGTAAAATCACTCCTATTACAAAGATTTGGAATGTGAACTGTAGATTGACACTGTATAAATACGAGTCTTAAATGATGTTGCTATGTTTAACCATTCGGGAAAATTGGAAGCAGCTAACCTAGATGTGTGAAAAAGAAGAAGTAAATAGCTCTTTAAAAGAAGTATTTAAAAAAAAAAAAAAAAGGAAACACAAATTCAATGACAACAAAACATAATTAAACTCTCAAGTAGTTGAGGGGAGGTTTCCTTCATTATTTTGATTTGCACTATGGATCATACATGAAACTGACATTTTCAACAACAATGCTAATAAATCTAAGAAACTGCAGAAAAGAAAGCATATCGATTTTTTAATGGTGGATAATTACGTTGATATTGAATTACAATAAATTAACTTAATTGTGTGAACCAACATGGATTAACTACCTGAAATTTACCTTTTCAAAACTATTTAAGCTCCCAGCCTGACTGAAAAATATGCCCATCTCATTCATTGCTATTAGCAATAACACCACCAAAAAAAAAGTGTCAATATTTAGCATTTTCAAATTAGTCTCTGATATTGATTCAGTTAGTTTGTTATCAATTAAAACGCTTTTTCCTTAAAATTATCCTTTAAAAAATTTTCTCATACCTGAAGAGACAAATTGAAAGAGCAAAGGAAAGCATAACTTTCTTGAGCACATTGTAGCCACCACAGATGGAGTGATGGCAAGTTCAGCAATTTGTCTTGTGTTTGTTTTTGTTAAACTATTATGTATTTCCTTTTGCAGCCTCAATCCATTTAGGCTTATCGGAGTCGGATTGACAGTATGGACTTTAGCTGTGGCTGGTTGTGGTGTGTCATTTACTTTTTGGTTCATAGCAATATGTCGCATGTAAGTCTATCAGCCTCTGTCTTATACAAAATTGAATCTTTTGTTTATCATGGCATTGTAAGTTTCTTAACAATATTTTTGTCTTTCAGGTTGGTTGGTGTTGGCGAAGCTTCTTTCATAAGTCTTGCAGCACCATTTATTGATGACAATGCCCCTGTTGCTCAGGTTTGGACTTTTCCAATTTGGCAATATTTATGATGCTAGACTTATGGTAAGCTAAGATGTTTACTGTTCTGATTTATAGGAAATCATATGGTTCTTTACCACTTTTGTTAGTTATTTTATTTTACGTAGAGGTTGGCGTACCATCTTGATGTAATTATACATGCTTTGTGTTTAATTTTTCATATTAGAAAATCATGTTTGTCCTTCATGCATCAATGTAGCATCAGGCATTCGAAAAGGATTTCGGCGTATTTTTTGTATAGGTTATTCTACCTTAAGTTTTTAATTGTTCCTTAAAATATCTATTTGGTGCCTACTAAACACATCCAAGGATCCCTTGGGTGTTTTGAGAAATGACATAATGGATGTGTGGGGAATTTTATGAAGAGACTGATGTATTGGATAGGCTCTTTTGTTTTCTACATTTATTTCTCTTAATCTGATGAAAGAAGCAGAAGAGTTAAAAGTTTTAAGTTTTAGCCGGCTAAATCTTGGTGAAATTTTTATTCAGGAGAATAGAATTGTCATGGAAGAATTAATTTGTGCATAAAGAAGAAATTATTGCTTAAAAGGGCTAAAATTTGTTGATAGTAGATGGGAACTGAAGAGATCAATAAAATAACCACCCACACCAGATATATGCCATTACTCTCCGTATCATTGAATATTCTGCGATTTCTCTCACCCCATATCACCCAAGAGATAGCTGCAGGTGCTATATTCCAGATTAGATCCCTACACGACTTACCATCTTTCCATCCCCATGCCTCCAATGCCATCCTAAAATCTCCAGATTGCATTCAGGGAGTTTCTAGTCTTCAATGAATCAGGTTCCCTAACATGTTAGAGGTTTTACAATGGACAAGTAAATGGTCCACCGATTCTTCCTCCTCTTTAGACATGAGGTATCTATTCGGCATTTGCCATCATCTCCTTCTCAAATGGTCCACCTTTAGGATATTATCATGAGCCGCTGCCCGCAGGAAAAAGGCTACTTTGCTTGGGACATTGTTTACCCAAATCGGTTCAGAAGCAGAGAACGTTAATTCTTTGGAACTCGAGAAATAGAATACTGATTTTATCGAAAATACACCAGATTTATCCTAGTAGAAAGTCTAATATCCTCCTCTTGATCCACCTGATAACTGTAAAGCTCTTGCATCATCTCTTCATATTAATTGACTTCTCAATCGAACAGATTTCTTCTAAGCTTGATATTCCACACATTTCCAGCCAATGACCTAGTAACAACTTCACAAACAGCTGCCCGTGATTTCTGCAAATGTTATATAGATGGTAGGAAATTTGTCTTCTAGACGTAAATCTCCTAGCCATAGATCATCCCAAAAGCGAATCTTGACACCATTCCAACAACTAGTCTACATTCTTTCTCCACTGAAGCCATCATTTTTGCAATTGGTCTCCACGAGCTTACTCCAAACGAGTCATTAGATGGAAAAGGATACCAGCCACCAAAAGAAGAACCATACTTAAGGTAAATAACTTCTCTCCATAGGCTTTCCTCATTCATCACCGAATCTCCATATTCACTTCTGAACGAGAGCCTTATTGAATAGATGCAGTGAACTCAGCCCCAAACCACCTTCTTTCCTTCATCTTGCAAACATTATTCCAACTCACCATTAAATCTCCCATATTCTTCTTTTTTGCTGAAGTTAGTTTTTCTTTCTGTCTTTCTTCTTTCCTTTTTTTTCCTCCTCATTTCTGTTAAGACGATGAGCTTAATTGGACACTTTGAGATCCTTTCTTTAGGAGAGCTGAAAGTAGCATAGGAAAATTTACGATGTAGGAAACAAATTTCTAAAATTGGGTTGGACAGGGTAGTCAAAATGGGAACTGCCTAACCTTTTTGGATAAGAAACAATGAGCAGTTGTATGTATGTAGTAATCAAGGATCGACTTTTCTGTGCCGCCTGGCGCGCCGCTAGGCGCCGAAATGGTTTGCCGGCAAAAAGGGCCGAAAAGGCTTTTTTAGTGTAATCGGCGGCACACCGGCGACGTGCCGGCGAAATGCCATTTTTTTGCAGAAAAAAACATAAATAAGTTAAAAAATATATAATAGACATGATTCTATACAATTTATATGTAAAAAATAGATAGAATAAGGAAGTATTTTATCTAATTTATGAACAAATACAAGCATATGAACATAAACAATTACAAGGCTACAACTACAAGCACATTAAACCAATTTTGCGAAATTAGCGAAATTCTGGTGAAATGTTGGCGAAATTGGTGGCACTCTAGCGAAACGCTGGGGATACCATTTCGGAGTCATTTTTCGTGGTGCTAAGGGCACGAAAAGCGAAATTTCGGATGTCAAACCTTGGTAGTAATCAAGAAAGATACAAGGATGTGGTTGGCCAATTTGGTCAGTTAGAAAAAGCAAAGAGCACATAAAATCTGACTGAGGCGATTAACTTCAAAGTACCGAAAAAAAAAAAAAAGATTGGGAAAAACGAAAGCGAAGCATAGGTACTACACTCAACAAGTCAGATGTCACCTTCTCCTCTTAAGGAATATCAGAAAAGGACACATTTGACACTACTTTTCTCCTGAATAAAGCATCTGTAGTCTTGTTGGCCACTCTAGGTGCATGAGAAAATGAGGTAATACCATTGGACATGGATTTAGCCCACCTGACAAAATGGCATAATTTCCTACAACATTCCTGAGCAAACTCATAACTGTTGATGACTCTCCCCAGGAGATCTTTGGACAGTCTTCCAATGCCAGAAGGATCTGGATTACTCATGGATGAGCAATCAAAATTGAGTTTGATGATTCCCTTAGGAGGTGGGTTGATAATGGCTCTGCCAGCAGCTACCATTTTCTCAATAAAAATAACTGAAACCATCTGGTTGAACATTTTTCTTGTGAACCATGTTAAATCTGCCAGTTAGTAATCAAATATTTGTGGAAGCTTCTTCTCTCTTTAAGAAATTTGTTGTTATTCATCCTTTGAAAGAATGAAGGACATTGATGGTTGAGCATCCAGATGAATTTGGCTGAACTTCATTGATTTGATCTTCAGTCCGAATGAAATAACTATAGGAAATGCAATTGGTTGCAGTTTAAATTTTTCAGATGCACTTCAGATTTTTCCCCTAACTTGTCTGTAATTTTTCTTTTATATTAAGCTGTCTTTTCTTCCCTTCAAAAATGGTAACAACATCTTGATATACTCATATTCCAATGCAACATATCCTTTTTCATTGAAGGTTTTCAGCATATTTTTTTTGAAAATAACGTGATCTCTGGAGCCTTTTTTTTTTTTGGGTGTGTTATGTGATTGGATGCTGTGTTCAGGGTTGAAATTGTCTGCCGCATGAGCCTGTGGCAGACCCTGCTGCGGCCGTGGGCTACTTCCACGTGGAGCATCTCACGACCCTTGTTTTTTCAATGTGGACTTGTCTTTTTACATTGATAAATGTGAAAAACAAGGGCTGTGAGATGCTCCACATGGAAGCATCTCACGGCTGCAGCGGGGTCTGCATGAGCCACTGCAGGCTCATGCAGCTGACAATTTCATCCCCTGTGTTCATGTTTGGTCTAATATGATCTCTTCTTTTATTAGTAGCTATCTCATTTGATTGGGGTTTTTTTTTCCCGGTTGGGTATCCTACTTCTACGCTTATATTCTGAGTCTTTTATTTATCTGAATCATGATAACAGAAAACAGTATGGCTTGGATTCTTTTACATGTGCATACCAACAGGAGTAGCTCTTGGCTATGTTTATGGTGGATTGGTAAGTTTATCTAATTGACCAGTAGACTCTTTGGACTTCATTTTTCTATTCTTAACTGTTGGATAATATGTGAAGTTTGGGATCACCTTGTTGAAGATATGTGACTCAATGTCATTTTATCCTAAGGTACATGGCAAGGCATTTTCCTTAACTAGATGAGGTACGTAACTTGTATGTAGAAGCTTACTTGGAAATCCCTCCTTCTCCTTGTGTACTTAAAACCAGCCACACAAATCCAGTTTCAGATCAACATGGCATGGAGTGGTCACATAGGAATAACATCTTTCCTTGATTAAAACTCAGCTAAGATTCAAAAACTGGATGGCAGTTGATATACTTGGAAAAATGTAACCAGTTACTGGTAAATTATATAGTTAAGAGATTACGTGCTTGGTTAATCTAGGAGGCCCCCTGTGAAATAGATGTTTCCCACAAGGCATATTTTGGTCTGTCGCGACAGCCAACTAAAGCTGTTTTGGCTGTTACAGTAGAATATAATTTCTTTTGCCTTTTTATTGAACAAAAAGTTAACATGACAGTGTAGAAATGCCTAGTAATCATTAAAAAAAAAAAAAGAAGAAAAAGAAATGCATGTTTCATGAACACAATCAAGTTTTAAGATCCTTGGTACGTGGTTTGAATATCTCATTCAAACATGTACTAAGGGCTGTTTACTAATATCATGATTGATGGACCTATTCGACCTACCTTAGTTTGGTATCTAATTATGATCCTCTTTAATTTTTGGTATCAAGACCATGCTTTTGATTGCTTGATGCATTTCGATACCAAACCTAGATGTCTTGGTCTTATAGTTTCAACATTCAGACTACTGTCTTTTCATTTGATAGAAGGGAATCCAACTTTCTCAGAGGCAAGGAACTTGATATCTGTCCCTTCTTGTCATGTTTTTTGTTGGGGTGGTTTTTTTTGTGGGGGAAAGGGGAAGAGAGTTGTGGTGTTGGTGTTGTGTGTGTGTGTGTTGTGCATAGTGGTGCTAATAATAGGTTATCAGTTCTGATTTTTGGGTCTTCACCTTTACTAACAGTCATATCCTCCCTGAAGGTGACTATGGCATTGACTAGAGCCTGGGCTCTGGGAACATCTTTTCTTTTTTGTTTTGGGCATCTATTTCAGTGCTTAGGCAGAGGAGATTTTTACTAATGTGGGTGCTTCTTTTTGCATGTATATTTTTTTTTCACCTTGTCCTACATTTAGTAGAAATAGTTATCGAGATAAAATATCTTGACTTCAAAAGGGTTGTCTATTGGTGATATGTGAAAAAGACTGCAGAGTCGTCATGGACCCAAGGCCGTCAACATATTATGTTGTAGGATTAACCGTCAACTCAGTTCCTTTGATGTTAACTAAATTTGGATTTCAGTTTAATATGTCCAAAGAGGCTTTTATGAATTTTGATTTGATTGAAGCCTTGATGTTGATTCCTGCTGGATTCATGTTTTGCTGAGGATTCTGTAACATGCCAAGTGTCTTTTGGGATAAATTGATATTGACTTCTAATCGTTCACTAAGCAATGCTTGGTATCGGGTTTAAAAACTCGGTATCAGGTTGGGCATTGGCCCAGCCCGATACCAAGTCGTATCAGCTAGTACTTCCAGAAAACCTCTTGTATCGAGCCGATACTTGGTGTCGCTTTTAGCCAATACTGAGTCGTATTGGCCGATACTTAAAACGTTAGCATCACCTTAGAAACATTTTTATTGTCTGAAATACCAGTGGTCATGGAAGACAATTATGATTGGTAACATTGGACAAGCAATGTGACTCATTCAATGATATGATATCAAAAGAGTCACAGCTTGCAGCTAGTTGGTGGCTTTCAGCCCACATCCTCTGAGAAACCCTTCTGGTTGGAGAAAAGAAAACGGTATGTCTTTCTTACTTCATCGGATTTTTTCACAGCATCTTTGACACCTGACGAGAAGGGGATGTTTTTAAAAAGTGGCAAGAATTTTGCATTTGATTTGCTCATTTTGTTGTTGGTGAAGCTTAATTTTGTTAATATTATGGAAAGTATAAAAAGGTTTAAAGTTGTAGACTCCGGTGAAGTGCCTCAAGTCTACAAGTGGTTTATTATCTCTAGCTGTAGGTGTTTCAAAGTAATAGTAACATGGACCTACTGAGAACTATGTATGCTATATCTTACTAGATCAAGGAAGTCACATTTTTATCCATCTTCTGTTCATTTTTGTACTCATGCTAGGTGATCCTGCTGTTTATTTCCTTCCGGATATTCTGGAATATGGTGAATAGTATCATAGATATGGCTTTTGCAGATTGGGATGGAGGATTAGGATTCATGCTACCAACCCGTAACTAGTTGGGATACTAATTTATTCCATTTCCTAGGAATTTCGCCCATGCTGGCTAAATTCTGCCAGTTCCAATGGATTCTGTTACATGGGTTAGAAAACCTCATGTTTTGACTGGTTTACAAGATATTTAACCTTGTGCCACTTGAAATATGGCTGATTTTGACAGCATGACCTATGTGTCGTCAAAATGGCTGGATTCCGCAATGCACACAGCATGCCATGTGGAGTCTATAAGAAAAAAAGCACGGAGGAGGAGGGGGGGGGGGGGGGGGGGGGGGGGGAGAGAGAGCGAGAGATTTGGGGTTGGGTTAAGGCAGGTGTACCTGCTCCCTGCTTCTCTTCCGCCTCCTTTGGCTCTATGTTGACAAGCTAATTGGGGCCTCCCCTTTTGTTGCTAGCTGCTGAAAAGGAGGGAGGGAGGGAGGAGGAGAGAGAGATTTGAGGGGAGGGGTGGGGTGGGGGAGGAGTTGGGCATACCTAGCTTCTTTTCTTTGACCTGCTACCAGGAGTTGCTGTGGGTTAGGGGTGCTACCTCGTTGTGTCTTTGTTTTTTGATGAGGCAATCATAGATTTATTAGTATTTATATATAAATGTGTTTATATATTTATATATTGTTACAAATATGAAAATATTAATATAGAATATTTATATTTAATAAATATAAATATATACAATATTTTTTATGTGTTATATAATCTATATATATTATATGTATCATAGAAAAATTAATATTTTTAATATCAATAAATAAAAATATTCTTATATGTATATTGTGAGAACACGGCCCGTGGGGGTCGGTTCGGGTCAATAGAGTCGCCACCATCCATGGTTTGATTTCGGGTGTGGATGGACACCAAGAGAAATAATTAATCACATGGGAGTTTTAAATTTGGTTTAACCAGATTTCTGGGTTAGGGGGTTCAATTAAGTGGTAGGGAAGGTGTTAGGCACCCAACCACCCCTGGTTCAATGAACCATTTACCTTATCTAGATTTCACCCTAAAAAGAAATTATTTATTCTCGATTTCAAAACTTTAAATATTTACAAATACTAAGGAAAGTTCCTAAGTTTGTTAAATTTTATACAAGATAATTATTTCTAAAATCCTAATTTACAAATTTTAAATTATTAAAAAGGAAAGTTTCTAAATTTATTAAAAGGAAAGTTTCTAATTTTCTAAATGTTTTTAAATTTGATAATATACAAATCTAAAAGAAGAAAATTTCCTCAGTTGGTTAAATTTCATACAAGGTAATTATTTCTAAATATTTAAAAAGGAAAGTTTCTAATGTTCTAAAAAAGGAAAATTTCTAATTTTCTAAGTGTTTCTAAATTTGATAACATACAAATCTAAAAGAATAAAATTTCTAAGTTTGTTAAAATTTATACAAGGTAATTATTTCTAAATGTTTAAAAAGGAAAGTTTCTAATTTGCTAAAAAGAATTTTTTCAATGTTTCTATAAACCTAAAATGGGAAATTTCTAATTTTGTTAAGTTTCATACAAGGTAAATATTTCTAAGTTTTTGGAAAGAAAAGTTTCTAATTTTCGAAAAAGGGAAATTTCTAATTTTTCATGATTCATACAAATAGACTATTTCTAAATTTCTAAATTCTAAAATTTATATATATGCAAAATTCCTAAAATTTTAAATTCCTAATTCAAATTTTCTATAATACAAAAATTCTAATTCCTTTTTCTTTTTTTTGTCGAGATTTTTCTTTTTAAGAAACAAACCTAAACACTACTATGATGGTGATGATATCATTGAGGGATACAATTATCTATAACATGAGGGCATAAAATTATGTACATATGCAATCAACCCCTTTTTAATTGCATTCTAAAATCACACTAATCAAACAATGGAATTGTTGACCTCATGCGATGGTTTGAATTTTTATGAATATACATGACTGTACCACCAATATACTTTAGTAGCAGACCTTTAATACATGAAATACAACTAAAGCCTCACTCAGAGAACTGATTAGATACGAAAAAGTCCTAAATCATCTCTAAGATAATTGTGAATCTGGAGATTACATTTCAATAGCTATTCTGCAATTCTCTTAAGCCACAACTTTTATTTACAGTAGAATTAATACAAACGTACACATTTGCTGCAATAGGAAATCTAGAACAGAAAGAAAAAAAAAACCATTCACCCGAAGCATCATGACTACAGTGGCAATTAGAAGAATACCTGATTCAGATGAGTGCGTAAATCAAGAAATAAGAGCGAGCTTGAGGACGCCTTATGCAGAACGAATAAGCAGAGGTTGGATTTGAGTTGGACGAAACAGATGGATGCTGCGACAAGAATAAACGAGCTGCAACAGATAGTGGTTGACGCCAACAGGAGCCGCAACAGACAATGAAACGGCAATTGACGAGGTGTACGAGAGGTTTGCTGCGACAGTGAGAAGCCGCAAGAGGTCGAGATTGAGAGAAATTGCGAGTGAGAAAGATAAGGATTTGTGCTTATGGAGAGTTTCAGAAATCCCCAATAGATCAAAGTTTTTCGTCCCCCAAGGAGTAATAAAGCCTGTCTTTTCCTTATCTTCTTCCGCCATCTTGATTTGATTGTATCCCAAAAACCCATCCATAAACGAGAACATGCTATGTGTTGCAGTGTTGTCCACAAGAATGTCAATATGTGGTAATGGGAAATCATCTTTTGGACTAGCTCTGTTGAGATCTCGATAATCAACACACATTCGCACCTTCCCATCCTTCTTTGGAACTGGTACCACATTAGCCAACCATTCCGGATATGTAGACACTTCAAGGAAACCAGCATTGAATTGCTTTTCAACCTCCTCTTTGATTTTAAGTGCCCATTCTGGCTTCAATCGCCTGAGTTTCTGCTTTACCGGTTTTACTTCTGACAGGATTGGAAGCCTGTGTACAACAAGATCTGTATCTAACCCTGGCATATCCTGGTAAGACCATGCAAAAACATCTTTATAAGCTTTTAAACATTCAATCATTTCTGTCCTTTGTTGGGAGGAAAGTGAGGTCCCGATTTCCACATTTCGAGGGTCATCCACCGTGTTGAGGTTAATGATTTCAGTTTCCTCAATATTAGGTTGAATTCCTTTTTCATGCCTATCCACCATGTGTTGGATTTCAGGTGGTGGATCGATTTCAAAGTCGAACTCTTCTTCAAGCCCCATAAGGTCAAAGTCAAGTTCGATGTTGAAATCATACTCTTCTATCTCATATTCAGTTATTTCCTTTGGTTCATTATTAAAAGGTATCTTCACAAAATATTTATTTTGACAAGAATAGAGATACTGGGAAATATGTTCCTTCATTTCATCAGATGCATTATCAATTTCGATACAATATGAAATCATTGAGTCCTTAGTGACAACGGGGCGTGATGCCCAATTTCCTAGAAGTGCCTTGCCTAGAGCTTGTGGTGCATCTTTGGAGATAACATAAATAGTAAAAGGCTTTGGTTCACTGGATTCAAAAGGATACTGGATTACTTCCTCGGCAGGTTCATCCTCGAACAAACGGCTTATAAGGATGCCATAATCGTCCTCCTTATCGTGCTTTGCAACAGGCGGTAGCTCTATACTCTTTGGGATGCTTGGAGGAATAAAGTTTGGCTGGCAGATGTAGGCTGGCCTTGGAAATGTTACCTTGATGTGGGGAATCGTCTCTGAGCTCATCTTCCTCGGGTCTCGATTCTCCAGACGTGCCCTTCTGATTTCCTTTTTCTTCTGCCTCATTTCTCTCCTATCAAAGCTGGTTGGAACAAATCCCAAGCCGAACCATTGTTTCGCTGCTTCCAATTCCACCATCTTTGTGATACCTTGAAGTTGTGTTCCTAGACCATGCCCTGGCATATAACCGTGCTCCTTCATTATTTTCCCTGCCACGATCTTGGCTTTGGGTATTTTCGGCTCACTAATGCCATCTTCTCCAGGAATGTAATTGACCGATGCAAATTGGAAGGAATGGTACACAATCTTATCCTCAGTCAGATCTACATCAATGTATGGGATCGAAGGATCCATTGATGATAGGCTTTCAGCAGGGATTGTGATAAGTTGTTGCCCCATGCTAAACTTTACCTTCTGGTGCAATGAAAACGGTATTGCTCCTGCAGAATGAATCCAGGGTCTTCCAAGAAGTAGGTTAAAAGCAGTCGGGATATCCAATACTTCGAAGGTGATTTCAAATGTTACCGGCCCTATGGTGACCGGTAAAGTGGTTTCCCCAAGAGATTGTCTTCGCGAGCTGTCAAACGCCCTAACACATCGCCCATTATGCTTAATAAGGGTCCTATCAATGTTCAGCTTCATGGAAGTGCTTAGTGGACACACATTTAATGCAAACCCATTATCAATCAATACCCGAGCGATCATCATCCCATTACAGTGCACAGTGATATGTAAAGCTTCTGTATGCCCCCTTCCGTTTGAACATAACTCCTCTTCAGAGAATACGATCACATTTGGCTGTAAGATTTACCCCACTATATTTTCCAACTGGTTCGGTGTAGTTTCTTGTGACACAACTGCATCATTTAGGATCTTGAATAATGCTGTTCTGTGAGCTTCTGAGTGCAGTAATAAGGACAGTATGGAAATTTGGGCTGGAGTTCTTTGTAACTCTTCCACAAGACCATATTCATTTCTCTGCAATTGCTTTACAATTTCAGCCGCTTCCTCTTCAGTAGCTTTAAGCTTTCTCTTTTCAGCTTTCAATTCAACTACTTCCATCTTCTCCTTTCCTTTTAGCCCTTTCTTCCTTTCTTCTTCAATCTCCCCTTCTTCATTTTCATTCTTTTTCTCACCTTCAGTTCTCCTGACCTCCTCATCCGTTCCATCTTTTCTGCTGTAAGACCTCCCAAATCTATTGATTGATGCCACTTCATGACTGGGCTGCACCGGTACATCTTCCAATGGGTAACTCCATGGTACTGCCTTCAGGTTCAATACCGGGGGTACGGGTACATCAAGGATTATTGGTGGGAGATTTGGTCGAGGTGAAAATGCTAGGTTGGCCAAGTATATGGGTGGTCTGGTTGAGTTGGAAGAAATAGGATTCAAGACGAAATTAGGTGACCCACCCAGGTTGCAAAGATCAGATGGCAAACCCAAAGGTGGATATGTTGGTGGGGTCAAGTTAATGATAAATGGTGATCTGGGGGGATTGATGGCTAGGTTTGTCATTGAGCCAGTAAGGGATTCTTTGTCATGGCCAATAACATTTACAGTCCAGTCTTTCTTCTTCAAGTAAACCCTAACCCGGGTCCCCATAGGTGCAATCAATTGGGATGCATCAAAATCTACACTTTCATCAAGCATTACCATATTCAAACCTCCTGATGTTCCTGGCTTAGTATGATCTGGTAGCGGATTCTGATTGATACCAGTAGCCGGAGTTGCTGGTGATTGAACACTATTTAGTACAATCGTGCCGTTGTCAATCAGATCCTGTATAGCATGCTTTAAAGGCCAACAAGCATCCGTCGTGTGCCCTGGATATCCCATATGATAGTCACAAGTAACATTGGGGTTGTAACTTGGACTTTGGGATGAATTAGGATGCGGTTGTTTCTGGGCAAGATACCCTCCCTTAAGTAACTTTGGCAACAGTTCAGAAGGCCTATGGGGTAAAGGTGTGAACACCCGATTTCTCCTTGCTTGATATTTGGCTGCTGCTTCTTCTGCTGTCAAAGCTGGCCTATTTTGAACGACTGGTCCATTCTGTGTCCCTGTATTAACATTAAAGGGCTGCTGATTTCGAATATGATTTACCGTCGGTTCCCCCTCCTTCTTTTGAGTTCCATTGGTATTTTTCCTTTGCCCCACTCCCGGCTGTAATGTTGACCCTTGTACCATATTATAATCCATTGTTTTTCCAGATCGAATTCCATCCTCAATTCTATCTGCGACTTGGATCAGTCCAGCAAAGCTGGTTGCTGTTTGGCCCACTAGAAGAGTGTAGTAAGGCTGCCCTAGTGTGGAGATGAACATTGTAATCATCTCTGGTTCAGTCATTGGGGGTTGGACTTGAGCTGCCCTCTCTCTCCACCGATGGGCATATTCTCGAACCGTTTCCTCTTTCTTCTTTGTCATCCTCATCAAATCATAGCGGTCAGGAATCATCTTTGAATTAAACTTATATTGTGCCAAGAAAATGTGAGCCAGGTCTTTCCAGGTCCGGATCCTTCCATGATCTAGATTTGAGAACCATTTTAAAGCAGATCCAGTAAGCGACCTCTGAAATAATTGCACCAATAACTTCTCGTTCTTCCCATACTGTCCCATCATCCCACAGTATAATTTCAAATGTGCCAAGGGGCAACCAGTTCCATCGTACTTCTCAAAATCTGGGCACTTGAATTTATATGGAAGCTTCAGATCTGGACAAAAACAAAGGTCTTCAAAATTTACAGCGCCATAAGGATCTACCCCTTTTACTTGTCGCAGTTCTTCTTGCATGACTTCGAACTTGTGGGCAATCTTTTCCTCCAATGATTCTGACCTTCTCAGTTCTTCCTCCTCTTCATGTTCAACTTCACCTACTCCTTGAAGGTGCACAGGAGGTAAAGGTGCATGATTTTGAGGTGAAAGCATGATTATTTCCATTCTGATTCTGCATCATCTGTTCGATTATGGTGTTCAGGTTAGCGACCTGCTCCTTCAATTGTTGGATCTCTGCAGCTGATGAGTTGGCTGGCTGCTCAGGATTCATTTTCCTTGACCTTAAAAGATAAGGGCTTCTGCCTGCTGGAAGTTTTTGAGATGCAATTGTGTTAGGCTCTGAAAATGAAACATGACGTTAGTGCCACATATTGACAAACAAATCAAAATAATAAATGTATGAATAGTGTACAATGATGCAATGCCTGGGCGGTGGTAAGGGTGATATTCCCTATACCGGGCAGGCAAAAGATCAAACTTGTAAAAATGGTCCAACTTGTGGAAATAAAGGTCCAACTTGTGGAAATAATGGTTCAACTTGTGGAAATGGTCCAACTTGTGGAAATAAATGGTCCAACTTGTGGAAATGGTCCAACCTGTGGAAATAAATGGTCCAACTTGTGGAAATGGTCCAACCTGTGGAAATAAATGGTCCAACTTGTGGAATGGTCATCAAGGGTTAGGCCCCCCGCTTTTTCTTTTTTTTTTATAAATATAAAATGCATGCTTTGGATATGAAGCAAAGTTTTTAAAGTTGCCTTTAATTGCTCATTGTCAGCTGAGGAGAAGAGTCCAACTTGATTTGCAATAGTTGCTTGCCAACAAAAGGAAAAGAGTCAGGATTACATGCCCAAAATGGAATGTTCTTTATTGATCAAAATATGAAAGAAATTCAAATATTCATTTATTCAAAATCATAGTGCTCAAGTATATCCCTTGTTTGTTTAGCCCTACGTAATATTTCATAACAATCCTTTTCAATTTGTAGCTCCTTCTCTATTTCTTCAATTTTCCTTTTGTTTTTTCTTTTAGAGTCGAGCCAAGCTGCTCTGACACGGGCTTGATTTGCATTTATTTGAGCCAATTATGGCATGACATCTAGACTGACTTGTGTAAGAGAAATGTCGATGAGTCCTGGTCTCTCTGTCCCTGTCTCTGCCGCTTGTTCAAGCTTGATTTGCATGCCCCTGTCTTATTACATGTCACAGGCCAAATAAATGCAAATCAAGCCCGTGTCAGAGCAGCTTGGCTCGACTCTAAAAGAAAAAACAAAAGGAAAATTGAAGAAATAGAGAAGGAGCTACAAATTGAAAAGGATTGTTATGAAATATTACGTAGGGCTAAACAAACAAGGGATATACTTGAGCACTATGATTTTGAATAAATGAATATTTGAATTTCTTTCATATTTTGATCAATAAAGAACATTCCATTTTGGGCATGTAATCCTGACTCTTTTCCTTTTGTTGGCAAGCAACTATTGCAAATCAAGTTGGACTCTTCTCCTCAGCTGACAATGAGCAATTAAAGGCAACTTTAAAAACTTTGCTTCATATCCAAAGCATGCATTTTATATTTATAAAAAAAAAAGAAAAAGCGGGGGGCCTAACCCTTGATGACCATTCCACAAGTTGGACCATTTATTTCCACAGGTTGGACCATTTCCACAAGTTGGACCATTTATTTCCACAGGTTGGACCATTTCCACAAGTTGGACCATTTATTTCCACAAGTTGGACCATTTCCACAAGTTGAACCATTATTTCCACAAGTTGGACCTTTATTTCCACAAGTTGGACCATTTTTACAAGTTTGATCTTTTGCCTGCCCGGTATAGGGAATATCACCCTTACCACCGCCCAGGCATTGCATCATTGTACACTATTCATACATTTATTATTTTGATTTGTTTGTCAATATGTGGCACTAACGTCATGTTTCATTTTCAGAGCCTAACACAATTGCATCTCAAAAACTTCCAGCAGGCAGAAGCCCTTATCTTTTAAGGTCAAGGAAAATGAATCCTGAGCAGCCAGCCAACTCATCAGCTGCAGAGATCCAACAATTGAAGGAGCAGGTCGCTAACCTGAACACCATAATCGAACAGATGATGCAGAATCAGAATGGAAATAATCATGCTTTCACCTCAAAATCATGCACCTTTACCTCCTGTGCACCTTCAAGGAGTAGGTGAAGTTGAACATGAAGAGGAGGAAGAACTGAGAAGGTCAGAATCATTGGAGGAAAAGATTGCCCACAAGTTCGAAGTCATGCAAGAAGAACTGCGACAAGTAAAAGGGGTAGATCCTTATGGCGCTGTAAATTTTGAAGACCTTTGTTTTTGTCCAGATCTGAAGCTTCCATATAAATTCAAGTGCCCAGATTTTGAGAAGTACGATGGAACTGGTTGCCCCTTGGCACATTTGAAATTATACTGTGGGATGATGGGACAGTATGGGAAGAACGAGAAGTTATTGGTGCAATTATTTCAGAGGTCGCTTACTGGATCTGCTTTAAAATGGTTCTCAAATCTAGATCATGGAAGGATCCGGACCTGGAAAGACCTGGCTCACATTTTCTTGGCACAATATAAGTTTAATTCAAAGATGATTCCTGACCGCTATGATTTGATGAGGATGACAAAGAAGAAAGAGGAAACGGTTCGAGAATATGCCCATCGGTGGAGAGAGAGGGCAGCTCAAGTCCAACCCCCAATGACTGAACCAGAGATGATTACAATGTTCATCTCCACACTAGGGCAGCCTTACTACACTCTTCTAGTGGGCCAAACAGCAACCAGCTTTGCTGGACTGATCCAAGTCGCAGATAGAATTGAGGATGGAATTCGATCTGGAAAAACAATGGATTATAATATGGTACAAGGGTCAACATTACAGCCGGGAGTGGGGCAAAGGAAAAATACCAATGGAACTCAAAAGAAGGAGGGGGAACCGACGGTAAATCATATTCGAAATCAGCAGCCCTTTAATGTTAATACAGGGACACAGAATGGACCAGTCGTTCAAAATAGGCCAGCTTTGACAGCAGAAGAAGCAGCAGCCAAATATCAAGCAAGGAGAAATCGGGTGTTCACACCTTTACCCCATAGGCCTTCTGAACTGTTGCCAAAGTTACTTAAGGGAGGGTATCTTGCCCAGAAACAACCGCATCCTAATTCATCCCAAAGTCCAAGTTACAACCCCAATGTTACTTGTGACTATCATATGGGATATCCAGGGCACACGACGGATGCTTGTTGGCCTTTAAAGCATGCTATACAGGATCTGATTGACAACGGCACGATTGTACTAAATAGTGTTCAATCACCAGCAACTCCGGCTACTGGTATCAATCAGAATCCGCTACCAGATCATACTAAGCCAGGAACATCAGGAGGTTTGAATATGGTAATGCTTGATGAAAGTGTAGATTTTGATGCATCCCAATTGATTGCACCTATGGGGACCCGGGTTAGGGTTTACTTGAAGAAGAAAGACTGGACTGTAAATGTTATTGGCCATGACAAAGAATCCCTTACTGGCTCAATGACAAACCTAGCCATCAATCCCCCCAGATCACCATTTATCATTAACTTGACCCCACCAACATATCCACCTTTGGGTTTGCCATCTGATCTTTGCAACCTGGGTGGGTCACCTAATTTCGTCTTGAATCCTATTTCTTCCAACTCAACCAGACCACCCATATACTTGGCCAACCTAGCATTTTCACCTCGACCAAATCTCCCACCAATAATCCTTGATGTACCCGTACCCCCGGTATTGAACCTGAAGGCAGTACCATGGAGTTACCCATTGGAAGATGTACCGGTGCAGCCCAGTCATGAAGTGGCATCAATCAATAGATTTGGGAGGTCTTACAGCAGAAAAGATGGAACGGATGAGGAGGTCAGGAGAACTGAAGGTGAGAAAAAGAATGAAAATGAAGAAGGGGAGATTGAAGAAGAAAGGAAGAAAGGGCTAAAAGGAAAGGAGAAGATGGAAGTAGTTGAATTGAAAGCTGAAAAGAGAAAGCTTAAAGCTACTGAAGAGGAAGCGGCTGAAATTGTAAAGCAATTGCAGAGAAATGAATATGGTCTTGTGGAAGAGTTACAAAGAACTCCAGCCCAAATTTCCATACTGTCCTTATTACTGCACTCAGAAGCTCACAGAACAGCATTATTCAAGATCCTAAATGATGCAGTTGTGTCACAAGAAACTACACCGAACCAGTTGGAAAATATAG
Organism: Buxus sempervirens; assembly: GCA_947561395.2. NCBI lineage: Eukaryota > Viridiplantae > Streptophyta > Magnoliopsida > Buxales > Buxaceae > Buxus > Buxus sempervirens. The sequence goes on from OX387190.1 coordinate 34,113,782, forward strand.
TGGGGTAAATCTTACAGCCAAATGTGATCGTATTCTCTGAAGAGGAGTTATGTTCAAACGGAAGGGGGCATACAGAAGCTTTACATATCACTGTGCACTGTAATGGGATGATGATCGCTCGGGTATTGATTGATAATGGGTTTGCATTAAATGTGTGTCCACTAAGCACTTCCATGAAGCTGAACATTGATAGGACCCTTATTAAGCATAATGGGCGATGTGTTAGGGCGTTTGACAGCTCGCGAAGACAATCTCTTGGGGAAACCACTTTACCGGTCACCATAGGGCCGGTAACATTTGAAATCACCTTCGAAGTATTGGATATCCCGACTGCTTTTAACCTACTTCTTGGAAGACCCTGGATTCATTCTGCAGGAGCAATACCGTTTTCATTGCACCAGAAGGTAAAGTTTAGCATGGGGCAACAACTTATCACAATCCCTGCTGAAAGCCTATCATCAATGGATCCTTCGATCCCATACATTGATGTAGATCTGACTGAGGATAAGATTGTGTACCATTCCTTCCAATTTGCATCGGTCAATTACATTCCTGGAGAAGATGGCATTAGTGAGCCGAAAATACCCAAAGCCAAGATCGTGGCAGGGAAAATAATGAAGGAGCACGGTTATATGCCAGGGCATGGTCTGGGAACACAACTTCAAGGTATCACAAAGATGGTGGAATTGGAAGCAGCGAAACAATGGTTCGGCTTGGGATTTGTTCCAACCAGCTTTGATAGGAGAGAAATGAGGCAGAAGAAAAAGGAAATCAGAAGGGCACGTCTGGAGAATCGAGACCCGAGGAAGATGAGCTCAGAGACGATTCCCCACATCAAGGTAACATTTCCAAGGCCAGCCTACATCTGCCAGCCAAACTTTATTCCTCCAAGCATCCCAAAGAGTATAGAGCTACCGCCTGTTGCAAAGCACGATAAGGAGGACGATTATGGCATCCTTATAAGCCGTTTGTTCGAGGATGAACCTGCCGAGGAAGTAATCCAGTATCCTTTTGAATCCAGTGAACCAAAGCCTTTTACTATTTATGTTATCTCCAAAGATGCACCACAAGCTCTAGGCAAGGCACTTCTAGGAAATTGGGCATCACGCCCCGTTGTCACTAAGGACTCAATGATTTCATATTGTATCGAAATTGATAATGCATCTGATGAAATGAAGGAACATATTTCCCAGTATCTCTATTCTTGTCAAAATAAATATTTTGTGAAGATACCTTTTAATAATGAACCAAAGGAAATAACTGAATATGAGATAGAAGAGTATGATTTCAACATCGAACTTGACTTTGACCTTATGGGGCTTGAAGAAGAGTTCGACTTTGAAATCGATCCACCACCTGAAATCCAACACATGGTGGATAGGCATGAAAAAGGAATTCAACCTAATATTGAGGAAACTGAAATCATTAACCTCAACACGGTGGATGACCCTCGAAATGTGGAAATCGGGACCTCACTTTCCTCCCAACAAAGGACAGAAATGATTGAATGTTTAAAAGCTTATAAAGATGTTTTTGCATGGTCTTACCAGGATATGCCAGGGTTAGATACAGATCTTGTTGTACACAGGCTTCCAATCCTGTCAGAAGTAAAACCGGTAAAGCAGAAACTCAGGCGATTGAAGCCAGAATGGGCACTTAAAATCAAAGAGGAGGTTGAAAAGCAATTCAATGCTGGTTTCCTTGAAGTGTCTACATATCCGGAATGGTTGGCTAATGTGGTACCAGTTCCAAAGAAGGATGGGAAGGTGCGAATGTGTGTTGATTATCGAGATCTCAACAGAGCTAGTCCAAAAGATGATTTCCCATTACCACATATTGACATTCTTGTGGACAACACTGCAACACATAGCATGTTCTCGTTTATGGATGGGTTTTTGGGATACAATCAAATCAAGATGGCGGAAGAAGATAAGGAAAAGACAGGCTTTATTACTCCTTGGGGGACGAAAAACTTTGATCTATTGGGGATTTCTGAAACTCTCCATAAGCACAAATCCTTATCTTTCTCACTCGCAATTTCTCTCAATCTCGACCTCTTGCGGCTTCTCACTGTCGCAGCAAACCTCTCGTACACCTCGTCAATTGCCGTTTCATTGTCTGTTGCGGCTCCTGTTGGCGTCAACCACTATCTGTTGCAGCTCGTTTATTCTTGTCGCAGCATCCATCTGTTTCGTCCAACTCAAATCCAACCTCTGCTTATTCGTTCTGCATAAGGCGTCCTCAAGCTCGCTCTTATTTCTTGATTTACGCACTCATCTGAATCAGGTATTCTTCTAATTGCCACTGTAGTCATGATGCTTCGGGTGAATGGTTTTTTTTTTCTTTCTGTTCTAGATTTCCTATTGCAGCAAATGTGTACGTTTGTATTAATTCTACTGTAAATAAAAGTTGTGGCTTAAGAGAATTGCAGAATAGCTATTGAAATGTAATCTCCAGATTCACAATTATCTTAGAGATGATTTAGGACTTTTTCGTATCTAATCAGTTCTCTGAGTGAGGCTTTAGTTGTATTTCATGTATTAAAGGTCTGCTACTAAAGTATATTGGTGGTACAGTCATGTATATTCATAAAAATTCAAACCATCGCATGAGGTCAACAATTCCATTGTTTGATTAGTGTGATTTTAGAATGCAATTAAAAAGGGGTTGATTGCATATGTACATAATTTTATGCCCTCATGTTATAGATAATTGTATCCCTCAATGATATCATCACCATCATAGTAGTGTTTAGGTTTGTTTCTTAAAAAGAAAAATCTCGACAAAAAAAAGAAAAAGGAATTAGAATTTTTGTATTATAGAAAATTTGAATTAGGAATTTAAAATTTTAGGAATTTTGCATATATATAAATTTTAGAATTTAGAAATTTAGAAATAGTCTATTTGTATGAATCATGAAAAATTAGAAATTTCCCTTTTTCAAAAATTAGAAACTTTTCTTTCCAAAAACTTAGAAATATTTACCTTGTATGAAACTTAACAAAATTAGAAATTTCCCATTTTAGGTTTATAGAAACATTGAAAAAAATTCTTTTTAGCAAATTAGAAACTTTCCTTTTTAAACATTTAGAAATAATTACCTTGTATAAATTTTAACAAACTTAGAAATTTTATTCTTTTAGATTTGTATGTTATCAAATTTAGAAACACTTAGAAAATTAGAAATTTTCCTTTTTTAGAACATTAGAAACTTTCCTTTTTAAATATTTAGAAATAATTACCTTGTATGAAATTTAACCAACTTAGGAAATTTTCTTCTTTTAGATTTGTATATTATCAAATTTAAAAACATTTAGAAAATTAGAAACTTTCCTTTTAATAAATTTAGAAACTTTCCTTTTTAATAATTTAAAATTTGTAAATTAGGATTTTAGAAATAATTATCTTGTATAAAATTTAACAAACTTAGGAACTTTCCTTAGTATTTGTAAATATTTAAAGTTTTGAAATCGTGAATAAATAATTTCTTTTTAGGGTGAAATCTAGATAAGGTAAATGGTTCATTGAACCAGGGGTGGTTGGGTGCCTAACACCTTCCCAACCACTTAATTGAACCCCTTAACCCAGAAATCTGGTTAAACCAAATTTAAAACTCCCATGTGATTAATTATTTCTCTTGGTGTCCATCCACACCCGAAATCAAACCATGGATGGTGGCGACTCTATTGGCCCGAACTGACCCCCACGGGCCGTGTTCTCACATATATGTTTACTTATTTCATAAATATATTAATACTTATTTTTAATTTTAATAAATTTATATTTCTTTTAATTACCATAACAACCCAAGATGCAATCCTCCTCTTTCATCATAAAATCCATGGGCAATAGAAAGAACCTTACACTTATCCCATTAACTCCTTAGGGGTTTCATTTGTATCCGGTGTGATTGCCCACTATGCTCCGCTCCAATCACTTGCGTCCTACCAACCATATTAGATTTTTTAGAATTTTCAGCATGGCGGCGTGAAAGACAGTAGTGTGCCGGCAAAATATCTTTGAAACGGTATATGAGGCTCCCAACGAAATGGCGCCAGAACCAGCACAGCAAATCTTGCTTATTGCTGTTACTGCCCTATGCTGAACAGTAACATGCCAAATGCTCCTTTATTGCACTCCCATTTTCTTGGGCTTTGAAGATTGTCAAGTTATCTTGTTGAAATTCCATGTTATTGCATGCCAACAAATCTGTTGCCCACTGTCTTTGGATTGAGGGCATGGTCCTTGATGATAGCTGTGTTCTTAACCAAAGATTGAACTGGCAGACCTTGATAATGACTTTTTTTTTTCCCTTATGTCCTTGCATACAGTATGTTTGGTGATTTATGTAATGCAGAATGCACTGTGGAGGCTTTTTCCTTTGTTCTTTTGGCCTTGGATTCTTAGGAGCTGGCTCCACCTTTTGATTATGTTATGAGAGAATGATTTCCTCCTTTCTTGTGCCCGCCGTGTTTAATTTTTGTCAGCTTGCCCTGATAGGAGTTGTCTCTAATGTAGAGGTTCTATGTGCATACAACAGCAAGGATTTGGTATTCCAGCTTTTAATCAAGGAAGTGTTACCTTATTATGTTTTTTACAATTTGTGCACATTTACTTATTGGATCATATGAACCATAGCAGTGCACCTCCCTAAGGGAATTGCTTCAGATATTGTGAAGAGCTTGCACTCATCACATTGCTTGCTCCAGGGAACCTTTATGCATGTTTGTCTGGTTTCCCTCTTCCTGTGTAGGTTTCAGACTCATCAAGTTGGTATCCAAGTGGAAAAGAATGATTTGAAACAAAACTGAGATTCCAGGCTTGTTCATATCATGATTCTGCTTGGGTAACCAATAAATGAATGTGATTGATACTTAGTCATTCATTATTATTGGAGAGGTCGATAGGACATCAATCCATGGATTGGTACCTTCTTGATCCTAAGGCTGAATAATAATGATCTTTTTATCTTTCTTTTTAGGTTGGAAGTAATTTTGGTTGGCGTTATGCGTTCTATGGAATGGCTATTTTGATGCTTCCATTTGCTGTTCTTGGGTTTGTTATGAAACCTTTGCAGTTGAAAGGTGAAAGTTTGTCATTTGTCTTCAACGATTAATTCTGAGTTTTTGTGTTCCCACACACATATATTGTTCCTTAACTATTTCTTTGTGCAGGTTTTGCTCCTGCTGAATCAAAAAAGGCGTTGACATCTATTGAGACAGTTGCCACTGACATGGAAGGTGCCATCAATCTGTTTATCTGGCAATACTAGTTTTGAAATTGCATGGTCTTAATTATTTTAGAATGTTTATATATTTTTAAAATTTTCGGTTCAACTGAATCTCTGACTCGGTATTGGCTCAGTATTGCTGAGTCAACTCTGTAATAGACTCGAGCAATTCTGAGGCGGATATTGAGCTTTAAATCCTTGCTCCCACCCACATGCTTGACAGAGAATTGCCTTCCTTCTTGTCAAATTGCCTTCCTTCTTGGTAGTAATAAGATCCTTATTGCAGATGCAGAGTTTTCAATTGGTAAAGGTGGTGGGTTGACTGGAAAAGAAGAACCAAATGACCATAGTTTGAAGAAAATTTCCAAGTGAGGAGATTTGCCTCCCAAGCTTTTATATGTATATAGGTTTTCCTTTCATTGCATTTCATTTATATTGCATGTAGAGAAGCAGATAAGAGACTGGATTGCTAGAATGTTAACAGTTTCTATAATATGAGTATCTTACTCTTTCAAAAAGAGAAAACTCATATAAAATAGTATCGAAGCAAGCATTTTGAGGACATCCAAGAAAGTACACGTATGGCTTAAAGAACTCACCACTCTCAATTTAAAAAAAAATAAAGAATGAATAACTTTTTACCACTAACTGATCATGGCCTGTAAACTATCATATTTAAAGTAGTCCTCATAAAGTTTTAGAATATGTGGCTATACTTATAATTGAATGATTTTATCATTTTAACTTGAATTTCATAAAAACGACTTTACTATGTCCTTGCATGTGGAAACTATTACTTCCTTCTGTTTTGAGTGCTATGCTTACTATATTGTACACGGATGGCCAAAGATGCAACAGATTGACATGGCATGACAGATTTGCTTATCTCCTTAAAAAAAGAAACTTGTGGTGGCAAAAGGTAGACAAAAAAATATGTGATGAGATTCAAGTGGATTAGCATGGCAGTTGGTGGCGACAAATTTGATCAAGCAATTTTAGTTATAAATGGTTGTAAGGCAGATTTGGAGTAGGATTTGGCAAAACCTAAACCAACACAATCAGAGTCCATCTTGTCCAAAACCGAGTCCTACCCAAGAGTAAGGTAAGGTGGGGTCTGGGGACTCTTTTTCTATGTATATAATGTATAAGAGATAATTTTTTATTCAATATACACCTATCTATTAACATTATAATATGTGTAGTACTTTTTATTTAGAACATGTATAATGAGCTATAGTTCAATGGAAATGAGGTGGGTTTTTAGTTGGTTTTGTCAAATCCAAACTCAATCTTGATTCTATAGTTGGATAACCAGATCTCCCTTTATAGTTTGGCATATCTTTAGCAACTTCCATATGGATAGCATAATTTTGGATTTAGAAATGAAAGGATTTGGAGAAGGTACAAAGGATATAATGAGGAACTTACAAACAAATTGAAGTTTAATAGTTGTTGAATCTCATGAGTGTTTTAGGGCTTTGGTGAGTTCAAATTACTTATTCATTCATTTCATTAAGTCCTTCTCATTAGTTAGGTAAGGCTGTGAGGGGGTTGGTTTGAAGTTGCCAGGTTTCTTTGAGGTTTCACAATACGAATTTTGATGGGTGTTTATTCAAGAACCTAGGTACCCAAGTATAGGTGATGTTTTAGGGGATCATATATAGGTAATTGTTTGTGTTTGTCTTTGCCTAATTAGTAATGGGGACACTCTTCTAATTTAGTGTCTTGGGTTTGACGATCTTGTTAGTGTCCATGGCATCTTTCCCCTTTTTTTAAGGATTGCTTGTGCGTTGCCCATGAGTTTAACATCTTATTAACGCATGTCTCCATGGCAATGAATGACCTAGCAAATGGTTGGTTGGAAGGGGCGGAAAGCCCCACATATAAACGAATAGAAAAAAAAACCTCATGTGTTTTAAATAGAATTTAAGTGAGTGGATAAACAAATTCAATCAAATACTCTTTGTGCACACCTTGGACACATGGGGGGTTGGATCATAGATTAGATCACAAATTGGATTGAATCAAAATAAATCTGCAGTTTGTACCAAAAAGAAAAGCAGTCGGCACTGCCTAGGATTTGGTGTAGACAGCCAATCGTATAACTCGGGTTGAAGTTTAAAAAAAAACGGTAAGTAGTTCATTTTTAGCAATGGAAATAATGAGACCTTAACTTGGGCAACACATTCAAAAGGAATTTAATGCTTCTGTTGTGGAGATTCAATACAGAAAAATGGAGACTTTGGTTATGGGTACTTGCGGACAAGTATGGTACAACCAATTATGGATGGGATATAAATCCTCGTGCTAGATGTTTTGGATCGAGCCCATGGAAGGCTATCTAATCTATTGCTAATATCTTCCATGTGCATACATAAATATATCATATGCGTGTGGACACATAGCATATTAGGAATGAATAAGATGTGGGTCAAATAGTAAAATTTCTCTTTGCCAAGGAGAAGGCACAGGTTCAATTCCCGCTATGGTACAACCAAGTATGCATTGGGCCTTTTACTTCCTAATTACCATTTTGCCTTGTGTTTTCTGCTAATGTATTTGTTGTTAAAGAATTGATGTCTTGTGATAACATGCATTCACATTAAATGATGAAAGTTAGTACTTAACTTGAATGTCAGACTAACTTTTTTTGCTTGACTTATTCATGGCAGGTCTGACGGTGATACATTCAGTTCTTCAAATCAATTTTCAAGATTTTTTAAAGATTTGAGAGCGCTTTTAGTTGAAAAGGTTTTCATTGTAAATGTGCTAGGTAATTGATCACTCTTCTTTACCTATACGGACTTTCAAATTCCCTATGTTTGAAGGATGACTAATCCAATTCAAGCACCATGGAAATTTCCAAATAAAATGTCCTATTATTTTACAGGATGTTGAATATTTTTTAAGGGACTACTTCCTTTGTGTTCTTCATATAGGGATATTCAATCTGTAATTTGTTTAATTATCATGCTTCAATTTATGTGTCTTTGTAACAATTTTCCCAATAAAATTGTCCCAGGTTATATAGCATACAACTTTGTCATAGGTGCTTATTCATATTGGGGGCCAAAGGCTGGCTATAACATCTATCATATGGTAACCTTGTTGAATTTAAAATTTCTTGTTTTTCGGTTCTTTAATCATTCTTTATGGCTCTCTCTTTCTTTCCTTTTTTTCTTTTTTTCTTTTTTTCTTTTTTCCAATTGAGTTCCTCATTTGAATGAACTGGAGTTTCTGGATTTGTTAGTTATTAGAGCTGTACTCTCATTAAGTCGGACTTTTTGGCAGAGCAATGCAGATTACACATTTGGAGGAATCACGGTTATATGCGGAATCATTGGAACATTAGCTGGAGGCTTCATTCTTGATCACATGAATGCCACAATCTCCAATGCTTTTAAGGTAACTGTTGTTGCCTTAGAATGGTTGTTCTTCATTGCTATAAGCATATGTTCATTAATTTGGTTTAATAGTTCAAAGACAAATTGCTCAGTCAATGATGAAGACCTCATGATTAAACACTCCTCAGAGGACCAGCCAGTGTGTCTTGAGGCCTTGAAAGTGCAACTATGCAAGTTGTTTTTTTGGCTTCGTATTCCTCCCTCCCTTCTTCCCTTTATCTTTCAGTTGTTTTAAATATATCCCTATTTTGGATCAGTGGGGAATTTAAAATTGGAATCAGTTTACCGTACATGGATTTCCACCGTAGGATCACTCTTAACAGCTCAAATTCTCCCTTTTTTTTCTGGTAGTGTTGTTTCCGTGGAAGTGGACAGTGGAAAACTGTCCATGTGGCCAGTCCAGAGTACCACCTATGAGATGAAAGTTCTGGATCAACTTGTCTGTATTCCATGTGGCCAGAAAAATTAGCTTTTATAGGGTCATGCTATTGACATGCAAAACACTTTCAGAACCTAAGAAGTTGCTCACGCTTTTCTGGCAATATATACATGCATACCAGTATTTTTGTTAATGTAGGTAGACAGGCATAATTAATTGTTTTTTAGTTGTTTACTGGTAAGTGTACTACATTTTTTTTTTTAATCTAAAATTATTATCTGCTATCTTTAGTTATCTTGTATGCAAATAATGTGTTGGTACCATTAAATGCATCACCTGGTTTCTGCTGCAGCTTCTTTCTGGAGCTACACTTCTGGGGGCAATATTTTGCTTTAGTGCCTTCTGTTTAAGGAACTTGTACGGATTCATAGCTCTTTTCGGCATTGGCGAAATACTTGTCTTTGCTACACAGGTAATTTTATAAGTGAAGCAGAAGTTTAGTTTTTTACTATTGAAATTTTATTTTTTCCTTCAGCATCTACCACAAAGAAGGTTTCCAGCTGCTTTATTCCACATTGCAGTTCAGTTTATCTTCACATAATTTATTCTTATTGTTATATAATGTAACTTGAGGATCAAAGTGAGTATTTTTTTACGAGTTTTAGAATGCACATATTTTTTGTGTGAGAGCACTGGTTTGTGTCTATGAGCTGCTAATCTCCCATATGTGAGACAATACTTTAATCTGGTGATGTGATCCCACTTGCTGCATATATTTGTGGTAGTGGTATTTACATGATTACATCTAGTCGTGTGAGAACATGGGTTTGTGTCTATGGGCAGCTAATCTCCCATATGCAAGACGATACTTTAATCTGGTGATGTGAGCCCACTTGCAGCATATATTTGTGTCAGTTGTATTTACATGATTACATAATTTACATTTAGTCATAACCTGCTTTCATCAGGTGGCTTTCCATGTTCTCACCTCATATCAAGTAAGTGTTTTTTCAGCTTCATCCTAGACACTATCTACAAAAAGATACACAAAAGAAAAAATAACCTTTAATCTCAGCACATAAAACTGAAATGACGTGTAAGAGATAGTTGTTCAACATCAATCAATAGGGAGAGTCAAAAAAATTCAAATACTTCTAAAATTATTTTCAAAACATGCAAAGATTAACATTAAGTGATAAAACTTGTAAAAATTTTTCATATCTATTAATATTTTTACCAATAATAATTTATAATATGCTTACAGATTAAAAAAGGTTATAAATCCATGAAACTAATTGTTCAAGTATGGATTAATCTGATATAGAAGATAACTTAAGCAACTTTGTTATTTTAAAAAAATTATTTTTTTATATTTGGAAAATCAATTTTCACAAAGGAATTATCGAAACATATATTTCAATTGAAAAGTGAGATGAATCACATTGTCAATTGGTCATCTCTGTACTCATAATGTACAAAAAATTCAAGTTGAAATAATAAGTTTCAAAGGTTATTTTTCCTTGGGAAACCCCAAAAGATGTATCATTTCCCCAACACACCCACCCCCACCCCCACCCCACAAAAACCCCCTTACCAAAAAAAAAAAAAAATGAAAAATACAAAAAGGCATCAAGATATTTGCACTTATTTGAAATTCGTATATCTGTGGAACAAAAGTCCTTTTCAAGCATTTAGAACAAAAAGTCCTTTGAGACTAAAATCTAACAATTTCCAAACCTAAAGAATTTCAGATCGGATGACAAAATATCAATTTGATGTTCATTAGTCTATTGTTTTAGTTTGGAGAAAACAATATCTATGGTCATTTTTGTCTAATTTATGATTGACTTGAGTGGTTTTCTAAAGACATGTGGTTTGAGAGAAAAGGTTGGTCAAAACGGATGTGTTGCTATATATATATATATTACACTACTCTTAAAAGACGAAAGGAAATGTAAATATTTTTATAATATATTTTCACATAATCACCCTCAAGTATTGTATTAAAGTCTGCATTATTTTTTTGTTGTGTGGAGGAATTTTCTATATGTTGACAGGTTTTTGTTCATTTAAAGAATCTTTTTGATTCAAATAGTTCACTGATTTTTTTTTCTATAATATATTGTTTCCTTTATTAACCTTTCAAGTCATCTTAAATTATGACCCAATTACACATAGATGATTTCTTTTTGAAGTTCAATCTTAAGATTTCAATTTTTAGAATGAATTGTCATTACCAATAAGTATTACATAAGGAATTTAATTGTTGCTGATAAGTTGGAATAATAAGTTGTTTAGGATTAAATGATGTTATTGTTATATATGAGTTACTCTAATTTAACCGTATCAAGAAACGACGAAATGAGCTCACTTTAATTGACTAGCCTATAAAAAAAAGGATATATTATATTACTTTTAAAATATTGTGGCCTTTTTTCAAAACAATATCAGAATTCCCGATTCTCAATTATCGTAAAAAACTATTGATTTTTGTGGATAATAGATAGTGCTAACGAATTATCTATTATTGTTCTTTAATTTAACCATATTCAAGTGTACAACCTCAAGTAATGTCTTACAACAGTGGAGAATTGTTGAAAAGATGATTCCCATTTCTAGGAAACTTCCAATAGCACGAGCCTATCCTTCAAATCAAAGAGATTGAGCAAAATTTCCTTCGTGTGTGTGGGGAGTCATGATGGGTATCACGAAAAGTAATTTAAAATACAAATAGATTCCACCTGGTCAAGAATACAAACCATTGTAATGAATTCAAATATGATTATAGCTGGACCAGGTTATTTACTCAAAGGACATTTAGTATGGTTCTCACTGCAGAATCCAAAAGCATATAGAATTTTGTAAAACAACATCTCATGGTCAATGTATGATAAATCAGTTGTTTCAATAGATGGTTCTAATTTGGAGAAAATACGAGATGCATTAATTTTAATCAGATCATTGACTGTTGAAAACTCATCACAAGCAATCCATTGAACACCAAACCTCCAAATAAGCATTCAGAATCTGAAAACAGTGAACTAGGAAGAAAGAAGGGACTTAAATTGAGATTGTCAGGCTCAAGCGTAAAACACGAGATTTTCAGCTCAAATAAGAACGTAAGACTTGTCAATGTCATCTGATTTGGAATGTGATGTCTATGAGAGTTTCTATACATGAAAATAATGCTTAGAACAAAATGATGGACCATTAAGAATTAGCCCATTCAAATATTGATTAAAAAAAAAAAGGAATTAGCCCATTCAAATGATGAGAGAGACTGAAATGAAGATCTTGGGTTGAAGAATGGATAACACAGGGAACCAGAATATTTAGAGAAACCAGGAGTATCCTGTAGGAGATAAAAAAAGAAGAAGAAGAAGTTAAGATGGTTTTGAGGTGTAAAATCGTAAAAGCAGCACGCTTGGGGGGTGCAATTTGGTGCATATCAGAGGATTTAAAAGGCTTGGTAAAGAGTGAAAAGAACCAGAGTAGCATGTCATAAAGTATATGAAAGGACAATTTTACCAAAAATATGGTCTTTTATAGCTTAGAATCCCAAATATAATCTTTATTTCCAATCCCAATCAGGTGGATTTGTTAGAAGGTGCCTAAGGAGGTGAAAATAGCCAGAATAGCATGTCAGAAGTAGGAAAATACCACAAAGAAACCCAACAGGTTGGTAAATACCATTGTATGTGCTGCTACACATAGAACCGTGAGAATAAAATATAGCAAATTTGCAGTAAGATTGTTTTTTCCAGGCTTTCCTTACCTTGCAGAGTTTGCATTTGTAAAAATGACCTTAAGGCAATGCCTTTCTCTCTGAAGTAACCCTATTTTTATCAACTTCGCTTCTCATTACTTGCTGACTGGAAATGTCAATCCTTTAGTATCACCTCAAGTATTCAAGTTTTTAATTCTGTTTTGTTGTGAAAGATGGTTACTTATCTTAGACATCTGAACTCATTGTATTTTGCTTGGTTACTTCGAAATCAGACTGCTATTTCTATTGCATTTGATTTATCAATACACTTATGGCTCTGCAGGCTCCTGTGAATTATGTGTGTCTTCATTGTGTAAAACCAAGTTTGAGAGCACTATCTATGGCTATATCTACTGTTTCAATCCACATCTTTGGTGATGTGCCTTCTGCGCCGCTTGTTGGGGTTTTCCAGGTTTGCTTTTGCTGTTTCCTTAAGTGTCTATACGTGCGTTTCAACAACAATAACTACAAAAAAAGGTGTCAATGTGCATGTGCACGCACACACAAAATTGACAGCACTATATGTTTATGGATATTTTTGAGGATGAAAATGTTACTACAAATTATGTATCAGACTCTGTAACTGGTTCAATTCCTTGGTGGTCTATGATATGTAATATACTTGTAGATTGTCACTCCACCACATCCTGTCTTGAGATGGAAAATGTCTGGCATGTATTGGACATAGGGGTGGACATATACAGATTGCCTACCAGCATTTAACTTCTAAATGTGTATAAGATGTGTGTTACGAGAGAGAGATTGTCTAACCATCTTTATCATTATTACATTGTCATATCATCGGATTACTTAACAAGACATTGGGATACAAGCAAATTTGGCTCCATTCATTTATGTTCATATTTCTTTGTAGGTCAACTCTTTATGTTTCAGTACAAATAATATGTATTTTAACGTAAGCACAAAAATATATTTAAATTTTAGTGTATGTATTTAAATATGCATGCATGCATGAGTTTTACTGACTCTGTTTTTATGTCCAAAATTTGGTGGATTTGTCATGTTAAACATCTCTTATCTGTGTTGATGGATGAAATCGTCCATGGGTCGTGGTTGACTGGTTATATAATTATGCTTCCTGTTGAAGGCAAGATAAAATGGGAAGTTAGAAACAGAATTCATGTTGTTGATCCCAACTATTTATGATAAGGCATCTTGGTTATTATCATTATCATTATAATTCTTCTTATTTTTATTGTTGTTTATTGCTATTGTTTTATTGTTATTGTTATTGATCTTAATCTTTAGTTGTTTCGTACGTTGATGTTAATCTTTCTGATGAAGTTATTGTCTATTAAGATATTAAGTTCTTGGTAAGTGTGCCTTCTGTTTTATCCATATTTAGATTTGCTTTTCTCATTTTATCATTTTAATATCATACAGGATTATGTCAGCAACCGGGGGGAGACTGTTATTATTATCACATCTAAGATATTAAGTTATTGATAAGTGTGCCGTATGTTTTATACATATTTAGGTTTGCTTTTCTCATTTTATTATTTTAATAAAATGTCATACAGGATTATGTTAACAACTGGAGGGAGAGTGCTCTTGTTCTCACATCTGTTCTGTTCCTTGCAGCAGGGATATGGTTTATAGGTAAGTAGTCAGTTAACACTTTTCCATGTTGTATTTCACATTTGTTTTTCATGGAATCAGGTCTGAACTTGTTCTTTTTTTGTAATCTTTGAGTGAATCTTTGCTTTTCCACTTACACAAATTGGTAAACTAATCAATAAGAAAAATAATTTGAACAATTTGGAGCTACAAAAATCATGAGATTCACTAGATTGGCATATTTTGGCAGGGATCTTTCTTCATAGTGTGGACCGATACAACGAAGACAATGAACATAAAGTCAGCACGGTTGAGAGGCCATTGCTAGAAGAGAACTCGATACAAGCTCCAGAATCTTCTGCTCGGCCATAGGTTATAATATGGCACTGTCACAATAACACGGATTCCAAGTACATGCATAAATTATGGTTTTCTTAACAGTATCTCTATCCATGTTGATACCTGCCGATGTATATTATATGCTAAGCGAAATGTAAATATTGGTCACTTTTAATTTGGAAATATAAGACTTCCAGCATTGTTTTGCGTCAGTATGAGGTTAGTTATATGTCATTTGCGGATTCTCTTTTATCTTCAAATGTTAATAAGATGTTTGGAATAGGGGTATGTTTGAAATTAGGAGTGGACAATAGAATTACAGACGTACAGATTTTTTATTGTCTAAATTAGATTCTTTGAACTGAAAGTCCTTTATGTTTGGTTGTAATTGAGAATCTTGTTTTTCTCCAATTATAATAGAGAATTAATATTCTGATCTCGTTGCAATTCAAATTCCCAGCTTGAATTCCTAGTCCAAGTCATTCGGTCAAATATACTCCTTAATGGTTCTCCTTTTGCGGAAGCTTTGAGCACAACAAAATAAAGAGCAGGTAGATTTCAATGGGCGTCTGAAGTTCAAATATGAAGTTCTTTGAAATATCTTTCTTTAAAATATCATTCGGTAGAGGAGGGAAAAACTTAGACTTTTGCTATTATCTTGCCTTAATATAAATTACTTTTAAAAAGTTGGCCTCTTCTGTAAAAGAAAGCTTTCCAGAAATACCCCCCTTTGCATAATTTTCTGAAGTTGTAAAGGGCTTGCTTGCCATGTTTAAACTACCTCGTCAAATATACCGAGCGGAGCCCACAGACCAAAAAAACCGAACACAAAAACCATGGGCGTTGCGATTTTCATGAAACAAAACAACAGACGCCCACAGGTCAAAAAGCGGAGCCCACAGAGCAAAAAACCGGATTATCTCTCACAATCGCACATTTTCTGCGCTATATTTATGCCATCCTGATCCCCACACAGCTTCCACGGATCCGAATCTATCATCGAACTCCTACGCATATCCTAGAGGAATGTCGCCGACAGCAGCGATGCTCATTCTTTCAAATTTACACCAGCGGAAATCGAATCCGTCCCTGCCTCCTCCAGAAAGATATTTCCAGGTGAATGTCTGGGCTAAGAAGTGGTCCTCCCGTCTTCACTTCCCACAGAGATCAGGTACCGACGACATTCGACAACCAACACATTCCGAAGATGCTCCTCCTCCTGCCTCTCCAGCAGAAACGTTTCAAGAAGCCTTTGAACTCAACTGCTGGTCTTCCTAGTATCTACTTGGGAAAAGAAGAGCAAGGGGAACCTTGGTTTTCAGAGAAAACAGCTTTCCTCTTCCTTTTTCTTTTGAAGAAGAGAGGTTTGAATTCTTGTACATCATAGTGTATTCTCAACTGTCCATTTCCACGGTCTCCTTGTCATCACTTAATCCCTAGGGAAATGTAAATTTCTTTCTTTGTCAAGTCCTCTGGTTTCTTTTCTTCCCATTTGAAAGGGAAATACTCCCAGTATTCTCCACGCAACAATTTGTTTGCGCATTCTTGAAGATTGAAAAGATGGGGTGTCACTTAATGCAGTTTTGAGTTTTTCTCCGTAAATGAAATTTAACTTGTTTAGATCCATTCACAGGCTCACAGCGAGACAAATCCTCAGCAACTAACATACACACACAAGTACAGATTAAGTGAATAATAATACATATCAAATGGGTTTATTGAGGAAAGGCAAATGAAAAGTTGTCTGTTTGGTGGACTATTGCCCCCTACAACACTGTATTAACTTTGTTGGATGCCACTAGGCCATGTCTGATTCTTCACAGGTTTTAGAACGGTTTCTATCTCCTGCAGAGTTTCCTCGTCTTTTCCGGCAGTCATGACCTCCGTGGCAGCAGCAACATTCTGTATGACCTGATGACCAAAAGGGTTAATATTTTGAGACATCAGAAGTATGTCATTGAATAACTAAAAAAAAGTTCTCTAACATGCTTTATCTTATTGTTCTGGCTTATGAGTGAGTGTGGCCCCTCCCTAACTACAATATCCATGGCAACATGAAAAATCAAATCCATAATATAGATCCTGTAACAGCTAACCTAACAGATCTTCACAAAATTCAGTAGATTCAACTTTGTCAGGTTCTTGGATGGCTAAGGAAGCAAGTTCCAAGCTTTATCTCCCTTGGGTACGCAATAATGCTAAATAGTCTAAAGGAAGTATTTTAGGCTCTTGGGTGCGTACAAGCCTTGGTTAAGAGAATGTTCCTGTGCTGGTCGCCAGGAATGTCCATAAAGCCAAAAATGGCCTAAGACTGAATGAGCTACCTCCTCGACCATCTTCTAAACCAAATTACTAATCATATAGGATGCTAGGAAAATTACTAATCATCACTAGTTGAAGATGTTTGAATGGGTAAAATGCACTCTTAATCAGTATGTGAATAAATGAGACTGATAGAAATTGAAAGCAAACATTCCAATGAGAGAGAACAACAAATTGAGATGTGATCAAATGACAACAACTACAACATATCTAAAGAAAGTGGAAGGTCTATTTGTTACATCAAGCATCCATTTCCATAGGATCAAACATTTATAGCAGACGGATCAAACATTTTATGCTCATGTGTGTTTGGATTAAGGATAAATACAGGAAATAAAGCTTACAGTCAGTAGAAGAAACATAGGGAGAACCTCATATTGATTAATTATCAGAATAATTTGCTTGTCCGAGCCCATTTTAACATTATATATACTCAGGATTACTGATTAATTGACCTGTATCGATGAACATGTGCAATAAATGAGGGGTAAGAAAACGATTAAGAACCTGTTGGACAGAGTTCATGCCAACCAGAATCGATGAGATTTCTTTGTTTGATAAGCTATATTGCATAGCTAACTTTGAAATGTTTTTCCCCTTCCCTTTACAATAATCTGCTGCAGCTTTGCATACACTCTGTAAGAAAATAGTACACATAAAGATCAGCTGGAAATTTAACATTACTTCATCAATCATTAAATTTAACAGAAAAAAATGGTTGAAATCCCAAGTTTGGAGAGCATCAGACTGATAGTGAAAACAGCAGACATAAAGCAAACAGCTCATAAAATTGATGGCATACGCCGATGCAAATCAATTATATATGATGCTATAACAACACAGTTGAAAGACAATACTCAATACATATAGAGAGAAAAACACTGAGCTTCTTCAATCCAAAGAGCTCAACTCCAATTGACACTGAGCTTCTCCAATTGACACTGTGATCCAAAGTCCAAAAGCATAACTAATGAATCTGTATTTAAATGTCAGCAGGCAGATTCACAGTGGAAAACTTGAATCCCATGAAAGAAATTGTGAGCTTTTCATAACTTTTTACAAATCTATTAAGCCGATAATTCTTCATCAGAACCTAAGAACTACCATTCACCGATTCATGCAATGGAACTCCAAGATTTGAAATTCCATGATCCAATGCATTTAAGCTCCTCAATCTCTTCTTGAAAATCATTTGTCATGTCCATATTGGTGCTGTAAATTTGATCTCAGGTCCACGAAAGACACTAAACCAATCTCAAAAGTGTAAAGGATAAAAAAAGCAGTAAAAAACCACTAAATAATTTTCTGTGAAAAAAAGTAAGGGAATTGGAAGACCTTTAGCTCAGATGGAGCTGGGTGCCATTCTGGAGGACCACTCTCTGTAAGAAGCCCCATTGCAAGTGGGGAAGCACTGATCACACCCACGCCCTTGCTCTTCAAGTAAGGCAGCAGATCCTCTAGAGTTGAGTCATTAATGCTGTAGTGACAGTACGACAGAATCACGTCGACAGTACCAGGAGGCACTCGATCAAGCACGTAGGTGAAAGCTTCCAATGGCAGTCCAGTTATACCAATGAATCTGATCTTCCCTGTCTCCTTCAGTTTTTTAAGTGCAGGAATCGTCTCATTCACTATCTGTAACATATCCAAACCAATCAAGCTTCCCAATTTCACACATTTAGAGAAGACTATAGGTAAACTGGAAAACACCAAAAGAAAATGTAATCGAATAGAGGCAAAAACCATTGAAAGCCCCAATTTCGATACCTGATCAAGAGACCCAAATTCGATATCATGACATTGCATTATATCCACGTAATCTAAGTTCAACCTCTTCAAGCTCTCATCAACACTCCTGGTCACTCTCTCTGCACTGAAATCAAAACCCTCTATGTAACGGCCACACTTTGTTGCCACGATAAACTCATCTCTTGGAACTCCAAGAGCTTGAAGAGCCTTCCCCAAGGCCTTCTCCGACAAAGTCCCTCCATAATATCTAACAATCAAACAAAAGAAAATTACACGAAAAGTAAGAACAAAAAAACAATTTTAATTCAGGAAAAGAAAAATTAGAGATCTTTTGGGAACTTAGGGATCAAAAAACCGACGGAGATGTATCGAAGAAGTTTATGCCAAGACGGAACGCTTCGCGAACAGAGGCAATCGCGTCTTCTTCTGAAACGGGACCGAAGACGTTGCCGAGAGGAGAAGCGCCAAAGCCTACACAACTAAGTTTAAGGCCTGTGTTTCCCAGCTCTCGAAGCTCGAGCTTCGTCCCAGTCGCCATTAGTCCTTGGGTCTTGAAGGTTTCAATTGCAGAATCCTCTTGAATTCCGGTAATGGCGAGAGATAGATTCCCAGCAAACAATAACTAAAGGAAAAGATACCTGTAACTACCACTAGAAGACGATCATCAAGCTAACCTACCCTAGCAAATCTGACCTCGTTAATGCGACACAGCATGTGATGTTCAAGTTTCGCGGGATCAGAACAAAATCATCGTGAGATACGCGCGTAACCGTTGATCAGTTGAGTAAGGACGACCCGCTGTTAGGTGCCTAATGGACGTCGACTATGGAAGCTTCCTCTGTCTCTGTGGACGTAGAAAGATGATGGAATGTTACCGCCCAGGATCCTCTGTGAAGCGCTTCACAGAGGATCCTCTGTGAAGCGGGAAGGTAACCCCGATTTACGGGTACCTCAGACAAACAAGAGAAACAATGGGGCATCCCAGGCAAACAAGGGATACCCCATTATTTAGTGAAGTATGAAGGTACCTCGTAAAAACGAGGGTACCCTTGTAAACCGAAGGTACGCTTTAAATAAGTACCCATTGTTTGCATGGGGTACCCATGGTTTGCCTGAGGTACCCCATAAATCGGGGGTACCTTCCTGTTTCACAGCAAAGAATGGGGTACCTATAAATTGCCTGAGGTACTCCATAAATGGGGTACCTCCCCGCTTCACAGAGGATCCTCTGTGAAGCGCTTCAGAGGATCCTCTTCCGAATGCTACGATCAACGGTCAGGCACGTGACACAGAATTGTCATTTTATTTTCACATTCAAAATGATTTGAAGCAGAATCATTTTCCTGCGCTGCGCGGGTAACGTTTCATACGCTCAACAAAAGGTTAAGAAACGAATAAACCCTAAACCCTGGATTGATACTTCGCTCTGCAGACCCTCTCGTTTGTCTTTCGCTGTCAATGGAGGTTGAGAAACCTAGAGATTCGTTCAATGAGAGTAAGCTTCTGAGACATCCAGGGGATCGGATAAATGTACACGTATGTAATCTCATGAAATTCTTCTTGATTTGATGATATTTTTTCTGACGAAAGTCATCTATTTCACATAGATTTCGCGCGAGATATGTTCCGTTGTTTGCTCTATTTGCTGTTTCATTCTATTAGCACAAATTGAAGATTGCAATTGAAGGATGCAACCAGGGGATCGAATCAATGTACACCAACAACAATTGCATTTGTAGAAACTGTGGAAAACGAAGATCGATCTCGTATGACGTGATAAGCTCAGGTACATTACTTACTTGTGATCGTGAATTAGCAATGTTTGGTAGAATTCACTTCGGCATGCTTTAGGATTATCTGAACTGGAATTAACAGAGGTCTGCTATCTGGAGTTAAATCTGCGGTAGGGCCTGTTCCTAATTTCAAGCTCTTCAATGTTGCCCATGGTGATGCCACATTGTTATCAAACACGGCTGGATTGAATGGTTGATTCTCGGGGTAATTAAACGGGAGCTTGCCTGGTTTTGAGCCACCATTTTTTGAAGTTTTCTTTATCTCATTTTTTAGAATACCTAATGATTTCTATTTTTACCAACTTTTAATTTGCATAAGAAATATTTGAGGAATAGATTATAGATTCGCTGGTCAATCAATTCAGTTTACTCCATTGGACTTAAATCCTCTATGGTCTTTTTTTGTGAAAATGAAGGAACAGTAGCCTATACGGATGCCTCAGATTGGCAATGTTGCTAGACAGTGACATTTACAAAACATAAGGCAAAGAATTTACATTCTCCATCTTATGTTTGAGTTTAAAATTTAAAATATATTTTTTTAATTCAGCTGACTGCCTTGATTGTGGAAACTTCTCTCTCCTATCATTCGCGTAAAGCTCGTAGAGAGACCAGGAAGAAGTTCTTTCTCCTACCTAAGAAATAGAGTTTCCTCCTCTTCCTCTCATGTTGTCGTCTGACCTTCTTCCTGGTTTGATCTCTCTCAATTGGCCCAACTCAAAGTTCTTCAGCAACTACTTTTCTTGTTGATTGTAAATTTCTTACCACATGATCTCTACCCAATCTATGGTTCAGAAATACTATGTGATTGTTATGCAATCTATGGTTCAGATTCATCAACTATGTTGCCAGTTCGACCTTATTCCCTGATTATTACGGCTAGATAGCTGAACAATATAACCTGATTCACTGATTACACATGCGTTATCATATTCTTTTCTTTCCTTCTTTTCTCAGCACAAATGGCTTGCATCTGAGGCCTCAACCAAAACCATAACTTCGTATGATTTCTGCTTGTCAAAACCCCAATTCTCTGCAAGTACCTTTCTTTGTATTCCTGTTTAAATCAATTCTAAATCTCTGCAAAGTCTACTGGGGGAAGAGATAGAAGAATGAAAGTAAGAAGTTAGGAGGTCAAGTGGTCAACGTCCTGCCGTGCAGCTGCTCGTTCTTCTCTTACTCCGTGGAAGACATTACTTTCCTATTTAAAATAGAATGACATTGGCATCTTTGTGTAATCCTTCATTTCTTGTTTGGTTCAATTTTGAATAAGAAACAAATATTTGCAGAGTTTCTTTTGATCACATGCTCGTGACTTGAATGAAAAATGAAGGTAAAAGTGTGATCAATGAGGTGAGAGACGGTTTGAAAGGAGGAAAAAGAAGCTTCATTTCTTAGGAAGGAGGACAAACTTCTTCTTCTCCCTTCTTAGCTGTATGAGAAAATGAGGAGAGAGAAAGTTCGGCAACCAAAGCACAATCCTCAACTACCAAATTAATAAATAAAAAAAAAAATCAAAATTCAAATGAAAGACTGAGAACATAAGCATTTATCCATGTTCTACTGCTTACGAGTCCTTATCGATATATATCTGGTGACACTGTCAACATAAAGCATCTTTATGGGCTACGTTTCATCTCCTCTTACTGGAAGGACCATAGAGGATTCGACTCTGTGCTTCAGTCCCTTTTCTTGTTGATGACTATTCAAGTTGGAAAAGTAGAACCAAAAAAAAGGGAGAGGAAAACACTTTAGGGAGTGGAATTAGGGAACTTAAATGTTGAACCCAAAAAACCAGAGTATGAAGTCATTCTAGATGACTTTGGATGAGAATTTGCTCCATTCCAACTATATTCATTGCCAGGAACATAAGTGTGTCTAATTATCTGTGACAACTGAATTACTTGGCATGTTGTTTTCCTTTAAGAAGAATGAAGAAAAGACAAGCTGGGAAACGTTTCTTTTATAAAGGCTTATATTAACCTTCTCATTTCTTATTTGATTAGTTTCCCCGGGCTTTTGTATTGTTTTTATTATTTCTAATTTCATTTTAATATCTTTTTTATATTTTCAAACTCCAATTTTTAATCTCATAAATGGTTATTCAGGGTGCAGAAAAGTATGCCTTAACATATGTTATTAAAAGCTGTAGAAAACTCCAATTTTCATCCATTAGGCCATAGTATTTAGACTTGCAGCCAGTTGTCTCATATCCTAATAGGAAGTATAGAATAGATCTTTAGATAGTTCTAATCTGAATTTATGCATGTCCAGATGGTTTCTATAGTCTTTTTTATTATTTTGGTATTTCTGTTGTGACTGCATTATGTGGTTTAGTGACACCTGAGTAACAACAAATATTAGGTGTTTCTTGAACTGTAAACCCTGAAAAGAACTCCATATTATCACGAGAGGGATTTTCTTTATATATGTCATGTTCAATAGAGTGATTTCCATGGGCTCATACAACTTGACAAACTAATCGGTATTTTCACTTGTATTATCAGGCTATTAATATACTGTGGAGGAGGGAAGAGGGAACTTGTTTGATTTGAACTGTTGAAAAATAAGTACTTTCATGTACATTGATGGTTAAATAATTCAGAATAATAGAATAGTGAATCTTCTCCAAAGAAACATTATTCCAACTGAGAGCATTTGGCAACTCCCCCAGCATGATATTTTTTGTACCTTCATGGTCTTTGGATTCAAGGAGGTTTTTCGAATAAGATCAACCGTATTTGAGATCCATGGACATGGGGTTCTCTGATTAGGTATCATGGACTGTTGGGGGTTGTGGACCTTGAAAAAGGCCAATGAGCATAGAAAACTTTTATCTCTGAAATGCTCTCTTCCATAGTTAACTTATGTAATGACTTCTCAGCAGTACATTTCAAAGGAGACATATCATTTTTGGAGGCAACAAAATGTACATATGTTCAAAATTTTGAAGCATGAATTGGAGTCAAAAACTCATGAGATCAACCTTGATAAAGTAACAGGAAAAAAACAACTATTACTTTCCTTTAACTGGGAATTATGTGCAGATTGCTTGTGTATATATCTATTATTTGCTTTAAATTCAATTCTTCCAGGATTTTTCTTACCTGTTTTAGCAAGAAATAGCCTTTAAGCTTATGCTAAAAGCAAGAGGGGCCAAATCTCTTGATTTTGTTCAAGCATTCCTTTGATTTGATCTATCTCAATCAGTCTTTGATGATCTCATTTATCTGGAATGATTTCGTGAAGTTGCAATTTCATTTTTCTTTTTTTAAGTCTGATAAATCAAACTGTTGATTATTTCCCATCTTGACGGCAGATGACTCAATTGTGACAACTGTTGACCTATAGCCCATCTTGATGGTATATGACTTAATGGTGTAAAATGAAAATCAATAGTTGTGTGTTTTGGGGTTTTTGTTTGGGTTTTGGGCACTCGTCTTCCTCTGATTTAGTGAACTGGTTACCTTATCTAGATTTTCATCCTTAAAACTTTAAAAATCGAAGTATATTATTATTATTTACGAAAACCTAAAGTCTTTTTATCTTATAAGGTTTGGTTTAAAAGGTAGAAAGGTGTTGGGCACCATCTTCCTATGGTTTAGTGAACTACTTACCTTATCAAAATTTTCGTACATTAAACCTTTACACAGTCTAAGTTATATTATAGTTATTTACAAAAGCTTAAAGTCTTTTTATCTCAAAATATATATGTATATATTCTGTATTTTTTCTTATAATCTGAAATCTAACCCTAAAAAAAATATATTCTGTTCAGTATTTTGCTATACATTTTGTGTACTTGTAGACTATATTCTGATCTTTCTTTTATTAATATCATTTGGTTACCAATAAAAGTTGGTAAAAAAAAAAAAAAACTCCTAAAACAAAATATAATGTTTATTGGGCTTTTGAACCTAACCTGAACAGATCCCAATCCTTCAAATTAAAACAAATGATAAATAACTCAAAATCGAACCACGGTTCATATAAAATAAATTTACCAAAAAAAAAAAAAAAGAGAGACTTGTGAGCCTGGCCTGCATGAATTGGAACCTGTGAACCATAGACCCAGTCCCTAGGTTGAAAAGGAAAAATAGTCCATTCTGGGTCTAGCAATAGACACCAGTTCTCTCAGTTCATGTAAGTAAGAAAAACAATGTTAACTGCTTGACCTTGCTAAGTAGATTTACAGAGCACCTTGTATTGCATAAGTAACTGTATTGTGGTGAATTTTGCTATGAATCCTCATTTCTTAACTGCTTGTTACAATGTTAGTATCATTTTCATGGCACCTTGGCTTGCAAGTGGGTGCCATGTGCCTCAAATGGAGGTGTACTCTTGTATTTAAGCTTTAACTGAGGTTTGTTAAAGTATGCTTTTAGATGATTGTTCTAGGGATAAATGTTATGGTTGATACAAAAGTTTGAACCGCAGGAAGAGTTTTGATTAAATCTTATCCTAAGTCCAGCTGGGACAATGCCGTCTAATAGTTATATGCTTTAAAATGCTTTAGCAACCACGTGTTTAGCATTTTATTTTAATCTATGCTATGCATGGCGGCTCCAAAAAGCTTTTACCCTTCATCGTAAAAGCATAATTAATAAAGTGTTAAAATAGAAATAACTCTGCGTATTCTTTTAAAATCTGGATAATTCTAAAACAGTTCCCTCCTTCCACATGCCGTATTGTACGTGTACCCCTGGTTTTTGTGGTAGCAAAATTGAATGTTGGGGGGAGAGGGAAGAGAAAAGTGGTCCAAATCAAGTTGGACGACTTTGAGACATTCCAAATCGGAAGTTGGTTCCAATGCACCAGTACTGAGTACTTGGCTTATTCTAAGGAGACAATAATTGCCCTAATTTTGGCAAACTTCACTGCTCTGAAAGACATCCCCATCACAGTAAACGGCACTCATTGCCCCCAACAAACTGAGCCTCCGTGGCTGAATGCGGATGGCAGTAACAAAAGGGGGGACACCCTCGAATGCTCGGAGACCCCTTGTTGTGGGACCCATATTGACCTACATTTTTCGGGTCGCCACCCAATCGGCATCTTTGAATTCCATTATCCATGCTAACCAAAAGATGACATGTTTCACGGGCCACAAAAGGACAAAAAGGTTGCAAGTATTGGAAGGGACAGGGACTCTTCTTCTTCTTCTTGAAACTTGAAGGACACGAGTATCCGTGCGATGGAAGACAACCGA
This sequence comes from Buxus sempervirens, assembly GCA_947561395.2. Taxonomy (NCBI): domain Eukaryota; kingdom Viridiplantae; phylum Streptophyta; class Magnoliopsida; order Buxales; family Buxaceae; genus Buxus; species Buxus sempervirens. Next base: position 34,139,551 of record OX387190.1, read on the forward strand.
AATGCATGCCAAACGACGAGATGGGTCCAGTCCCAATAGCTTTATGACTCGGGTGCGTTCAGACCGAAGAGGCAAAGTTGGCTTTTGCAAGGTGTGGGCTCGCCATCCATGTAAGAATGAATACTCTTTAGTTTAGCCTTAATCAAAAGGTATGCCGAAAGGTAAAGAAAGAGAGGAGAATCAAGATTACTTGGACTGACTTGACACCAGACAAGTACCTTTGCTGAGAAGCGAAGGACCTCATCACTTTCAACGATAACTCGGTAGCGGTCGTACAAACTTCTTGTATTCGCTTACAGTGGGAATGCCATTTTTCTGTGCCGCCCCCTTCTTTAAAGCAGCCCTTTTGGCACTGGTAAGTGAAGGAAGGATAAAGAGTACTCTCAATTCTTTCTTTCCATGAAATTCGATTGAAAGGACTTGGGAAAAACGAGAACAAATGCCTTGTCTGTTTTTGGTGACGGAATCAACTCCTCTCTTTTCTTGAATTTTCTCTTTCTTTGGGGCATCAGCCCTACAAATTTTCTCATACATAATATACATGTCACGCCTTCGTGTATAACTTCTCATGTAACAAGCCAGGATTCCAATCCTGGTGCCACATGGCCTTTTGTTATGCGATTCCATGTGAAACGATACCCACTTTTTAGGACTTTTTATGGCTTTATATTTATAGAGGTTCTCTTGGAAAGTTGGTATTGGTACCCCCTTTTCATGAGAACCAAAGCGAAAGATGCCACTAACCTTTATATTTATAGAGGTTTTCTCACAAGTCTTTTAATTATAACTACTTTATTGGGATGAAATCGCCTGACGCAGTGATCCTATGGCAGAGCTATGTATAGCATCCCACGGATAGTGTTTTTTTCACTATGGCAGACCTAAGTGTAAAACATCATTTCAACTTACATTTCACATTTTTTTAATATGAAACTTATGTGTAGCATCCCATTGATAGCACTTTTTCTACTTTAAAAAATGTAAAATGTTACTTCAATTGACATTTCACATTTATTTAATGTGAAACTTATAGCAGATGCTGTAGGGTCTACTGCGGTGGCAAACGATTTCAACCCCAATTTATTAGGTTGAACTTTTCTTTTCTGAAAATTAAAACTACAAATGCCATGTTGTGAATATATCTGATGATTGTGATGGGATTTGAAACTTTGTCCTAATTAGGGCTGGCAATGGGTTGGATATATATCCGAATCCGACCCGAATCCGATCCGAAATGACCGAATTTGGATATAGGATTTAGATCCACGGTTCAGATACGGATCTCGAATTTCGGATTCAAATTTTTTTGGATTTGGATTCGGATATACATGTATCCGATCCGAAAAAGATCTGAACCGAAAACATACTTATAATATATATAAACTTAGCTCAGACCATGGTTCAACCATAAGTTAAAAGGGTTAAATTATCATTTAATCATTAGACACTTGGATTTGTGTTAAAATTTATAGTTAAATTTACTTTAATTGTTAAAATTGTTTTTTAAAGTTTCAGGTTCAAACATGCTCAAATTCGGATTTCGGTTTTGAATTTGGATTTAGGATCGAATTCGGATTTTAAATATTCATTGAATTTCAAATTCGGATTTAATTATTAAAGATCCGTTGGATATTGGATCGAATTCGGATATCGGTAAATTTTTTTCAGATCGGATTCGGATCTTAGCAGATCCGTACCATATTCGACCGATTGCCACCCCTAGTCCTAATCGGTGAAGTCATTAGTCGTTCTCGTTTAATTTAGTCTCTTTTAGCCAATAACTACCTTACTGGAATTTCCCAGATGTATGACCCATTTCAAATCTAATTTTAAAAAGGAATGAGATGCTCTAAACATACAAACATAAGAATAAAATAGAAGAATTAGAATAAAATTGAGAATGAGAGGAGGAAGAGCCGAACTAGATCTTTACTGAGAAAGAGACGTACGTAAAGGTTCTACTATTTAACTTTTTCTATTTATATAGAGAGTTGGTCATTATTCATTGAATTTGAAAAATCGATTTCATTTTGCTGGAGAATACACAGAATAACAGGGGGAGTTTGAGTTTAAACAGAGGAGTTAATAGCGTCTGGAACGCTTCATGTTTCATCCCCTACTCTCTGGATGGTGAAAATATATGCAGGTTGGCTTCATATACGAATTTATACAACTGTCTCATGAAACGTAGAGTGCCCTACAAGATATACAGGCTACGAGAGGGAGAGGCACTCTGCTGGTTTTGTCATCTGACAAGTAGACAGAGGTTTATAATAGCTGGATTTTGTTGTTTTCAGTTACAAAACCAGGGGCCCCCTCCCTTTGAGAGGCTCATAATATAATCTTTTGGTTGCTTTTTGTTTGGATCTGTTGGTACTTTTTCTTTTCCCAATATGATATTACTGATTCACTATACCTTTTGTCTTCTTCTCCTTCTTCTTCTTCTTGTCTTTTTTTTTTTATTATTATTATTATTATTTGAATCTCCTTTAGAAATGGAAAGAAGAAAGGAAGATTTGTATCATACTGGCAGCAAGAAATGCCTATAAACGAGAAAGGGATGGAAACAAAAGATGACAAACGATGATAACAACAACAATAATGAAGAAAACACGATTGACATGACCCCTTTTGTTTGCCTTCTTTTTTATTTAAATTTTTAAGTAGCACAGTGGTTCCACCAAAATTCTTTAACATATTTGGAATTAAAATTAGGATGTTGTGCTAAATTTGCCTGATAAACAGTTAAGGCCTTGATTTCAATTGGAAGATAACACGAAGATCCAACATTTCTTGTATTCTATGGCATTAAAATACTACAAGAAATTAAAAAGAGACCTAGCTAAAACGAACGACATCTCATCTACGTCGTAGAATACATCTGAGGCTCCAATTGTTAAATTTCCATATCAACTCTTCAGCAGGGTGAAACAAAATTATGGGTAAGAAAAATTTTATCAGTTTACAATTTGTGTGGGTATGAGAGCATCTGTTTCTAGAGAAGCTGACTTCACAAACCCATCATTAAGGCACAGAATCTCTTCCAAGTTGGCCACTTGTTTAGCTTTAGATGCTGTTGCTACTGATGAAGCTGGAGATGAAGTTTGAGTAAGTTCCTTAGATCTCTCTACTAGACACGCCCAATCTGTGGTGCCTAGCACATACAGCATGAGAATTGCACAAGAAGCCTGAGCGGCCAGCAAGCCTATCCACAGCCCTGGAAAGCCTATCTTGGCCACAAAACCCATTAAAATGGCTACTGGCATACCAACCAAGTAGAAGGATCCCAAATTGATGTTGGCACCTGTGGTAGGCCTTGCACTACCCCTTAAGACCCCACAACCAGTTGTTTGAGGACAATTCCCAAGCTCGCAGAGTCCAGCGATTGGTAATGCTATTGCTGTGAGTTGCAGAATTTCATTGTCTTCAGTAAATAATTGTCCCCATCTGTGTCTCATCAATGTTGTGAACAACATTGCTGCAAGGCCAAGAGCAACTGCACATGCCATGGACACGATCATGCAAATGCGGGCCTTAGCCGGTCGGTTTGCGCCAAGCTCATTCCCGACCCTTGTTGACACCCCGATGCTTAAGGCCGATGGAAGGACATAAAGCAATGAGGTTGTCTGGATAAGGATCCCCATTGATGCAACTGTTGATTTAGGATTAGCAAGCAGGCCACACATTAGTATCATGAATTCATACCACCACCACTCAAGGCAGACTGAGAGGCAAGACGGCACCGCAAGCCGGAGCAATGACGACCATCCTCGGAGACAATCCATGCTTGGTTCAACCCAGGAGTCCTTGTAAACACCAGAGAAGAACACACAGGCAGACAACAAGAGAAAGAGATTGAGATTGGTCCACACCATGGCTATGGCCACACCAGAAATACCCAGCTTAAGATGCACCACGAGGAGAAAATTTAATGGAACATGGAGGAGAACCGAGATGGCCGAACAGTACATCAATGGTAACGTAATGCTTTGAGTCCTTAGGTAGATTCGGAGGGGGTGAAGGAGTGAGAGGAAGAAAAGGTCTGGAATGGAGAATACGATGAAGACGTGGGCCACTGATGAGATTTCGTGGTCTTGGCCACACCACAAGAGGATTCTATTCATGTTTAGCCACATGAAGGAGATTGGGATGGAAGTGGACAGGAGGAGGAGGACTGTTCTTTGTAAAGTCAAGCCGAGGAGCTTCCATTGCTTTGCACCGTAAGCTTGTCCGCAAATGGGTTCCATTCCCATGGCCAAGCCAGAGATGACTGAGTAGCCAGTAATGTTTGCAAACCCCATTGCGAGAGATCCACCTGCAAGCTCAAGCTCGCCAAGGTACCCCAGGAAGAGCATGGAGATCATACCTCTTGAATAAAGAATCCAACCTGTTACAGCTGTTGGACCTGAAATCCTCCCTATGGCCTTGATTTCCTCTACAGCCTGAATGCAAATAAAGCAAGAAGTACGCATGAATATGAGTGTTTGTTGAAGATGATATTGTCACACACGTGACCATATGATATGCTATAGACTAACAGTATATTAATTGTATTTGGGTTTACCTCAGAAGGAGTTGGCCATCTATGGAGTTCTTCCTCAGCATTAAAATCCATGGCTTTTTGCTGGAACTAATGAAATGGGTTTGCTTGGGAGAAAGGAAAGAAAACTAGAAGAGATGATTGTGGCTTTGAGTTACAGTACTTTCACAGCTATCTTCCGACGACCACTGACTTAAAAATGAGGTTGGGATGGTTTTTCTCGTGTTCTTCTGGTGAATGTAAAGGAAGATATTTGAGGGTATTTATACATCTAAAGCTGGACCCTACTTGCTGGTTTCGAAGCAACAAGTGTCAATGGATCAATAGAAGTCAAGAAAAACCAGCGACTAAGAGACCTTTGGACTCATGGAGGGGCCGACATTCTCTCCTTTTCTCTCTTATTTCTCTTCATTTTTGTTTGAATAATTTATAATGGCTTGAACAAGCTTTGGTGAAGCTACTACCGAAAGATATGAAAGTTTTAGCCAAGGGTGCACGGAAGCTGGTCAGATCTTTCAAGAAAGAAATTGCAGATGAATGATTTGCCTTTGACAGCAATATGAACCATAGACTGTCTGCTTTGGTAGGATAATGCCAATAGAGTCCTTTTTGTTCTTCTCTAAATGGTTTTAAGAATATAATCACCCTTAGCTCATGTGTACAATCAGCTTAACATTTTTTTCTTCCATTTATGGTTTGGACTTCAAGTGATTAGTATTCTTAGATGTCCTAGTAGATTGGATTGAGGAAGGATTTGCCTACTTGTAAAATGAGACAACTTAAACATGGTCATATGTTAATATGGTTAAGATTGCAATTTCCAAGAATGTTAGTTGGATAACAAATTGTCGAACATGTGGAAGAATTCATTCACTTGATTCATCAGCCCCCTCTTCCCATCCTGCTACAAGCTGAATGGAAGCAGAATTTAGTTACAAGATCTGTTATAAAAATAAATCAATTTGAATCTCTTACATGTATATAGGGCATGGTACCCCTATCATGGACTTCATCATATGCTTCTAATTATCAATTGCCACTTGTTTTTGTTCTTGTTAAATGCTTATTTAGGTTCTTGATGATATATTTGGAATTGGCATGAACGCCATGCCCTTGCAACCCCAATTGTTTGTTGGGAAAGTAGGGTTTCAACTCATGAAAATATCAGGTGAAATTTTTTGGCTAGGTTTTAATGGCCTTAATTTTCCTATTTCTATTTTCGACTGCTTCTGAAGACGACTTCATATTATGTGGGGAGTAGTGGTGCCAAGCATGGGACCATTGAATTAATAGGGAGACTGAGTTATCTTGATGAAGATGGGACAAAGGGTCGATAAGAGGATCAGAGGATGAAATAATCTATGTGCTTCAATTGCAGCCATTGAATTTGTATCCTTTTATCACAACAAGGTCGAAATTGTCTGGAATGACCTTTGGCTGTGAATGAGGTAACAGAAGCCCCACCTCAACTCCTTCAATCCAAACAAAGAATTTTTTTTCCTTTCTCAGAGTCTGAGCCCTATGAATCAGTTTCCTTCAGCCTCATTGTAAAAGAAATTATTTCCCTAAAATCCAGACCTCTATGTCAGATTTCATGTGTTTCCAGCTCAACAGGCTGCTGTAGGTGAGAGCTCTGTGTCACACAAGGAAACAAATACAAACCAATAATAAACTGTGTCCTATTGAGTTAGAAAATATTTCACAGCAAAAAAGTGAAGGAATTAAACAAAATTATAAAAAGAATATGAAGATAAAAACTATGTTCTTTCCCCAACAGACAGTCTCTTAAAATGAAGAAGAAGAAAAAGCTAACCAGACAATAACTGTAATGATTGCAGGTAAGAGGATGTACCTGCAAATGAAAATGTCTCATTTGTACCTTCATTTACCATAATCCTCTTATGCCATTCTTCTTCTAACAGGTACTTCTGCAAAGAACAGTTTACACCCCATGATCTACCACATTTTGTAACTAGTGCAAAGTTTACAATGATAAAATTTAGAAACATATCTTTTTTTGTTCAACTGTTGACAATTACGTGCCTCTTTGACAGTGACAATAACTCAAGGAAGCTCAAAGAACACACTTCAAATCCTCTCCATGGAACTTATCATTTGAAAAAATGACGATCACATTATTCAGGATTTAGGATAACTAGCCATAAACAAGGTACGTCAATTCTTTTTTTTTGCAGCAACAGAATTCCTTTTAATTCCATTATAATCACTTATCTTAAAAAATATACATATCCACAAAAAATGGTTCTCATAAGCTGATGTGGGACTTACACTTTTTTTGCTTTTTATTTCTTTGTTTTTCATGTCTGGATGTCACAATCATAGCTCAAACGAGAGACAGCTAAATGTCTCAGGCATTGATAATGGAACATTGCAAAGGATCCTTGTAGGCAAAATAAGGCATTCATAGGCACTGGTGAGTGCAGTTACAACAATAATTCAGAGTCTCCCAAGAAATACAGGGGAAGAAGGAAAGAAAATTGTTGCAATATAGAGAAGATTTTGTTTCTCTTCTTCCAACTGAACTACAACACAAATAATGTTCAGTCAATTTCTTAGGAGTGCCCTTGTGCAAGCCATTCAGTAGTTTGAAAGCAGGTATCTCCCCCATCAAAGACAGAGAATTCCCGCAACCAAATAGCTGATCAGATGATCCTCGATCTCCAAAGGAATACAATTGCCTGATCTTATACATTAAGACCACATTCCTTCGCATGCTAGATAACTAAGGACCCTTGGTTGGACAAAAGGCTAGCATAGGTTTCTCCATGAAAAGTGGATGAGGTCCGAAGTGCTACCAGCCTCAATAATTGGAAGCAAATAATATAACAGTCATAGACAACTGGTAGGAAAATACATTATTGGTCTACAAAACCATAATTGTAGCAACAAAGAATCAAAGCCGGTTAAACAATGATGATAGCGAGAGACTGACACATGAATTTGGAGGTCTAAACAGGTCCCTCCAGAAGTATACCACAAGAACATCATCAGTTCCTTTCCCTCTCCCTTTTTCTCCTTCTTTCCTTGTGTCCCCTCTTCTTTCAGAACTCTCCGAAACTTTGTAGAGAACATATTTCAAAACAATAGAAGAAGCGAAAAAGGGAGAAAAGGAAGGGGGAGCAAAAGAAATGAAAAAGGGAAATGTACTAATCAAAAACCATCTTAGTTCTGATAACTCTTACTAGTGGGTGCACGCACATACTACACCCATATAACAATTAGTTGTAAGTAGGTTATTAGTGGATATTGAAGTCTTTTAAACTTTCAAACGAACATAATGAGAAATCTAGATCTCCTCACTTCCCTACTATAGATAATAGATTTTAAACATCTGTTGCTTGCTGGCCAACATCTATTTATTCATAAGTCCCTAGACTATATGTTTAGCCTAATTAGTATATTTATTATTATGGGTGATATTTATACACAGTTGATCATTGAAAAAAAAATTTAAACTTAGTTTTATGTTTTTTAAATAAATAGTATGAACGTAACATTGGTTTGGAATTGTACACCATGTAAGTAATATGAACCAATTTATTTGCATCATCATTTTTTTTTTTTTGGTGGATTGATCCCATATTTATGTTGAAATTCAAGTTCATGTGTGATTAATCAAGTTTAACCCTTGTTTGACATTTGCTTCCTAACAGAAAAAGGTGATTTCTTTATAATTGATTTTGATGAAGTGCTTTATAAAAATTGCTTTAAGCACGTTTAGCAATGCTTCTTTAAGCTGTTTAAGCAATTTATGGAATTAAAGGCACTTAGCTACACATTTAGGCATCGTTGACTCATTAGCGTTAATTTTGGGAACTCATTCCATGGCTTAGAGAGAGTTCCAAGGCTTAGAATGAGTTCCAGTCACAGAACGGGTGTTTGATAACAAATCGGGAATGAGTTCTTCTTGAACTAGTTTAAAAATGAACTCAATATACTTGTCATTTTCATAGAACAATGGCAAACTTGTAATTGTACAAGAATCATGTTGAGATTGATTGCCAAACGAGAACAGTAAGGAGCGGAGCTACATAGTGACTAGGGTGGGCGGCTCTAAAATTACAAAAACTTCGTAAGGCTTCTTATATGAATAAATTTTGCCTTCGCCCCTTCTAAAATTTTTAATTTGCCCATCCACAATCTCAAATCTGTTTCTTAATTGCGATCTACTCATCACCAAGAAACATATAGGAGTTTGATTGGGTGCTGTGCATCCCCCTTTGCCCCAACATGCGAGATAGAGGAACCATCTACTTCTCTTTATGAGGAACAAACAGGAGGATTCTGATCCTAGCTTAAGCATTCTCCCATTCTCCATATCTATTCAATATTCATAGAAAAGAAATAAAAAAACAAAGAAAAACTTTAGGTTCGACTACAAAGAATTCTTGGGTGCACTTGTAGTTTTTTCTTTTTCTTCTTCTTTTAGTTGCATAAACTATTTACTTTGATCAATTAGAGGAAAACTACATTTATTTTGATAAGATCATTTTACTTTAAAGATTTATTCCGCAAATCCGAAATAAAAATCCTGGCTAAGCTAGTGAGGCCAATGTTTGGTGAAGATGATTAGGAAGCAATTCCCACTATAAAAAAATAGCTTCGCTAAAAGTAAAAACACATAATTTTATGGGAAATTTACACGTACACCCCCTGAGGTTTGGGAAAGTATCACGGACACTGCCTGTGATTCAAAAGTGATCACTTACCACCCCTGTAGTTTCAAAAAGCATCGCCTATACCCCTTGCCGTTATTTTGCACACAAACGCCGTTGGGTATTTTTTTCAAATGGCGGAAATGCCCTTCTTAAAAGGCTCCCTCTTCGTTCTCCTTCTCCAAGGTCATCCAGTCATGACACCACACCAGACAATGTCGCTTGAGAAAAAATGACAAAAAGAAAGAATCTTCTTCAATCTTGCTTGAAAAAAAGACAAAACCCTAAAATACCTGAGCATCCTATAAGCAACAACATGATTTGGAGTAGCAGTAAATCACGAAACTGTAAATTAAGTTATAGAGTAGCTGGAGAAGTGGTGGTGAGAAGTCGACCGCGGTAGACGTGCAGGAAGAAGGATTTGCATCCGAAGTTCTATGAAGATGCAAAGGTGTACTGCAATGGAGAGCTAGTGATGACGACGGGAGGCACCCAGAAGAAATATGTGGTGGACGTTTGGTCCGGGAATCATCCCTTCTACCTGGGCAACTGATCAGGGCTACTTGTGGACGTCGACTAGGTCGAGAAGTTTCGAAAGAAGTTTGGGGGGCTCTCCAGGATCAAGGAGATACCTGTTCTCAAGGGAGAAATAATCCTCCCCACCAAGAGCAAATCTGGTTCAGGTAAAGGCAAGAAGAAATAGAAGTTCCATTGATGTGTGTTGTAAAGAAACACTCAGCGATTTTGACTCTCTCTTTTCTTTTTGTATAATTCATCCTTTTTTGTTTAATGCCAACAGGAATGGTTGTCTTCTCCATTCCGAAGAAACAGGGGTAGAGAAAAAAAAATGAAAGGACCTGCATTTCCTTGGAATCGGTTTTTTTTTCTCTTTATATTTTTCTGAAGAGCGATAATGGTGTTTCCTGATCATTAGGGCATTAGGGCATCTTCCATTCGAGTTCTCTCTAAGTTCGACAAGAGAACGAAGAGAGGTTTTTAAAAGAGGGGCACTTCCCCCATTTGAAAAAAATACCCAACGGCGTTTGTGTGCAAAGTAACAGTAGGGGTGTAGGCGACGCTTTTTGAAACTACGGGTAGTAAGTGATCACTTTTGAATCACAGGGGATGTCCGTGATAGTTTCCCAAACCTCAAGTGGTGTTTGTGTAAATTTCCCTAATTTTATTGACGCAATTGATCGAGAATCATGTTCCCATAAACCCATCACTGAAAAATGAAAGCTAGTCTCTGATATTGAGACTAAGAGGGAAAGCAAACAAGTCATATAAAACCCCACTTAATTTTCCCTCGCAAACTCTCAAAAACAACCTAAAATCCAGTTTCGAAATTCGGACTCGGTTGAAAACCCTTCTCAACGATACAAGGTTTTCGTTCAATGGCTTCAAATGCGACCGAAGCCATTAAACCCTACAAGCTCAAACAAACCCTAACCGGGCACAAGCGCGCCATATCCAGCGTCAAATTCTCTGGAGATGGCAAGCTTTTGGGCAGCTCGTCCGCTGACAAGACCATCCGTCTCTGTTCGTCAGTTGACGGTTCTCTCCTTCAAGAGTTCGAAGGCCACGAAGAGGGAATATCCGACTTCGCATTCTCTTCCGATTCCCGTTACGTCTGCTCTGCCTCCGACGACAAGACTGTACGGATATGGGACGTGCAGACCGGTTCCCTCATTAAGACTCTACACGGCCACACCAATTACGTCTTCTGTGTGAATTATAATCCACAATCGAATATGATTGTATCGGGGTCCTTCGATGAGACGGTTCGGATCTGGGATGTGAAGAGTGGTAAGTGCTTGAAGGTGCTTCCCGCTCATTCTGATCCCGTCACAGCTGTGGATTTCAATCGGGACGGGTCGTTGATTGTTTCGAGTAGTTATGATGGTTTGTGTAGAATTTGGGATTCTTGGACGGGGCACTGTATGAAAACCCTAATGGATGACGAGAACCCACCGGTGTCGTTTGTGAAGTTCTCACCTAATGGGAAATTCATTCTTGCCGGGACTTTGGATAATACGTTGGTATGTGTAGAACCCTTTTTGCTTCTGGAAGTAAAACTGTTTTTCGTTGTTTTTTAATTTTGTTGTCTTATAATAGCCATTTCTGAGATTGCTGCTAGTTCTGTGTAGGTATTATTGTGATATCTCTACTATGTTTTGCGCCATGTGATGGTTGATTCCTTCGAGCTTATTTTTTAAGCATGCTGTGCATAAACATCTTACTTGCTTTCGTATTTCATCCTGGCTGGTAAATTTTCCACGGAGACAATTTTACTTGGAAAATTCGACATTCCCATCACAAAAGTGAGCTGATTATATTTTTCTATACAATATTTTATAATTATGGTTAGATTGGCTGTCTTCTGCTCTCTTGTGTTGTGATGAGAGGGCTGGCAATGGGTTGGATATATATCCGAATCCGACCCGAATTCGATCCGAAATTACCGAATTCGGATATAGGATTTAGATCCACGGTTCGGATACGGATCTCGAATTTCGGATCCGGAAAAAATTCGGATTCGGATTCAGATATACATGTATCCGATCCAAAAAAGATCCGAACCGAAAACATACTTATAGTATATATAAACTAAGCCCAGACCATGGTTCAACCATAAGTTAAAAGGGTTAAATCATCATTTGATCATTAGACACTTGGATTTGTGTTAAAATTTATAGTTAAATTTACTTTAATTGTTAACATTGTTTTTTAAAGTTTCAGGTTCAAATAGGCTTGAATTCGGATTTCGGATATTTATTGAATTTCGAATTCGGATTTAAGTATTAAAGATCCGTCGGATATCAGATCGAATTCGGATATCGGTAAATTTTTTTCGGATTGGATTCGGATCTTAGTAGATCCATACCATATTCGACCGATTGCCATCCCTATTGTGATCTATTATCATGATTTATGTTGATTTGAACTTCAAATTTATTCAAGGAGAAAAAATTGTGTAGTTTAAAAAGGAATTCTCAACCGACCAATTATGTATTAGGACATAAGTTACTGATTTTGTGCCATATTTCATGAATTATTTTTGAAGACTCTTAATGTATAAAATAGAAGTTATTTTAATTTGATCTATTGCTAGTAAGTTCCTCTGTCTCTTGCTTGTTATGTTCACGTCAATTGAGAAGGTCTAATTCTTGTACATACGGATAGGCATGCACATGTGCCCCTTCAAGGTGCTCTGGGTCTATTTTCCCTCATTTCACTGACATTTCATAGGCATCTGCTAAATCTTTTTCAGCTTGAGAGAGAACTTTTATGCTAAGTGTGAAATTATATATTAAAGTTCATGCTAATTTATCTTGAACATTAAAAGTCATTAATAAGTATATGTTATGTTTTCTGTTTAATGTCATTGATATTATTATTTTTTTAATGTCTTCTGTTTAATGTCATTGATATTATTATTATTTTTCTCCAACTTTCCATCCTCAATTATTGTCTTTTCTGTGTTTGGCTGTTCTCTTATTGCTCTGAGAAGGTAATGTCAAAAGGATTGATGGTTTTAGCGATAAGAAAGATAAGATCTGAAGGTAATAATGACATTGAAAAACATTTGGATCTGTTTCAAGAACGAGAAGGAAGATGTCAATGTCACTCTCCAGGTTGATATCAAGAAGATATTTTGGAGATTTATAGCAACATGAATCGTTGGAAGAAAACAAGAGCTTTTTGCATATGCTGGCTATATTCACAATGACAGGAACTCAAGATTCTTAATTTGCGCTCTAAATTCTTTTGAGTGTGACGGATTGGTTGTGAGCAGGTGCCATGCGTTGCCAACTAATTTGCAATAAAGTTCAGGACTTAAGACAATTAATATCAGAATATGAGATAATTTGGAGAAGTTTGCATCTTACAATACATTGCATTTCACGTTGCTTTTAGTTTCCTTGCTGTCCTCTATTCTAATTGATGCGATATGGAGATAGTTACACCAAATTGCCGGACTCTTGATATAAGCCATCCCTTTTCGTGCCAGTAATAAGGCAAATTTTCTCAAAACCATTCTGGTTCATGTAAAAGCAGATATTATGGTCAGGCTACCAAAGCTCAGTGGAACTATTAAGTGAATTTGGCTGGTTATTTACTCTCTGTCTCACATTACATATGTGCCTACTTTGTTACTAACTAATAAAACACACATAATAGGTGAGGCATCCAGCACACTTGAACCAGTATGTCAATTAGCTTGTGATTTATTGTTCCATACTTGTTTTAGGGGGGACCACATTCTTGTCTGGTTGTTTTCATGTACCCTCACTAACAATGTTCTTTGTTTGACATGTCTAATGGTTTTTGCAGAGGCTTTGGAACTTTTCAACTGGGAAATTTCTGAAGACATACATAGGGCATGTCAATTCTAAGTTCTGCATTTCCTCCACATTTTCTGTCACAAATGGGAAGTATATTGTCAGTGGTTCAGAGGATAACTGTGTCTACTTGTGGGAACTTCAGACCAGAAAAATAGTCCAGAAATTGGAAGGTCATTCAGACACAGTCATTTCTGTTTCGTGTCATCCTTCTGAAAATGTGATTGCATCTGGTGCACTTGGCAATGACAAGACAGTGAAGATCTGGACTCAAGAAAAAGATTGATGTGCTATCTCTGGTAACATCTTGTTGCTTCCCAAAACAGTTATTTTTTCATAAAATTTTCTGAGTTTAGCATCATTCAATATTTTGCTCTTATTTCATTTGATGAGTTCTTTAGACTAATGTATTCAAGCAAGCATGTGTCAGGACCTGTCCTTTCTATTGTAGCATGCTTTCTTAAAGAAACTATAATGTTCAGTTATGTGTTTGGCATATCACTAATGTACGTCTGCATTATATGCATTGGATATGTGTTGTCATGGCTGTTGTACTAAATGACTTGTTTATAATGTAGATTGTTATCAAGTTGAAGTGTTCCATTCATTGAAATGCTTTCCTTCTATTGCTTCATTCTTTGTTCCTTAATACTTCCAGACTTCACAAATTTTGTTTTAATGTGCTAGCTGGTTCACTTATGTTTTCATGCTGTTTTGAACTGATTTACATGTACAAATCTAGAGCTGGTGTATTACAATCCTGATTAGTATATCATCCCGATCGAGGCTTTCTTCCAAGAAACAAAAATGTTACTGGAAGTTTCAGGCCTATCAAAAGGTACAAGATGAGTGGGTTTACCTGTGATAGATCCGTTACAGTACTTCAATACTTCTTGGCACATCCCTGTTAAGCACATTCCAGATTGTTGGACGTTACTAGATTATGTCCTTTCAAGCATGGCAGGAAATATCTGGGATTAGAGGAGCCTATTAGTGCTAGTTTTATTTTATGGCTGTTGCTTGTTATTAGAAAGGAAAAATAAAAACCAAAAATAAAAGGGAAAAAGTAGAGGTGGAATGCTAAATAGGACTTCAAAACGGTAACACAGGTTCCCAGCTTAGAGGAATTGACCGCCTTCATTATAACATCAGAACTTACCATCTCCTGATTAACAAGTGTATCCAATGTTGACAGGATCTTTACCTCTGGAGACTAGGAAAACCGAAGCTTTGAGAACTGAACAAATGAATACTTCCAGAGATTAGGCCTTTTCAGAAATTCAAGATCTGAAGCTTCATACTAACACCACTCACTATCATAGGAATCCGCAGTGGGAGTGGGACTTGTTGACCTGTGATGATCTGATTGGCGGACTGCAATCATAGTGTACAAATTATATATGTTTTTAGTGAGGGTAAGAGCCTAAAAATCATTCTCCAAAGCAGAGTTAGTTGGTCGGATTGTAAGATATCACTTTCTGGAGAGGTTGCAGGGGTAATATTGGTAAAAGTGAATATTCTAATTCTCGATCTACTACATTATGTATAGAAGGATTGAAACTCCATGATTCTAAGTGAGTCGCTAATTAATTAAGAGCCAAAACATCATCTGCTTTATATTTGAAAGTTAATTATTGCAGATATATACTTTCTACCTGAGGTACATTCTTAGGTTCTCATGATGGTCTTTTCTATCACAAACTTAAACATCTGGCACATCAAAGTGATGGGCTATTTCTTGTATCAATGTCAATGCTGGATGTCACATGACAGATAAGCATCTCTGCCGTATGCTGAAAACTTGGGATCTGATTTAGCACATTCATAGTATGCTGTAAATAGGGTTAAGCTGTATTTTCGCTTTCCATTCGTAGATTAGATCTGTATTTATTAAATGCTTAGATTATGATTCTATTACTGTAATTAAACCTTGAGGAGATTCTATTGCTGTAATTAACCCTCGTATTCTATATAATTGGAAAAGACTCAAAGGGAAGGCATGATTTTGCCAGCAAAGTCTCATTCTTATTATCTTGGTCCAGAAAAAGTGAAGAAATCAATTTGGATGGCAACTCATCTTGCCTATTCCTGGTGTTCTGATTTAGTGGTAGAAATTTGATGACTAATTGAGTCATTTATGTCTTAGAGCACTGTCCAGGAGTTGGATGCAGTATATAGAATGTCAAAGGAACCTGAATGCAAGTGTCTATGGTTCAGCCTCTATAGGACCTCACAACAAACAAAGGATTGAAGCATGGGGTGCCATAACCATGAACAAAACCAAGAATGGGATTGGTGGAGAATAAATCCAAAAATAGCTTCAAAACCTGACTGCCGTATCCAATATATGTGCATACACAATGTATGTATTTGTTCATGTGTATATATACAATGTAATACTAGTTAAATAGATAAAATGTAATGTAAAATATTATATTATATTCATCATTTTTCCTTAAAATGGTTGTACATGTATGATCTACCATTCCTTTCATTATGTATAGAAATAATATGTTTAAACATCAAATGAAAATCTAGGTTCTGGGGCTTAAGAACTCATAGGGGTCTCGGGCACAAGATTGTAGCATGTTATTTTGATTTAGAAGAATAAGATTGGTACCCATAATCTAGGAAATGCCATTTGAAAAGCTAAATAATGCTAATTATCAGTTTGATCAACCAATTTTAGCCATTTGTTTTTCATTATATATTTTGGATATTGAAAAACGTTGGTCAAATTTTAAAATCTAAATAATAACTCACAGATATTTCGAAGTTATTAATCTTCCTAATAGTTCTTATGGATATTTTCATAAATGGGACATGTTGAGTTTTGTTCATTTATGACATGTTTGATTGTGGATTTAAGGGCTTTTATTTTGTGTCCCTAAGCCCCAAACTGTGGATGTTCTCTTATTATAAAATAAAAAATGAATTTTTTGATTGGCAATAAGAAAATGTTATTGAAAGATGGCTAAAAGCCTTGAAAGAGGATACAAAGGGGCATGGTAGATATTGTGTATGGCTTTGTTGGATTTGGGTTCAGAGAAGGATAAAAGACCATGAATCAGTGTTGGTTTTGCCAAAGCAAGGTCCCAGGAGGGCAGACTGGCAACAAACTAACCTTTTAGCATTTTTACACAAAGTGGCTACACTTAGATCCTAACACACATTCTCATACGGAGAGCTTCAGAATTTGGCTATAGCACCTATTGGTCCCTAAGGGAACATAGACTTCTGGTAATTTTGCATGTGCAGTCCTGAAATCACTACGAGTAATGTTCTGCAGCTGGATTGGCATTCATGATAGAAAGCTCAGAATAGTATGCAATTATAATTACTTTCATAGTTCTTTATGATTCTCAAATGCTTCATATTGTCTTTGTGTTTTTTATTTATTTATGAAGAAAATTATCATATATTTAGAGGCTTCTCTAGTGCTTCTTGTCCTCTGTTATTCAAGAAAGATACAAGAGTGACATAGCGCGGATTGAATCTGTGTCCTGAGATTATATTTTTAGCGGTTCTGCCAGTAATGGCCATGGCATCCAGCCATGGCCATTTACACTGATGGATTTGAATCCCACCTTCACCAGTATGATGTGATAGAAGCCTAAACTGCATAAACACATGAGAGCAACCTGAAGATATATTTATCGTTGAACTTTATTTTCTTTGTCATCTCCTTGATATCTTGCCAGTATGATCTGTGTACTTTTAGTTCTGCTTGTTCTCAAAATGATCTCAACATCTTCTTCAATTTTTCCTGTGAAACAGAAGCTGCACTATATGGCTTTCCAGTCACATGTAAGAATCATCCAAATATGAAAACCCAACATATATTGATTCTAACAAAATGCAACTGAGTTTCATAATCTACTAATAATTTTGCTTTTTAGAACCAATTTAATTCAATACAAATTGAATTTTACACTTAATCCAAGGATGGTATGTTGTTTCTATTGAACATTACAAACTATCGAGCAAACACTTGCAACCAAGTTTTATATTCCCTAATAATTTTACTCTAGAACCAACTTGATGGAATAATTGGAAGCAACTATTGGATACTGTCACCAAATGGCTATAAAAACTTTATCTGTTACTGAAGAAATTTTTTTTTTCATGAGTAAATGCTCCAATGACTCACACAACCCAGGGATGTCATATTGTTCCCATTGAGTGATATTAGTAACCCAGCAAGCTCTTGGTTGGGATCATCTGTGTGGGGTATGGTCTGGCTGATCGGAGAATTCTATACAAAAATCTTGGTAGTTACAAGAGAAAGATTAGGATAGTGAGCCTTTTGCAGTCTGACATAAGAAATCATGTAATTTCCATTCAATACTGTAGGACTTGGCAGTGATAGAGGAGAATTTTATGGAAACTAACGAATTAGTGGTTCTATTTATTCCTGTACTTCTAAACATCTATCTCTCTCACTTAATCTAGATGAATCGTCTCATTACAATTAAGCCACCTGATTTCCTGGCTGTGTGATTGTTGATAGAAACATGGTATTCAAAACTATGCATATGTTGATCGTATGAAGATAAGCATGCTGTTTATGCAGCCATCATCTTTCAAATTTTAGTGGTTATTTCCATACTACTATAAAGGAAAGGAAATAGGGGAAATTCTGGTCCTGAGATTTGATTTCTAAAAAGTGCCCCTTGAAAATGTTTGTCTAACATTGTTAAGTGTAATCGATTTACTTGCATGTAAAAGGACTATATAAATAATTTGATAAAAGTTAGGTTTTATAAAGTTTGAAACCCTTTTAAAGTAAGTTGATTTATTGGTTGCTTTTATTGGCGATGGGTGTAAATACATCGGAAATAGATCGGTTAAATCGGTTACCCATTTGTATTTAAACAATATTGTGATAGAAAAGGAAAAAGAGAAGGATTCTAAGTCTCGGGTATGGGACCAATATCCACCATTCACGGGTACTAATTGGGTATTTAATGAGATGGAAATGTTTTAGAATATATCATATGTGAAGGTTTGTGTCTTAATTTTCTAAAATGAGTAATATAAATATCCGAATTAACTAAATAGGGAATAGAAAGTATGTTTTGATATATTGTAGAAATGAGATCTTAGATGTTTTCATTGATTTAGGCACAATTTATGAGTGCATATTGCCTATGTCATACGCTAGTATTATAATAATAACAGAAGTAACATTTCCTACTTTTCTTGACAGCGTATATACAGCTAATTATAAAAGTTTGTCTTGGAAGGGCTGGGCTTGTTGGGGCCATTTACTGGCTGTTCGGACTTCAGATATGGTATATGTGCATCACCAAGTAAGGCTTCTTTCTTTAGTAGGGCTGTCAATGTAAGATAGCTCCTCTCATTACTTCGGTGTTCCTGGAGCTTCTACTCAATAACGAGGCTTGCACGCTTAGTCTGATGCTGGAAGAAATTTCATCTTTTTAACAGGTCTCTGCCAAGCATGATGTAGCGGCGTTAGCTTATACTAAATTATATTGTTCATATAACAAAAGTAGTCTTAAGCTTTAAAGTAATGCCATGCCCTTTTTTAAATGCAAATTTCATTGCAACTGTTTACCTGCTTTCCCAAATCGTCTCTTCCAAAGCAGCTTGGTCACTGCACTGTGGAAACTGCTCTTCCCCAAACTTTGAATTGAACCAAGCCCCTTTTTGTCCATCCCGGCTCAACTCTGCTTGTCCGGATCCATGTCGCTGCATTTGATACGCTCCATTGCCTCCGCAGTTTGAAGCAATCTATGATTCTGCAACAACCGAATCATTACAAGTTAAAATCATAAAGAAATGGAATTAGTGAAAAATTAAATATCGCATCAAGCCGTTCCATACCCAGGCTTGGCCGTATTAAGTCACAATGTCGAAGACACTCAACATGTAGACGCTTAGCCAAGTCAAAAGTTTACTTCAATTGTACAAATTGAGCATAATTACATTTGAGAAAAAAGAAATTTCCGTGTTCATGTCATTTACATCAGACTATATTTACAAAAAGAAACCAATTATGAGAAACTTGGGTTCCTCATTTGCTACAAGTCCATGTATTTCCCTCATTGACCCTTGATCAAGTATCAAAAAACCAGTAACCAACATTACTACCAATGCAAACGGAGTCACCGATGATCATGTGTTTGTATTTGCAGAATTGCTCCTGCATATACGCTTCTTGTGTTTCCTCACCGCAGGAGCAGCGGAGGGGGCTTCCGTACTACCCAGATGCAGCTGTTGTAGCATGTCCTGAGTGTGTGTTTGGGCTGAAACAGACTTCGCGTCAGATGTTATCCTTCTATGTGTTCTGCTGAGACGAGATCTAGCATCATTTTGGGAAGAACCTTGATTGGTTTGATTGTTCCCCTTTTCTCTCATATATTCAGGCTCTTGCTGTGTATAACAAGCTGGAGTACATGAATCTAGGCTTAATTGTACAGTATTACCTTTTTCTCTGCCTTTGCCTGAAAATCCTTTCTTCCAGGAATGTGTGTTTCCCTTTGCAGGGGTACAAGTATCATCGAACTGAGGACCACTACAGATCCTTGTGTCCCGTTGTAGGTCTACATGATCTGCATCTGATATACTCTCTTTCTCTATAGCAGTCAGTAGTACCTCCTACACACAAATGACGAACTTCAATTGAAAATATATAAATATAGTAAAATTTAATATAAATTAATGATTACCCTGCCAGAACAAGCTTAAAAATGTCAACAGCAGAAGAAAATTTAGACTTATAAATTCTATGTTTGAAAAAACACACACATGCACACATGCACCCACCCCCCACCCACGTACACAATGAATTCATTATACCACTCCCTAAAGTTTTGGCATATATGGAAAATTACATGGTATTTCCTGCATATTGAAATAAAGATGGGTTCAACCAGAATGCTGTATATAAGTCCAAGTATATTGAAATTACATGGTATTTCCTGTATATAAATTCTATGTTTAAAAACACACACGATCTGCATCTGATATACTCATTTTGCATGGTTGAAGATGGGTTCAACCAGAATGCTTTGCTCTATTGCATCCTCTAATATTCGCTCACCATATTCTTCACGTGCAGCTAATCACAATACAGTGTACCACTCCTCATAACCATTGGTAAAGGTTAGCATAGCAATTTGTTAAGTAGAGAACAATGTTTAAAATATTTGTCAACATTGGGACTCTTCCCCGCCCACCACCACCACCACCATCACCCCACCCCCCAACCAAAAAAAAAAAGAAGACAATACAAGTCAAATACATATTGACAAATATGTATTGTGTCTACTGATACCATTAAAAAACAAAAGCTACTAGTAAAGGAAGTTACGGAACTTTACCAACAGGTTCATATTGGTCTCGGTACATACTTGAAACCTTGGTTGAGAATTGCCTGCAGTGATCACATTTTAGGAATGACAACATTGTCCAGAATGGTTTTGGTCTCATAATTGAAATGGTTACTTCTTTCTTTTTCTTTTTTTAATTTTTTCTTTTTGGTGGGTAAAATAATAGGAAGGTCACTTGTCAGAGCATAAAAAAACTAAGATAAAGTCTGAGATTTGTATCCACAAATACTGAAAAACAAAGTAATCATGCCATTATATGAAGAAACAGCATAGGAAGGAAAAAACAAATAACAAATACAACAGCATACCAAATTTTGGCAATGAAAACATGTATTCCTCATGACAAACTGGCAAATAAACTGACATAAACGGGAAAATGTACCTTATTTTGTGTGCCAGCAAGTTGTTCATTGTCTGATCCCTCTTCTTCAGTGTCAGCCATCTCCTCAAACTCAAACTCTACATGTTCTCCATCCTCATCAGAGTCACTCAACTCTTCCTGTTCCATAACTATTTCTGGAAGAGATGGGTCACCTACATTATTGTCAGCATATATGCTTATGTTATTACTTGACACAACCCTTGCATTAGCTCCTGGAAGAATCTGCCTATTACCCATTATGCTTGGAATATAAGATGCGGGCTTACATTTGCTGTTTTGGTAATTCTGCTTGTCAGTAACAGTTATGCTATCCAGTGCACTGATTGTTGGCCCGTCAGAATTTTGTTGAGACACACCTCTGCTTCTCAAACCTACATCTTTCTCTCTACAAGATGTAGAACATAGGTGGATCTCCAAATCCAGATCATTTGCCTTTTCACAAGTGCTAGCAGGTTCTACACCATTAGCTGAGAGGACACTCTTGATTTTTGGCTCAGTCAGGGCAGAGTTAGCATGTTTCTGTAGTCGAACAAGACTGCCTTGAGATGATTGCACAGCCATGGATGGGTGTGCAGGTGATGATGCAACTACGGTCTCAGTAGTAATATCATCAGTTCTTTGGAGAAGGGGATGGAAGTCAATAGTACATGAGGTTGAGGGACTTTCTTTTGACCTAAGAGATTTGTAAAAGCAATCAACTGGGGGCCCATTTTGGTGAGGCTCATTAAAGAAATTAAGATTTGCTTGAAGCTGAGTTCCTGAAAAGAAATTACGAGAATTAGCAGCAGCAATAAAACTGTTAAATGGATAGCATGGCAAACGCCCATCTTCTGAAGCCTGAAACAGTAAAGGGTGCATCTGAAGATCTGATTCAGCACCCTTTTCTTCTATGGTGTACTTATCAGTTGGAAGTCCTTGATCCTGTGAAGATAGGATGATAGAATCTTGATTTGATGGGCTACTTCTGTTCTTCCCAGCATTTATTAAGTGGGAAATTCCTGATTTTGCGACTTGAGGAAGTCCTGGGACCATATCATCTATTGCAGCACCATTACAAGCACAACCATTTCTAACCTCAGTAGGTGACTGACATGCATAGTTTTTGAGAGCAAATTGAGATATCACACGAACAGATGGAGGAAGATTTACAGGAGGCAAATCAGGTGCCAACTTGACTACTTGGACGCGATTACTTCTACGAAGTCGATATGGCCTCAAATGTGATTGAGATTTGAAGGATTTAGTTGTCAAATCAGAAGCAAGACGATTTGATGTGTAAGATGAACTGTATCTAACATGATCAGGGATACCATGACCGGGCAGTTGCTCACCATTATAAGCATCATTTTGAGGCAATAAACCACCAGAAGAGTTTCCCTTTTTAAGGCTTGAGCAAGGGAAGTCAGAAGACATAAGACCAGAGACTCCAGGCCTCCAATCTGCCAAAAAAGCCTCGTGAACATATGATCCATCTTCATCATCCATATAATCATCTCCACTATTATTCATTACACCAGCATTTTCAGTGGGATTATCCTGCAGCCAAATGAAACGAGATCAATCATAGAAGTTAATAACTATAACCAGAAACCCCAAACACCCTTCTCTGATATAAATAATACCAGGTGTTGGTCATTGTTCCGGTTAAAACAAATCTATGATAGTACTAATTTAACTCCCATTCTCTTTGTAAGGATGCAAACTTACATACACTTTTAATCAAATGTTTCCTGTAGTAAGTAAATCCCAGCTAATCTAGCTTCTCAATAAATATAATCCAAATATATCTGAGCCATATCAGACAAAATAACATGCCATACAATTACGTACTGTGTGAAACGGAGGAGAGATAGGAGAATTTAAAATATCTAAGGAACCTACAAGTTTCATAGATGACAAAAAAAATAAGGTTAAACCTCTTTTTCAGATCCAATCTGCAATCTGGCAAAAGCTGCAGCTTTGATCTTTCTTCTATTTGATTCATATAGTCGCCGCTTCTCCTTTTTAGCTCCATCTGTCTTATATGATTTCTGGCTTCCAAGAGCAATACGCCACTGTCGAGGAAGCAAGGATGGATCTCTGTAAGGCAGAATAAATTTCCATATTGACATCCAGTCAAGCTTTAAAACTCTAAGTCCCTGAATGGAAAACCATGAGATATGTATCAAACTCATTGGAAATTGTAAAGAACGAGAGAGAGAGAGAGAGAGAGAGAGTATACCCACCTCATGTATTCGTGCTTTCTCTTCTGCACTTAAAGGAGACGTTTTTAACCGGCGAACTGCCTGCATCAAGTAATAGCACAACAGAGAATTTTAATCAGGTTCCTCTAAGTAAAAATATTGTAACACCAATAACCGCATGACATATAAATCTGGATTCACAGCCATATTATCAGTTTCATCTCAAAACTTCATCATCGATCAAAGCAATCTTTTCACAGAATGTAGCCCTAAAATTACATCCAACTCTATTCCAAACTAAATCAATCAATCAAAGACAAATGCCTTATCAAACTGATTGGGTTAGCAATATTAATCATGTTACTCCATCCTAATCTATCAAAGAATATATCTTCAATCAGCCTATGAGTATTCATATCCATTCTAACAGACTCCATTCATACTCTGTGGCTCTTTCCTTTGCTTTCTTATATCTTTCAATGAATTCCCTCACATTTTCTCACTGCTGCCTCTAAAGGTTTTTGCTCTAGACACCCAAACAATCTTAACCTATTTCTTTCATCCAATTACGTGTTTGCCAATCTTTTTTTTCTGATAGATAACACCTAACCACTCTTTAATATTTCATTACTTATCCCAACCTTCCTACCTTCCCACACATCCACATGAACATCTATGCCCCAGCAATGTTCATCTCATGCATATGTTAACATTTTGATTTATGCATCTAAACATCCCTAATAATTGTCTTATAAAATATGCATCTAAACATCCCTAACATTTTGGGATGTGACGATGCGTTTTGGAGGGTAAAAATACTCAATTGTATCATTGGCATTTTTTGGCGGCGTGCGGGCGAAATTTCCCCGAAATCCAAAAAATCCAATTTTTGCTCATTTTTTGCCCTTTCTACTTTTTCCGCTATTTCGGCAGCATGCCGCCAAAATTTCGTTTTGGCCGATGGGCATCCCATTGGCACCGAAATGGTAAACCTTGGTTGGAACATGTTGAGAATATAAAACACTGGACACACCTCTCCACTTAAGCCATCTAGTTGTGATTCTATGTGCAACATTTTCATCAATATCTTCCTCCTTATGAATAATTGATCCAAGATAATAAAATTAGGAATCTCTTTATCCTCGATTCTTACTATTACTTCACCTCAACCAATATTTTATATTAAAGTTATAATCCATATACTCGTTCTAAGTTCGATTTGTTTTAGAACCTTTTCATTCTAAAATATCCCTTCATAACTTTAACCTTCCATTAAATTCCTCCCTAGTTTGGTCCAAAAAACCTAGATCTACAAATAAGATACACCAAAGCAATTGTTCCTGGATGCACTGCAAACCTTATCTACCATGAATGAAGGCATATCCAACTGAACACATTTAAGTCCAAGATCACACTGATGTTATTTTTATTCTTCTTGTCCATTTTTTTTCCTGATAATTAATTACTGACATCTAGACCCCAAAAAGTAGGAAAGAGCACTGAACATTTGGTTTGTTGGAATTTAAATTTCACCCCGAAAACATCTAATTATAGACAGCATTCGACATAGTGTATACTTGTCTTTCCCCAATCACCCTATCTATCACAAATCATATACAAAAGGAAGATGAGATATGAGACAATATTTATTGGATAGTGGATGCTAGGATTTCGTCTTCCCCAATTATCCATACAGATCAAGCCATAAAACATTTTTTTTCTGTCCCCGAGACTGCCAGTAACTATAGATATAGGACTAAAAAATGAGGCCTTAAAATTCACCTTTGTTTCAATTGCCCTAGCAATAACTATAAAATTCAAAAATTCCAGTTCTAGTATTTTCATTTTCCGAAACTATCCTTCGCTATGACAATGTGTTGATCATAAAATCACTTTTCTTCTAAAATTACATTTTTAATGAAAAACATAAGGTGGCACATAAAGTATTAC
This sequence comes from Buxus sempervirens, assembly GCA_947561395.2. Classification (NCBI taxonomy): domain Eukaryota; kingdom Viridiplantae; phylum Streptophyta; class Magnoliopsida; order Buxales; family Buxaceae; genus Buxus; species Buxus sempervirens. The sequence continues at coordinate 34,164,980 of OX387190.1, forward strand.
ATGTAGATAATAGAGGAGAAACATTAAAATAATATTAATGTATAATTCAAAAGCATATTAAGTAAAATAACTAATATGTGGACAACTGAGCTCTAAATTTGTTTGAAAAACATTAAGATGACTAACTGGGGTATGCTCTAATAAAACAAACACTACAATATTATTACTATATAATCCAAAAGCATATTAAGTAAAATAGCTAATAGATATAATGATGGACATCTGAACCCAAAAGTTCGTTTGGAAAATTGCTTGATGACTAATTATGGTATGTTTGATTAAGCAAATAGGTTGGTTTATTACCCTATTGATGCCCCATTTTTCACTAAATTTAAAAACTCTATTATCGCTCGAATAGAACATTATTTTTTACTTTAATTAGGAGATTAATTAAAATATTGACTCCGATTTTACCTTCTTAAGTTTTTACATAACTTACTATCAAAATATATATACATATATATAAACGCCATTGTGATCATAATATTACATTAGAATACTGATTATAGTTTTGAGGAGGAAAAAAAAAACAATTGCATGGTTCAAATCTTGACATGCTTCCCACTTCCCAGGGTGCCTTTTGAGTTTCATATAGCACAGGTATGACCTTATATTGAAACAAGATACAAGACATGAACGATTGCCCAAAGTGAGGGCTTGTTGCAGGTTCTTGGAGTTTCAGAAAGATATGGTGCAGTGCAGTTTTGTGAGAAAGATATGATACCCATTGAAAAAGTACCAATTTTTATGCAATTATACTTTTGAGAGAGATATAGTGCATGTTCTTAGAGTTGATTCAGATGGTCTGGGTTTTCTCTTGGAGCTTGGGCAACGTGTTTAAACAATGGTGCTTTAGTGGTTTGAGAAGACAAGGACAAGTTCTGTATTGATTTCTGTTTCCTTTTTTTTATTTTTGTTGGGTGGGTCAATTAATGGCACTGAGTATAGCTTTAAAGAAATGAATAATACAGCATATCCACAAGACATGGATACAAAAGAACCAAAAAATAAAAGAGGACACAAAACAATCTATGATAGAGACAATACAAATACAGCCCTATCACACTATAAAATTGCCAGAATCCAAAACAAACGGTGAAACAGCAAAGGCCATTATCACAATGAAGCTACCGTAACCCAGTCTCTGATTATATCCCAATCTGAATTCATCTTTAACAAAAACACATGGAGCTGTAGAAGCCATTGTATCCTCTACTACTCCCTTCCTAGGCTCCACACCTTCAAAAACGCAATGTTTTTTCACGTTTCCAAAAAAAAGAAGAAAAAAAAACTGTTTGATACCATATTCTTTCCCTTTTTCCAAGATGGTAGAATCTCCACTGCAATGAAAGCTCTTCAATGGTTTGTGCTAATACCCAGCTCTAAGCAAGCAACCTTAACATGGTGGACCACATAAAACCAGAAAACTCAGTGAATGAGCAAATGATCTACTGTCTCAGCTACTTTTAGACAAATAATACATCCAATGGGTAAAAAGGCCATTGAACTCCTCCATTGTAATATATCAAGAGTATTGATGCTTTTAAGGAACGCTATCAATAAGAAAGCTCCAAAATTGAGAGGGACGGTGGATCTCAAAAGAACGGGGAGAGAGAAGTTCTGGTGATCCTTGAAGTGACAGCAAATAGGAAAAGAAAGACTTTGGAGTAAAACTATCCTCTAAAGAAAAGGCCAAAAATGCTGTAGGTGATGCCAGTTCATCCAATTCACCTATCTAAAATCCCTGCAAAAGGATAGGTTCCAAACAAGCCCATTTGGTGACCAAGAAAGGAACGAGAGACTTTTTGGGGACACTGTATCCTTCTTAAGTCCATCAGGATTGCATTAGCATCTTGGGCACTGAATAACACAGTTTTAAGATTCTTGTTGCCTCATATATAGCTAGTAATTGATGCATGGTCTTCCAGATCTTGTTATGGTAAAACAACTGTCACAGCACAGTGGAATCCTCCAATCAAAAAGGCTATTAAACTCAATTTTGACAGGTATTTTCTTGCAATCCTGGACCATTCAGGCATTGGAGGTATTTCCAAGATCACGAGGGATCTCTTTTACAAGATTAAAGATAGCACAAAGTGAGGGCTTCTACGACCTAGTGGTGGAAGGGAATGCTACAACAATTCTCAGCCAGATGAAGCAGGATGAACAAGGCCCTCGGCAACTTAGGCGCTTACTGAGAGTCTGAAACATGCCAAACATATTGCATGAGAGTTAAACCTTCGATCAACAAAGTCCAAACTCTACAAATGAATTAGCTGATATTTTAGCTAAGAGAGGAGCATGAGGAAGGACATGTTCACAGGAATTCCTACTAGTGAGATGCTTCAAGAGACATGGGAGATAGGTTTCGTTCCTTTTTCATGAAAGTTACTAGTATATTAATAATAGTAAAGAGAAAGAGTACAATGGGTTACTAGAGCTCACAAAATAAGACAGGAAAACATAACAGATTGCACCTCATCAGGAATACCAGAAAAAAAAATGTTCAACCCCTTCCTTCCTTAGGTTCTGTTTCCCAAGTATGCTTTAGCGGCTGTATAGGGATGGGTACGAGATTCTAGGGAAGGATTTCTGGTTTCTTTTGGGTTCAGATTTCCAAACCTGCTCCCTTGTCTGTACATTTTTATTCTTGATCTAATAGAAGATTAATTTTCCATTTAAAAAAAAGTCAAAAATTTCCCAAAACCTAATAAATATTAGAAAGACTTGGCATGAAAGAGACATGAAACTTAAAAAAGAAAAAGAAAAAAAAACAAACAAGTGTCAAGGTCATAAATTTTCATTTTATGAAACAATCCAAGATATGACACTCAAGCATGTCAACCTCTCATATTTTGTTTTTATATAATAACCTAGTACTAATATAATCCCAACGATTCCTTGTCCTTTTGGGGACTCCAATAATTCCCCCATCTATTGCACCAAAAATTTATCTCATCAGGGTTCTCAATGCAGAAATTCAGGTTTACACAGATTTTTCCATGCTGATCATCATAAGCCTTTATTTCCTTTCCATGTTTCTTACTTTCTTAGGGATTTAAGGTTTGGCCGCAAGATGAGATGTTCTCAAATGGTTAGTGCATATGTAAAGAAAAGAGCTAAGGTTCTCTACTCGAAGACTCTGCAATTTAGATGCTTGAAAATACCCAATTTTACAGTGTTTGGCACAGATTTCATTAAATGGGCGCTTCTGATGGTTGGTTTAATCCACTATATTCAGGCACCAATCAGGGAATTCATTAAACAGGGCCGTTCCATGTCATGTTACTTGAACTCAAGGATCCCTATATCAGTTCTTAATCCCCAGATGCTGCATATTGCCACACACACATACATAAATTCCACACAGAGAGAATGAGGCAGGAGGCCACTTATCAATTATACACACGGAATAACTAAAAATATCCATTTTACTAAGAGTTAACAATGTTGCTAGCACTCCTCAAACTGTAACTAAAAGCTAGTTAAATAAGACCCACACACACAGAGGCACAAGAGAGGAATAGAGGGGGAGAGAGAGAGAGAGAGAGAGACCACGCCAAATATTATTCATGTAGAAAACTGCAAATGATAGATGCAAAATCAAAGTGGTTAGATAGGGAAAAAAAACATTGGAAACAAGAAAGCATTTCTAACAATGTGCATGGATACCTTTATTGGATTTTCTGGAGCTTTTGATGAGCATCGGTTTTTCTGCCTTACAAAGATCTACAGCACAAAGAAGTCCCATCAGTCAACAAAGAAGGTTCGCAATGCATAATCATAGCAGTGATATCAATATCACATAATTCAAGGTCCCAAGACACGTGAACCCATGATTTAATTATTTATTAATTTTCAATTTCAAAGAACATTACACACAATAAGTACCAGAAAAAATGGATGCTTACAGTTAATAACGTTGGAATCCTACATTTCAGGTAATGCAATCAGATAATTTTTCAATCGAATTTAACTAAAAAAGCATAAAAGTAGTATCTGAAATATTGAAACCATACTCAATAGGATTTCCTATAATCTGCGTTTACCAGATACTGTAAACATATACAATACTAAGGATTCTGACATGCTTGAACAGATAGACACTTTCAGAGCCCCCTTTAAGAAAACATACACAGGTGATTGTGATTACCAACCAAGGAGGCATTCTTCATGCCTGGTTGACAAAGAGGCCATCTTGAAATACATTCACAGACACACAAAAAAAAGGGTAAGTAAATACACAAAAGTCAAGCACATTGACCTTTCAACGTCCCAACAGAACACCCTTGGTGTGGTTCTTGATTGAATACACGCAACAGCATCCAGCAGTTCATAGAGAAAAGTGGTCAATTAACATGCATCATTCTTCAATGAAGTTTACATCCCTCCATCCATTCCACAACACCACTTGTCCATTATAAAAGTTATGTAGAGAAACAATAACTAAAGACAAGGGCAAAATTATGTAACAAGAGATAACCAATGAAATGAAAAAATTAGTGGTAAGAAGTTCAATATAAGAATAAAGTTAAACAGAGTGATTGGAAGGTCAGGAGAAGAATCATCAGAAAGTATTGAAGATTGGAAAGCAGGTTGAAATGGTAAAAAAAGGTCTAAAGTTGTATCTGATAACTTGTGAATGTTTTTTGCTGAATCAGAATAATAGAAACTGATGATAGCTGCTCAAGAATGCATTTCATTGCTAAATGGAAAAGGTAAGAGGAACAAAAGAAATAAGCTCTTTCTGAGTTTAAGTGAGCAAGTCAACATCAAGAAACAGACCTTTAGCCAATAAGATAGCAGTAAACCAAAAGAAAGCAATGCCAATGCTGGTATAGTTATAGCAAGAGCCAAATATCAACATTTAAACCTCTTTCAAATATTGCATACATAATATCCAAAGAAATGCAAAATTTGTCGCATAAGGAGAGGGAGATAAAAAAAAATTAATTTGGCTTAAAAGACACAACCAAAGGCCTGGAGAGGGAGATAAAAAAAATTGCCTACAGGAAAAAACTGAATCTGGTGGGTAACATCGAATCGATTATGACAATCCATTAACAAAGAATCATGCAGTTGCAGCAAACTCGTGCTAATATGACCCTAAGATTAGAAGGCTATTCAGCTGATAAGTCTTTGACTTTGCCCCTTTCTTTCTCAAGAGGCCAGCTAGAAAAATTGTGAGGAACAGGGGCTTCCCAACTGGATTCATCTGCAATTTTAACATCCAAGAACTACTGACAAGTAGGAACAACTATCGAGTAACAAAAATTTTTTGTAAAAATTACACTGAAGTAAAACAAGAACCTAACCTTTTTGACAAAGGTAAATAATGTCTCATCTCACTCAAGTTCCTCTGTCAGCTTGCCAGCTTTATCAGGATTCAAATGCATCGATCTCTTGAAATAACCAAGACACTTACACTAGATACTTACACTGTATTTGTGTTCATCATCCTTATTAATTAAAAAAAAAACATACATCAGACATTTGATTTCCCAAGGCAACAAAAGTCACATCCTCTCACAATGCATCCTCACAGAAGGCAGGAAATGAATAAACGTATTGCTGTAAATACCAAGTGAAGGAAGGCCAAACATACCAATAGTTACTGATGCCACCACTGACTTTCACTTCATTTGTGGCATGGATAGGCTCACCAGGCTTCAATGACTGAAGAACATTTGTTGCATAAAAGCTCACCATAATCAATTGAACAGCATAAGTTTGTACATAATGGTATATGGATGCTGTGAACATTGCAGAGCTTCCTCAAATCAATCAACCTCAACCACTTAGGCTTTGTTTGGCGTTCATCTTGGGAACTCATTCCACAGCTTGGAATGAGTTCCATGGGTTAGAAAGTTTGAGCGTCAAATGGGTGTTTGGTTTCATTTGGACAATGGGTTTCCCCAAAAGAGTTTTTAAAAATACACTACAGAGAGAAATCGCCCCAACACCCATTTCTGGATTTTCAAAATGAGTTTTGCAAAAGTACATGGCTTACCTGTAATATCTGTAGATTCTGAAGGATAAACTTGAAATAAAACTTCTTTCAAGTTAAAACAATGCAAAACTTGTAATATTTATAAGCTCTACAAGAATCATTCATCCTTCACCAATCATCAAACATAACCTTTCTTCAAATTCTGTGAACTCACTCCCCAATCCAGAATGACTGCCAAACAAGGCCTTAATAAAGAAGAAGCTTCATTTGTTACATATTTATTAATATTTTCAAAAACCTAAGCAAGAGATTACTGGTAATGAAAGTCAAATCAAAGCATAATTTTCCAGTAGCACAAACATCCCACCTCTTAGAAATTGTGAGGAAGCAATACAATTAGCTAGGAAAGCACCATGGAGTACATTGGTTGCAATTGACTACCTAGACCTCATTGGTACATAACAGGTCCATTTTATAAATAACAGCCCATTTAGACCTTCATTCTAATAGAATTATCTTTCTGATACACACACTAATAGAATTTCCTGGACAGTATCTTCAGTTTACAAAATCATACATGTCAAATAAAGGTTGACTGCAACACCTGACTCTGTTTATTCGCTAGATCTTAGAGTGTAGCCACCAATTTTTCTTTTCCATATTGGGATTGACCTTTTACTCTAACTAATGCTCAGACTATTTTCCCATTCATCTAATGCAGTTGATTGTTGCAATCTATATATGTCAGCATTGCTCCTAGCTCTTTACTTTCTTCCGTTAAAATGTGCATCTGTCTGCCTTTGCCCATGAGATGTAGCTAGCTAAGCCCTAAACTTATCAGTGTTGGTTCTGGTGTCCACAGTATATCACCTTCTGCATACCAGATGTTCCTACAGTGAAATACTTCTCCCAAAAAGTTCAAATAAAAATGCAGCAATAGATAATGATATTAATACATTTACATATGATTCCACAAATATATTTTAGTAATATTTTTCCTTTCAGATAGACAAATCAAGCAATCACAGTATATATATATATATATATATATATAAAAGCTTAAATAGAGAGGTCATGATCAGGAAAATTAATTTGAAAAACACAAGTAAACTTCTGAAGTTCAGTGGGATTACTTCCATGACCTCTGACAAATTTCTTTATGTGTATACAGTGGCGGAACCAGGACTCCAAATCTGGGGGGGCAAAAAAAATTTTCAATTACACATCTTATGAAATATAGAAATTTTAATGAGTTGGGGATAGGTAAACCAGAAATTTTAGAGAGGCTCTCATGAAATATAAAAATTTCAATGAGTTGGTGGGGGTCAAACTAGAAATTTTAGATAGAGTTCTCATAAAATATAAAAATTTCTATAGGTTGGGGGGGCAAACCAGAAATTTTAGGAGGGGCAAAACATAGATTTTATTTAAAAAATATATAATTTTTTATTAAAAGTTAAAAATTAGGGGGGGCAATTGCCCCCCCTACAATCAACGTGGTTCCGCCACTGTGTGTATACTCTAAGGTACTAAAATTAAGTGAAATAATGTCTTAAGTTGCAGAAATTTCATGTGATTTTAATGGAAGGTTGACCAAAGGCTAATAATAGCTTTTTCACTACACAGGCTTCAGCTCAAGACTTGGATGAACCTCTATAAACTAAGGTTTACTGTTTCGGTGCCGATGGGCAGCACAAAACGAAATTCCACCGACACGCCAAACGGTAGAAAAATCAATGAGGGCAAAAAACTGGACAAAACTGGATTTTTTTTTTTATTTTGGGAAAATTTCGCTGGCACGCCACCACAAATCGCCAATGAAAAGTGAATAAATTTTCATTTCCCTCCCCTGTTTTGTTTGTTTCGCCAGTTTCGCTCGGCATGCCGCCCCCGTTTTGCCAACGATGCAATTAAGCAATTTTCCTCCTCAAAAACGCGTTGCTACCTCCAAAAAAACGAAAGCCAAAACTGTAAACACTGCTAACTTGGTCCAAGCAAAGGAAAAAATCAACTGTCTCCAGTTTGGTCAACTTTTGAACATCAGTAATGGTTATATTCTCTTCTTAAAGTAAGTCCTTTTTTTTTCTTTTTTTGATCAGTAATCAAATGATATATATTATATAACTTAAAAAAAGAGATCAAGACATAACATACAAAGTACACAAACTGTGCGTCTGAAAATTCAGCCCAATCTAAGGTCAAGTATGCAATCACAGAACACTCCCCTTCAAGTTCGGAAAACCTGTTATACTCCAGGAAATCTTCTAGGAGGATATTTGCCATCATAGGTTGTGCAGACAGCCAGATATGCATTAAAGAACAAGAATCATAATGCAAGATCATAATCCATAAGTCATTCAAAGAACAAGAATCATCTTCTCCCATCTCATTTCAGGTTCTATAGAAATTCTTTTCTATTCTCTTGTTCCCACAGCTGATAATTTCTGAGAGGAGAAAAAATTGTTTTTATCCATTTTCTTCTTTCTACCAAAAATATTGGTCTCCTTAATGCCTCTTAATGTAAAGAACATAAAGATACATGAAAACACACACACACATACACACACATATATAAATATATCAATCCAAATATATCAATCCAAAGTCTATGTTCAATTTAGCATACAAATATTTAAGCACAAAACAAAGATTGCCACCCACTTTAACAGTTGAATTAGCCCAAACAAAATAAAAACACTGATGTGAAATACCAAATTTATAATAGTAATAACCTGGTGCTTGCTTTTACAAGGCAGAAAGCGTTGCTGAATCGCCTTCCAGTCCGTGTTATATTCCATCAATCCCAGTGCTAGTAGTCTGCGTTAGACATTCAATGTGAAAAGAAAACATTCAACCCCAAAATAAAATCACATAAACAGAAATATTAAATTTCATAAGTAAAATTTACAGAAGAAAATTAATCCAATTATATACTTCTAGCCATCCAATGAATAGCCCAGCGCACAAGGTTCCTGCCAGTGCGCAGGTTCTAGGGAGGGTCTGATGTATGTACATAACCTTACCTCCACAAGTGAAGAGGCTGTTTCCAATCAAGGCCTCAAAATTCTTATAACCATAGCAATATAGCAGATAACATGATTAATAGCAAATTTGGTGATAATTCTGATATTCAATAAAAATGCCACCTCATATCTTCGGAGAAGAAAGACACCATCTTATGGGTCTCATTATATAAATTAACTACATTGAATATCAGCATGAACAAATGAGTTTAATCATTTAAAATATGACAAACCTATCCTTAGGACTATCCAATTAATATCTCCCAATGCAAGATTTGCTATAAGCAGGACCCATTCAATTACTGGTCTGCTGTCCGAAAACTTTCCACGTGTCAAATTACAGTATATGAGATCCCTTATTTGGCCATCTTTGTCCATACTCTAGATGTTCCTATTTGTTATATGGCCAAAAATAAGGCCAGGTGCTTAAGAACCCATTTAAGGGTTTGCAGCTCCAAATTTTGATGTGTGTTGCTTTTGAAAATGATTTATACCCCCCATCAATTAGATCGAGTGCATCAAATCCCATATTTATCAATTATTTCAGCATTTTACTTTCAAGATTTTTTTTCCTAGACGGTGAAAGATTACCAGGGAAAATTAGATGACAACATTGTAAATAAAACAACACACCTGGACATTCAGCCCCGGATTTTTATATTTTTTCTTCTTTTGTTAAAATGATTTTCATCACTTATTTATTTATGGGTCATGATCAATCCATTTACTTATATCTATCAAATATAACATGTAAGGACTCTTATTTCGTGTCAAAGAACAGATCCTAGAATCCCCATAAGTGATTGGAAGCACAACAGGGGTACAAACTGCATATTAGAATCCCCATAAGTGATCTGCCGGTCTTCTCCTATAATGTATTAGCCAGAAAAAAAAAACAGCATATTAAATAGTTCATTAATTCATTTATTTTTTTATCAATAATAAGAGCATTATACTGATAAGAGGGGGACTGATACAGCAGGGGTACAATGTATACCTCTATAAAAGAGCACAACAAGAAGTGAAGAAAAAAAAAAAGAAAAAAGAAAAACCTAAAACCCCACTAATTCAGAGAAAAAACTGTATAATAAATAGTTCATTTATTTATTTATTTTTTTAAATAAAAAATAAGAGGATTATATTGATAAGAGACTGATACAGCGGGGGTACAATGTATACCTCTAGAAAAGAGCACAACAAGAAGTGAGAAAAAAGAAAAAGAAAAACCTAACACCCCACTAATTCAAAGCACAGGTTGCATGAGAGAAAAGCTTCCAAGTGGTTGTTAGAAAAAGATCGGATCAAAGTTGTCCACCAAAACAGTATCCTTAGCACTGCTTGCTCCAATGCTTCTCCCTTCCTCTCCTTATTTTGGAAAACTCTCCGGTTCCTCTTCCCCCAAAATCACCCAGAGTACTGCAGGAACCATATTCCAAATCATAACCACTTGCCACTCTTTGAACTCCAGGATTCTTGAGCAGGTAAATTTTTCCAGCTGAACCCCAGATAACTCAAATCTCTTAAAATAGAAATCTATATGCTTCTGGCCAGTGCAACAGAATATGATCTACTGATTCCTCCATACATTTGCACATAAGGTATCTGTTAGGTAGGGGCCAACCTCTACTTTGCAAATGATCCACCGTTAAGATTTTGGAGGCAAGGTTTTATTGAAAAGGAATACTACTAAAAGAAGATAGCTTAAATTTTAAAGAATAGGAAAATTCCATCTGTACATTTAATGCAAAAAAAAAATAATAATAATAATAAATATATATATATAACTTATTTCAGTTTGCTTTCTTTGTTTTTTTTTTCGAAAAATAAAATATATTCTAAGCAAATTGCATATTCAGATGTTAGCGCATGGCTTTACCTTCAAGGCATTTTTTTTTATCAGTTTACCTTCAAGGCATCAATCAATCAAAATATAGAGTTAGAGTGAAGCGAGAAGGCCATGAGATAAAAATAGAGAGAAGGCAGAGAGAGATGTATACTATAAGTAGATGGGAAAAAGTGTGTGAGACAAGAATCTAGTGCACAAGAAAGAACATGTGGGAGCCTTTTTTTTTAAAGATAAAAATATATCATGATGAAAATTTTGACACTTTATAAGCATGAGAGAGAAGTAATATTTAAAAGACAAATAAATTTTTTTTCAACAGTGTAGGAACGCAATAATCTGCAAGTTATTACTCAAAACTTATTATTGATGATATAATTACTGATAAAAAAATTAATTATATTAATTATGTTTTTTAACTAAATTTTATAATATATCATTATATGAATATAATAAATTATGTGAATTACATTATCTAATTCTGACGACATATATAAAATTAATTAATTATATAATTATATTCGCTTATCAATTGCCTATTACTTATTTATTATCATAATAGTTATTTACTTGTAAATTAATACGAACATTATCTGTTTTTTTGATGAATTAATGATATATGTATATAACTTTGTAATTGCCTATTACTTATTTATTATCATAATAGTTATTACTTGTAAGTTAATACAAACACTATCTGTTGTATTGAAAATTAATGATATGCGTATAACTTTGTTACCTAGGCAAGCAACAAATCACCTAGCTGAGAAGCAGGTCTAACAACTGGTTCCCCTGTGCATTTCAACAAAAGGTAATAAGTTCTCTTCTAATTTCAGTTAGTTTGTAGTTACTGAAACAAAAAAGCTCCTCTATATACTATTTTTGATCTTAAATACAGTGATCAGGCTATTCTTCATATATAGCGGCACCATACAAAGCTACTGTTTATAGATTATTCTTTTAAATCTCAAAAGTTCTTAATGCTCAACATTTTTAAAATTTCTTCATTTTATTCCAAGCATTGTACAAAATCTCGTTGAAGTATTCTAAAAAATGCCTAACAAAATCTTGCTACAACTTCATCAATCTACACTCAGATGTCAATATCTCTTCAAAAAAAAAAAGATGCCAATATGACATTTGAAAAAGTGGCTATATGAAAGACAATGAGTCAGTGACGTTTGGTATATTTTGACAAACATAACACAATACATTTAAAGACAACAATGGTACATTACATAGCCATTACATCCAATGCCAACAGGAGAAAACCAATAAAGTGCCCAATTAACAAATGAAAAGAAACACTACTAAATAAACACAAAATATAAAGGCGGCAGGAAACTCACTCATCTTCTGCATCAGTGAACAGCACCCGATTTGCAACTGCTGCTGGGGGTGGCTTATGTGGAAATAATGCTGTATTGAACAGTGGAAAAAACCTCTGAGCTAACTTGACGATTTCCTTTGGGACAAGAGCAACTGATTGCTTCTTCGTACTTTCAACAAGTGCAGCAGCCAATGTCTTCTTAGGTTGCTGCTGAACAGGCAAAGAAGTTGGCACTGAATCAAAACCTGGAGGATTGGAACCTCTCGATATCTCACAACTATTCTCAACAAATGAAGGGAAACTTGGGAGGGGAAATAGTGGTTCCCTCTCAAAATGAGTATCATGAATAGCCTCCACGTGACGCTTTTGATACTCTTGCAGAGCTATCAAAACAATTAAAAACCAACATGAAGGAAAAACAGAGGTCAAAATCCTGAGCAAGCAGGTTATGAGCAGAGCAAAGAAAGATGCCTCGATAAATCTATGCAACCTACCAGTAGAAACATCAGTGATATATCTCCCAACCAAATTAAGTGGAGCCACATCGAGAATGGATAATACGGGACCACTTATAAAAGGCAACCAAAAAGAATCTCTGGTAGGTTGACAAGGGTCAGTGTGTCTAGTAGGAAAGCATTCATTATGGCTTCCTTCAGAAGGGGAAGTGTTCCAAGAATCAAGAAACATATTACTTGTAGGATGGTTTCTGTGCGCATCAGCTGCAAGAGATGAATCAACAGGGAACCGCACATGACACGAATGTGGAAGTCCATCTAACACTGATGGCTGAATGTAAGGAGGATGAAAGCAAAAGCCAGGATATGGCATATTTTTCCATGATAACACTTCATCACGTTCATTGACCATCTCCGAGATTAGTTTCCGAACTTCGCTGGCTATGTGTCGCCTAGAAGGTTCAAGAACACAAAGAGAAAATACTTGAATAAGAAGCTGCACATGCTCATGTATTAGACAATACAATTGGCCTATTTGATGTGGAGTGAAACCATTAACTAAACCAGACTGAGCTGAGGAAGAAGGCAAATGCATAACAGCTTCAGGCATCGACCTTTGCCAATCAAAACCAGAAAAAGGTGCAATAGGTGTATTTGATACAAGTGGCAATAGAGGACGCAGTGGTCTTCTCGCCTGTCCTAAAAGCTTTTCTTTGCTTTGGGCAGAAGCTTTTTGCCGTCTATTTTGCCTAGTCTCAGGTCGCCGGCCATTTCTATCATAATGCTCCTTTTGGCCCTTGACTTGTGTACTTCCATCTGGATCGCTCTCCAGTGCTTCTTCTATTTCTATCTCAAAGTCCGCATCATTATCTTCATCATCATCATCATCATCAGCATTTTCATTTTCTGGTATTGTCTGACCTTCACCATCTCCACCCTGTAATACAGCTGCAAGAAATTTCCTGTATTCTTCCTCATCATTGACATTTTGAAACTCATCACTGTCATCTGATTCCTGAAGATAAGTCTCCAGTTCATCAAGTGTAAAATTAGCAAGCGAGTAACGTGCTCTAGTGCGTTTGCAGATTGCATCCTCATCATCAGAATCCAAAAGGGACATTGTTGATTGCCTTGGATCTGGACAATCACCTCTTGTAGCATCATTAACAGCATCAGCTCCATAGCTTGAGGCATCTTGCACAGTTTCACTCTCTGAGGGAGAATAAAAAGTCAATTTCCTCTTCTTAGTCTTCACTGGAACAGCATCTTCCAACTCCTTTTCACATGCTCCTCCAATAGAAACTCCAGTTTGCATCACAACCTCTTCATTTTCAGAGTATCTATCATTGACATCCTGTAGATCATTAGTTACCTCTATTGATAAACTATTTTCCTTGGAAACAAAAGAATTATCCACATAGTCAACATCAGCATCCAAGCCATCAATTTCAGAGCTCAAGCTGGAAGATGCTTCTGAAGGAGTGCTCTTCAGAAAAGGATTGAAGTCTATATCCTCGTCTTCATCCTCCTCGGGTTCCAATTGGCCGTTGCCAGCTTCAGATATTTTTTTGGCAAAAGAATTAAGAGCTTTTCGATTACTGCAACCACCAACTTCATAGGGTTGTGCATTTGAACATGAAGACATCTTTAATAGAAATATAACGTATCAATTTATGCTTAAGACCCTTACATTATGGGTAATAAGGCTAAACATAGCACGTTCATTATCCTGTCATCAATATGAAAGCAGCAATCACCTTTAAAATCCTGAAAACACAAGCAACAGTAAGAGATTTAGCATATATACAGAAGACCAATTAATTTATTGCTTTTACAACTTAAATGTCAATTGTAAGTAATACATGATAACTGGCATTCCAAAAGCAGCTGCCAAGTTTCTTTCAATCTTAACACAAACTCTATACAGGAAACAGCTCACATAAATCACCATCTAACATGCATAAACAAGCATAACTTTTTAATTATACTGTAGAATTACAAATATAAAGTTTTGTAATCCTCTAAATTATGATTCTTTGAATGATGATTCTTTGAATTATAATTTTTTGTTTGGTCAAGAAATGCCATACCGACAAAATTTTGACGGTTCTTTAAGACCAAAACTTAAAATCAAACACCAAGGAGCTTCATGGCACATCTACAAACTCCAGACTTAGATCAGATGCCCCAATCAAACCATAAGCAAACTCAACAACCATAAGAAGAAATTTGAAACAGAGTCATAATAAAATTATTTTAACCAAAGTTGATAACCTAAAAACAAATCTTTCAAAACCCAACAAATTAAAAGTTTTTTATGTCATTTGTTGGGATTTGGTTAACAACACAAATAAACCCAATTATCTAACCAAACTCAACAACCTAATAAATCAAACTCATCTTGATCAAAACCCAACAAATGAAAGAGTTTTTTCTTCATCACGTGTGATTTGGTTACCACCATAAGCAGTTTATCTCTTTAGTAATTCCTTAAAAATGAATTCACACTAGAAAAAACAAAACCTCTAAATACCAACAAAAGCAGATCCTTGCAACTGAAGGAAAATATATATACAATTTCAAACCGGTCAGCTTATAAAGCACACTTTGATTGGTTTGGCCAATCACCAAAACTGGTAAGAAACTGAAAAAAAAAGGAAAAAAAGAAAAAGAAAACGAGTTATTTCGTAAAACTCAGAAAACACCCAGTCTTTTTCAATGCAGACAAAATAAAGAAAATAAATGGGATCTAAGCCTCAGTTTTCTCCAATATCTCACCTTACAGGCAGAATCTTCACATTGTCAAAAGCTCACAACCTACTTAAAAACAAGCCATTCGAACTGAAAAACGTTGGAAGGATTTATCATAAAAAATCATGCAATAGATTGGAACAAACCCTAGCCCCGTCCTCATCAAAACCTAAACCACTCCAATCCCAGGAATTTCAAAACAAACCCTAACCCCGAATACGTCCAGTTATCCTCCAAATCTAACCCAAAACAGGAGAGACGGTCTGTTCGGATTAGAACGTACCATCAGAGCTCACACAATCAGAAAACGGAAAGAAAAAAAATTAAAAAATAACAGAGGAATGTGCGTTGTCCACTTGAGATCTCCCAAACTTTGTCTGGAATCGCGATTCGCGACGATCTCCCGTGCAAAACGCCCTAAATGCATGGAAGAGAGAAGGCATTGGATTCAGTCGGGTTTGGGATCCCATTTTTGAAGATCGAAAACAGCTGAAGCAGAATTGGGTTTATGTTTAGGATTTATGGGGTTAGGTTTTAGGATTTTGCAATTGGAGAAGAGGCCGCCATGGACAGTTGGTCGATTAGGAGAAGGCTTACGGTGGCCGAAGAAGAAGTATAACTTATTGGGATTTGCAGGTTAGATGGAGGGGGCATCAGAAGGTTTGGAGTTGGCCCTCCTTATTTCATCACTACTTCTGTACTTCCTGCCCTGAGTGATACTTTGCTCTCTTCCTATTATTTTATATGATTTTTTTCGCAGGCTTATGTTGTTCCATCTATTTTGCAAATTTCTTAATACAACACTAAACTAAATCCAACTTCAACTGTTAACCAAGAAAAATAGATGGAATATTGCTGTTCTAGGAGAATGAAGAACTGAGAAATCCATGCAAATCAAAATAAACAGCAATCGCCCTTCTCAATCGATCGAATAGGAGTATCGATTAAAGGAGTAGCAACTAAAGGAGTATCGACCAATGAAAGAACAGAGAGAGACGAACCTGTGTTTAGTCAACTAGGGTTCCACAATCGATAGCGCTTTAGTTCTCGTCTCTCCCTT
Source organism: Buxus sempervirens (assembly GCA_947561395.2). Classification (NCBI taxonomy): domain Eukaryota; kingdom Viridiplantae; phylum Streptophyta; class Magnoliopsida; order Buxales; family Buxaceae; genus Buxus; species Buxus sempervirens. Next base: position 34,181,392 of record OX387190.1, read on the forward strand.
CCTCACGTCGCCCGTCCGTTCAATTCTCTCTTCTTCTGTCGCTTCTTTCAGTTCTTGCCATTCTCGGATATCAGTTCTCTTTTCTCGACAGCGACCCTCTCTTCCTCGAGCCTGTAACAGAACCGTTGAACGTTTTGTTAGGGTTTGGGCTGGGCTTTATATGTGGCCTAAAGTTGAGTTTATGATCAGTTCAAGTTCATGCTGTATCTATAATCTATAAACCTATATAAAAAAGCCCTTACCACCAGTTCGTCGACCTGCTTTTTCGTCGACCTGCTTTCATCTATTATAACCTATATAACCTATATATAAAAGTGTCTTGATAATATAACTAAATATGAATTATTTGTAATTCCCTTCGAAACTGCTACTCCACTCAACATGTTATGCAAGCCGTATGAGACAAAATGATAACCTCTATTTGTAAATCACATGATTAAATGTGTATTAGTTTTTATCTATTAACCTATTTGTAAATCCCTTTCAAAGTGCTGCGCTTCAATCAAAATGAATAGCCGTATAAAACAAAAATATTTATGATGGCCTATCCTAGCATACCGTAGGTGATATTTATGATTTCTATCTTCGATGGTTCTGCAATCTCTACTCGCTGTAGTCAACATTCCTAGCCGTATAAAACAAAAGTAACTATGGTGAAAAAGCTTATTCTACCGATGGTTCTGCAAATCTATCTCTGCGCATGTGAAGAAAGCCCTCATTTGTTATTTTTTATTTTTTGGGTATTTTCCTCCTAGGGTTTTCGGTACAAACCTATCTATTAACCTATATAAAAAGTCCCTTACGACCTGCCTGCTTTCCGACCTGCCTGCTTCATCATTTATGAAAACAATCCTTCGATAATTATAATTCAAATTTAATCATATTTTTGTTTTATACGGCCATGCTAATTTTAGGTGATACTTTTTAAATATAATTCAGATTTATTCATTTTTGTGATTGGTTTTTAATGTAAACCTTCAGTAAATATAATTTAGATTTAGTCATATTTTTTGTTTTATACGGCCATGCTAATTTTAGGTGATACTTTTTAAATATAATTCAGATTTAGTCATTTTTGTGATTGGTTTTTAATGTTACTTTTTAAAAATAATCTTAATTCAGTCACCAAATGAGGTTAAAATTGATAAAAAAAAACGAAAATACAATAATTCAAAGATTTAAAAACCGTGACCGGTGTTGAAACAACATCATTTCGTGAATCTGCTCAACTTCGTGGCTTACTTGAGTCAACTACTAGCATAGAAGATTGTTTAAGAGAAGCCTCATTATATCAAATTCCATACACACTGCGTAAATTATTTGCAACAATTTTAGTATATTCTAACCCATCAAATCCTAAGATATTATTACAAAAGTTTGAAAAGCTATGTCTGAAGATTATTTTATATCAACAATATCAAAAAATGAAGTTAGAATAAAAGTTTTACAAAATATATTGATTCAATACTAGAATCAATGCAAAGTGTGGGAGGGCCTCAGATGCGGCACATGCGTTGTTCATTTAGTGACAATTATGGATGCAACCTATGTTTGGGTATTAGAAAGGTGTTCCACAAGTGTGGTAAAGGTTTTGCATACGTGACATCCTTGTCTTCTAAGCTTTCAAGGAATACGTTCTTAGCAAATCTTCTTTCTTTGCCCTTCTTGCATTAGTTATCATATTTTAATGTTTATAAATATGAAATTTATTTGTTAGAAGAAAAGTCACGAAATTGTGGTAACTAAATCACTTTTGTACTTATACTTGCTTTTTTTTTTTCTTATACATATTATTACATTTTTTTTCTTTTTTCTTTTTTTTTTATCAATTTTAACCTCATTGCACGTGCGGAGCATGTGCGGGCACCCCCTAGTAATCCAAAAAGCGCAGCTTTGGTAGCTTAATTATGTATATAACCATATGCATACAAATATTTATGTGCATACATATATACATGTATTTTGATATATATATATGTACTATCATTTATTTTTTATTTTTTAGTTAGCATATATAATTAATTATAAACAAATAAATTTATTAACACGTGATAACAAATTTGTAATTTTTTTCCAGATAAATAATTTAAAAATAAGTGATAATTACAGTTTACCACCTATAGGTTTCAAGCAATCCTAGTTTCCCTACAATTTTTGAAATATCAGTTTAGCACCTTAAAGTTTGCTGTATGTAATAGTTTTCCTCATTTATGGATTTGAACAATAAGGTGGGAAGAAAAAAAACAAAACATATATTAACAACTTTTCCACCTAAAAGAGAGAAATTGTTAATACTCACAATAGGCAAATTTGTATTCACAAAAAAAAGGCCTATGAAAAGGTAGATTTAATTTTCACAATGGGCAAATTTGTTAACATAAGATTTTTTTTTCTTACCACTTCATTACTCAAACCCCTAAAAGAGGGAAATTGTTACACATAAAAACAAAGGTGTTAACCTGTTATTTCAAAAACCTCGAGGGGAAAATGGGATTGTCTGAAACCTCAAGGGGGTGATCTGTAATTATCCCTAAAAATAATCTTTATATACATACATATAATATATATTATGCACTGATGTTCCAACATTTACATTCATAATAAAAATGAAAGGAATATTCAAACATTCGCATTTAGTTTAGGCCAACTCAAATCCTGCCCAAACTCAAATAATAAAGCTTGAGCTAGGTTTGGTTTTAATGAGTTTAGGATAGGCCCAACCAAAGATAAGTTTGGGCTAGTAAATTTAAATTGCACTGAGTCTCTGAACTCATCACAACCCAACCTTGTTTGCCTAATTTCTGATGCCTCGGACCCGGACATGTTCATTAAAGGTATATGCCGGTTCCTTGACATCAGGTGAGGTCCTAGAAACGCATTCCTAAGTTTTTAAAAAAAAAATTGCTATATAACGGCTATAAATACAAGGTTGGGCTATGCTCCTAATACCTGATAAACACAAACAATATCATATATGCATTATGCATCTATTCCAAACTAAACCATCACACATACACAAACCTAAAATAAATTTTACTATGTTTCATACCCTCAATATCTCTCTCTCTCTCTCTATTCACAATTTATACAAGATCAAAAAAATAGATGACTACAAAAAGTGCTGCCCAACCCTATCCAAGATAATAATAATCCTCAGGGTGGTAATCATCATCATGTTCGTTATTTCTGCCTACCCCAATTTGTGTTCCCTCTGCAGATCTATTTGAAAACAAAACCGATAAAACAAAATGCGTGAGACTAACGTCCCAGTAAGCAGCACAATACATGATAAGAACATTTTATGCAGTTTCAAACATTAAAGTAACATGCTAAATCAATCTCTAGCAAAAACCGGCTAAGAGGCATTTCATTTTTAGGTAAACAATACTTGAACTTTACGGAATCATAAATCATAAACAAATAAACTCAACTTAATCAAAAATGCAATATCAATAAAATCTCAGTAACAACTAATAACAACAGTTTAACACAAATGTCCAATTGCCACCTCACGACTTACAATGGAAAGATCTAGCTAGGATCACTTTTCCAAAGCGGAGCACTCAAGCATGAGACATGCATGAGTTGCCAAGTACAACCCAGTCCAACCATAGCAAGTTAGTGATCTCTTTCAGACCATCGAGTTAGTGATCTCTATTAGACCATCGAATTAGTGATCTCAATGAGACCATTTAGTTGACTTTACGGGTTGCTGTGGCACATTCTAAGGAGGATGCAAGTTCACAAGCCCCGGCCCCTCATGAGATAGGGTGAACGGCAATCCACTACCCCCAAATATAATAATACCATATCATGGCTATTTAAATACCATAAGCTAACTGCCTTACTTAAGTATGCCTTATGTTACACACTTTAACAATATAACCAACTTTGACTTAACCAACACATGAGAAACCACTTATTGAACACAAGTTAGAACCTATGTTATTAAAGGCGGTTGCCTAGGCAATCAGGTGGTGTCGCAAGGCTCGGGCGGTAGCCCGCCTATGTGAGCTATGCCTAGGCGCCCAGGCGATCGACTGCTCGCCCAGGCAAGCAAAAGAAGCGAAAAAAAGAAGAAGAAAAAAACAAAAGAAGAGGGAGAGTTTGAAACATCGTTAAGCAGAAGAGGAAAAACCAAAGAGAAAGCTGCAAGTCTTCATCGCAAGGTACGTCGACAACTTTTTTTTTCTCTTCTTCTCCATCGTCTGTCTCTTCTCTTTCTCACTTCGTCTCTGTTTTTTTTTCTCTGTCTCGCCCTCCCTCTCGCTCACTCCCTCTCTCTGTGTCCTTTATTTCTCTCGCTCCCTCTCTCTGTGTCCTCTATTTCTCTGTCTCGCCCTCCCTCTCGCTCGCTCCCTCTCTCTGTCTCCTCTATTTCTCTCGCTCCCTCTCTCTGTTTCTCTCGTTCCCTCTCTTTCGTTCCCTATCTCTCTTACTCCCTGTCTTACTCCCTCTCTCTGTCTCGACCTCTCTTTGTCTCACTCTCTATCTCTCGCTCCCTCTATCGTTCACTGCTTCTATCTCTCTCGTTGTCGCTCCCTGCTCCCTCTATCTCTCTCGATTTCTCTCTGTCTCTCTTATTCCTTTTTTTTTGTTTTTTTGTACTAATAACAGAAACGTCATTCCAAAATTCCAAACTTTCACTATTGAAGAACACTTGTATTTTAAGACTGAAGAACACTTGTATTCCAAACGTCATTCCAACTTTACAATCTTTTGTTCTCCCTCTTATTCTTTTAAGAGTGAAGAACACTTGTATTTTTTTGGTGATTTTAAACTTGATGTGTGAAAAATGAGTATCCATGACTGGACCAGCCTCACCCAAAAGTCATACATAATTAGTAATTACGTATGATTTAAGCCTCAAGTCAATTAGATGGGATTGCAGGAGGCTTGTTTCAAGAAATTAATATAGATTTTACATTGGATGATGGAATCTAGACCTTTTGATACTTTAGATTTTTTTGATTTTTGATACTTCCATGTACAATGGATGATGAATATATTTTGATTATTTTGAAATGAAAAATTGTCGAGCAGGCGACCGCCTAGGCGCCTAGGCGGTCGCCTAGGCTACAGGCAGGTCTATCGCTTGGCATCGCCTAGGCGTTTTCACAACTATGGTTAGAACTAACCGATTTAGTACTTGAAGAAGGCCAACACAAATTATTCACACTTTGTTTGCAGTTGCTACTTACTATGTAAATCTGAATTTAACTAGTGAATTGAATACTAAACCTGATCCAATATATAAGGAATTGGTATATGTGCCATATATCATTGGAAAGATCTGCGAATATAATTTTCAACGCAACAAACAGTTTGTAATTCGGAGTTTCCTACAGGAAGTTATGGCTGTTTTACTACAGGTGGTTTAAAACAGCCGCGAAACCTACTGGACGGAAATCATCAATTTTTTTGGATTTTTCTTGCAATACCTCGAGTTCCAATTGGTCCTTAACCAATTCCATTCAACTACAAATACCATAAACTAAATTTTAGAATGCTAATATGAATTTTTATGCGAATATTCCTAGCCTTCGCAAGCCACCGAAATCTTATACAGGTTTAAGACAGTCTAACAAAGGTGCTGCTATGTGTTAATTTCAAATTGTTTCTATGCTACAGATCAACTGTCTAACAGAGGTGTTGTCTCCGAACATTAATACATTGGCTCATCAACATGAAATGAGCAAAGCATCCATATCCCATTCCAAAGTCTAATAGAATCAATAGAAGACCCTAAATCCCCTATCAATATCATTCCCATCACAACCTTCATCAGCTAAAATACAAACCCATGAAAGAGTGAGCCACTAAAAAACCAATTTCAGAGTACCCTAAGAGCATAACAATAACCTCATATCAATTCAAGCAACCACCAAGACAACCCAAATTGAATAACAATCCTACAGATTTTACTAACTCAACCTCTCAAGGACGAGGATAGCTAAGCCATACAAAGTATAATAAACAGAGAACCTAAATCAGCACCTATTGTGATCATACCATCTCATGCTAAATCAAAACCTAAATCAGCATTTTCTCATGCCAAATCAAAATCTAAAATTAGAACCTAGATTAGAGTTCTCATCACAATTATTACACTATATAAGAATCCAGCAATAAAATTCTAGCAACAGAAATCCATCAATAGAAATCTAGCAATAGAAATCCCATCACAAATTAAGTTTAAGTCTATTGATCACCCCAAATAATGACTGACTAACAAAAAGTTCAACCCGACAGAATAATCTGTTTCAATCCATTTCAATCAATTTGTTTCAATCAATTCCATACAACCCTAACTAAATTCATGGAGAGAACTGCAACTCCTGAAGGCAGGTTTTGTTATACTTTGGTGAAGTCAAAAGAATCCCACGCAAACAATCACACGGCTGCTCTGTTGGGCGTTTTCTTACAACATCAAAGAACATGACGAGAAATGAAAAGAAGTCAACAGAAACCAATCGAAAACAACCACAATCGATTAAACAGCGGAAAAATTTATGCTACTTACCAGATTTCGCAATCCACACGCCCAAACCCTCTCTTCTCTTTCTTCCTTTCTTCTACATTTCCTCCTTCTATTTTTCTTTCTTCTTCTCTCTCCTTTGTATACTCCTCACGAACGACCCCCCTTGCTTACCTTATTCTTTTCTTCTCCTTTCCTCTCCTCCTTCTCCTTCGTCCCCCTTCTCTGTGTTCTTGTTTTTTTTCTTCCTCTCAAACCCTCGTTTTCTCTTTAGCCATCTATCAAAAATTTTTTTTTATATTTTTAAACAACTTGAACCGGTTCAATTCTTTGAACCAAACGAACCAAACCCATCAACCCACTAATGTAACCAACCCCCTTTATTGGTTCTTACTTAATAAATTTTCAGGGTTTTACATAATTATAGCTCTAGTGCCAAGCATCAAGTAATTTATGTCGAGCTTTTCAAATTTTACAATATGAGCACGGCCCCAATTTAACATTGGGCCTCAAATTAAGCTCATCAAACCAAATTGAGACCCAAATTAAAATCTTTAACAAGCTGGATCAGATTGATTAGGCTCTAGTTTAACCTTATTCATGCTACCATAATTAAAATCTCTTTATCTAGCAATTGTAGCTAGGTGAAACTAGCTAGGCTTATATGCATCTGGTTGATCAAGAATTTTCTGCAACACTAGGCAATAATTTCAGTTCTAGAATCTTTGACCATCCTTTGTGGAAATGGTTGAGACATAAATTAAGGTGAAGAGCATATTATATTAATCTGAAGAATGCTGTCGTTGCAAAAGATCAACATTAATCCTAATTGCATAAACTTATTTATGCCACGACGACGAATCCCTTTCTTTTCTTTTTAATCAATTAACTTGCTTATCTATTACTATCACCGAGGTTATTATATAACTTAGTTTAACATAATAGTGCGAGCTGCTATTAATTAATGTAATAACGATAAATTAGTGTTTACAACTTCTACTTTAATGGGTATAGAAACAAATCTTTGTTAATTTCTACGAGCACATGATATTTTAACTATAAATAGATTATCAATCCACCTCATACTTGTCACATAAACGCATAAAATCAACTCCTTTAGAAGCGATTATCAAATGTAGTTCCCAATTATATTGCTAAAGAATTCATGGGACCATGTTCAAATAAATGTGCTTCCTTTTTTAATATATTTTTTTAAATTTGAAATCAATTATTTTCTTCCTTAGTATGTGTCACATCCGAATTCTAAATATTCGTATCTAGCCAGAACAAATTAATCTTCATAAAATAGAATCCTTATATGGAAATAGATAAGACGAGCAAGTGACCGCTAAGACAGCTACATTATCAGAAGAGGTAGAAAAAAAAAATTAGCAGCTGGCCCATCGAACTGACCTTATTTGATCAGAGCTCGAGCGCTTGCAACAACTAGAGCTGTAAATAGGGTGGGTTGGGCTGGGTTTTGATGAGTTCAAGCTCAACCCAATCTAAAATCAATTGGCCCAAACTCACCTTAGCCCGCCCTAAACCCAAACCTAACCCTAAAATTATTTTTCGAGTTCGGACTAGGTTCGGATTGGCCCAAATTAATGGGATCTATCAAGGATCTAATGAAATATAATAGCAAAGGCAATAAGTCTATAATGTTTTTAGTATAAGAAAGCAAAAAATTGAGTTTTTAAATTATAACATTTCTAAGATTTATTGACCAAATTATAAGACAACACATTCAACATTATAAAAGAAATACTTACTGAAAATGTGGTCATTTGTAAATCTCAAGTCATTATCCATACAAAGGTCAACATTATCAACTTTCCTAAATCTTGAAAAGATTCTAGGTTTGAAGCTTTATACTCAATTCTATAAAACCTTATCTATTGGGGAATTGATTGGAAAAATAGAGAGGAAGGGCTTGGAGTTTGAAAGAACTTAAGAAGAAAATAGGGTTTGCGGTAAATCATTTAACCTTGGCTTTATATAGTTCAGGCTTTTTGGGTTTTTTGGGCTATGAGGTGCAAACCTAAGCCCAACCCAAACTCAAGTTCGGGCCTAAAATGAAGCTAAACACAAACCCATATCCAAAATAAAACCATAAATCGGACTATTATTCGAGTTGGGTTGGGTAGGCTTAGGGCGGGCCGGGCAAAACTTACTGCTCTAGCAACAACACCAATGATTCAATATTTCTCAATACTATATTGCGACAAATCGCGAGAAAATGGCCGATATCCTTGTAGCCCATTTGTGTCGTTCTGTTGGCGCACATGATGATCCTTTTAGAAATCTACATTTCTATATTGATTGGTTAGATAATAGTCCAATTCGGAAGACTCTTACCAGCCTCACTAAAGAAAACTACTTTCCCATGAATACAAACCCACAGCACAAGGAAGCTTACACGGCTACACGGCATATGACCTGGTCTTTGTCTTTCACTCTTATCTCCAAACGAGCACGTGCCAAAACAAGAAGATGGGCAACCCCTCGGACTGGACTTTAAGGCCTCCAATGACGTTCATTTTGAAAACGCATTTTGCAGAAATACAGTGGTAATTAAACTTGTGATATTAAAAAATTCTGAAGGATATTCTTAAAACTTGTTGTCAAGACTTCTTTATACGACAAAGAAAAACTTATCAATTCTGAAATTTTATTTTAATTTAGAAGAGTGGTAAATTTGTAATATTTATAAACTCTATAAGAATGAAAAGCTGATCATCAAGTGAGGCAACTTGTTTACACAAAAGGTGCTTGACCCATGTAACTTGACGAATTAGCTAGACCAGGTCAATTGAAATAAAAATAGTTAAGAATTATAGAATATTTGAAAACACAATTATAATGAAAAATTAATACAATTAATAAGTGAAAGAATGAGAAATATGAGATTTCACAATTAAAACAAAACAATTTTAACGAAAAATTTATAAAAATGGGGGAAAAAAAACCTATGGACAGACCTATCTCAGTCTATCTGTCTATTTAGATCAGCAAGTCAACTGATTTAATTGGTTATATATAAAGATTTGGAAGAAGAGAAGGGAGATAGAAGAGCGAGATTGATATAGAGACAGAGAAAATGGAAGTAACTGCCAAAAATTTGTATGCCTGCCAATTAATCTCCAGTTTTTTTTTTTTTATAAGTTTAATTAAGTAGGTTCATAATATGTGGTCTTAGAATTTAACAGCCTAGATCGATCTGAGCATATGACTCAATGATTTACTAATCCGAAGTCCTAGCCACTATCGTCACAATGGGTTTGATAAGCTTCAACCCCTTGACAATTTCGACATGATCAATGCCTGCATATACAACTTTGTTGTCATCAATAGCTAGGGGCCCAATTCCAACTTACTAATATATTGCAGACAAATTGAGTGTCAATTCTAACTTTACGGAATTAATTAGTAATTGAGTAAGGTCAGGCTTGAAAAATGGTATCTATTTACACTGTAACTTGATTAAGATGTGCCGTATCAGATGGGGGACATCCGAGGTAAGAACCTTAACCGAAGCATATATTTCATGACACTGTTTAAAAACCAGCGAGTAACTCGGAATACTTGCCCGAGTTACTGGAATAGGTTATGCAGCGAGTTTACTCGCCCTAAAAACCAGGTAATTTTCACTGAATATTTCTCTAGAGTAAATCCCAACTTTAAACAAGTTTCTCCCCGATTAACTAGGTTTTAGATAAAAATGCATTAAATTATGATATATTTTTCATTTATCTCTTAAAATATTACTTTATTTATATAATAACAAGGCTGATAACTAGGCCTAGTTAATCGTAATTACTCGGACAGCTAAGCTTTCGAGTTACCAGCCCTTTCCGGGTTTTTAAACACTGCTTACATGATTGCATAAAATTTTATAACAATAAGGCATAAAAATATTGTATTTATTATATTTTTGTTCTCTTTTCATCGTTCTATAAAGTTAATTTTTTTTTTGGTAATATTCTATAAAGTTAATGATAAAAGATTTTAATGCTTTCTTATTTAAAAAAGTCAAAACTTGGCAGAGAATAAGATCTCCGGTATCAGATGGCGGATCAACTACCGGGCTTCGGATTTCTACTTCTAGTTCACACGAGGTATCCAACAAAACAGGAAGAGAACCGACCAATTTGTTGCTTTTGTTAATGATGGGATTGATTTGAGTTCCGGTCTCAGATTCCAATGACCTCATCTCGTGTCAGCAATCCGTGTGTATGTTGAAAGAGAGAATTAATGCCTCCATCTGAACAGCGAAGCAACTATTCACACGGAGGAAGGAAAGGCGTCCAACAAACAGGGACAAGCGGCTATAAAAGAAGGCCGAGTTCATCTGTTGGCGATTTAGAAAAAAAAGGAAATAAAGCTTAAGTTTCTTTGAAGGTGAGCTTTCTTCTCTATTCCCCTTCTCCTCCTCCATCGGGAGTCTGCCAAATTTTGATTTTATGATTGGTTTGGATCATTAATTAGTTGGTTTATGGCATCTGAATATGTAGTTATGAAATAATTTTTCTGGGGCAAGGAGGTTTGATGATCTTTTACGGCATCCCTAGGACATCTTTTTGACTCGGATCGGTTCTGTAAGTTTCCATTTTCAGTTTAGATAGTAGAGCTTGAAAATCAGGAGATAATTTGAGAAGTCTTTCTGGGTTTCATTTCTAATATTTATGTTCACATGGATTAAAAATGTGCGACGTTCTCCTTTCAGGAACATCTGCCGAGCTCTTTCAGTCGAGAAAGAAGCTGCGTTTAATGGATATTTCGTCAGTCAGATGGATGCCCGGACCGGTAAATATGATGATCTGAAGCCGCAACTGTTTCCATGATCTGATATGTTAGGGTCTATCATTATAGTTTTTTCTCAATCTCAGTGAAATTTCTTGTGTGTTTTTGCTGCAATTCGTAGGAGATCGATGATCTGAGCTTCATCCATCAATACCATATGAACTCGCTTGATGGCATCACCGATCAACAAATAGCAGCTGCACTTGAACAGGAATTTCATCAATCTTTATCCTCGGAAAAAAGCTACTCCTCTTACCCAGCAACCTTCAACCCAACAACCACCACCACCACCAGCTTCAGTGGCTCAACCATCGACAACTCTCGGACGCATATGGAAAGACCCACAAAGCAGCTAAAGACCAACAGTTGGAATTCCTGCATCACAGAACAAACATCCCCACCGGAAGCAGCTTCTTCATCTCCACACCTTCTTTCTTTTGGCAACTCGAATTCACCGGTCAGTTCTCATGAATTCTACAGGAATCTGATATCCAACGTTAAGCCTAAAGATGAGGTGGTGTCGCCGGGAAACATGAGCCTCCCTTCTGATGTTGTAATTTCTCACGGTTCCTATGCGAATCCAAACCATGTATCCAAAGCTGGTCAAGGGATTAACAGAGCTTCTCCAACTCCAGTGGTAAGACCACCTTCTCACACTCAAGATCATATAATAGCCGAGAGGAAACGGAGAGAGAAGCTGAGCCAACGGTTCATAGCCCTATCTGCCATTGTACCAGGCCTAAAGAAGGTAACATAATTATTTATATTAGGAAGTAAAGCACATATTGCACTCCAGATCAGAAGTTTTAGAAGATTGGAGTGCTCTATTAACATTGCTGGTTTAATTTATTTATGTTTGTAACAGATGGATAAGGCTTCTGTTCTAGGAGATGCTATCAAGTATATGAAACAACTGCAAGAACAAGTGAAGATACTCGAAGAACAGACAGCAAAGAAAACCGTGGAATCGGTTGTCTTCGTGAAGAAATTTCAGCTCACAGCCGATGATGACAATTCTTCCTCCGACGAGAACTTCGACGGAAGTTGCAATGAGCCACTCCCCGAAATTGAAGCCAGAGTTTGTGACAAGAATCTACTGATAAGAATCCACTGCGAAAAACACAAAGGAATCCTGGTGAAAACGCTCGGTGAAATAGAGAAGCATCCTCTAACTGTGGCTAATTGCAGCGTCGTGCCATTTGGGAATTCAGCTCTTGACATAACCATTGTTGCCCAGGTGATCTGAGTCCCTTCTCAAGAGATCTGTTGAGTTTTTCCATAACCATAAATTTGAATAATCACTTGAAACTCCTGGGTTTATCTGAATTTAAGGTTTATTTCTCAAATTTGCTTGAAGCCCATTAAAACCCTCCATTTATTTCAGATGGACGTGGAATTCCGCATGACAGTAAAGGATCTCGTGAGAAACCTAAGATCAGCCTTTCAACAGTTCATGTGAAAGGAAGACTAAAAGCGCAGTTGGTGTATAGAAGATTGTTCTTTTTTTGGCTTCTTCATCATCTGTAGAAGCTTTGAAAGACAAGAAGTGATCGTCAGTCTTAGTTACCTTACCTAAATTCTCTGCTTTGAAGAAATAGGAAAACAAGGCCCGTTAAATCTCCCTCCTTTTTAAGATCGTCAGCCATTGCCGACTACCTTTGTTTGCTGCCCGAGGACCGTTTTGCAAGAGGGTTTTTTCGTCACTTTGATTTTTGCGTGGTTGACCAGCTGGCCACGTTTAATAACCCACTTGCTGTTAAAGGGGAAACCTCGTGGCTTATTATCCTTTTTTCCGGGAGGCGTTTGACTTTTGAAGAAAGTTCTTTTGCGTCCGTTTCTGTGCCTATGGAGTATGGAAGGCAAAAATAAAAAAATAAAGTAATGTCATTATACTGTGTTTTTGTTCTTTCTGTGGAGGGAGAGAGGTCTTTTGTTTGTGTTAAGTTTGCTTATCTTTTTCAGGGGCCTTTTGAAATCATTCCTTAGGCCTTTTTGTCTAGCCATCTGTGTAGTTGGGTGTGTAGTTGGGCTTGTTATGTCAGATGTAATAAAAAGTAGAATCAATATGACTTGGTTTGAAGTTAATTAACAGGTTATCCACTTCTTGTTAGCAATATGAATTGTATTACATTACCAAAAAAAAAAATATGAATTGTATTAATTAAGTGACACTTTGTACTGATCGAGGAGAAAGAGCAGAATGAAGATATTTAAAAGTAATCCATTTATAAGATGAGAATGCATATATAGAGTAATAAGATGTCGAGTTAGATATTTGAAGATTCTAAGGGAGATAAAGTAATTGAACATATCTAGGAAAGCTTAATAATGGCCGCAAATAGCTGTCAAACAACAGTTTCGCGCACCTAAATGCTTAAGGTAATAGGTGATGGTGCAATTATGTATATCAAAGAGCATAACATATGAAACATAATATAGCACAAATAAAAGGACCTTAAGAAGATCAACGGAAAATAATCGAGAAAAGGGATCTTGCTGGCATGGACCAAGCAACGAATAATTTACGAGACACAATTTGAAATATGTGAGGTTGGTTATAATGTTGGAATGATCTTTCGTTAGGTCAATGGTTATAACTTATAATGTTAGAATGATTATTTGACAGGCTCATTTATATACAGACCTACTTAATTTACAATTGAGATATTCAAAATCACAGCTAAGAAGCCTAGGAAGGCCAGCCATTTGCATCTTTGCTATTCTTGTTCTGTAATCACTTGAGGATAAAATAATTAATTGCAAAGACTTGAGACAATCTCAGTCCCCACCAAAGATTATGATCTTCTTGGAATCTCAGTCCCCACTAATGAATATCATCTTTCTAATATACTTTTATCTCTCTCTCCCGATACATTAATTAACGTCAATATTAACTAGCATATGTGTGTTACGAGGTCACGATCTGGTACTGATTTGATGCTCAACAGAGACGATCTCATGGCCTACGGATGAGTTGTATTGTTGCCATTTGATTAATCCCGGCATCTATGACCTGTTCTTCAAGGTTGAAACAATTCATGAAAAAAAGGGAGAAACAAGTTATGAAATAGTGCAAATTAAGTTGTCCTGGTATCAGTTAGTCAAGAACTATATTCCTTCTAAGTGACTTTGGCCTTTGGGTTCCTCAAGTCAAAGTTGTTCGTGATGATTTAACGTTTACGAATTACGAATTACGACAGGTGGTTGTGCTGTCAATTACGAGTCACATCTATATGGCTAAATGTTTTGTGAATTTTGTGGAGCCTGTATCGTCAGTAACCAAAAATCCAGCAACGTCATCGTTTTCATTGGTTCATAAGTCATAACAACTAAAAAATTCAACAAAAATGTGCGGACTCCACTACTCTTCACGATGAAGAACCCAAGCGGGTGCGAACTTCGCTTGGTCAGGGCTAAGGCCTAAGGGGACCTTTCGTTTGGGAGATGGGATTTGGATCAAAACCCGTCTGCAACACTTCGTCGACGACTGAGCTGTGCTCAATGGGAAGTGTTAAAACGTTTTGCCTACTTAGGCTCTGATTTACCTGGAACGTATTTTAGTATGGTTAGATTTTTTCTTTTCGCACCAAAAGATTGACAGTATGATTTGCAATATATATGTAGGCTATTTGAGTCATTTATATGTTTCTGTTTCACCTAAAAACTTAAGCTGATAAGTGAAAATGTAACTATGTATATCAAAGGACCCAAACACAATATCTTAATTAACAATACCTACAACATATCGTTAGAACATTTGTAGCAGAATCAATCTACCTATAACCTTAAAAAATATAACATGGAACCACCTTAAGATCAAAATCTAAAATAACCCTTAAACCAAAACTCTGAATCACCTTTATATATTCAAAGTTCATGAATCTTTCAAGATTTTTGTATAGACATTTTTTGAAGGATAAGGCTCATTATGTCCCTTGGCTAGATGTAAATTAATATTTGTCTTCTATTACCTATGCACCGGTTGGTGTATACCGCCACCTCTGTCCCACTGTTTGGAGTGCTTGGTGGCTTTAGCCTCGGATTCTTTACCACAAAAAAAAACCTTCATTCTAAACATATAGTCGGCACTGCAAGTGCAAGTAGGTAATCAGTGCAACATGCAATACCGCTGCTACTGATTATGGCCAAAGATTTCTGTCATTTTGTTAAGAGTCTCCTCTAAAACCTTGTCACTCCCAAGAAATTGCTGTCATTGACGTGTGATTGCTTGATGAAGTGTCTCCCGCCGATTGAATAGTCAGCCAGCGAAAAGGAATCCCAGCTCGAGGACGAATTGTTTAAAGGGTGGCAATGTAGATAACTCCATGCTGTAATAATGCCAAAAGTTGTTGATGAAAGTCAAAAGTCAAACCACAGATACTTACGTGTTAGGAGTAGATGATGGAGGAATTCTAATTTCCACCGCTTTCTCGGACTTGTTTGGACCCCAAAGGTCACAGCCGTGGTCGGTGATGTGCAGTCGGTTAGGGAAAGGCCTTTTTCCTTTTAATGAAATTATGAAGCCTGATTTTCTTTCAAAGGGATCTGACCTCTTTTTCAACGAACTGTCCCTCTTCTGTGATCACAAATCTTGGGAGAGAACGAGCTTTTGACTAGTACACTATGCAACAGCGAAAGCTCTGTTCTAGAAATTTGTAGCTTATTACCAAGTTCAGAGTCCATGTCAGCTGGAGCTTACGGTGGAAGATCTACTGGTCCAACAGTGAATGGGGTGTATATGTCAGCATCATTCATAGACATGTATACCCCATTCACCGTTGGACCAACAAATATTTCAGCAAGGGCTCCAGCCGATTTCAAGTCAAAAATTCACGTGTTGAATGTATCTCCTTACCGAGTGAAGAGGGAATTCCTCGTATCTTCTTTACGATAAGGGTGTTGATGGGCCCAACGGGTCACCAGAAGTGACTAGCCCGTTTTAAGATAGGCTTGGTCATGCAATGGTTGATCATAGGGTCGGGCTAGGATTGGTTTTTAAAAACCAGAAAAAGTTGGACGGGCTTTATAAAAAAAAATAAAAAATGCCAAACTGGCCTACTGAAGCTTAACGTTTTGATTGGTATTTTGCTTTTTACTATTTAATTAATACTTTTGTTCTAACCCTAACCTACTCATGTTTACTCCACAAGTTTTCACTTTTCCATCTATTCTTCAAAATAGTATACTTTTTGTTTGTAGGTGAAATTTCTTCCCAACAAATTTTTTTATTATCACATAAAGGGAAAAGTCCATGAACAGGATCTATATAGACAAATAGATCTATACATCTCGATCAGAAAAGAATCAATAGTGTTTTTGCCTTTTTTTTAAAATATAAAATTAGATGTTTAAGTAATTATTGTTGGGCGGGCTTAGGCATTTAAGTGTACTCATTGAACAGGCTTAATTATTATGTCACAAGCCCGATCATTAGGCTGGGCAGGCTTGGACAAAGATTATACCATTTATATGTGACATCTAACCCGGCCCGGACCTACCGAATGATCAGCCCTCTTTTACCGCATGGAATGTTGAGTAGGAGAGCAACATCGGGTCAGACTTGGGCTTGGATTCTACACGGATTTAGAAGTTTTCACCTCTGTTGAAGCCTTTCACTGCATATGCGTAGCTTGGCCCAATATTAGGATTATCTATTCTCTCCTTTTTTGCATAACTGACCGAAAATGGGTGTGAATTGCAGAGATGGCCCACTACTACTCTTTATAGCCCAATACTTGGGTTCCCGTCGACTTGGATATGTTTTTCATTCTCAGAAAGAAGTCGACCCAGCCCAGTACCTCGCACGAGTGGAGCGGCGCGATTTAAGGATGTTAACTTGCAGTTACTCCGGCCCCACCATCTCCAGCAAAGCTTCACCAATCGTTTCTCGGTTCGCATCACTTCCTGGCCTATCATTGGTCGAACTTATCCTAGTCAGCACATTATTGCGGTTCTCAATGATCCAACTTATCCACGTAGCACATCCTTGAACCTCCGCCAGAATTCTAGAATCCTCTTTTCTAGCTTAATTGGGAAGCCAAGCAAAACCTTTTCATTTAATTTGATTTCGGGTTCTTGTCGAATTACAAATCGCCTTGATCTCCTTCTAGCTGGTCTCCTGTTTCTCCAAATTTTGGTTCTGAATCAGAGTCATGGCGCTTCGGTCCTTCTCCTTTGCTGGATTTCTTATCCTCTTCTTGATGGGAGCGGCCAATGCTCTGGTTTCGACTGAAAATCTCACTCCTTCGGCTACCAAGACAATCCATGTAAGTAATGTCGCCCAATCTGGTTTATCGCTTCGATTCCTGTTCAAGATTACCTTTTTTATTTATTTATTTTTTCTTACAAATTTTCTTATCAATATTTGTTTTGGTTTTATTTATGTTCAGGATCTGAAGGAAGCGATCGCGAAAGGACTAGGGTTTCCGGCGGATGATTTCAAGATTTCGTATTTCGATCCAAGAGATGCGTTGGTGGGTCATTCTGTTGCCTATGAATTCGATATTGAGGTGGATAAAAAGGTTCTTCCCTTTAAGCTTCTGGAGGACGTGAATCGATGGGAATACGTTGATTTGCCGATCTTCCGAGCCGAGGATCCGTCGAAATCAGGCGACGAGAACAGCTTGGTCGAGAGTCGGAGAACGAAGGAACCCGTTCTGCCGGTTCTGGCTCCCTTCCAGTTGGCCGGTCCGATGGAACTCTGGATTCAAGATGCGAAGGACATGAGGCTTTCTTTGCCGGTAGGTTTTTCTGTTCCTCATCTTCTCTGTGATCCCTTAGATTGAAGTTAGCACAGATTTGGATTACTCAAAATTCGTGCATCAGTTAGACAAGATCAGCACTGGATTTTCGAAATCGATTACGCTAATTTATATTGAAAGAGTAAATAGGTTTAGATGGGGATTCTACGTGTAAAAGGCAAAACCCCAAGGTTTCCTAATGCCTGCAGCACACCGGTCTAAATTGGACGTGATTTCTCCATTTTTTTTGTGGGTAACAATTGGACTGATCCCTGAGTTTGCATTATTGCAGCACGATGTTGACGCGGGCGTACTGAAAAAGGTCATCTTGGCAGACGGAGCTGTAGTAACAGTTAAGGGCGCTCGATCGGTTAGCCTGCGCCACCCGCTGGACCTTCCACTCCCGTTAAACCTAACACGGAACGGCTTCGCCTCTGGTCTGATGATGTTAGCCGATGGTCTTCGATTCGCAGCCCGCACGCAAGAGGCTCAACTCCTGTCTCTCCGCATTGTAGGCCCGACGTCGCTCACATCCCCTTCTTCCTCTTCATCAACTAAGACTTCGTCGCCTGATTACAAACTGAAACTGAAGCGCCTAGCACCAGGACTGGTGGAGTTATCCTCACCATCGAAGACCAAAGCCATCGAAGCCATCTCTGCATTGAATGTGGATAATGAAGAGACGACTCTGCTAACGCCGGAACGGTTCACCACACTGTGGCCTTTGGCGTCTGTTAATGGGTCGAATCCTAACCTTCTGGGGTTCGAGGCGTTGCTTAGTTCTGTGCTGGGGGAGAAGGCGAAGGAGGAAGGATCATTCAAGCTGTTGAAGGCGGAGGCGTCGGCACAGACCTTCGTGAAGATGGTATTTGGGGTGGAGAAGCGACTGAAGGGAGGAGATGGGCTTGATTTGGAAGGGTTGCCGGAATGGAGGACAAAGCCTGAGCATTTGAAGCTGCATTTTGAGGTCTTGGCTAAGGTGGAAGGACAGAGAGTTATACCGGAGAAGGTGGTGCAGGTGGATCCCATCCATGCGGAGGATGCTGTCGCGCCTAACTTGCTCAACGGGAACATGACCATGTCCAAGATTCCGGTTGTTTACGCTCCTCCGGATTTTTTCACTTTATAGGGGCTTCTCATCAGTCGTCCCTAATTCGTTCGTTCCTCGAATATTTTTCGAGAGGGAAGGCAACGTGAAGATAATACTCTTTTTTCTTTTTGCTTGCCGTTATTATTGGGGAAAAAAAAAGGATTTTCCCCCTTCTCCGGTTAAGGGAAGATTGTATTTGTATATAAACAGGAGTGAGCGACTTATGTTACCAAAAAAAAAAAAAGGAGTGAGCGACTTAAACCTTGCCCATCAATATATCTCTTAGCAAAGTAGCTATTCCTTCCCTTGCTCGTTTCTAATAACAAGACTTTGGATTACTCCTGCAGTTACAATGGATTTTAGAAAAGCTTGTCATAAAGAAATCAATGGCTATTTGTTTTCTTGTGAGATCATTCTCGATTCTTTCGGATATTGCTTTGGACGTTAATGACCCATGAGAAAGTAGAAAGTCAATTTTGAATGAAGTAAAAAGCTCTATCTCACGCTAGGGCTGCAACTTGGGTCTGTTAAAACCGAAACCGAACCAGTCCAACCCGACTTTGGGTCGGTTTGGTTTGGGTTATATAGTCTTTGGGTAGGTTTTGGTTCTAAAAATAGTTTGTTTGTTTCGGTTTTGGGTTGAAGGCTCGGATTAACCGAACCAAACCAAAAACCGAACCGAATTTCCTAAGCGTAGAACCAAACCGAAATATAATGATATATATAAAATATATAATAGATAAAGTAGTTCTCTGTATGTGGTTTTCAGCTCTTTAAATCTGGTTGGTGATGATCAGTACATTAAGTTTTGGAATCATGGTGATGAAGCAAATGATCCCGAGGAAGACATTCCAGATCTGATTTTATTTCATTAATTTTGTTTTGAGATAAAATTGAATTGTTAATTAGTTATTGTGCAAGAAGAAAAAAGTTGCTGTGTGTATTATTTAAATTTTTTTTGGGCAAAAGTGGGAATCTCTCTCTTGATAACAGGTTTTACGTATGTGAAAATAACCCAAACCGAACCGAATTTGCAATTCAGTTCAATTTTGGGTTGGGTTACGGGTTTTTTTTTTAAATAATCGGTTTGATGTTCAGTTTGGATATTTAGGTTCTAAGGTCGGTTCGGTTCAGTTTTGGGCCGACCATCAATAACCTTGGTTTGGTCTTGGGTTGAGGCCAACCCAAACCAAACCGCACCGAGACTAGAGATGGATATCATGGTTTACCGGACGGTCCGCACTAAGGTCAGATGACAATGAACCAGCCGGTACTAGTCAGGTCCGTCAGGTCCAAAGCGGGTACCGATTGGTCCAGAATGGTACTGGCCAGTCCAGGTAAAAAAATTCAGAAAATTTTAAAAAATATCAATAAAATATAAAAAAATTGGAAAATTTCATTTGTAATTGTTAAATATCATAGATGATTGATATAAATATAATAAATTTGAATTATATGTTATAATATCAAATTATATTTTTATATTATAACATTATAATATATCATTATTTGTCAAATTATATTATCACAAAAAGTAACATATAACATATAATTTGATATTATATGTTATATTTATCATAGCATATAATTTGATATATGTCAAATTATATTATATGTTATAACATATAATATGATATGCTATAATGTCAAATTATAAAAAAAACATATTGTTTGTTATAATTATAATATATCAAATTTTATGTTATAATTTGATATTTTAACATAGATTTTCAACTTTATTATATCTTATATCAATCATTTATAATTTATAATTTATAAATAAATTTTCCTTATTTTTGGGATTTTTTTGACATTTTTAAATTTTTCTGAATTTTTAAATCTTGACCGGACGGGCTGGATTGGTAGTGGCCAATCCAAAGCAAATCAATTTTTTTTGCTGGATTGCCTTCGACTAGCCAGTCCGGTCCCCAATCCAAGTCTAGAAAACCTTGATGGATATATATAAGATATAAGAGCAAAATTGCCATTGCAGTCGTTCTCTAATATTGCATTTCCGAATTGGTAGTGTGCATTGCACTTTTGTTGTTGATTCTAATGTATTTTGAAGATATTACACTGTGCAGCAAAATTTTTCCTATTTATCTATATTTTTTGATCATTCTACGGAGTTAGAAGCTGTCACCTCCTTATATATATTAAAAACATTTCAATCTTTTCTCTTATATTTATATTTTAATGACACTTTTCTTAATTAGACTCTAGAAATGAAAATTTTCTTAGTATAAAGAAATATTTTCTTGACAAAATTTTTATTAGTATTACATCAATATATATAATATCAAACAAAACTAAATATCATTAATGTTTTACCATTAAAATTAACTTAGTAGATAAATATTTCAAAATTTCAAAATTTTCAATACGTATCTATTATTTAGTATATTTAATGCAAAATCTAGAAGAATATTCACTCGAAAATAACCAAACCACAATTTCTTTCTTTTTTTTTTTCATAATTTCAAATGTTATTAATGCTATAATGATAGTTATATTAGGTGTCTTTTTATAACTAATAAAATCGTACTATAATAAAAAACAGAATTTTATTAATGTCATGAATTAATTATCATAAATATGAATTTTATCAAAAAGAATTTTGTTGGGCATGTAGACTCTAATTATAATTGATAATACTAAAAAGAAAAAGAAAAAGAAAATATATAAGTATAAGTAATTTTAAAATATATATTATGTAACAATGAATAAATACACAAAATAATTCTTATCAATAATTTAGGTTTATAATAGTAATTTTGAAATTTTATATTCTATAACAATGGATAAATACATGAAATCAATCTTGTAAATAATTTAGGCTTATATTATTCAATTAAATTTTTTTTCGACAAGTGTAATTAAGGTTTTTCTAATTTAGTAGCATTTTATTGGACTCACAGCAATTAAAAAAAAGGTAATTTTGGGATTAGATATTTAAATATTTAATTGTATGCAAAAGATTTTTAGAATTAAAATCTATTAATTAAAATATTTTTAAATAAGTATTAGAGAAGGATTAATATGGTATGAATAAGGGAAAATTTTGAATACGGGTGTCTTTTGAAAAGTAAATACAAAAACATCCGTTGAAAATTCTTTCCTACCGAAGCATGCAAGTTTTGAAAACTATTTACCAAGTGGTCCAAAAGAACTGTAGCAGATTTCGCATACCCCATTTTGCCCTTCCCTCTTCGTTCGAAAAAAGCCAACCCTGTCGTTCTCAAAGAACGATTAAGTGCGAAAACGTTTGGAACTTTGAAGGCTTCCCTGAGCGACGGCGAGCCATCATCCCGGCGTGAGAATCGACCATTGGCGCTTGCGATTGAGAAGGTTTGAAAGCCATTCTAACCCCTCTCATCTCTACCATCTCACGGATTCATCTGGTTCGTTTGGGGCTTGCTTCTGTCGAGCGAAAAGAAAACGGCCGTGGAGGGTTTCAATCTAGAGGGTTGTCGCAGCACATTGATTTCGTGGAGGAATCACTGCAAGGTATGAACCGAACCGATTTGCCCTAAGCATAATCTTGTGTGAATCGTTTTTCTCCTAATCCGTGAGTGATGGATGTATTTGGGTTTCCTACACCATGTGAAAGTGACGAAGAACATTGTGGATTACATTCATTGGAATCGCCTGAAGCTCATCGGTTTAATTGATCGATGTGTTCAATAGAAGGCGATTAATCGAACAATGAACACATTGTTCATCCAATAAATCGATTACAAGTCGATTAATCTATTAATGAACTTATTTGGTGTGTTTACATTCATTGGAATCGCCTGAAGCTCATCGGTTTAATTGATCGATGTGTTCAACAGAAGGCGATTAATCGAACAATGAACACATTGTTCATCCAATAAATCGAGTACACGTCGATTAATCGATTAATGAACTTATTTGGTGTGTTTACATTCATTGGAATCGCCTGAAGCTCATCGGTTTAATTGATCGATGTGTTTAACAAAAGGCGATTAATCGAACAATGAACACATTGTTCATCCAATAAATCGATTACAAGTCGATTAATCGATTAATGAACTTATTTGGTGTGTTTTTCGTAAATGCTGTGTTTAGTATAAAGATGTTTGTGGGTAGCATTTGGATTACATTCGTTTTAGTCTCTGAATCGATGCCTTCGAAATGGGGTTGCTCAATAGTTCGATTAATCGAAATATGAGCAATCATCTCAATTTTCAATATGCTGTTTGTATTGCTCTTGAAATTTCAAAATTTTGAGTCCCTTGAATGGTTGAGTCAACACGCCTATTTTATCTGTATTGTTATATGACAGGTGTTTAATTTTGTTGCATTTGCCATTATATTTAATACTCCGGAAATAAAATTTCTTCAAAAAAGAGAAACAGCCAAGGAAATTATGTCGTAGCATAAGAATTTGAATGCAATTTGATCAAAATGGAAAATATCTCTAGGTGTAAAATTCCAATGCAAGTTATGCATTAAGAAGTAAAAAAATGCAGGAAAACAAGTGTAGAGCTTAGAGTTTGATGACATTTCTAAAGATCTTGGGCATAGGGAAGATTATGAAATTGTGGTGAAATTTCCTAAATTCATGGAAGCTACTACCTATGTGTTGATGAATTTTTGAGAATGTTCTGTGTTTTGGCAATATACATCATTGTCAAATATGAAGGACTAGAGTTCTTCTTGAATTATTGCTTAGAAGAAATTAGAAAAATCATTGTTTCTTCTCATTTTGTCAAACGTTTGCATTCCTCTCTGTTTCCTCATTGTCACCCTAGCAAAATAAGGTGTTTTACTTTGTTGCATTTGGCATTATATTTATTACTCTGGAAATAACACATTTCTAGAGCTTCATGGAATTGGGTTTACATGTTCACCGCCTTATCGAAGTTGATTAAGGTGCGCATGATATAGGTTTATATGGGTAGATAATTGATAGCGTAAGTTGTTATTTTGAGTAGTTTATATTAATCATGCATTCGTTCACCTTGTTAACATGTTGTCTGGAGTGCAGTATGGCTCAACCACCCCCGGAGAAGTCGTTGTTTTGCTACTTGCATCTAGGTGGAGAGATAGTTATAGAGCAAGATAAGTCTGTATCATATGAGGGGGGTCGTTTAGATGGTTTGAATATAAGTGGTAATACACAGTACGATGAATTTGTAAGTGATGTCTGTAGTAAATTTGGGATATCTTCAGTGGGTTTGTCTATGAAGTACTCTCTTATGTACGATAAGAGTGCTTTACTTCCACTTAATGATCAAGCGGGGTTAGTTAACATTATCACCCACAACGAACGTTCTGCGAATGTGTACTTATTTGACAGTGAAGGGCAAGTGCAAAGCGTTCAGTCTTCCAGAAGGTGATTATCACATTTTTGATTTACAAAGTCGTAGTGTTTGTTATCATACTAGTGTTTTAATACTTAAACTATTTTATTTTCTAGGACGACTAGTTTAAGAAGTAGTGAACCGTTGGTTGAACCAGTTGTGATCACATTTGTTGATCGGGGGAGTACAGTTGTTGGGAGTTGTATTGAACACAATAGGGCACCACTTGTGTCTAGTATGTGGCAATCAGAAATTGTTGGTGAAGGTCAGGTTTTTAGGAGTGGTGATGAATTCAGGCAAGCCGTCTACAAGCATGCCATTGGCAACAGATTCCGTTATGTGTTTAAGAAAAATAGTCGAGAATATATCACTGCCAGATGTTCTGTCGACGATTGTCCTTGGAAAGTTAACGTAAGTCGTGTGAAACATACGGACTGCATGATGGTCCACAAGTTTGTGAATACACACAAACACTCGGCGCAAGATGAAGTCTCAATAAAGCCGATTGTGCGATCGAAGTGGATAGCTGGTGTTATTGAGAAAACAGTAAGAGAGACACCGAATTACTTGCCACGACAAATTTCCAAGGACTTTCATAATGATCATGCGATGAATTTAACATACCAGCAATGTTGGAGGAGCAAGGAGAAAGTGAAGAGGAAGATGGATGGAAATGTGGAGGACTCGTACAAACTTATTCCATGGATGTGTCAACGCTTGATGGAGTCCAATCCAGGGACGGTGGCTTGGTGTACATCGAGTGATGAGGGGAAGTTTAAGCAGTTGTTCATTGCATACTCTTGTTCGTTGAGAGGGTTTGCAGTGGGATGTAGACCCTTACTTTTCATTGACGGGACCCACCTTAGCGGACCATATCAAGGAACGTTATTGTCTGCTACAGCTCTCGATGCTGATGATGGTATGTACCCGATAGCTTATGCAATTGTGACTGCTGAGAATAACGAGGATTGGCTATGGTTCCTCGAACGGGTAAAGTATGCAATTGGAGGTCGAGCCGATGTTGTGATTGTGAGTGATAGGCATCAGAGTATTATCAATGCTGTGGGTAGCACATTTGGGTTTCAAAATCATGCTCATTGCTATCGGCATGTGAAAGAAAATTTCAGCAAATTCATTAATCAATTTCATCTAGACAAAGCGAAGAAGGTAGCTTTGGGATTATTGGATGATATAGCTTATGCTCGGCTTCCAGAGGATTTTGATATGGCGATGGATGTATTGAAATCATATCCACCTGAAATGTTTGGTTGGGTGGAGCAAAATGGTCCTCAACATTGGGCAAATTCCTTGTTTCCTAAGAAGCGTTGGGATAAGCTATATTCAAATGTAGCTGAGTCGTTTAATGCTTGGATGTTGGAGGAGAGGAAATATCCTATCTTAAGACTCATTGATGCACATAGGGTTAAGTTAACTAAGATGTTGGTAAGGAAGAAGAACGAGATCAGCACATGGGAGACACCTATCTGTGGTCGCATTGCTAAGAAAATTGAAGAGAATATAGCACGAGGAGTGGGGTTGTCTGTAATGCA
Organism: Buxus sempervirens; assembly: GCA_947561395.2. NCBI lineage: Eukaryota > Viridiplantae > Streptophyta > Magnoliopsida > Buxales > Buxaceae > Buxus > Buxus sempervirens. Next base: position 34,207,380 of record OX387190.1, read on the forward strand.
ATGTGGTGAATATGAATATGAAGTCAGGCCATGTGATAGAAACATTGCTGTGGATATCTTGAGACGGGAGTGTACATGCAAGCGATGGCAAATGTCCGGCATGCCTTGTGAACATGCATGTGTTGTTTTGCAGAAGAAATCACTAAATTTATATGACTATGTGGAGCAGTGTTATCACAAGTGTACTCAAGAGCTGATATATGCAGAGTTGATGCATAGTGTACCAACACATGACATACCTAATGTTGTGGATATTGATGCGATATCTCTTGCTGACTCATCTGAAACACCAACAAGCATGCTGCCCCCTAAAACAAAGCGACGACCTGGGCGGCCTCGGCAAAAGCGCATAGAGTCTCAATTCCAAAACAAGCGGCCGGTCCACTGTTCCCGTTGCAATGAGGCAGGACACAACCGAGCTACATGCAGGGCCTCAATCTAGAGGTTGGTCTTGGATGTAGTTATCATAGAGGTATCCACTGTTATTTTGTATGATGTGAATCTAATTCCGTCTAGCCAAGTTATTTGTAGTAAGTAAGCTTTGTTATTAATAAAAATTCTTGTAGGTTCAAGCTGTGTGTGGATGAGTTCCAACCCTTTAAAGTAAGCAAAGCGGAAGGCAAACAAATGTTGTATCGTTGAAAACTGCGGATCAATGAATGTTGGTTTGGAGACAGCGGGGAGGATTTGTTGTAGTTAATTGATATTTGGTTGGAGGACAATGTTAATTTGTATTTATTATTAGTTCCTTATCATTGTTTTATTTGATGATGTGTTGTTGTAATATTAGAACCTTCCTGTGAAATGTTAATTGATTAATATGTGTGTTCTTGCACATGCTTTAGCATAAAGTTGTTGTATCTTTGTTAGTCATGGACGAAAATGCACCTACCCGTGATCTTGGAGAAGCTTCTACCTCGGGAGCGAAGGCAAAAAGACCTCCAAATCCGTGGGTAATATTCAAGTAAGGAAACGTGATATTTGTTGCATGTGTTTGATAGACTTATCATAAACAGTTAGTGTAATAATGATTGTATTTGATGGATTTATTTTCTTGTATCCCATGTAGGTCGGAGTACATAAAAAATTGCGCAAGGGGTGGAGAAGCGATTATCTTCAAGAAGGTATTTTTCCCGATTAGTTGCAAACAGATATGACACGCGCTTCATGCCATTGCATAATTTCTTTGTAGGCAAATGACAGTGACGCAGCACTGTGGCGAGATATGGATGCAGAAGCGAGGCGGCCATATCACGAGCAAGCTGCCCAACTCGCAACTGAATGGAAAACATCTCGGTCTGAAGCACCGAAGAAGAAATCTAATAAGGTATGTTGTGCCACTTTACCATGCTTCCAATTTACGATTGATCGTACAACGAAGCATATGTAGTTTATTTTTTTCCTTGGTATGTCATTAGTACACTTGATATTGCAGTCATGTATGTTCACTCGATGCTCGCCACTGCGATTCGTGGAGTGTTGCAACGGGTTTACGCCAGAACAGCGTGTAGTGGTAGAAGCCATTGGTTTTGGGTCCCTCCTCCATCTTCACAGCAGGTCCCTTAAGAGAGATTTATGTATTTGGCTTGTTAATCAAGTCGATGTACACAATTGTTGTCTAAAAATCAGAGAGTACTCCATTCCTATTTCTAGTTTAGATGTCAGTGCCATATTGGGGATTAGTCATGTAGGAGAGCCAGTCATCACTTCTGGACCAGATGATAGAGTGGAGGAGGTCCGTAGTATGTTTAAGATTGAGAAGCATGGTATTCCCCTTGTAGAGTTGCAGTCTAGGTTAGCTACCCCTGAGTGTGGCCCTGATTTTATAAGAGCGTTTGTTTTATTCGCACTGGGTTGTCTTTTGTGCCCAAATGCGAACCTTTGTGCTAGTAGGAGTTTCTTACACACGGTGGTAGATGTAAATAGCTTGCCTTCCCTAAATTGGGCAGAGTTTGTTCTTCACCGCCTTCTCGAAGAAATCAAAGTAGTTCAGTTGAAGAAAAAGCAATGCATAGGTGGTTGCATTTTGTTCTTGCAGGTGAGAACTGTTAATTCGAAGTATTCACATTACTTTTGCATTTTGTATATTTTCTGAATATACAAACACATATCCATGACGATGGTTCCATTGCTTGGCTTCTCTTTTCCAGTTGTTCTATTATGAGCGTGTTCTTCATGGCCCGCCGAACCCAGATAGACGATTGCCACGTTTGTTGTTTTGGACGAAAGAGCGTTTGAAGGCACGGGAAACCGCAGAGAGGAAAGCCGGTGGATTCGGCCTCGGACAGGTTTACTTTACTTTAAATTGTATATGCTGGCTCAGGTTGATGCATTATACAACAAGGTGAATTAATTGTGAGCATGTGTTTTGCAGGTAAATTTGGAGGCATTGATGTCTGACACCGGTTTTGGAAGTTCCGCATGCAGAAGCGAATTTCCATCAAAAGCACAAGTATGGATCCGCTCCCCTCTTCACAATTTTTGACTTATAACGACATTGGAATGTTGTGTTTACTTATTTTCTATTGTGTAGTCCACACCGGAACGGTTAAAAGAGGATGTTCCAGTTACCCCTGAAGATATGAACTCTGAATTTCCTATTATTGACGCTGTAAGATATAGTTCATACCTCGTCTAACCGTTAATCGCCAATTTCCATTAATTACAGTCCTATTATTGACCCTCTAATGCAACCAACTCTATCATTCTCCTATTTTCAGGATGTGGCTGGTCGGCTGGTGCACATGCGGAAAGAGTTACAAATAATGAATGATGCATATCGGACAGCCATCAGTGCTGTACGAAATGCATATGGAAGCCGCGATAGTATAGCTGATAAAGATATAGGTGACTGAGATGTTATTACATTGGTGAGAGTCTGTAATTGATAAAAGGAGAGGCTAACATGGAAAAGTAAGAGATGTATGGATGGTTAACAATGTGTTTTGCCAGGTTGTACATTGAAAACAATTAATAAATTGATATTATTTTTTCTCATTCTAACACTCAAATACCTGAATCATTGTTTTATGAACTCAAAATACTGGTTACTCTAACATTTTGTTATGATTAACCCAAAGTCATCTTATGCAATTGATGATGTGGTGCACCACAGCAAAAAAACCAACTCTAGAGCTCATCGACAAAATCTAGATGCATCGTAAAATAAATGATTACTCGTTATTAATAAACGATTACTCGGTTACCATCGGCCGCTATGAGCCCAGTTGTGCGTCGGCAATTATCGATTAATCGGAAGTTCATCCTGAAATTAGTCTCAGGAAAACGTCACGCTGGAATTTGAATCGGAACGTGTCCGACGAATCAAAAATGCATGATTCGTCGGTCATTCGTTACGATTACTCGGTTACCATCGGTTGCTATGCGCCCAGTTGTGCGTCGGCAATTATCGATTAATCGGAAGTTCATCCTGAAATTAGTTGGACATTAAAACGTCACGCTGGAATTTGAATCGGGACGTGTCCGATGAATCAAAAATTCATGATTCGTCGGTTATTCGTTACGATTAATCGGTTACCATCGGTTGCTTTGCGCCCAGTTGTGCGTCGGCAATTATCGATTAATCGGACCTTAGTCCTGAGATTTGTCTTACAAAAACGACACTTTGTACCTTGAGTCGGCACTTCGTCGATGCATCAAACATTAATTGTTAGTCGGGCATCCGTTACGATTAATCGGTTAGCATGGATAGCTAATAGCCCACTTTTTCATCGGCAATTTCGATTAATCGAATATTAATCCTGCAATTTTGCCTCAGAAAACGACAGTCTGTAATTTGAATCGCCAATTATCGATGAATGTATATATAATGGTTAGTCGGATATTACTTACGATTAGTCAGTAATCATCGATTGATACCCAGCATTGGCGTTTGTTGTGGACACTTCCGATTAATCGACGAATTTTATTCGAATCGAATTGGGATCTTCATCGAAGATTTAAAAAGCCATTAACCGTTCATGGGATACAATTGCATTATTCGGTGGATACACTTTTGATTCGTGGGATACAATTTCATTATTCGGTGGATACACTTTTTATTCGTGGGATACAAATTCATTATTCGGTGGATACACTTTTGATTTGTGGGATACAATTGCATTATTCGGTGGATACACTTTTGATTCGTGGGATACAATTTCATTATTCGGTGGATACATTTTTAATTCGTGGGATACAATGTCATTATTCAGTGGATACGTATTTCTAATCGTTGCCAATTTGCGAAGTTCAGATGGTATCCCACGATCACTTATATCCGACGCGACTTTCGATTAATCGATAGAATAAATGTCGATTACTGGCATTCGTGGGATACAATTTCGTTATTCGGTGGATATACTTTTTATTCGAGGGATACAATTTCATTATTCAGTGGATACGTATTTTTAATCGTTGCCAATTCGCGAAGTTCAGATTGTATCCCACGATTACTACACTTATATCCGACGCGCACTTGGGAGAAACTTTCGATTAATCGATATAGTAAATATCGATTACTGCCCTTCGTGGGATACAATTTCAGTATTCGGTGGATACACTTTTTATTCGTGGGATACAAATTCATTATTCGGTGGATACACTTTTGATTCGTGGGATACAATGTCATTATTCAGTGGATACGTATTTCTAATCGTTGCCAATTCGCGAAGTTCAGATGGTATCCCACGATCACTACACTTATATCCGACGCGACTTTCGATTAATCGATAGAATAAATGTCGATTACTGCCCTTCGTGGGATACAATTTCGTTATTCGGTGGATACACTTTTTATTCGAGGGATACAATTTCATTATTCAGTGGATACACTTTTGATTCGTGGGATACCATTTCATTATTCGGTGGATACATTTTTAATTCGTGGGATACAATTGCATTATTCAGTGGATACGTATTGTCTAATCGTTGCCAATTCGCGAAGTTCAGATGGTATCCCACGATTACTACACTTATATCCGGGCCGTTATTGGGGGATATCTTATTAGCATCGAGGATATAAATATTTCTTCGTAGGACACTCTTTAAGCAATAGAAGGATACTTATAGAGGTTCATGGGAACAACCCGAAGAAATGGATGGTATCCTACGAGTAATCAAGAAGGATATAATTCCATCATCGTGGGATACATTTCCGATACGATTGCTCGCAAAATGTTCGATAAATCGGAGAAGAGAGAATGACCCATGAACGTGATCGATCATATATTGATTAATCGTAACGATGACGATTAACTACGTCGGGCGTTTGAAATTCAATGATCGGCAACTTATCGACTAATTGTTTATTACGAGGTTGATCGTAAGATAGTCGATTATACTCGTACAATTATCGTTTTGTCACTTAAACAACCGATTAATCATGGGTTTTTGGCGATTAATCGAAATTGACGAAACCAAGCGACGCTTCGTTTCGCGCGCATATCTTCCAGGGGATCCCATCTTCCAACTGATGTGACCCTTGCGATTAACTCTCTTACATATTTTCGATGCGCGTACCAGTCTCATCATCTTCTCATTTGTCATTCCTCATTTCTCATCATCTTCTCCACCGTCCCTAGGGTTTTTTGCGTTGACTTCTTCTTGGGAGATAGCGTCAATCGTGGAAGTTCTTCTTCTGGTAAGTGATGCTAAGATTTTACAACTTCTTGCTCCATTCCATTTCCAATGAACTAACCATTCGTGTACATTGTTTGTTGTTTGTTTCGTTTGTTTTTTGGGGTTTTGATCTTCTTTCGTGCGCCTCTCTCATTTGTGTTGCGCGTTCTTGAATGCTTGGATGATTTTGTCTGTTCATTGCCTTGTGTCTTCCATTGTTGTTCTCGTCCGTGCCTTGACGTCTTTGCTTTAAAGGCATCATGCCCAAACGAAAAACCTTAGGTCGTAAGGCTAAGAAGGCAAGGACGCCTACCCCATCTCCTCCCCCTCATGATCTCCCTCCGTCCGGGTCAGACTATGACCCAGACGATATTGAGCAGGCTGTAGCTGGGGCTACGAGTTCACCTTCGTTGTCTCCAGAACACGCACCATCCGCTGCCCTTGGGGGGCATGGGGTACGCGTCCAAAGGTCATTGGTCGTTGAGAAAGCCGTGCTCAAAGACCAAATTTCGAAATATGGTTTGGAACCACTTCTTAAGCAAATAGGATGAGAGGGTATTTTGGACTGGGGTGGTGATGCAAACATGTCGGTCGTGTGTCGTCTCTATGGGAATGCACGAGTTACAACTCTTCCCAATGAACCAGATCCTGCATTTGTAGTTGATATAAATGGTCAGGCTGTCTATGTCACCGCTGACCGCATCAGTGAATTGATGCACATCCCGCGTAATGAAGTGCGCACCTTTGATCCCCCCTCCAGTCGGACCTTGAGGAGGCAACGCGTTGCCTCTGTGGGAAGGACGCCGAGTGGCACAGAGCCGCCCTTACTGCTAGTAGTATGATGCCAAAGTATAGGGTTCTCCACCACATCTTCACATTTAATGTGTACCTGAGGCGTGGTAATAAGTATGACATGACTCCTGCCATGGTGATGCTCCTGTATCGGGTTGTTCAGGGCATTCGAATGTGTCAGCCAACGTTGATTTGCAAGCACATTTGCCAGTTTCTCCTCTCTGCCACTAGAAGTAAAGCAACATCCAATCCTAGAGCTCTTCCTTTCGCTTATCTGATGACCCAACTTGCCAAACAACATGGTCTCCAAGGTCCGGTTGACTCTACTGTCCGTTCAATCCCTCTCTCCAGGACCAACATCCAACTCATGTATTTAGATCCGTTGCCTCATCAGCGTACGGACACCGGCAGATCATCAAGCTCTCAGCAGGAGCATGAAGCAGGTGCAGCACCAGAGGGGCCCCAGCTACCATCAACATCATCCATGCCTTCTACATCATCCGTACCAGATCCGCAACGTGCACACCGCGGCAGGCGTCGAGGCCCCGGTCATCTGCATGGAGAAGCGTCGACTTCACAACCACAAGCTAACGAATTTGCAGTTTTCAAGGAATAGGTCAGACAGGAGCTTGGAGGGTTGAAGCGACTAGTGAAGCGGGTGTTGCGGGTGGTGAGCCACATTTATACCTGCCAGAGTCAACAGGAGCCATCGCTACCACCTTTGCCAGAGTCCGATGCAGACGATGATGCAGGTGCAGGTGCAGCAGCAGAGGAGGCTGTGTAGTTCATGTCAGTGAAGATGTGGGAGATGTTTTTTTGGTTATCTTCAGTTGTTTAATCGGTTAACTTGACTTTTTAAACTTTGATAGCTTTATGACATTTTTTTATGTTCCCCCGCATGTAAGCAATATAATGTGGTATGTTTAAATAGGAATATTTGTGCGCTATCAAATGGATCTTTTGTTTATGTTGGTGTCTTTAATTTTAGTTGGACATTTGTCCATTTGAAATGTTTAAGATTAAGACATCGATGGATCGGAATATACATCGATTTATCGGAACATTAATCGGAATTTGCATGATTAAGGATCGCAACTCAAAAGTAGAAATTCGATTCATCGGACACTAATCTCGATTGATCGTTGAAATATCGATCAATCGGTAAATTATCGATTTAAGAAACAGAGCGCACCCTTCAGTCTCCTCACCATGCAGGATTAACCCTCGACTAATCGATTAACGACGATTATCCAATTTCGCCACTGCATGTACATATTTACGATTAATCGAAATGATTAACGATTAATCAAAGTAAATCAGATGAATCGCGAAATTGCCGATACGAAATACAGCGTAACCTTTTTCCAGGGATTTATGCAGGATTAACTACCGATTAATCGAAGCATTAATTACGATTGAGCGCAATTACGATTAATCGATTCAAAGTCCAACAGATGAATCGCGAAATTGCCGATACGAAATACAGAGTGACCATTTTCTGGGGTTTCTGGGGTTTATGAGTGACCGATTAATCGATTTAATTACGATTGATCGTAATATTATTAGATTAATCGGAACTTTGTGATACCCGCTAATCGTCATCTGGAGCATTTCGATCGATGAACCTACGGTTAATCGGACTTGTTATCGATTGATCAATATTGGTCATGTGCTTAATCAAAATAATAACAGGTTAATCGTTTTTTCAGCGATTAATACAATGCCTTCATTAGTTGCTACAGCATGCTTTGAACTGTAAATGCACGTTGAACAAGACATATATAAACACCAAAACTTTCTAAGTACATGAAGTTCACATCACTCCCAAAAATGAAAAAAACCAAAACATAAAAAAGAATTTGATATTCCTATGTATATTGTAAAGTACTTTATGTTCCTATGAATACAAAACACTATACAACCCCAAACATGGAAGTGTCTTCTCCAAGCATCACCCAATCTGACGATGCAACACCTTATCCTTTAACCTGTTAGTTGGATCCAACACCAAATCCGCCATCACCTTCTTCCTAAAGTACGGGATATTATCCTGCTTCATAACAAGTAATGATATTAACTTAGCATCGAACAATCATCTATAGGATAATAAATGCATATGATGTAATTAAGTTCTGGAAAAAGATAGCATGCCTGTCCAAATTGAGGGTTTAGCACATGCCCATCCCAAAACTCCATAAACTTCAACACAAAAACACCACAATCATACCTACATCACAAGTTCGGGGTAAACAAAACATAAACGTATTAGAACAGTGTCGAACACCAATCATCCACAAAGACATTATCTTACCCGTTCTTTTGATGAGGCACTGATGCATACTCCCTATGCCATGATGGAATCCCAAACGGTCTTGCGTGGACAAATGTCTCAAATAAGTCCTCAAAAAATTTTGCCTGCCAAATTAAAAGGATGCTTAGAAGGATGCTTAGCAAATATAAATTACAAATTAACAATGGAAACGCAAACCTACAAGTTTATTAACCGCCTCCCCTTGCAAACCTTGTCTAGAACTACTATCCGAGTCCAACAATTCAAATCTTTTTCCTTTCACATTCAATACTACAAGGAACCAATGGTTCCTTTGGCATACTGGTAGAAAAATCTACATAAAACATTAACTATTAATTAGGAGGAGAAGCCCAATCTAAACATGTAATTGGAAGAACTTGCAAAAATTACTGAGAGAAGAACATTATAAGACAACATGTTTTTTATTTCCATAAAAAAACATACTTAATTTACCATTTCACATTCACGGAGGAGAAACCCAATTGTTTTCAGAGAGAAGTACTTCTTATACATCGTATCAATCTCCTCTTTGCCGTTTATGATTATATCCTATGATTTACAATAGAATTAGAAACGCATGTGCATACCTTATTACACAAATTTAAAGCAAGCTAGAATAGTCAAACATGCTTACAGTGACAACGGGAGAACAATAATGCTTTTTGACTCCTGATGAATATAAACCTTGTCGGTTGATAAGGCAAATAGCATATGCTGCTATTACCTATATTACATAATACATAATAGATATAACCGTTAATATGATTGTGGAATTAACTAGCTATACAACGAGATAAAACTAACATACCATGCTGCCGACCCAACATCCATCTGCCAAGCAAAGCATCTCTTCCACTGTAACATGCATTCCAATGTAATCCACAACAACCAAGCTACACAATAATAAGAAATTCATGTCACAATCGAAACACTACATCGAGGGAAAACTAATTGTGTTTTCCGTCGATCTGGCACACAAATATAAGCATCTCCACACATTAACTTCATGTTCTCTCAGAAACAATATATATAAAGAATTACTTACTTTGTTGGATGCAATTCATTTACATATTCGACAACCCGCTTTTCATCAGGCTTCAACGGAGGGAATTTGTGTTGGACAACGAACGGAGAACACAAATTTTTTGGTTTCTTAATCATTCGCTTGAATTTACTTGAAGAAACAACCTTCGGTTTTGGTGACGCAATCTCCTCAGCAACTTCCACTGGTGAACCTTGCTCATCAGCAACGGCTTCAACCGGTGATGGTGATCGTCTCAACTCATGGGATGAACACCAATCATGGGCTGAATCCGGGTGTTCACCATGGGTTGCTGTGTCTCCGCGTCTCTGGAGGTACAACTTCAATTCCGTGCAATGACGCTGCATCTCTTGAGCAGCAGCTGCCATTCGGTCCATTTGTTCCTCTAATATCTGTATCAATAATCAAGTGTTAAAATTAGATTCAAGTGTGAATATAGAATACTAGTTAACCACCTCACAACTTTGTGCTTTCTCCCACCTGAGATAGATTGCCAGGCAATCTGTCATTTCCTCCACTTGCCATATGTGTGTTGGATAACTCCGTCTTCCTTAAGGCTTATCTACATTTCATTCACCAATTTCAAAAAATTGTTTTCCTCAATATTCAGAATAGAGCACCACATCGCACTAATAATAGATAAAATAGCCGTGTCGAGTTAACCATTCAAAGCACTTAAACTTTTTATAAATATTTCATAATTATGAACAACACACCAAATAACATTGAACAATAGGTTAATTAACCCATTAATGGAACTATTACAATCTTATTTTACAATGACCAACTTGACCATTTCATTGTTAGATAAAGCCTAAATTACCTAGCCATGATATTTGTTAAATAACCGTACAATTATATTTCTCTTTAATGACATATACTTTAATATTTCCAATTTCTAGGCTTTTGTCAGCTAAAGTGGCCTTGTTATGCCTTCTAACTCATAAATTTTAAACAAATGTATTTAATTTTTTTTTTAAACTTCGACATCATCTCTCTTACCCATTAAGAGTCAACATGCTACCCACAAACATCTTTAAACTAAACACACCAAATGACATTGAACAATAAGTTCATTAATCGATTAATCGACGTGTACTCGATTTATTGGATGAACAATGTGTTCATTGTTCGATTAATCGCCTTCTAGTCGAACACATCGATCAATAAAGCGATGAGCTTTAGGCGATTCCAATGAATGGTTTTGAGGAAAACCGATTAGGGAAAATCGTTGATAACCATACCCAAAAACGATTAGCCACAATAGGTTCATACCTTGAGGAGATTCGTCCAAAACCCTTACCAATGCAAACGTTCCACTGCTGAGTTTCGTCAAAACCCTCTACGGCCCTTTCCTTCCCCAAAAAACGCAAGCTAAACCAGGGCCATGGACATGGGGTTTCGAGATTTTACTGTATATTCCTTCAACCGAACATGCTTCGCGGTTCCACTCGAGATGGGGTTTCAAGAGGGGCTTTATTCGACCAGAGAAAGTTTCGCCGTCGAGATGGGGTTCCCACCTTCACTGCTCGCTCGACGCTTCAGAGAAGGGTTTCAATCGAACGAAGAGGGAAGATCGAATGAAGAGGGAAGGGCAAAATGGGATCTTCAAAATGTGCTACAGTGTTTTCGGACCACTTGGTAAATATTTTTGAAAAATGGCATGAATCGGTAGGTAAGACTTTTCAACGGCTGTTTTTGTATTTATTTTGCAAAAGACGGGTGTATTCGAAATTTTCCCTATGAATAATGGTTATATTACTTTGTGTGTCTATTAAAATCTTACGAGTTATATACCTTAATTGTACTTGTACAAAATAAATTTCATTAAATAATATCATATAAATTATTGATAAAAATGATTTCATGTATTTATCCGATCTTCTAGAATATATAATTACAAAACTATTTAAATTCTTTTAATACCCAATATCCTAGAAAATATAATTACAAAATAATTTATAGATATCCAAAGAAACCTTTTTTCGCACGCTTCCATGGGCTCCTCGCTTTATATTAGTACGGATAGATTGGGAAGCCAAGCGGAAGCTACTTTTTAAATTTTGGTTCTGAAATCTGAGTGTAGTCATGGCGCTTCGGTCCTTCTCTGTTGCTGGATTTCTTATCGTCTTCTTGATCGGAGCAGCCAATGCTCTGGTTTTGACTGAAAATCTCGCTCCTTCGGCTACCAAGGCAATCTATGTAAGTAATGTCGCCCAATCTGGTTTATCGCTTCGATTCCTGTTCAGCATTGCCGTTTTTGTTTAGTTTTTTTTTTCCTACAAATTTTTTATCAATATTTCTTTTGGTTTTATTTTGTTCAGGATGCGAAGGAAGCGATCGCGAAAGTATTAGGGTTTCCAGCGGACGATTTTAAGATTTCGTATTTCGATCCCGGAGATGCGTTGGTGGGTCATGCTGTGGCCTATGAATTTGATGTTGAAGTGGTTAAGCAGGTTCTTCCCTTTAAGCTTCTCGAGGACGTGAATCGATGGGAATACGTTGATTTGTCGATCTTCCCAACGGAGGATCCCTCGAAATCAGGCGACGAGAACAGCTTGGGCGAGAGTCGGAGAACGAAGGAACCTGTTCTGCCGGTAGTGGCTCCCTTCCAGTTGGCCGGTCCGATGGAACTCTGGATTCAGGACGCGAAAGACATGAGGCTTTCTTTGCCGGTAGGTTTTTGGGTTCTTTATCTTCTCTCCGATCGATTAGTTTGATATGAGCACAGTTTCGGAATCCTCAAAATTCGTTCATCAATTAGATATGAATATGATCAGCCTTGGATTTTCGACGTCAATTAGGCTAACTTAATATAGAGAGCGAAGAGGATTCTACGTCTAAAACGCAAAACACTAGCTTTCATGCGGCACTAAGTTAGACCTGACGCCTGAGTTTGTATTGTTGCAGCACGATGTTGACGCCGGCGTACTGAATAAAGTCATCTTAGCAGACGGAGCTGTGGTGACAGTTGAGGGCGCTCGATCGGTCAGCCTGCGCCATCCACTGGACCTTCCGCTTCCGTTAAACCAAACCCAGAACGGCTTCGCCTCTGATCTACTGATGTTAGCCGATCGGCTTCATTCGCATCCCGCACGCAAGAGGCTCCGTTCCTGTCTCTCAGCATTGTAGGCCCGACATCGCTCACATCCCCTTCTTCCTCTTCATCAACTAAGACTTCGTCGTCTGATTACAAACTGGAACTGAAGCGCCTTGCACCGGGACTGGTGGAGTTATCCTTACCATCAAAGACCAAAGCCATCGCAGCCATCTCTGCGTTGGATGTGGAAAGTGAAGAGACGACTCTGCTAACGCCGGAACGGTTCACCACACTGTGGCCTCTGGCGTCTGTTAATGGGTCGAATCCTAACCTTCTGGGGTTAGAGACGTTGCTTAGTTCTGTGCTGGGGGAGAAGGCGAAGGAGGAAGGATCATTCAAGCTGTTGAAGGCGGAGGCGTCGGCACAGACGTTCGTGAAGATGGTATTTGGGGTGGAGAAGCGATTGAAGAAAGGAGATGGGCTTGACTTGAAAGGTTTGCCGGAATGGAGGACGAAACCTGAGTACTTGAAGCTGCATTTTGAGGTTTTGGCTAAGGTGGAGGGACAGAAAGTTATACCGGAGAAGGTGGTGCAGGTGGATCCCGTCAATGCGGAGGATACCGTCGCGCCTAACGTGCACATGGCCATGTTCAAGATTCCGGTTGTTTTAGCTGCTCCGGAATTTTTCACTTTGTAGGGGCTTCTCGTCAGTCGTCCCTGATTTTTATTTGAGGGAAGGCAATGTGAAGATAATAACTTTTTTTTTCTTTTTTAGGAAATACGGAATACTCTTATTTCTTTTTGGTTTTAGAACTTTCTTTATTCTTTACTTGCTTGCCGTTGTTATTTCCACTTCTCCGGTAAAATTGCATTTGTATCTTCTTAGCGAAGTTGCTATTCCTTCTATGAACAATACCTCTGATTACTCTCAACTTGTAGGTCTTGAGATGAATATCAGTGGAGAATCAACTTGTAGGTCTTGAGATGGATATAGATGAAAATTGAGATCTAAATTGTAATGGCATTCTCTAATATTGCTTGTTTGAAACTGAAAGCTAGTTAGAATTCCTTGAAATTATTCTAGTTTATTTTGAAATTAGAATTCCCTAACAGGCCTATACTGCATTGCACTTGTTGATTCTAGTTTATTTTGAAATTATTCTGAACAGCAAAATTTTTTTCCTTCTAGTTATTCATATTGTTTGATCACTGCAACAATTATGTTCAACTGTACAATGGAGTGGAGTGCACAAGAGGGGAACAAATGCAAAAGGCAATGGAAATGACCGTTATTTACTTATCTATGCTACATATTATGAGTGGCACCCAAGGATATAATAGTCAAAACTGTCTCAATTATTTAAAAACTGAATAACCAGTTGCAAAAGTGTTATTCCCTTCTGCCTCTTTCTTGATACGCGCACCCGGCCAGTGATTTATTAAAGAAACGAAATTAAGAAAAGAAAACAGGGAAAAACAACCAATGCAAATTATGCAATGCCATGAGTACAAGCAAACATACCCATTGATCAGCCTCACCGCGCACCGTTTTTTCCCCGGAGTCATGCATCCGCAGGGACGGTTTCGGTATGAGACGTTTGTAAAGTCAAACCAGAACCAGAGAACTTCTCCGTTGTGATCTTGTCTAAGAGCTCCTCCATTTCCGGACTCAAATAATTCACCCAATCTCCAACTTCTCCCTTCCTGAAACACAGGTCCTTTATAGCTCTTTTTTTCTTAACCACTGTAATCTTGTTCACCTTCAGATTGCTCAACTTCTCAAAGCTACATAGCCTTGCTATTTCTTGGATCACCCCTTGTTCTTCCTCCTCCAAAGAGAAAGGGCACCCCATGAATTCTGCTAAAGTCTTCAAATGGCTTGTGATGTCATCTTTCATCTCTTCATACTTCAGAAACAACACCTTCTGAGGCCTCTCTCTGCTCTCCTTCCAGTATCCCAGTACATGTTCCCAAAAGGGCCCGAATTCTGATCTTCCCCTGTAGAACAACCCGAAAGCTTCAGCTAGCGAAACTGGAGGCAGTGTCTGGGGTCTGAGTTTTTCAAGGAAGTGCCAGAAAGAAACCAAGGTGTCTTTGGGGTTCCTACATAAATAAACAAGTCGGCATTTGGATTCCTTGACGGATTTCGGCATCGATGTGTAAGGACTATGCGTACCAAAAAGCCTGGGTGCCTTGATTTTAGAGAGATCCGGATTTGGATTGGTTTTGTAAACGTCCAATTCCAAGAAGGGAACGAGCTGATGTGGGCTGGTAGTGAGCAGAGGATGCTCAGCAACAGAATGGCGAGTGCGGTTAATGATAGCAAAAGCAAGGGCCTTCAACCAAACAGTACCCGATTTGGGGGTAGTGACAAGCAGCAGATCGGTGTCACGAGCTTCGTAATGTTGCTGAAACGACATTAGACCCTGCAGTTCATCCGATGAGTACCAGAAGCCTTCGTATTGGAAGAGATGAAAAGTTATCCATCCTTTACTTCTTGGAAGGGTTGGTAGAAGTTGTTTGACTTCATGGGTTAGCTGCTCTTCTTCTTCTGGGGATAAGAGATCGGTAAGAGCTTGAGAAGTGGCCATGGAAATGATGAACGGGGCTCCTTCTCAGGTCAACGGAAGCTTGAGCCGCTCTTAAAGGAAAATTTTCTCGTAGTAAGAGACGGATGGGCATCGTCTACAGCCCATGCCGTAGACAGCCCTTCACATGATCGCGCTCATGCCGTAGACAGCCCCTCACATGATCGCGTGGGCCCCTCAAATGTATGATGGGCCCCCCCACTGAATGTGAGGGGGTGTAAGCAGAGGATGAACGCTCGTAAGAGACACGTCTGAAGGTTCGCATCGTCTGCAGCCAAAAATTTACAGCATCCTTTACAGCATCTACAGCTTGTTGACATGTGTCCAGAACTCTCCCGTGCCTACCACGTGAACCTCACATCTCCTTCGATACCCTAAAAAAAAAAAAAAAAAACCTTACATCTCCTTCCATTACCTTAAAAAAGACCGCACATCTCCTTTCATTACCAAAAAAAAAAAAAAAACCCTCACATCTCCTTTTGTTACCCAAAAAAAAAAAAAAACCTCACATCTCCTATAGCAAATGCAGTTTACACCCCCCCACGTTTGGTGATGGAGCCCACCATTATTGGTGGAATCAGGACTCCAAATCTCAGGGGGCAAAAAAAATTTTCAATTAACACTTATCATGAAATATAGAAATTTTAATGAGTTAGAGGAGCAAACCAGAAATTTTAGAGGGGTCAAAACATAAATTTCAATTAAAGCATATAGGAAAAAATATATTTTAAATTAAAAAATAAATTTTAGGGGGGACAATTGCCCCCTCTAGCTCTAAGTTGGTTTCGCCATTGCCCACCATACATTTGAGGGCCTCACCATTCATTTGTGAGGGGCTGTTTACAGCATGCGCTGTAGACAATGCCCATTCGTCGTTAACCGGTGAAAAATTGAACGACTGCAATTTGAAAAAATAACAAAAAAATAAAAAGGCTTTTGTACGGATGATGGACTGTGGAGCTCCAATCTGCACTTTTAGTTGGAGCTCTCACAGGATGTCACCATTTGTCCAATTCAATGCACATGCTCCTTACATGCCTATGTAACGGAGAGTTTAACGGCTATTGTCAAACATTAAAAAATAACACCTTCTTGCCGTCATCCGTTTGACTTCGTACAAAACTCCTTCCCTCCTCTTTTAAAATACGAGAAGAAGCCATTTGGGAATCATGCTGAACAAAATACGCAGCTTTCCAAAATAGTCCTTACACACTAATGAAAAGATTTATTTATAAAAGGGTCAAAACTGCCTCAAATTTTCCAAGAACCAACAATAAGTTTTGTAACTGTTCTCTCCAACAATGCCTCCCTCCTCTTCTTGTATACACATGCAATACTGCACGTGCACCCCTTCTAGTCTTCTTGATGCCATGTTTGGAGCCAAGTGAAGGAATTTTGGTGTGCGATAAGAAGAATCTGTACTTGTGCACACTGTTTTGCATGGTTCAAACCTTATCGAGAACTTAAATTCTAAAAACTACACCCAGATGATGACTCCAAGCACATTTTTATTCCTGACTGGAAATTGTAGCATTTGCTCTTATTTTCCTCGATGTGGAAGTGTTTTCTCTAATTCTCGACTTTCATGACTTGTGCTGTTTGAGTGCATCCATTCACAGCACAAGTTCATGCAGTTATTCTTGAGAATTGTTGATAAAGGTGATTTGCATTTTCATGACATGCGAGAAAGATGTGATCTTGGGGTCAAAAGAGCTCATGAATTGGGGGTAGCAGCCAACAACTTGGCCAACTTGCCTCATTTTCAAATGTAGATCACCTTTATCAACAATTTGCAAGAATAACTGCATGAACTTGTGCTGTGAATGGATGGACGCACACAACACAGGTCATGAAAGTGATGGATAAGAGAAAACACTTCCACATCAAAGAAAATAAAAGCAAATGCTAACAATTTCCAATCAGGAATAAAAATGTGCTGGGAGTCATCATCTGGGTTTAGTTTTTAGAATTTTAGTTCTCGATAAAGTCGGAACCATGCAGAGCAGTGTGTACAAGTATAGGTTCTTCCTATCACCCACCAAAATTCCTGCACCTGGCTCCAAACATGGCATCTAGAAGACTAGAAGGGGTGCACGTGCCGACTAAATAAAGACCCCAAAAAGGATGAATCATAGCTTAACATTTACTTTTGATCAAAGTGGATGTTCTTGTTATGGCAATGTCAAAGACTATATAGATCAACTTCATGGTTCCTTGCATTTTGTCTCCATGCCTCTCATTAGGGGTACCTTGCATTTTATCTCCATGCGTCTCATTAGGGGTTAAAACTCGGTTTGGTTAAAACCGAACCCAAACCGACTTCGGTTCAGTTTAGTTCGGTTTTTAGTTGTTCAGTTCAGTTTCAGTGTAAAAATCCATAAACCGAACTAAATCAGCTCGGTTATTGGATGATCAGTTAAAAAAAATCGAAACCAAATCAAATTCATATATTTGCCGAAACCGAATTGAACCGACCTCATACAATATATATAAAACATAGGCATTTGAGGAACTTGTGCATTGAACTAGACAGATAGCGACATACTGTGAGAGCTCCATCTAAAAGTGCAGATTGGAGCTCCACATTCCCCCATCCGGATTTCGTAAGTTTGAAAGACTAAAAAAATTTGTTTAACTTCAGTTTTGTCCCTCCATTGTCCGTTCTAAGCCGCTTCCATGAGGAGTCTCCCCCCTCCGCTTTGCATTCGACCAAGATCTTCTGTGGCTTTGATGATAAGTCTCAACCTCATTCGTCTCTTTCGCTTTTTCCGGTACGTTTATCCTTACTATTTTGTGTGTTGTTTTTCATACATGGCCAAACAAAAAAAAATTAACCACAGCGGTTAGCTATGATTCCTTCGTTTTGTTGAGGAAATTTTGTTATGAAATGGAAAAAAACACAAAAACAAAAACAAGGGGAGCCTTCTCCTTTAGGGTTTTGTGTGTTGTAATATTTAGGGGAAATACTGTTCTGTATTATCAAACAGGTATCAGAATACGAATGGAATTGGGTAAACACTTAAAACAGTATCAGATTATAGATGCACGAATATGAGAAGAACAGTCAAGATAGAAAGAAGCAACAGATCTAAGCAGAAACAAATGTAAACAGGATTGAAATAAACTTATCAGATTTAACAGTCGAGGCGAGATTCAAAAATCTCTGTGCTTAAAGCCTTAAGCGTCCCCTGTAGAACGAATCTCCAGTGCGAAGGGTTGCTCGACGCTATGATTTCCAGCATTCAACGACAACAATGTCTCTCCAGTAATCCGCACAGAAATACTGGACAAATCGAACCGCGTAGCAGTGTCACTCTTACTTTCAGAACAGAGAAGAAAAACACAGGCGTCAGAGGCTGTATTCTCTGATTTTCGTGTGTTCCAAAACCCTAATCTCTCTCTTCTATATATAAGAGAGGAAACGAACGTTTGTGTCTCTTAAGAGGCACACGTTCACACAAATAACGTTAATTAAAATTAATTAACGTTAACCCAACGGTTATAAAACCCAAACGATTGGAAAACGTTTTAGAAAGGAAAAATAAAACGTTTTAGAAAGCAAAAAATAAAACGATTAATATTTAGCATAAAAAGATAGCACCACACCACGACACGACCGACGGACGGCGGCGGCGCGCGCGATTCAAAGAAACCCCGACAACAAGGAACAGTGTCTCACTTTAGGGGTTGCACCCCTTTAGTTCCCACTATTCAATATAAACCATTAGAAGTTCTCATAAACTTCCAATGTGGGACTATCCATCCCACAAGAGACAAACACTAAAAGACAAAACACCAAGAGGAAATTTTGAGCCCTTAAAAAACCATTAAAAATACAACAGCTTTGATGATAAGTCTCAACCTCATTCGTCTCTTTCGCTTTTTCCGGTACGTTTATCCTTACTATTTTGTGTGTTGTTTTTCATACATGGCCAAACAAAAAAAAAATTAACCACAGCGGTTAGCTATGATTCCTTCGTTTTGTTGAGGAAATTTTGTTATGAAATGGAAAAAAACACAAAAACAAAAACAAGGGGAGCCTTCTCCTTTAGGGTTTTAGATACTATATAGAGTACTTTAGATGTTTGATGAGTTCTCACGAGGACATGCGTAAGTGTCAGTTTTGATTTGATTCCACAAATGCAAAAAATAAAAAAATAAAAAATACTGTTTTAATTTACGTTTAAATCCATTATCTTTTTTTTTCTTTTGGGATGATTATGAGACGCATGGAACCATATTTGACTACGTGTCTATGATGAAAATGCAGTTGAAATTTAACATACCTTTTAGGAGCATCTCTACTGAATACATGGTTATCTAAAAGCTTAAAATATAACCTCCCAAGTAGATTTTAGCAGCATATGTTCTACACAACATACTTTAGACTCTTTGCGGGTGATTTCTTCCTATTAAGGAAAACTAGTGTATCATTTGAAAAGAAACTGTATTATATAGAAGATTTTTCTCTACCATTATCAACAACTAGGAGATATAGGATCACTTTACCTTAATCCTAATGAATTACCAAAAAGTTGTTCAATGATTTATGTTTAGTGAGCTACTAGATCGACTGATTAGCATTGGCTGTTTAGGTTTGGATGGATTTTAGTGAGGTAAGTAGGAAAGGTTGTTTAAGCATGGCGTCTATGAAGAACGCACGTGTGTTCAAGATAATCTTTGCTTTGGCAATGGGTTGATCAAGGGTTAGAGGTCCAGACAGAGTATATAACAAGGTTTAAGAGTCATCTGCGCCTTTCCTCTGTTGTAGAGAAACCTAACTTCTACTCCCTGCCAAATTTGTAGTAAGGGTGGTTCTTAATTGGGTTTGCTAGTTTAAACCCAAGTAACCATGAAATCTCCTCTCTTTTTTCATATCGAAAAAGAAAAAATTAAACGCTGTTTATCTTTACAATCAAGACACTTATTCCACCCACCCATCCATCTGATTGATGGAAATCCTCTACTAAGTGTCAGGAGCTGCCAAATTTCATAAATATTGATTTTTGCAGATAAGTTTCAAGATGGTTTTTGGGTACACAAGAAGACTACTAATTTAAGAAAATTTTGGTGTTAAAGTGGAAAAATGGGCATACCAAAACTTAATTAAGTGCTGAGGAACTCCAAGGTCACCTTGCTGTTTAGGATCCTTTATTTCCTCATGAACGAAATGCCCTTCTCAATGCTTGCTGCTAACTCTTTCTTTGCCTTCTCTAAACCAGCCCTGTCCAATCATATAGTAGTATAAAACTTGTGAACTTACGTCCCTTTCATATATACTTGTAGAAATAACTACTAACAGTAGCAGATCCAAAAGAACATTTTATAAAGTACTTATAACAGACCTTTCGAACTCATTCAAAGGTCCAAGGGGGTGAATCTCTTCTGCTCCAGTACGACCAAGTCGCACCTTCGATGCAAAGAAAGGGAGTTCTGTCACCTATAACCAAAGACAAATAACAGTCCGTGGAATTCAAAGGTGTAATAAACATATTAAACAGAGATGCAATATAAGATCATATGTGTTACCTCAGAGGACACAAAAGAGCATTCGATGATGCCACTGTCTCCTCTCAAACCCCGCAGACATGCATCCGCAAATTTAACAGCAGCATATGCCTACAAGTTTTACATCGTCATAAATAGCTCATTCACTGGCAAGCAATGATTCATTTAGAAATCAAGGATTTAAATCAAAGAAAATATTAAATGAATTGAAAAGACTAACCATTGATAGTGTTGCTGAGCCAGATCCAGCTTTCGCCTGCAAAGGATTTTAACAAACTCCAAGTCAATTTTGGTTTATGTATCAACAGCACTAAAATGGAACAAAATTGTACTTGCCCTATAATATGAAATGCTTTGTGAGAATGTCATATTGGTAAATGTGATAAATAAGTTTGTTTAAGCAGGTTGATTGATAATTCTGCAACTCTTAATCAGCCACACCTTCAGAACAATACGAGTGTTACAACCAAATCAAGTAGTGAGTAGAACGAAACATAGCATAGTTAAGGGTCTTAAACATTACTGATGAAACCAAGAAGCCAGACTTGGTTGAACAACTCAAGCTTCCATTTAGGCACCTCTTTATGATAAATGGATATATATTATTTTACAATATTTAGACAGTGCAAAAAATTGGAATTGTTGATAGAAAACCCAAACAAAACATGGCACACACATATCTTATTTATTCTCATAATGCAACTACAATGAAACTCTTCTCGTTATTTATGCATGCTAGTGTAATATGCTTATCAAAACAAGAAATCAATTTCATATGAGGTCTTCACCCACCCAAGGAACATTTTAGAAATTAGGAGAGTGTTAAATAATTAAACAGTACCTAACTTTGCCACTGTCAAAATCTTAGGCCACTAACATATAGATTACTTTCAAACGGTCAGTATGTCATATCAAGTCCCATAAGAATACATGCCTCAAGCTCTCAGACCATAGAAATGGTATAAGCCGAATCAAACAAAAAGGTGCATCTACCATCCAATTCCAGTTTAAGTAAGTCCAGTCAAGTCTGAGTTCAATGAATTTCAATTCAATGCAGCACCTCAAGCGTTGCATATTAAATTTGGAGCTATTGATAGTGACCTCCGAAACTCAAATGCTTCATCATATCCAATTAAGTTAAATGCTTTTACCTCAACAACTTCTGTGCCGCCATTCTGAATGCGTGTTGTCAGATACTCAGTTTCTTCTTGGGTAAAAGAGCAGGGAGGCCTCACCTGCATAAATTTACACCAAATGCAGTAGTTTTGGAGAAAGAAGCTAATTTACAATTGAAGACAGCATACTCAGAGGTTAAATTGTAAAATAAGAAGAGTAAAATCAAGCAGGCCTCCAAACAAATCTAAACTCAAACCTGTGATAGGAGAGGTAAAATTGTAACTCCTGCATGACCTCCAACAACTGGAACATCAACTTCCCTTGGATCAAGTCCCAAGACTTCTGCCTGTAAGGAAAGCAATATAAGAGAAATACAAAATAATATGCTAATGGTGAAAATTGAAGACATTGAAGCATGTCTGCATAAGGAAGCATATGCTACAAGTTACATGTATTCCACGTTGTATTTTATAATCTATAATGTGTTGTTTAAGCAACATAGCTTACATGATGAATTGGAGGACCAGAGGAGGTGAACAATGTAGCTTTTTCCCAAATTAGCAGATGTTTGCTGTTTGGTTTACAGTAAACAAGGAAATTAACTTGCCTTTGTGTGTTGTTGAAGATCAAAATGCACAATATATCAGACTCTACAATCATGCTATCATGAATATCAAAGAAGTCCTAACACCAGAATCTCAACATTAGGAACACAAAAGACCATATGGTTTAGTAATTTATACCACAAAAGTATTGGCTCTGACAACATCAAGCATTGTGACTCCCAAAAGTCGTTTTGGATCAAAGGTGCCAGCTTTCTTGAAAACCTCCGCTGCAATTGGAACTGTAGAGTTCACTGGATTACTGATCAAGTTGACAATAGCATTAGGGCAGCACTTTGTGATCCCTTCACAAAGGGTCTTAACAATTCCAGCATTGATATTGAAAAGATCATCTCTAGTCATTCCTGGCTTCCTAGGAACACCAGCAGGAATAATAACAAGGTCCATGCCCGTAAGAGCATCCTGCAGCTGTGGCTGCCCCAGAAAACCTCTGACCTGGAAAATGAAAATATTTCAAAGGTTAAGTTTTACGTAACTACTTTATCAAGCTCGGGTCCTTCCAATGTGAGACAATGAACGTGCCAAATTAACTTCCACAGGTTGAGATAATATGCCTAAAATGCTAGTTCTCAATCCTCAAAACAAACGGAATTTAAGATTTACAGTAGTAAAGGATATCCTACCCTGGAGAGCCTCCACTATTGTCAAGTTTTGAGGAAAATGAAAGGATAAGAATGTTGAAAGGAAAAATTACCACAGCACCAGTGTCCATGTGACTGATATCTGCCGTGACACCAGGAGAATTGACAACATCATAGAGATGAAGAACAGAAACCAGTGGATTCATCTTCATCAACAATGCAAGAGGTTGCCCTATTCCTCCAGCAGCACCCAAAATTGCGACTTTGAATCCAGGTGCTCCACCTTTAGCCCGGCAATTTGATCGCCTTAAAATGGAACTTTCCTCCATCTGGCAGAAACGTTTACCCACACAAGATATAAAAAACATAAAATCAACCCAAAGATGAAAGAAGAACTTTACTCAGGGAGCACGGTACCATCCATCAACTAACAGTACCATTGCCGATTGCATAGAAATCCCAAAACCAGAATTAACAGTAGCATTACCTCTTATTCCATAAGTTATCGGAAAACGGAGACCCCATAACAGAAATGGGATAACAAAACAAGATTTAAACGCAAAAACAAAAACAGCGCAATTTTGTATAGAAAATGAAACGCGAGAAGGAAAGAGAAGAAGGGAACCAAACCTGGTGATTTGAAGGGTGGAGGTGAGCAGAGATTCTTGCAATCCGTTGATTAACCTCGGTCACGGGTTGCATCTTCTTGGCTCCAAAAGAAACCACCCCAACGGTCAAGAGAAGATAGAAGCGTGGCTGCTCACAGCAAAACGCCACTAAATACACTGGAATTAAATGGGATTAACTAAACCCAGAAAAGAAAATAAAAGAATAAAGCAGGAAACAGTAAAGGATAGGGAGAGGAGAGGGTGACGTGAATGGTGGTTCTAAAATTGGGATGTGTGGAAACAGATTTTCGTTGAGGAGAGATCCTTATCTTTCTTGACGAAACGACAGATGTGGCTCTTAGAAAATCTCGAGCGATTCCATATACGAATTTGTACTATATTTTTCCAATCTCCGTCGCTACGCCTCTTTCACAGAACCGAAAATCCCATCAACGAGGGAGATTTCGAATGCGCTTCCACGATCCATTCCTCTTCGATTCAGATAAAACGAAACAGGGCCCAGCTACCTGATCATCATCCTGTGCTTGATCACAGATTTGGCAATAGCTAACATGTAAGGACTCTAACTAATATCATCAACACCATTTTTTTTGGATTCACATCACCTGTTGGGCGTGCTTTTTTGGATTCACATCACCTGTTGGGCGTGCTGGGCGCCTAGCAGCCAATGGGAATCCCCCAAGGATGGGCCCCATTTAAAAAATGTGGCTTTTGTGTCGGTCCCATTTAAAACTGCTGGGCGCCCAACAGGGGATTTGAATCCTTTTGTTTTTTAAAGAATGAGTTGAGAAAAAAACACAAGGAAAAAAGGGGAAAAATTAATGCTTTATCCTTTCGTTCTTTAATCTATTCATTGATATTTTCAATAAAATTCTCATAAGTTCGAGTCCTATTCATTTGTCATGCGCAAGATTTTAGGATGTAATACTGCTATTTTAGGTTTTTAGTTCTTAAGCCTTGAATTGTATATTTTCCTCCTACCGGACTCTTTCGGCATTCATTCATGTTCAAGATTTCGATTTTTTTTAATCTAATTCTTAGTGTTTTTCAGTCACTTTTAGCTAGTGTCTAGCAAAAAGAGTTTTTTGAGGATGCCACTCAAGAAAGTGGTAAAGTCCTAGAGTGCTCAAATCTTATGGAGTAAAAATCACGCACCTGTACTTATATTAGTGCTGTAATTGATGCATTCACCTTAAAAAATAATTTCATTACTACGAAAATTGAACTTTTAAAGAGAGTGCACCAATCACAAAATGAAGGTGCAGGAATGTGAGTGTAGAAGATTTCCATTCGGCTTAAGAAAATTGTTTGTTTGCACTTCTAGATGAGGCTGGCTCACTAAGTCCCTTTTGAAGCTGCCCTCCTCTAGGAACAAATGTTGATCATTGTGTGCATGTACATCAGCTATGTAATAGGTAGATAGTGCTTGGAGTGAAAAGAAAAGAAAAAAAAGATAAAGATAAAGGAGAAGCAAAGTGAGTACTAACTAAATATATGATTATCTGACGTGCAATAAAAAAGATTGCAACTAAACTTGGCATGTTTTACAAGTTTATTAGGACGAAAACTTAATATGTTTTGTATGGATATAAAAACCTTATTCAAATCCAGGTGGGCTCACTGAACCGGGCCTCAAATTGGCACGTCTAGGCTATGTAACCAATGGGCTGTGTGCCCGAAAATATGAATAATTGTTAGTCCAGCAACTATAGAGATCAGCCTTGACCTGTCACCGACTAACCCCAACACCATCTTTGTCAATTTATACTTCGACGCTAGTGTTACACCCTGGAGTTTGAAGCGAACGGGCCCCCACTCTAATCTAAGGCTTGGCTATCGAGCTGGGCCTATTTGAAATGCTAAAACAACATAGTCCCAACGACTCAATGTCCAGCCCTAGTTGACAGACATATTTTTGGAAAGCGTCTAAGAAAATCAATTTTCCTTTTTCCTTGTAACCATAAATTATATGTGATTTTTGGCTTGTGTTTATTTTCTTTGTATCGGGGACCGGTATGGTATATGTTCCCGCCGGCATCGGTTGTTGAGATTGCAAGCCATGATTTAATGTACACCTAACTGTGAGAAAAAGACCTTTTTGTCAATAGAAGGAAAGCATGGCTATCAACTAGGGCTGTCAATGGACAGCCCGTTTCCAATTAAATATTTCGGTTTAATCGGATTTTTTACAGTTTAAATATTTATTGGGTCGGATTTGGATGTGAAAATTGGATCCGTTTATAATCGGATTCGGATTTGGATCAGTGTCATATTTGCCCGATTAAATTATATATATGTTTATAATTTTTTTAGATTTCTAAGGATGCTTAATATTCTTCTTTTAAAATAATATATATATCATCTTAATTATGAACCTAAGATATATATTTTAAGATTATTTAAAGTATTATTCAATATAATTATAGTAAACAAAGCCTATTTAATTGGATTTTTTAAATTCAAATATTTAATTGGATAATTGGATTCGGATACGGATTCAATAAAAAGTATGAAGGATCCGTCGGATTTGGATATCCTATATTAGAGCTAATTGCATATAATTATTTAAAAATAAAGAACTATAGTTAATAATTCGTGGCATTAGAATAAGGTAAGAGTCCGAGACATTGCATTTGGTTAATTTGATTCATAAGGGCACGAGCACTTTTCAGACAAATCTCCCGTGCTAGTGAAGATAGCATGTTGCAAATTTTAGTAATGGGTCGGTGTTTACAGCTTAGGCAACTCATGGTATTTGAATGGCCATAGAGAAGGATATGTGCCCCTGCCACGGTTACTTCTGTTATTACAACTTGATGCATTTTTTCTTACCTTTTGTTTCATAAGTAGTTTCATTTGAGAAGTAGGTGGATTACTAGCCACGTAGCCAGTCCTCGTCAATCTCCGACTCTATGGTCAATGATTAGCCGTTTGTGAAAACCAAATCTGTGGGCCTATACAAAGCCCAAATCATGACTACATGAAATGTACGTTAATCTTATAGATATCATTACTTTGGCTTTTCCTTCACCAAAAACTTATTAGCTTTTGAATTTTTTTCCCCTTACCTCAAATATATATTTATATAAAACTTATTAGCTTTTGAATTTTTTTCCCCTTACCTCAAATATATATTTATATATAAACAGGTGGTTTTTTTTTTCTTTTCTTACTGGCGCTTGATCAGTGGGTTGTGGGCCTCAATTTGCCTTTTTTCTCCTTTTGTTAGGTTCATTGGACTTGACTTTGCTTGAGAGAAGAGTCCGGATTTAATGTCACTTCAAAGCCGCCTTTCTCTGTGCACCATTTGCTGTGTTCACTCCCTTGAGAGCGAACTTTAACGTTTGGTCAAATCTATAGGATAATGCACGTGCTTCACAAGAGAACTTGCCAACCGTATCTTTGAATCACATTACCAAAAAAAAAAAAAAAAACCCCCGGTATCCTTGAATCAGAAATAAATAAATAAACACACGCGAAGTGATTTTAACACAACACGAGTTTACCTTCTGGACACCATATATCGCATCAAGAGAACTACAAAATTCTCATTCACCAAAGAATTGGACCAATATAAAAATAAAACTCATATAATGATTCATTAAATTAAGTTTTGGACTAATCAAATCCCCTACTTCGCCACTCTTGTTTAACGTTAATCAAAACATATCATGTAGCATGCTTTAATAGGCCTATCGTAAAAGACTCATCAAAGCATATCATGTAACAAATTTTGATTACAAAAACTACGTTACATTATTTGTATAAATTAAAAAGGAAATATAGTTTGTAACTCATCTATATCTATACTTCAATACTATATTTAATGTAAGAAGGTCTCTTGAGAAGCATACTAAGCTTTATACATGAGTTCCACAAAAAGCCCATGTAGTATAGTGTATCTTTTTCATTCAAAACCCAACACTTACAAAACTGCTCCTTTTCTTTACGTACGGTAGAACCTTTATCTACAACCTTATATGCAACTTTTCACAGGATTGCTTAAAAATTTACAGATATGCCATTCATAATACACATGGTATGATCTTGTGAAAAGCTGCATATAAGGTTATAGATAAAAGTTGTACAGGATCTCATCTGTGTCCAAGTTAGTTCCCATCTGATCAAGAAAAAGCTGAAGTTCCTTTCTCCGACTCCCCTGAGTGCTTTGACTGCTGGTTTGGGAACGTCCGGACTGCAGTTGGCCCACAGATTGTATTTTGCTTTTTATGGGCCATGATATATGGCTTCAATTTGACCGACTACATGGACCACAATATTTTATATATTATTATAGTAATAATGCTAAATAAATTCAGTTTACAGATGGTAAAAAACGAATTTATTTTTCCTGCCGGTCTAAGTCGGAAATAATCATTCGGGAAGGTCATCCATCTAGAAGATGTCCACGTCTATCTTTAACCTAATGGTAAAAAACGAATTGGAGTTGGGGAATTGCTGAGAAAACAAGGCTAGTAAAAGCAGAAGGTTCTGTGATTTATCACTTGATTGACTAAATATATGGAGTTGAAATCATCTCTCATGCTTCCCTGATGTGGCGTGAGATATTGTCATGTGAAGCATCTCATGGCCACTGTTTTTTTCATGTGAGGCCCACTTGATACATTTATTTATAACATATGAAAAACAGTGCTCGTGAGATGCTCCGCATGGCAGCATCTCACGGCATCTCACGGCCACATCAGGAAGCACTTCAAGGAAACATGGCAGAGGATTTTATTCCATATATATGGTATAAAAAATAAAAATGAAATCGTATGCCACCACTAAACAAAATAGTCTCTGTAGCTTTAATGGGATGCTACCATACAGTGTGAGGATTTTTTTCAACATAAGATGATCTTTAGTACTTTCAAAAGCAAAATCATTACAGCCGTTGAATGTTTTACATGGCAACATCTCAATGAAGCTGTAGGATCGGTCGTATTAAATGGCGGGAAACAATTTCTTTCCTAAAAAAGAATCCTAGAAAAAATCAGGAAAACATAAAATAAAATTTATTATCCAAGATTTATGTGGTTGAGCAAAAATGCTTACCTCCACGGATAATGAGAGATATATAACTATTTTGATCTAATGCCTATCCCAATTAAAATTATAAAGCATATGCATCTCAGCCGTTCGTCTATAAAAATTAAAAACTTGAGTTCAAACTACAAGTAAAAAAAATAAGTGCATAGTACTACAATTAAAACTACCAGCTCAAATTTCAGTTGAATTCAAACTATATACAGGTAAAATAACAATTCAAACTATGGAATAAAAAATAATTGTACAGTAACACTTAGATAAAAATTCAAGGCACATACAGATTCAAAAGCTTTCATGCTTGAACACCCACATAAAATGTTAAATTATTTGAGTTACCACTTTGCCAAGCTTTCGTATCTCCCATTTGCAATTGAATACGTAGAGGCCTAATAGGATAAGTAAATGGTTTCATGCTTAGAGGCCTAATATTGCTTGAAATTGCTTTTACGAGTTTATACAATTAAACAACATTGAAGTATTTTCTTCTTTAATTTGTTAATTCAAAATCATCATTTTGGGTTGCATATATATCGCTTAGGGTAACCACCACATGATAACTTCAACGATTGTCACAAAATAATGCCATTAATATCAAGAAAAATTGATCCCTTTTGCTTTTTTGGTTCCACTGGTAAAAAAGAAAATGCCCTTTTTGTTCATGGAACGCCCTATCATATTCGTCTTCTTCCTAGAAACCAAAAAGAAAAATTGGAAAGCTATAGGATTCGAATCTATGCTGTCCGCCATTAAAAAACTGTGAATCTCGATCTTTATAGTTTGTCTTATCTTTAGAAAACCTTGAGGCGTTCCATGACACGACCAGAACCCTAAAATCCAGCTTAGAAGATACATACAAAAATGAAGAGAGTTTTAGAACGATAGAGGTAGACCAAGTTAAAGTAACGAAAAGAAGGAAAAAAACTAAAAATAAAGTTGACAAAGCGACGAGCATGCATCCTCTACAGCGGGGGCTGTAAACAGCCCCTCACATTCCGTGTGGGCCCCACCATTCATTTGGGGGGCCCCACACCATTCATGTGAGGGGCTGTTTACAGCGGGGGCTGTAGACGATGCCCACTCCAAAGCGACGCACGCTCGGTCTTGGAAAATGGTTAAGTGAAAGTTATAAGGCAGTACGGTTCACAAATGATTAGTTAGGATTAGTTTTGTATTCAAACGTAACAAAGAATATCCCCTAGTGATAATAAAATAACCAGGATTTTATCCGACAAATATTACTTTCTAGGATTGCCAGCGAGCCTATGCTACCAATAGCGAAGTGTGAGATGTTACATGTGGCAGCATCTCACGGCCCAGCAAAACCATTCGGATAAACATAACAAGTGATGTCTTCGTGTTTAGTGCAATTTTAGATCACAAGGACAAAGACGGTCGACATGCAATAAAAATACAAAATAATTAAAACCTTTTTTCTTTTTCTGTTATGTTGATCTTTATAAAACATAATTGTTAACATTGGCATGGTTTTTATTCTCGGACGATGCTAGCTAGTACGAACTGGACTTGATTGAGGCCGGGTAACCAATAAAACTCACTAAAATTGGATTTTAGTGATAATACCGGCTGGCGGCCGGTAAGCCATAAGTGTCGTAAGAGAGAGCATTAAATCGTCTATCACGTTTATCTAAATTGTCCCATGCTTGGGTTGCCATGTGGAGCATCACATGGCTAGTGTTTTTTCATGTGGATCCCACATGAAACAATTACATCAATAAAAAAATAGTGATCATAGACCAATTCAGGCAAACAAGATGTAAAGATTTCATTCGTGAGGGGGTTAGGTTTTAAAGCCTTTCTTAACGAATATTATAAAATATAAATTTTCATGAGTAAAGTATAAATTGAGAGCCACCCATACTAAATTAATTGTTTTCTACCTTAGTTCACTACAATTGTAATCTATTTTAACAAAATAAAACAAAACATGCACAAATATATATACGCACACATATAGATATAGACATAGTACCACCGGCCCCTAGCTCCGCCAGCACATATATATATCTTACTAGTCAATCAAACCCGGCGTCACCTCATATATATATAAATTACTAGTCAATCAAACCCCAACCAATATTCCTTGTGTGATTCTTTCTTCTTAGCTTACCTCATGTCTCAAATTTTAAAAAAAAATGAGAATCCTACAATAAAAAATATTCCTTATAAACCAATCAGTCCATCCTAACCAGTTTTCATCAAACTGCGATCCTTTAATGATCTACCGTTAGATCGAGCTCAAATTTGGAGGAAAAATTCATGACACTTGGTTCTTCAATCTAAACGGTGGAAATTGTTTGAAGGTCTCTCGCATAGTCTAAAATTTTCAAAACCATGATAGCACCTTTTGGTTCAAACAAAAATAGATTTTAGTGATTGAAGCTAGGTAGATCTATAGTCTTATTTCCAATAGGGATTTTAGAATTGTAGAATGACCTCTTTAATATAAGTGATGATAAGTTTTTATGATTTAGATTGTAGTTGTATGACCTTTGTTTGATTTGAGAATGATTTATTAGGGTATATGTTGATCTATGTAAATAATTTTATTTGAGATTGCAAAGTAATGATATTCTTTGGTTTTTAATAGTCAATTTATGTCTTTTGATTTTTAGAACCTTATTTATAATTTCAGATGTGATCATGGTGGTTTTTCTGATGATCTATACCACTATATTGTGATTACTGTTGATCTAAGTATGTTTTAGATGTAATGAAAATTTTTTATTAAGAATTTATGAATGAATTTAAAGGGGTTGATATTAATTGCATACAGGAATGGATTTGGTAGTTTTTGAATGTATTAGAACTAGTTTCATGGTGATTTGACTCCTGATTGGATCTAAATGGGTTTGAAACAAGTAAACCTAGGAAAGAATTCGTGGAAAACCCATAAAACCAAATTTATACACCTATTTTTCAAATAGATCATATTTGGTATTTCCAATTTGATTGAATTCAGCTATAGATCTAACCCATTGACAATACTATGCCTCATCAACTATCCGAGGGCCACAAGATCATGAACCATGTGAGAGGCCATCACCCACATACGGCTGTTGGGCTAGCCACCATTCTTAAAATAAAAACTTAATTTTGTATGGTCAATATGCCAAAAAAATTTAAATGACTAATATTACTTGATCGACCATACTATTTGATATTTTTAATAAGAGTACTTATTAACTTGTGGGTCCTAATCGTTTTTAAAAGCAAAACAAATGCTACAATGTCCAAGTCCCTTATCTGTTATCCGTGGGTCATACCGTCATAGATTTTGCAAATAAAAACAAATGATAATGCTAACTTTTTTTTTTGGGTAAACAAACAAATAGCATATATTACGAAACAAACCAAAAATGCCTCCTCCCCCTGACTTCATCCAATAACAGGGATGACAGAAAGTGGGGAGAAGTTAACCACTGACAAGAGAAGGAGTCTAGTGCAAAGTTGGCCAGATAATCGGCCACCCGGTTCCCTTCCATAAAGATATGTGAATAGAGAATACATGAAAATTTTGTTTTGTGAGCACGAATGGAATTAAAGGTAGAACCAATTCGCCATGGAGGTTTAGTAGACGAGCAAGATAACAAATCAATCAACACCTTCAAGATAACAAATGATAATGCTAACAAAGTGGAAACGCAAGAACCCTTGCATTAACTTGTTTATAAAATACAGGCACAACAATAAAAGATTTCAAATATCCACGTCAGCGCTTCCTGATGGTCAGTCAACCGCGGCGGCTCGAGGTTTGTTCCATTTTAGGCCATTTGTATTATTTTTCTTTTTTCTCTGAACTATCCTCTGTCTCTATCACTTACAAGACATACAGGGGTTAAGGCAATTGGCCTAATCTACCACGTGAAATGCATGCTGGACTGGTGGATCACACTCCTTCTCTGCTCTCTCTCATCTAATCTATCCACGTGTATTTTATGGGTGCCACGTATGGACTTACGGACCCCACATGTTTGAAGCGGGGTCCAGATGTATTGTAATGCAAGCACGGGCGTGATTGTGATTGTGATTGTGATTGTGTGAACAGACGACTTCCGTGATAAAATGGCCGACTCTCTTCTCATTAGCTCTTTGTCAGCTCTTTTTTTTTTTGGTAGAATCTTTGTCAGCTACTTTCACACTCCTCTTCTTCCAAGCCCAAGGCGAAAGCCTCGCTCATTCCGACATGTCGACGGCACAATTTTTTCTTCCGCAAAGCCGCCGGAGAAATCCTAAGCTTTTCTTTCTTCTCTGTTTACTCTGCCTCTTCCCTGCTGGTATCATATCCACCGAGCTTCAGATATTACTGAATTTAAAGAGAGCGCTTCAGAAATCCAATACGGATACTTTCGACTCATGGATATCCAGTAATTCCGTCTGCAACTTCACTGGAATCTCTTGCGGTTCAGATGGTTTGGTAAAGGAAATTGAGCTACCTGGAAGAGGATTGGCGGGTGTTCTCCCTCTTGGTTCCATCTGTCAGCTTCAATCACTGGAGAAGCTCTCTCTCGGATCGAATAATTTGTATGGCAGTATTACTGAGGATATGCGTAACTGCAGTCGATTACAGCATCTTGATCTTGCTATGAATACCTTCACCGGATCCTTACCAGATTTGTCCCCCCTCGTTGGATTGAAGTTCTTGAATTTAAATCACAGTGGATTTTCCGGCGTATTTCCATGGAAATCTCTGGATGCCATGAAAAATCTTGTTTCTTTGAGTCTTGGGGACAATCCGTTTGAAAAAAGTCCTTTCCCTGTTGAGGTCGTGAAGCTTAACAAGCTAACGGTTCTTTACCTTACGAATTGCAGTCTCGAGGGAAGTGTTCCATCAGCAATTGCGAACCTTACGGAGCTTGAAAGCTTAGAGCTCTCCACTAATAATTTATCCGGAGAGATTCCGCCAGAGATTTCAAGACTGAACAAGCTCCGGCAACTTCAGCTGTACGAGAATGAATTCACGGGGAAACTCCCAGTTGGGCTCGGAAACCTTACTGGTCTGCAATATTTTGACGCTTCAGCTAACCATCTCGAAGGAGATCTATCGGAGCTCAGATTCTTAAATAAGCTAATCTATCTGCAACTTTATGAGAATCAGTTATCTGGCAAAGTCCCGGTGGAGTTTGGGGATTTCAAGTTTCTCGTGAACCTTTCTCTTTACGGAAACAAGCTCACTGGTTCGCTTCCTGAGAAGCTGGGATCGTGGGCTGAATTCAGTTTTATCGACGCCTCGGAGAATTTTTTGGAAGGCCCAATTCCTCCAGATATGTGCAAGCAGGGGAAGATGGAGGCACTTCTCATCCTCAATAACAAATTCACCGGTGGAATACCGGAAACTTATGCGAATTGTCCGTCTTTAACTCGTATACGAGTAAGCAACAACTCGCTTTCTGGACGCGTTCCCGCCGGAATCTGGGGTTTGCCAGAAGTCAATATGCTTGATCTCTCTTTGAATCAATTCGAAGGTCCTGTTACTTCCGACATTGGAAACGCGAACTCCCTCGAGCAGCTGTTCCTTTCAAATAATGGATTTTCTGGCGAATTACCGGTGGAGGTGTCTGAAGCTTCGTTATTGTTTGCAATTGATCTAAGCTTCAATAAGTTTTCAGGGGTAATTCCGGAGAAAATAGGTACACTACAAAAACTCGCCAATATAAAATTACAAGGGAACATGTTTTCTGGTCCCATCCCCAGCTCTTTCGGTTCTTGTCTTCGTGTGAACGAAATAAATTTGGCCAGAAATTCATTAGTCGGTCACATCCCGGCGTCTCTGGGGTCTTTACCCAGTCTCAACTTCCTAAACCTGTCAGATAACAAACTTTCTGGTACGATTCCGGGGAGTTTATCGTCTCTGAAACTAAGCCTGCTAGATCTCTCCAACAATCAGCTAACGGGCCCAATACCTCAATCTCTTTCCGGCCAAGCATATAACGGAAGCTTCGCCGGAAATCCCGATCTTTGTAGTCCCAACATCGAAAATTTCCAGTCATGCTCGTCAGGTTCCGGCGGCGCGGGACATCTCCGGACAATACTATCCTGCCTCGTAGCAGGAACGGTCGTCTTATCTGTTGCCTGCTTCGTTTTCATAAAGAGTAGACAAAAAGAAGATGACGAAGGTTCTTCGATAAAGGAAGATTCTTGGGATGTAAAATCTTTCCGTGCATTGAGTTTCACGGAACAAGATATCCTCAATTCGATCAAACAGGAGAACATAATCGGAAAGGGTGGCTCCGGCAACGTGTACAGAGTTGTTCTTGGAAACGGAAAAGAACTCGCCGTGAAACACATCGGGAACTCCGTCTCCGATCAACGAAAGGATTACCGGAGTAGCACGCCGATGCTGAGGAAGACGACGAAGAACTCGCCGGAATTCGAGGCGGAGGTGGCGACTCTGAGTTCGATCCGGCACGTGAACGTGGTGAAGCTGTACTGCAGCATAACCAGCGAGGACTCGAGCCTGTTGGTGTACGAGTACTTGCCGAACGGGAGCCTGTGGGACCGTCTGCACACGTGTCGAAAGATGGAGCTTGATTGGGAATCGAGGTACGAGATCGCGGTGGGGTCCGCGAAGGGTTTGGAGTATCTTCATCACGGATGCGATAGGCCGGTGATCCACCGCGACGTCAAGTCCAGCAATATATTGCTGGACGAGTTTTTGAAGCCCCGGATCGCCGATTTTGGACTCGCTAAGATCGTTCAGGCCACCGCAGGAAAAGATTCCACGCACATCATCGCAGGAACCTACGGCTACATAGCACCTGGTACGAGATTTTCTTTCATTCTTTCTTTCTTTAAAAGGTTTTTTATTTCTCAGATGAAAATGTTTATTTTTTATTTGTATTGAGTTGGTGCTTTTTGGTTGTGTAGAATACGCATACACATGTAAGGTGAACGAGAAGAGTGATGTGTACAGCTTTGGGGTGGTGCTGATGGAGTTGGTGACCGGAAAAAGGCCAATTGAGCCGGCGTTTGGGGAGAACAAGGACATAGTGTACTGGGTATGCAGCAGAATGACCGCCAGGGAGAGTGTGATAGAGATGGTGGATCCAAGTATCCCAGAGGTGATGAAGGAAGAAGCAGTGAAGGTGTTGAGGATTGCTATTGTCTGCACGGCAAGGCTTCCTGCGCTGAGACCTTCCATGAGAGCCGTTGTTCGGATGCTTGAGGATGCTGAGCCGTGTAGGTTATTGACAAGGGCGAGTGTAACGTGAAGAACAAGGTAACGGAGAGTCACTGAGTACGTTTACTGCTAGTCCATTAAAACATAAGATCGAAGTCGTTCTGTTGGGGAGCTTGGTCTTTTGTTTGGCTCTACAGAAACTTTTGCGTATCTGGGTTCTGGAAACATGAATACTGTAATCAGGAGGAAAGGTAGCCTGTGGTTAAATGATTGATTGAATGCTTAGATCACTTGTAATATATAGGTAGATAATGTAATATGCTCTGGACTCTAATCTATATCTTCTATTATATATAGCAATCAGAAACTCACGAGAGAGCTCCTAACTTGAGACTCTGAAACCTGGTTGCTCGACATCAAAGCTGAAGTGGCAGCTTAGTTGTCACAACAAATAATTAACCCAAAACGTCTCTGCAACGCTTATCTTTTCATATCCCGTAACGTGCCTCCTCAATTGGCAAAGCATGCATTTTCATGTCCCGTAACGTTTCGATCTCTTCAATTCGCACAAAGGATATAATTTCTTTATCTATTAGCAATTGACGGCTCCCACGTACATAACCGGTGCGGCAGAAGCTGGGATTCCATCTAAACTCATGGCGTTGAAAAGAAGAGTGAAGACCCCCAGTAGTGGCAAAGAAGAAGACTGAGAAGGTCATGAGACCTCTCTTCGAGAAAGGACCAAAACAGTTTGGATAGGAAACGGTGAAAATGCAATAGAGCTGTTTGAGGGGATGCTCGGGCAAGGCGTGAAAAATGGTGTTATAGCATTTTGTGGCCGTGCTAACTGGATGCAGCCATGGTGGGTTGGTAGATCAAGGCTGCTGTCTTTTTAGGTCGATGAAGGACATTCACGGGATCACCCTACAAGTTGTCCATTACGGATGTGTGGTTTTTGTTTGGATGGCGTCATTTTTTTTTATGGGTCCACAAACCAAATTAAGGGTTGAACAAGCAGTAATTGTTTATATAGGCAAGTTTCACTGTGCAATTTTGTTTTCTTCTCCTGACGAGTCAATTTCTGTTATTGAAGATTGCCTGTGTCAGGTTGGGCAGATTGAAATAACCAAATTTTCTGCACTTGATATACAGGACAGTCTGATTTCTTTCAGCCATGATGCAATCTCTGTCTGCTAATTTTTTACTTTGTTGTTTTATTTTATTTGAAGTTGAATCTTAATGGCTGCGTACTTAATTACTGGGTAGATAATAGTTTTTAATTACATCAAAATTTTCTGGGTAGATAATAGTTTTTAATTACATCAAAATTTTCAAATGGTTTATCACATTGAGCTTTCCTGAACCCCATGAATAAGAGAATGATTGATTGTGATGGTAAGCTAAAGATCATATTTGATAGGGAATGACCAAGTTGGCTATCTTGAAATTTCTAGATTGCTCTAATGTGTTTAGCAATAATGACGCTATTGTGATTTGGGTGTTGTGGGACAAACATTTGCTTTTATTGGACGAACAACTCTCGGACGAATTTGGCGAATATGATATTTCAACTACTAATAATTCAAAATCCTAATGTATAGATCCTTGAATATGCTACAAGTTGAGCATATATTAAATCTCTCATGAAAATAATTCATTTCCTAACTCTTCAATTGGTCAAATGGACAATATTTAACCATATAAGTCAATAGATTTCTGTTTATACCCTATATGACCAACGAATGAGAAAAGGGCATGTGGTGCCTATGTGGCTTATTTAGGCCACGGCATCAAAGCACGTAGGCCTTGCACAGTTGGTTAGGCCACGTCAGCATGAACACAGAACCAAGAATACAGTTCGAGTCACGCCAATACGACAAAACCACGAATATCAGAAGATCGTGTCATCGGTCGTTCAAAAATAAACTAGTTTAAGATCGTGGCCTAGCGGTTATCGTTCTGGAACGGAAGACTGAAGACGAACAACCGCCATGAAGATCGTGCAAGAGTAGGACGTTGAGCAAACCGTCAAAGATTGGCTATAAAAGGCACAAATTCGAAGAGCTCGAGGACACAATCCACCCAACCGCAACCTGTTATTATATTATTTTGATCATCCGTGATCCTTTATCCCCTCTACTACAGAAGAATAAACTAGGACCTCTCTCACTGCTTCCAGTCGCAGTGACATCTTCGACCCCTCTTTACTCCGATTAACACCAGAATCCTGCCACCGGAGAGTAAGTTGAGGCCGCCCCTGACTCGCAGTTCTGTGTTTACAGAATCCCGAGCAGCCGGTCCCGAGACTCGCTCTGATCACGCCAGGTGACTTGTGTATTTTCGGGTAAGCAGCAATCCAAGGTGAATCCCCCGAATTGACGTTGCTAGCAGCCGCCCCCTTCCTCCTGCGCTTATACCCGATTACGGCTATAAGACCAGGACAGGCCGATCCTGCAAGCCCTGTCGGTTTTCTTTTATACTTTTGTTTCCCTTTTGAGGATTATCTGTTGTCGCTTTTGGCTCGTCGGCCAATTTTATAATAAAAGGATTTGTGTGCCATTAGTTGCTTTCGCTTTCAAACACTTACAAGAACCCAAATGAAGACCGGACCCCTAGTCTTCATATCATCGCCTGACCCGTTTTATTACAGGTGACTTGCAGTACGACTGGACCGATCCCGGTTCAGATTCGGAACAGGTGCCCGGGGTCAGGGTTCGACCCGAAATCATTTGTATCAAACGATACTGGCACGCCCGCGTAGAGACACATCATCACCTTCGACACGTGTCCACACTGGCCCAATTTCAGAACAACAATTTCTTATCTATTTAGGTAAATTATTCTCAGCAAAAACACATTTATAACTTCAAAGAATTCAACACACGATCTAATAGGTATATAATATCAATAATAGAAAAATGCTATTGCCATTGGTTTTGTTCGTTATTTGGAATTAATTAACTCTTATAGTGACCTATTATTTAGTAATAATTTTATTTACTCCAAAGTGTTTTTAAAGATACTATAAGACAAAAGTTGTTAATTTTATTTCTCTAGGTAAAATATATAAATATTTGTAGTTCTGTTTGTAGTTTATTCCATTTCTTTACATAAGATTATTTTATTTTAATGAAATCATTTTAGATATTATCTCATGCAAATGTTTACTTGTCACATAGATCTTCATGTTAGCATACTATATTTCAATTGGAACCCTTAATTAAATAAGAAATTTCAATATCTTGCACTTATATTTTTTAAGGATAATTACAGTTTACCTCCTTGAGGTTTCAGACAATCCGACTTTCCCTCTTGAGTTTTTAAAAATACTAATTTACCCCCTTGAAGTTTGCTTTGTGTAATAGTTTCCCCCTTCTAAGGGTTTGATCGATGAGTTTACAGGAGAAAACAATGCATATTGACAATTTTGCCCTTTTTATTCTAATCGATTGAATGCTAGACTTAATACTTAAAAGGGATGAAGTTGTCAATATACGTTGTCTTCTCTTGTCATTTCATTAGTCAAATTTCTAAAAAGAGAAAACTGTTAAAAACATCAAGTCTCAAGGTGGTAAACCGATATTTCAAAAACCTTAAGGGAAAGTAAAATTACTTGAAACCTCAAGGATGTAAAGTGTAATTATCCCTGTTTTTTAATGTGTCTTATATTTACTTTGTCACACCCCGTGCGATCTGCTAGTTTTGTATTATGGAAATGGGCACCAGCTGTGCGCATTTGTTAATGGAATCTTCTTTTTTGGTAGAATTGTTAATGGAATCTTCAATATAGAGATGTCCATATTTGACTATTAAATACGCCCAATCCTGAGTTAATCACGATTTATGCTGTTAGTCGTAATCATACGGAAAATGGACGGACGCAATCGATATTCTCCAATCCTCGTAGCTCAATTTGTACCTTTTAAACGTGTTGAGACAAGTGCAACCAACCCAAAACAACCTTCCAAGGTTGTTAGGAACAGGGATCGCTCTGCTCAAAACATTTAGGTTTTAAGTTCTTAAGCCTTGAATTGTATATTTTCCTCTTTCCGGTCTCTTTCGTCATTCATTCATGTTCAAGAACTCAACTTTGTTTTTTAATCTAATTCTTAGTGTTTTCTAGTCACTTTTAGCTAGTGTCTTGAAAAAATGTTTTTCGAGGATGCCACTCAAGAAAGTGGTAAATTACTAGATTGCTCAAATCATC
The DNA here is from genome assembly GCA_947561395.2 of Buxus sempervirens. Classification (NCBI taxonomy): domain Eukaryota; kingdom Viridiplantae; phylum Streptophyta; class Magnoliopsida; order Buxales; family Buxaceae; genus Buxus; species Buxus sempervirens. The sequence goes on from OX387190.1 coordinate 34,247,626, forward strand.
TTGACTAAAAATCACTCACCTGCACTTATATTGCACTTATATTACTGCTGTAATTGGTGCATTCACCTTAAAAAATAATTTCATTACTATCAAAATTGAACTTTCAAAGAGAGTGCACGAAGGTGCAGGAATGTGTGTGTAGAAGATTTCCATTTGGCTTAAGAAAATTGTTTTAGTTTGCACGAAAAGTTTGCTTTTAGATGAGGCTAGCTCACTAAGCCCCTTTTGAAGCTGCCCTCCTCTAGGAGCAAGTGTTGATTGTTGTGTGCAGTGGCGGAACCACGTTGTGGTTGGGGGGTAACTTTTATTTTTTAATTAAAAATGTATATATTTTTTAATTAAAATTTATGTTTTGTCTCCTCTAAATTTTTTGGTTTGCCCTTTCCTAACCCATTGAAATTTTTATATTTCATGAGAACCCCTTCCAAAATTTCTAGTTACACCCCCCCCCCCCCCCCCCCCCCCCCCCCCCCCCCCCTAACTCATTGAAATTTCTATTTTTCATGAGAAGAAAGCGAGTATTCACTAAAAATATGGTTATCTAACATGCAATAAAAAAGATTGCAACCGAACTTACCATCTTATTCAATTTATACTTCGACGGTGGTGTTACACCCTGGAGTTAGAAACGAACGGGCCCCAACTCTAATCTAAGGCTTGCTTATAGAGCTGGGCCCATTTGAAATGCTAAACAACATAGTCCCAACGACTCAATGTCCAGCCCTAGTTGGCAGACTTATATTTTTGGAAAGCGTCTAAGAAAATCAATTTTCCTTTTTCCTCGTAATCATAAATTATATGTGATTTTTGGCTTGTATTTATTTCTTTGTATCGGGGACGGGTATGGTAGATGTCCCCTCCGGAATCCGTTGTTGAGATTGCAAGCCATGACTTAATGTACACCTAACTGCGAGAAAAAGACCTTTTTGTCAATAGAAGGAAAGCATGGCTCTCAAATATTAGGACTGTCAATGGATTAGATCATGACTTGCTTATTGCCCGTTTTCAATTAAATAATTCGGTTAATTAGAATTTTTACCGTTTAAATATTCGTTGGGTTGGATTTGAATCTGAAAATCGGATTCGGATTTGGATCAAGGCCATATCCGCCAGATTAATATCCGAATCCGATTAAATTATATATATGTTTATAATTTTTTTAGATTTCTAAGGATGCTTAATTAATTTTAATATTCTTTTTTAAAAAAAAATATTTATATCATCTTAATTATGAGCCTAAGATATATATTTTAAAATTATTTGAAATATTATTCAATATAATTATAGTAAACAAAGCCTATTTAATTGGATTTTTTATATTCAAACATTTAATCGGATAATTGGATTTGGATTCGGATTCAATAACAACTATGAAGGATCCGTCGGATTCGGATATCCTATATTAGAGCTAATTGCATATAATTATTTAAAAATAAAGAACTATAGTTAATAATTCGTGGCATTAGAATAAGGTAGGAGACCGAGTCATTGCATTTTGGTTAATTTGATTCATAACGGGACGAGCACTTTTCAGACAAATCTCCTGTGGTTACTGTGAGGATAGCATTTTGCAAATTTTAGTAATGAGTCGTGTTTATAGCTTAGGCAACTCACGCCCTTAGAATGGCCATACAGAAGGATGTGTGCCAGTGCCACGGCTGCATCTGTTATTATAACTTAATGCATTTTTTCTGACCTTTTGGTTTTTCATTTGAGAAGTAGGTGGACTACTAGCTGTTCCTCGTCTTTCTCCGACTCTGTGGTCAATGATTAGCCATCTGTGAAAACTAAACTCACCTTATCTATGGGCCTATATGAAATGAATCCATATCACTTAAACTCTCTCGCTGGAAGATCTGTTGGTCCAACGGCAATACATGTGTTTACATCAACTTCACATACTTATATGGACACATGCATTGCCGTTGAACCAGCAGATATTCCAGCACGGCTCCAGTAGATTTCAAGTCACTTGAAATATACCTTATCTTATAGATATCATTAATTCGGCTTTTCCTTAAACTTATTAGCTTTTGAATTTTTTTCCCTTATCTAAAATATATATATATATACATATACAGAGAGGTGGTTTTTTTGTCTTTTTTGATTGGCACATGATTAGTGGGTTGTGGGCCTCATTTGCTTTTTTATCTCTTTTTGTTAGGTTCATTGGATTTGACTTTCTTGATTTCTTGAGAGAGTAGTCCGGATTTCATGTCACTTCAAAGTCACCTTTACTCTGTGCACCATTAGTCGTGTTGACTCCATTTAGAACAACTTTAACGTTTTGGCCATATCTACAGCATAATGCACATGCTTAATAGACATAATTAATAAGAGAACTTCCCAACCGTATCCTTGTTGAATCAGTAATAAATAAATAAACACACGCAAAGTGATTGTAACACAACACGAGTTTACCCTCTAGACACGATATATCGTTTGTAGAGAACTACAAAATTCTCATTCACCAAAGAATTGGCCAATATAAAACTCATATAATGATTCATTAATTTAAGGTTTGGATTAATCAAATCCCCTACTTTGCCACTCTTGTTTAACATTAATCAAAATATATCATGCAGCATGTTTTGATAGGCCTATCGTCAAAGACCCATCAAAGTATTTTATATGACATATTTTAATTATAAAAACTACGTTAGATTATTTGTGTGTGTATATATATATATATATAAACTCCAAAAATGGTTAATTTAATAAATTAAAAAAGAAATATAGCTTGTACTCATCTATATTTCAATACTATATTTAATGTACCAAGGTCTGTTGAGAAGCACACTAAGCTTTGTACATGAATTTCACAAAAAACGTATATGCCGTTAATTAAAGTTTCATTAATATAGGATTTCAATAGTCATGGTGTAATTAATATAGGATTTCAATATTCATAGTGTATCTTTTCATTCAAAACCGAGCAGTTACGAAGCTGCTTCCTCTCTTTCGGTGCACCCTTCTAGAATATGTTAGTCGCATTGGCGTCCCAATCAGTTCCAATCTGGTCAAGAAAAAGCTGAAGTTCCTTTCTCCGACTCCCCTCAGTGGTTTGACTGCTGGTTTGGGAACGTCCGGACTGCAGTTGGCCCACAGACTGTTTTTGCCTTTTGTGGGCCATTATAAATGGATCAATTTGACCGACTACATGGACCACAATATTTTATATATTATTATAGCAATAATGCTAAATAAATTCAGTTCACAGAGATGTGAAAAACGAATTTATTTTTCCTGCCGGTCTAAGTCGGAAATAATCATTCGGGAAGGTCATCCATCTAGAAGATGTCCACGTCTCTCTTTAGCCTAATTATTAATTTATTAAATTCTGTCACTTTTAAGGCAGGTGTACTATGTAGACGGGCCTTCTCTTTCAAATTTTCAATACTTTTTTTTTTTGGTAACATTTCAAATTTTCAATACGAATCTAGTCAGGGCAATCAATAACATTTAAAATAAGAAATAAGTCAATTGGAGTTGGGAATTGCTGAGAAAACAAGGCTCGTAAAAGCAGAAGGTTCTGTGATTTATCACTTGATTGACTAAATATATGGAGTTAGAAATCGTCTCTCATGCTTCCTTGAATTGCTCCCTGATGTGGCGGGAGATATTGTCATGTGAAGCATCTCACGATCACTATTTTTTCATGTGAGGCCCACTTGATATATTTATTTATAACATATGAAAAAACAGTGGCCGTGAGATACTCCGCATGACAGCATGCTCACAGCCACGTCACGGAGCACTTTAGGGAACCATGGCAGAGGATTTCATTCCAAATATATGGTATAAAAAATAGAAATGAAATCGTAGGCCACCATTAAACGTAGTAGACTCTGTAGCTTTAGTGAGATGCTACCATACACCATGAGGATTTTTTTCAACATATATAAGATAATCTTTAGCACTTCCAAAAGCAAAATCATCACAGCCGTTGAATGATTCACATGGCAACATCTCAATGAAGCTGTAGGATCGGTCGTATTAAGTGGCGGCAGACAATTTCTTTCCTAAAAAAGAATCCTAGAAAAAATCAGGAAAACATAAATAAAAATTTATTATCCAAGATTTATGTGGTTTAGCAAAAATGCTTACCTCCACGGATAATGAGAGTTATATATAACTATTCTGATCTCATGCCTATCCCAATTAAAATTACAAAGCATATGCATCTCAGCCGTTCGTCTATAAAAATTAAAAACTTGAGTTCAAACTACAAGTAAAAAAAATGTGTATAGTAATACAATTAAAACTACCAGCTCAAATTTCAGTTGAATTTCAAACTATATATACAGGTAAAATAACAATTCAAACTATGGAATAAAAAATAATTGTACAGTAACACTTAGATAAAAATGCAAGGCACATACAGATTCAAAAGCTTGCATGCTTGAACACCCACATAAAATGTAAAATTATTTGAGTTACCACTTTGCCAAGTTTTCGTATCTCCCATTTGCAATTGAATACGTAGAGGCCTAATAGGATAAGTAAATGGTTTCATGCTTAGAGGCCTAATATTGCTTGAAATTGCTTTTACGAGTTTATAGAGTTAAACAACATTGAAGTATTTTCTTCTTTAATTTGTAAATTCAAAGTCATCTTTTTGGGTTGCATGTATATCGCTTAGGGTAACCACCACATGATAACTTCAACGATTGTCACAAAATAATGATATTAATATCAAGAAAAATTGATCCCTTTTGCTTTTCGACTTTTCCTTTTTGGTTCCACCGGAAAAAAAGAAAATGCCCTTTTTGTTCATAAAGAAGACGTCATGGAACGCCCAATCATATTCGTCTTCGTCCTAGAAACCAAAAAGAAAAATTGGAAAGCTATAGGATTCGAATCTATGCTGTCCGCCATTAAAAAACTGTGAATCTCGATCTTTATAGTTTGTCTTATCTTTAGAAAACCTTGAGCCGTTCCATGATACGACCAGAACCCTAAAATCCAGCTTAGAAGATACATACAAAAATGAAGAGAGTTTTAAAACGACAGAGGTAGACCAAGTTAAAGTAACGAAAAGAAGGAAAAACACTAAAAATAAAGTTGACAAAGCCACGCACGCTCGGTCTTGGAAAATGGTTAAGTGAAAGTTACAAGGCAGTACGGTTCACAAATCACTGAATCCGAAAGCCATTTAAAACGAAAATGGCAAACGAAAAGGAGATTTGCACTCTCTCTCTCTCTCTCTCTCTCTCTCTCTCTCTCTCAGCATTTTTCTGTTACTAATTATAACTGTAGAGTACAGACTTTGAGTTCTCGCCATTAATGGCAGACTTCGAAGAAAGCCTGATGCCCCATTTTAGTCAAACATGCAATAACCGCATTTTATCTGCGGTCTGGTCGTGCCCGCAATTGATATACGGTCATGCCGTAACCACATTAACAATGCGGTCAAGACACGACCGCATTATATATGCGGGCACGGGTTTTTTTGAGCGAATTCGTCATTTTTCAATTTCTGAGCCTTATCTACACTCAAGTCTCTCTCTGGGAGATTCGAATCCTCTTTTTTATCCTCCGTGGTTTAATGGATTTACATTAACTCTTTTTTTGAAACTCAATTGGAACATTCTGGAACCTTATTTTGGCAAACCCTAGACCAACCATGTTCCTGGGTTTGCCTATAAATAGAGGGATTCTCCTCAAGCAAATGGCTAAGAATCTGGAGCTGGAAGAGCTCCAAGTGAAGAAGGAAACCCCTGCTTCTCTGCTTTCTCAATCTAGGTAAGTCCCTTTTCTCTTTTATTTTCTATTTTTAATTCTAGAAATAGTCTAATCTTCTCATTTCTATAGAATAAGGCCTAGTTTATATTTGTATCCCCATACCTATCTCCAAGTACCTCAAGACTCTCTCTAGCCGTAAAGTGTGAAGAGAGAGCTAGGGGAAAGGGGAACAGGTGGATCCTTAGAATAGAACCCTATAGTCTGTTTTTTCTCTTTTTTTTTTTTGTAGAATAAGGCCATTTGATTGTGTTTGTATCCCCAAATCTATCTCCAAGTACCTCAAGACTCCTCTCTAGCCGTAAAATGTGAAGAGAGAGCTAGGGGAAAGAGAACAGGTGGATCCGTAGGATAGGCCCCTATGTGTTGTAATCTGTGATATGTGATTTCTTTTACTATTCTGTTCATGTTTTAAAAGTTTTATTCTGAATCTGGAGGAATCCTATGGATCCATGCTGTTCATAGCATGAGATCCCCACTTTTGTGATATTTGGTTTTTCACACATATTGCACCTATATCACTGATTTCTTGATTTTTGTGATATGTGGCTAGGATTCTGGATCTACCATGATCTATATGGTAGATCTGAAACCAAAAGCCTGAAAGTAACCGATAGGGTTTTATGATGTGATTTTGAAGTTGTTTTAATCTTGGAGAGAGGGTCCTATGGTCTAAACTCTCCATTTTGATGTTTTTTTCATCGGTTTTATCTCTCTACTAATGAGAGATCTGGATCAGATCTGTACTCTAAAGAACTTATTCTTCAATGTTTTAATCAAGAGATTTCAATGTGGTTTTTCAACCTTTTAATGGTTTAGCCTAAAGCTAGTTTTTCAGGTTTCACTTTAGGTTGGTTTTCTTTGATTTTTATCTCAATTTTATTTTAATCATGAAACCCTTAGAATGGTGTGATCATATTAAAGGTTCTGAATTAATCGGGCTATTCATATGAAAAACCATACACTTTTGTCACTTTGATGATTTTTTCTTTATTAAGCAAGCTTTCTTTATTTTTAACATGAACAATACCTGGCAACCACCTTGTGTAGATGAATAGGGGTGCCTAACACCTTCTCCTATTCATAACCCAATCCATTTACCCATCTCTGGTTGTTTTTTTGTTTTGTATTTTAAAATAGAGTTATTTTTACTCTAATTTCTGTGTTTTTTATTTTATTTGATGATTTTAATGTCCATTCACACCTAAACAGAATGGTGGCAATTCCTTGTTTTAATGAATCCCGTGTGATGATTAGGAAGTCATTAAATTGATTTTCCATGTCTCACACTTCCCGGCCATCCGTGTCTGGTCACCCACTTTTCCATGGTGCGGATGTTCACGGACTAAAGAAGCGGGGCCAGGGCCTCCGGTCGTGGATTTCAATTAACGTCGAAGGAAAAATGGGAAAACAATAGTTGGGTTTCACTCAAAACTTGTTAGAAATCATCTAAGATGTAAAAGTGGGCATCCCCTACGATTAGATTGGTTTGTTTGTAGTTCCTGGTCAGGTGCTTCTGGAATCTGTCTTTTTTCACATTCAAATCCATTTAAATATATGTTTTTGATGAAGAAAACAGGGTAATGGAAGGAAATTAAATCCGTATTTCCTCCGTGGAATCGCAAGGTTTTTTTTCTCATTGTCATAATTGTCAATCCTTCATTCGAAGCACGGCCGGTGTTGGAGAGGTTTGGCAGCCTGAAGGTGTTGAGTTGCACCAGATGAGAGGAAGCCGAAGTTTCAAAACAAAGTTCACTTAACTTGTTTTTTGTATGCAACGTATTTTTATAATTTTAAAACTTAAATTGTTCTTTTATTAATTTTTACCAAACAGGTTTCTAATTATCTGTTTTTAAAAAACCAAAAAATAAAAATTGTTACCAAATGGGTTTTTTGTTAGTTGTTTTCAAAAACCAAAAAACAGTTTGAAACGTTTTTAGTTTTCGAATTGTTTTTAAAAAAGAACGTTACCAAACGGCCTCTTACTTTCTACAATTTCTAGCGAGCCTATGCTACATTGTGACGAGAATGAAGTGTGAGATGTTACATGTGGCAGCATCTTTCGGCCACAACAAGACCATTCAAATAAACACCGCAAGTGATGTATTCGTGTTTAGTGCAATTTTGGATCACAAGGAAAGAGACAGTCAACATGCAATAAAAATACAAAATAATTAAGATCCTTTTTCTTTTTTTGTTATGTTAATCTTTATAAAACATAATTGTTAACATTGGCATGGTTTTTAATCTCGGACGATGCTAGCTAGCTAGTACAAACTGATTGAGGCCGGGTACCCAATAAAACTCACTAAAATTGGATTTTAGTGATAATATCGGCTAGCGGCTGGTAAGCCGTAAGTGTGGAGAGGGCATGAAATCATCTACCACATTTATCTGAATTGTCTTCTGCTTGAGTTGCCATGTGGAGCATCACATGGCTAGTGTTTTTTCATGTGGGTCCCGCATGAAACAATTACATCAATAAAAAAATAGTGATCATGGACCAATTCAGGCAAACAATGCAAAGATTTCATTTGTGAGGGGGTTAGGTTTTAAAGCCTTTCTTAACGAATATTATAAAATATAAATTTTCACCAGCAACGTCTAAATTGAGAGCCACCCATACTAAATTAATTGTTTTCTACTTTAGTTCACAACAATTGTAATCTATTTTAACAAAATAAAACAAAACATGCACATATATATATACAAACACATATAGATATAGACACAGTACCACTGGCCCCTAGCTCTACCACCACATATATATCTTACTAGTCAGTCAAACCCCAACCAATATTCCTTGTGTGATTGGTTCTTTTTAGCTTACCTCATGTCTCAAATTTTTTAAAAAAAATGAGAATCCTACAATAAAAAATATTCCTTATAAACCAATCAGTCCATCCTAACCAGTTTTCGTCAAACTGCGACCCCTTAATGATCTACCATTAGATCGAGCTTAGATTTAGAGGAAAAATTCATGACACATGGTTCTTCAATCTAAACGGTGGAAATTTTTTTGAAGGTCTCTTGCATGGTCTAAAATTGGCAAAACCATGATAGCACATCTTGGTTCAAACAAAAATAGATTTTAGTGATTGAAGGTAGGTGGATCTATAGTCTTATTTCCAATAGGGATTTTAGAATTGTAGAATGACCTCTTTAATTTAAGTGATGATAAGTTTTTATGATTTAGATTGTAGTTGTATGATCTTTGTATGATTTGAGAATGATTTATTAGGGTATATGTTGATCTATGTAAATATTTTTATTTGAGATTGCAAAGTAATGATATTCTTTGGTTTTTAATAGTCAATTTATGTCTTTTGATTTTTAGAACCTTATTTATAATTTCAGATGTGATCATGGTGGTTTTTCTGATGATCTATACCACTATATTGTGATTACTGTTGATCTAAGTATGTTTTAGATGTAATGAAATTTTTTTATTAAGAATTTATGAATGAATTTAAAGGGGTTGATATTAATTGCATACAGGAATGGATTTGGTAGTTTTTGAATCTATTAGAACTAGTTTCATGGTGATTTTACTCCTGATTGGATCTAAATGGGTTTGAAACAAGTAAACCTAGGAAAGAATTTGTAGAAAACCCATAAAACCAAATTTCTACACCTATTTTTCAAATAGATCATATTTGGTATTTCCAATTTGATTGAATTCAGCTATAGATCTAACCCACATAAGGTTGTTGGGCTAGCCACCATTCTTAATCATTTTTAAAAGCAAAACAAATGCTACCATGTCCAAGTCCCTTATCTGTTAGCCTTGGGTTATAGATTTTGCAAATAAAAACAAATGATAATCCTAACCAAGTGGAAACGCAAGAACCCTTGCATTAACTTGTTTATAAAATACAAGCACAGCAATAGCAGATTTCAAATATCCACGTCAGCGCTTCCAGGCCGTTGCACGAGTGCCCCTTCTAGATGGTCAGTCAACCGCGGCGGCTGAAAGGTTCCATTTTAGGCCATTTGTATTATTCTTCTTTTTTGTCTGAACTATCCTTTTTTTTTTTTTTTTTGGTTGTCTTCTCTGAACTATCCTCTCTCTCTATCACTACAAGACATGTAGTAAAGGCAATCAGCATATCTACCACATGAAATGCATGCTGGACTGACGGATCACACTCCTTCTCTGCTCTCTCTCATCTAATCTATCCACGTGTATTTCATAGGTGCCACGTATTGGACTTACGGACCCCACATGTGGACGTGTTTGAAGCGGTCCAGATGTATTGTACTGCAAGCACGGGCGTGACTGTGATTGTGTGAACACACGACTTCCGTGATAAAATGGGCGACTCTCTGTCAGCTACTTGCACACTCCCCTTCTTCCAAGCCCAAGGCGAAAGCCTCGCTCCTTCCGACATGTCGACGGCACATTCTTTTCTTCCACAAAGCCGCCGGAGAAATCCTAAGCTTTTCTTTCTTCTCTGTTTAATCTGCCTCTTCCCTGGTATCATATCCGACGAGCTTCAGATATTACTGAATTTAAAGACAGCGCTTCAGAAATCCAATACGGATGCTTTCAACTCATGGATATCCAGTAATTCCGTCTGCAACTTCACCGGAATATCCTGCGGTTCGGATGCGTTGGTAAAGGAAATTGAGCTCTCTGGAAGAGGATTGGCGGGTGTTCTTCCTCTTGGTTCCATCTGTCAGCTTCAATCACTGGAGAAGCTCTCTCTCGGATCGAATAATTTGTATGGCAGTATTACTGAGGATTTGCGTAACTGCAGTCGATTACAGTATCTTGATCTTGCTATGAATACCTTCACCGGATCCTTACCAGATTTGTCCTCCCTCGTTGAATTGAAGTTCTTGAATTTAAATCACAGTGGATTTTCCGGCGTTTTTCCATGGAAATCACTGGATGCCATGAAAAATCTTGTTTCTTTGAGACTTGGGGACAATCCGTTTGAAAAAAGCCCTTTCCCTGTTGAGGTTGTGAAGCTTAACAAGCTAACGGTGCTTTACCTTACGAATTGCAGTCTCGAGGGAAGTGTTCCATCGGCAATTGGGAACCTTACGGAGCTCGAAAGCCTAGAGCTCTCCACTAATTATTTATCCGGAAAGATTCCGCCAGAGATTTCAAGACTGAACAAGCTCTGGATGCTTCAGCTGTACGAGAATGAATTCACGGGGAAACTCCCAGATGGGCTCCGAAACCTTACTGGTCTGCGATATTTTGACGCTTCAATTAACCATCTCGAAGGAGATCTGTCGGAGCTCAGATTCTTAAATAAGCTAATCTCTCTGCAACTTTATGAGAATCAGTTATCTGGCAAAGTCCCGGAGGAGTTTGGGGATTTCAAGTTTCTCGTGAACCTCTCTCTTTACGGAAACAAGCTCACTGGTTCGCTTCCTGAGAAGCTGGGATCGTGGGCTGAATTCAATTTTATCGACGCCTCGGAGAATTTTTTGGAAGGCCCAATTCCTCCAGATATGTGCAAGCAGGGGAAGATGGATGCACTTCTCATCCTCAATAACAAATTCACCGGTGGAATACCGGAGACTTATGCGAATTTTCCGTCTTTAACTCGTATACGAGTAAGCAACAACTCGCTCTCTGGACGCGTTCCCGCCGGAATCTGGGGTTTGCCGAAAGTCGGTATGCTTGATCTCTCTTTGAATCAATTCGAAGGTCCTGTTACTTCCGACATTGGAAACTCGAAGTCCCTCGAGCAGCTGTTCATTGCAAATAATGGATTTTCTGGCGAATTACCGGTGGAGGTGTCTGAAGCTTCGTTATTGTTTGCAATTGATCTAAGCTTCAATAAGTTTTCAGGGGAAATTCCGGAGAAAATAGGTAAACTACAAAAACTCGCCAACTTAAAATTACAAGGGAACATGTTTTCTGGTCCCATTCCCAACTCTTTAGGTTCTTGTCTTCGTGTCAACGAAATAAATTTGGCCAGAAATTCATTATTCGGTCACATCCCGGCGTCCCTGGGGTCTTTACCCAGTCTCAACTTCCTAAACCTGTCAGATAACAAACTTTCCGGTACGATTCCGGGGAGTTTATCGTCTCTGAAACTAAGCCTGCTAGATCTCTCCAACAATCAGCTAACGGGCCCAATACCTCAATCTCTTTCCGTCCAAGCATATAACGGAAGCTTCGCCGGAAATCCTGATCTTTGTAGTCCCAACATCGAAAATTTCGAGTCATGCTCGTCAGGTTCCGGCAGCTCCGGACATCTCCGGACAATAATATCCTGCTTCGTAGCAGGAACGGTCGTCTTAGTCGTGTCTGTTGCCTGCTTCGTTTTCATAAAGAGTAGACAAAAAGAAGATGACGAAGGTTCTTCGATAAAGGAAGATTCTTGGGATGTAAAATCTTTCCGTGTATTGAGCTTCACGGAACAAGAGATCCTCAATTCGATCAAAGAGGAGAACATAATCGGAAAGGGTGGTTCCGGCAACGTGTACAGAGTTGTTCTCGGAAACGGAAAAGAACTCGCCGTGAAACACATCTGGAACTCCGTCTCCAATCGAGGAAAGGATTACCGGAGTAGCACGCCGATGCTGAGGAAGACGACGAAGAACTCGCCGGAATTCGAGGCGGAGGTGGCGACTCTGAGTTCGATCCGGCACGTGAACGTGGTGAAGCTGTACTGCAGCATAACCAGCGAGGACTCGAGCCTGTTGGTGTACGAGTACTTGCCGAACGGGAGCCTGTGGGACCGTCTGCACACGTGTCGAAAGATGGAGCTTGATTGGGAATCGAGGTACGAGATCGCGGTGGGGTCCGCGAAGGGTTTGGAGTATCTTCATCACGGATGCGATAGGCCGGTGATCCACCGCGACGTCAAGTCCAGCAATATATTGCTGGACGAGTTTTTGAAGCCCCGGATCGCCGATTTTGGACTCGCTAAGATCGTTCAGGCCACCGCAGGAAAAGATTCCACGCACATCATCGCAGGAACCCACGGCTACATAGCACCTGGTACGAGATTTTCTTTCTTTCTTTTTTTTGTTTTTTTTTTCTCAGTTGAGAATGCTCATTGTGCTTTTTGGTTGTGTAGAATACGCATACACATATAAGGTGAACGAGAAGAGTGATGTGTACAGCTTTGGGGTGGTGCTGATGGAGTTGGTGACCGGAAAAAGGCCAATTGAGCCGGCGTTTGGGGAGAACAAGGACATAGTGTACTGGGTATGCAGCAGAATGACCACCAGGGAGAGTGTGATGGAGATGGTGGATTCAAGTATCCCAGAGGCCATGAAGGAAGAAACAGTGAAGGTGTTGAGGATTGCTATTCTCTGCACGGCGAGGCTTCCTGCGCTGAGACCTTCCATGAGAGCTGTAGTTCAGATGCTTGAGGATGCTGAGCCGTGTAGGTTATTGAACATTAGCGTTGACAAGGGTGAGTTTGACGTGAAGAAGAAGGTAATGGAGAATCACTGAGTACGTTTTGCTATAAGTCCATTAAAAAATAAGATCGAAGTCGTTCTGTTGGGGAGCTTGGTCTTTTGTTTGGCTCTCCCAGAAACTTTTTGTGTGTCTGGATTCTGGAAACATGATTACTGTAATCAGGAGGAAAGGTAGCCTGTGGTTAAATGATTGATTGAGTGCTTAGATCACTTGTAATATATATATAGGTAGATATTGTAATGCTCTGGACTCTAATTTTGTATTATGGAAATGGGCACAAGCTGTGCGCATTTGTTAATGGAATCTTCGATATGCAGATGTCCATATTTCACCTCGGAGCTCAATTTATACTTTTAAACTGTTGAGACAAGCGCAACCAACCCAGAAACAAGATACTGAAACTCAGAACAACCTAAAACCTTCCAAGGTTGTTAGAAACTGGGATCGTTCTGCTCAAAACAGTGAAATTGTTAGAAACTTGAGGATATAGTACTCGCCCGTTGAAATTCGAGATCGATACTTAAAAAGACATTATATTGGATGAACAAAGGTTGGAGCTTCAAAAATTCTTGGCAAGGAGAAAGCAAATGCTGGAATTTTCACCAATTGTAATGACTGAAGCTTCGAACGTAATCTCTTTAACCAGGATGTTTGATGCGTGTAACAGAGCATAGAAGGGAGTCAAAGGACCATTGCTCTAAGTATTTTTAATACCAAACCATATGATCAAGTTGGTGTGACTTAAATAATGTTGGTGGAAAGGACTTGTAGACACCCCAAATTGCACTAAAAATGAGAAAATAATTGAAAATATTAATTGGGATTTGAAACAGGTCAAAAAAGTGTAAAATCTGGCCAAACTGGTCATGACCGTATTTTGTTTACGGACTAGTCATATCTGCAATTGATATACGGTCACGGCGTGCCCGTATTAATAATACGGGCAGGGCGCAACCGTAATATATATACGGGCACGGGGTCTTTGTGCGAATTTTACCTTTTTTATTTTTGAGCCTTATCTGCACCCAAATATCTCTCTTGGATAAGCGAATTCTCTTATTTTTCTGTTCGAATTATCTCATATATCTTTGTGGATAAAGGATTGGCAGATCTTGTGTTTAACTCAAACTGAAACTCTATCTTGCCAAACCTTGGACCAACCATACCCCTGGGTGTGTCTATAAATAGAGGCTCTCTCCTCTAGCTAAGGGCCACGAAATTTTGAGTCCAAGGAATTCTAAGAAGCTCCAAGAGAAGAGAAAGAACTCCTGCTGCTCTGCCTGCTCAATCCAGGTAAGTCCCCTATCCCTTTTTATTTTTCTGTCTTCAATTCTAGAAGTAATAGGATCATCTCTATTGCTGTAGAATAAGGCCATATTTGATTTTGTATCCCTAAACTTGTCTCTAAGTACCTCAAGGGTCTCTCTAGCCGTAAAACGTGAAGAGAGAACTAGGGGAAAGGGGAACAGGTGGATCCCTAGAATAGAACCCCATATCTGTTTTTTCTTTTTCTTTTAGAATAAAGCCTCTGATTGTGTTTGTGTAACCAAACCTGCCTCCAAGTACCTCAAGGGTCTCTCTAGCCGTAAAACGTGAAGAGAGAACTAGGGGAAAAGAGATCAGGTGGATCCGTAGGGTAGACCCCCATGTGCTCTAATTTGTGAGATGTGGCTATTTTGAATATCCTGATCATGTTTTAATGCTTTTTATGATATATCTGAATGAATAACATGAATCTATGATGTTTATAGCATGAGATCCCCACTTTTTGACAAAATTTGGATTTTTGCCACTTTTGCACCTACAGCACTGTTTTCGTAATTTTCGTGATTTTAGGCTAGGATTTTGGATTTATCATGATCAATATGGTAGATCTGAATCCAGAAGCCTGAAAATAAATTCTAGGGTTTCATGATGTGGTTTTTAAATTGTTTTTCATTATTGAGATAAGACCCTACGGTCTAAATTCTCCCCTTTTGGTGTTTTTCATCAACGTGGGTATTTTTGGTTTTTATTTTCTGATTTAATGTGAAATTTGGGCTTTATCTATGTCCTGGACTGTTCAAGTTCAATTTTGAAATATTTTATAAAAATCATATTTTTCTAGATTTCTAGAATTTTGACTTGAAGCCAGATTTTTGGATTTTTCACTTTAAATTGATTTTATTTGATTTTATCTCAATTTTATTTTGATCATGAAACCCTAGGAATGGTATGATCATATTTGAAAGTTCTGGATCAATCAGACTATTCATATGAAAAAACCATATATTTTTCCCTTTTTTGTGATTTTTTGTGATTTTCATAGCAAGCTTTTTCCTTTATTTTAAACATGAACAATACCTGGCAACCACCTTGTGTGGATGAATAGGGGTGCCTAACACCTTCCCCTGTTCATAACCTAATCCCCTTACCCATCTCTGGTTGTTTTTTTTAGGAGGGATATTTTGCCCTAAAAATTGCCTTTTGTGCTTATTTAATATTTTGGTGTCCATTCACACCTAAATTGAATGGTGGCGACTCTTTGTTTTATTTAATCCCGCGTGATGATGAGGAAATCATTAGATTGATTTTTTTCCCATGTCTCACAGGACTCCACAGCCTTCTTTTGAGATTCTGGTGCTTGCATCAATTCAGGAAAAAGCAATCTAATGATCCTACTTGAACACCAGGGATTAATTGACCTAATGCATCATCCATGGAGAGTTTGAAAAATGGACACCATCAGTGTCATCCCATCCCTCTTATAGATAAATCTATGACAGCCGACTCTATCAGTAAATGCATAAGAACTGATCCTTGCCATCCAGTCGACCTAAATCCAATCCGAAAATCTCGAATTTAGATATAAGATATAGATCCATGGTTCGAATACGGATATCAGAATTCGGATTCGGATTCAAATTCGTCCATATCCAATCTGAATATGATCCAAATTGAAATCAATATATACTTTTCATCAAACCATTGATAAACTTTGTATAAACTATGGTTGAACCATCCTTACTCATGTCTTGCTTTAATATTTATACGACTTGTTAGTTTGGATAATTAAAATTTACTTTAATAGTTAAACTTGAATTTTGAATTTTAAGTTCAAATCGGATCTACTTTGGATTTCCATTATTTATTCGATTGAATTTCGAATTTGGATACAGTATATAAATTTGGTTTCAAATTCAGATTCACATATAAAAGATTCGTCGTATTTCGAATGAAATTCAGATATCGGATTTTTATTTTCAGTTCGGATTTGGATCATAATAGATCCATACCGTATTCGACCTATTGCCAGCCCTAACCCAAACATAATATATTGTTATCACATAATTTTTGGGCGACAGGGTGTTGGCAGCCTCAATAGGGTTGTAGACAAAGTAAGGTAGAGTATTTGCTCATCACAACACTGGAATGCAAAACGTAACATATGAATGCGACTAATAAAACAGTAGTTTGAGATGAGATGATGGATTAGGGGCTAATTCTGCTTCTGCATTACTTGCAAGAGCTGTGTACATGGTTGATGCTTTAGGAAAGGGCATCTCAGAGCAGCCAGTTCCAGAGTGTTAGTAATTACAGAAGCTACCAAAAGATCCTTCCCACAACAACAACAATCACCACCACCACCACCGCCCCCCTTTCCTCCTCTTTCCTTTTTTTATTTTTTTATTCCTTTGCTGTCAGCTTCGAGCTGCAATACGCATCACACAAAACACTGTACATGGAAAGCCAACATCTGCATGATGCCTTTACAGTGAGTATATGTTAGGATATGACAGTGACATAATAGTTGAGGAGATTGAAGTACCCCACAGCTGTTTGATTGCTGGACATCTTCGACAGTTAAAAAGTACTACGCTTCTTGTACTTGCTCTGCACCAGGCCGAGTAGAAAGTCCGTAAATATGTGCTCGTATTCCGGCATCTTGCCATACCCTGTGATAGTTTCAAACACGTCAAACCAAATATGATATGCTTGCATCACCACCAATGTCAATAAAAATTGAGGCATGAATGTGCAAAAATATGTGCAACGTCTGATGTTAAATTGCAATCACAGCAAATTCACTCTTTTTTTTTCAGTAAGCCTAATAATAGCCTGTTGGCAACAATTTTGACAAAAGAGGGCCATCTCTGATATGTGCCAACAAGATAATATAGCAAGCTCAATAAACAATTTCACAGGAATGTCTCTGCTAAAGGCTCACAGATAACCCTTACGTTAAAGAACAATAAATGGTTTAAACGAGGAATACAAGTATGAAAGCATTCTTTATATAACCACCAGAAAAAGGACAGATTCATCATACTCAACTTGTAGATCTTTCAGGCACTCATAATCGAAAAAACTTTGATCCAAGTATTTCTGATAAGAGTACACTGCCTGATAAACTAAGTGGTACTGAAAATTGGCTTTTCCAAATAATTCAGCAATGAAAGGCCTTTCCAGAAAATGAAAGAAATCCAGGCACTGAAACTTAAATTCAATATCAGTCATCCGATCCCATGTTGTGAATTTCTCTGAATAATTCTCATATTTAGGTGGTTGTGTGACTTTCAGAAACAGTAAGGCCTAAATTCAAATACATCCAAGTTGATATTTGTTCCGAGAGAGAGATATGGATAACTCAAAGTCAAAGTTGGTGACAGAGACGATAAAAATCCAAAAGCAAACACAGTAGCTAATTTTTTATTTACTTTAATTCTAATGGTGCCATTATCTAATTATCCAATGTAAGTTTATCGACTTGGAATGTTGCAAGCAATTGAAAGGACAATGATGTTGTTTATAAAATCTTAAAGAGGAACATGAACCATTTACTGCCTAAAAATCAAATAAGCTATCCTCTGAGACAACTAACAACCTATTCAAGTTGAAGTATAACTGAATCTGGCTCAAAAATTCCATAAATATGAAAGAAAAATACAAAATTTCATGGAAATAGAGTACAAGACTGCAATTCCCTACACATATGAAGTCATAGATATATGGAATGCAAGTAATGCAATGACAATCGTAAATGAGAAATGTTGTCTACTTGCCAGGAAAATAATTGATGTCAATGACATAGAAACGATCTCTAGTCCCATGCTCACGGATTATATCCATGTTGAACAATCTGAGACCCTACACCATACAGCATGAAACAATCAAGATCATGTGTGTGTGCATAAAAATGTGAAAACCAGTGCAGAGCCAAATGATCAAGAAATAAAATTTACCAGCCGCCGACGAAGCTCCCTTGCAAGCCTCTCAAGTAACGGTCGTGGAGGAAGCTCTAGGTAGAAAAAAGGATCAGATGATATAAAAGATATTACTAGGTCCCATAAACATGACTTAAAGCAGACTTTTCGTTAGACAAAAATTTACGCAAATGTAGAACATAATATCAAGATGGACTCACCAGCAACACCAGGGTCCAAATCTGCATCATCAGCAGAAGCTGCAGCACCAGAAACCCTTGGGAAATGAAATACGCCGGCATTACTTGCTAGATCACATCTGCTAATATCAGGTAGAGAGAAACGCCTGACAACTTTAATAGCTTCACCAACAATATAAACCTTAAAGAGAACACCACCTACAACAGGGATAGCTCCAGACTCAGTAATGTGATCATTGCAGCAGTTAGGATGATATCATCATTCCAGAAAGTGTGGTTAATACCATGATTAACAAACTCCTGTAAAACCAAAGGAGGTTCAAGTTTTGAGAGGGAAATCTGATCATAAGCAAGAGAAAGCTCATGTGACTTTGCACTCCCATCTACAACCAGTGGCTTTGCAACTGAAATATCAACGAAAAAAATGCAAACATTTCCAGAGTTAGGAATCACCAACAGACAGCAATTTCCACTAAAACTTGCGAATATGATCTTTTGTCTAGATCCTAAGAAACATGACTACACACTGTATGAGCTCCTTGAAGAACAATTACGATGACCACAATGAAAAGGACAACAATTGCAAACGATGATGACAACAGAAGGAACAAACAAAGACAGTATTGGGATCCGATGTCTTTCCCAATTTATCAGTGAAATTTTAGATTTTCCTTTTTTGTAAATATAGACAACCTCGAAAGAGAGAGATCATGAAATGAAGATGATCGTAAGCAAAAAAAATCTTATATTTATAAAGCTTATAAATATGATCACAAGCCAGATAAAGCTCATATGACTTTGCGCTCCCATCCACAACCAGTGGCTTGACAACCGAAAGACTAAAAAAATAATGTGCAAATGTTTTCTCATTTAGGAATCATGAACAAAAAGAAAGTTCCGCTAAAACTTATTAATTATAATCTTTCGTCTAAATTGTAATGATGATGATTTTGCAGCATGAACCCTCTGGACAACAACAAAGATGAAACCAACGGCAACAAAAGGGACAAGAAAGGTAAGTTATAGAAAGTCAATGTCTTTCACAAAATTTCCCAACAATTTTAGATTCACTGTATTTTATTAATAAGCACAGCTAGTTTTGATGCCTATCTGACAAGATACAATGTCAACCTGGAAAGTGGAAACAGCAAATGCAAAAAACATGCATACTCAGCTCAAGAAAACCAACCAAGGGGTAGTGTCAGCCCAGCTTTAGTAACCACATCAGATATGGATGATGGATCTTTCGTGATAACCAACTGCCTTGGAACTCCAACTTTGCCTACAAAATCACTCACTAATCAATTTGAATTCTGGTCAGAATCACAAAACATATCTAACAATATTAAATTTTGAAAACTTCAGTCTTCAAAGAAATAGAACTTTAGTTATGTATTTCCATGCAACATATTACTATAATCTTGTGAAGTAAACTGTAGCCCATGTTGAATGGTCACTTAATTGAGATGTCCATACCGTACACAATTCATACTTTGACATCAAACAGATTCTGTTACAACGATCATAGATAACCTTCCCATTATTTGAAATTACTAAATTAAAATGCAACATAATTTATTGGTTGTATTTTCCTTTAAAATAAGATAAGTGGATAAATTGACATTATTTAGCTAATTAGATTACATGCTTATAAAGCAATTAGTATCTGATAATACTGCTTATTCTAACACATCCTATGAATTTAATAATGTTTTTGCTGAATTATTAAACATCCATCCATTCCAAGAAATCCAAATTTTGAGAATTCTCTAAATTTATAGACACTATAACCATGCTAGATTCTAGCACTTGTATGGTTGTACCGAAACTACCTATATAAGCATAGCATTCAGCAAAATAACTATTCAGATATGTCAATGTACAGGAAAGGAGAGCAAATATTACCGTAGCAGTTAGACAAGTTCAGATCAGCCACATCCTGGAGCATGGATTGGCGATTATGCACGTGTAGTATAGCATCAGGAGGATCAAGGACTGTAACTTCCGGATGTTTTTGCCTATAGTCCTTCAAATAAGTGAAAGAAAATGTTAAGAAGCAGGTTCCACTAACCTCATATAGATATTCCAACTTTGCACACACAGACACACTGAAAATGCAAGAAAAATATTTGTCACATCTCATGCAAAGGTGTGTGTGTAAAATTTTGTCTAACTGTTCAGTGTCTAAATCTGCTTCCACTCTGATTCACAGTTTTCAAGTAACTTCATGATACCAACTCTTGATAGTGTTTAATGCTTGTAGCAAAATATTTTGACCAACATACAATTAGGTATCATGCTGTTTCCTTTAACATACTTGTTTCTCAAAACCAAAGGTGGAGCAAGAAATGTTTCCAGGGGAGCCACATATTTTAGTTTAAAGGCAAAAATACTTTAAATTGATTTGATATATAATGTAACCGCTAATATTAGAACCTGAAACATAGATAAAGAAAATCCTTCTAGAAATTTATTATTTTTTGGAAAAAGCAAAAGTGACACGCGTGTTTTGAGTTTCAATGTGTTCAATCTGTCAACAAGAATTAACATCCATGTGGCAGCAAATATGTGCACAAGTTTTTCCATATATCGTCTAAAGAATGATAAGAGTTAGAGTAACTGTTCCACCAGTGACAAACACATGATTCTCTGTATGTTTGTGATATCAAAGACAAAACATGTCCAAATAATATGGGACCTAGTTAAATGTACACAGAACAATATGCAACAGAAAAGGTTCATATTTAATTTTTCCTCAGATATGTTTAGAGTCCATGCACACAAGTCTAACTGCATCAAATGGCCACAAGTTCCAATTATATATGAAATATAATTATGCAGTTTATGCAATTAACAGTAGTGAGGTTCCAATAAGGCCCCAAAGTTCATAATGAAACCAGAGAATTACAAAGAAGCATGGAAGAAGATGTAGTAGAATAACAATGAACAAGTTTAAAATGAAGTTAGTCACAAATAAATAGCTGAATACTACAAATTTATACAACAATTATTCTAAGAATGCCTTGTTATAACTAGTTCTGATCAGAAACACAAATCTTATTCTGCCATTCCAGCCTGTCAAAAATAATATCTTCAATTAGCATAGGTGCCTTAAAATAATTCTCAGGAAATTACATCAAAATTCTTTTTGGCCTTTCCTCTGTTACTCATGTATCTTTCAAGAGTAACATGCCAAAACCATCTTGAATTTCCTTGTTTGTCAACACCATTGCATTGGTGTTGGTACAAGAGTCAAAAGCTGAAATTAGTATGGTGTGTTGGATTCAGCAACTTCAACAAATCTGAACCCTTGGAAACAGCAATATATTTAGATTATGTAGAAGAACATGATTATGGCCATTTGATAATTTGAATCAAAGATACCATATCTAGTGAATTGTCCAATACACATAAAAAAAAAAGTTTTAAAGAGCATAGTAATACCACATCATCCATTTAGAAACTTCTTACAGACACACAAAATCCACCTTCTAGAACATGTTAACTGGTGAAATGGAAAAAATAAAAAGGCAAGTTAGAAAGCATAACACTAGAATAAATCAAGTATCAAAATCAGGTGCCTGTCCAATTTGTAAAAGCTAGAAAATTTGTGCATATTAACATTTTCCAACTTGATAAATAAAAAACAATCATGGATTCATGGCATCTGCCTTCCAAAAAAAATTACGGCATCTTGCACTTTATTTCCTGAATCATAAAAATTGAAGTCAAAGAATAAATATGGATCCATCATGGTCACTGATTGAATCCTTAATCTCACAAATGCACAATAAGATAGCATCCAAGAAATTTGGACCTTACATTTGCATTATATCACTTTACTAGGGTTCGCTGCTAAACCCTCAATCTTACACATGCACAACAAGATAACATCCCAGAAATTTGGACCATACATTTGGCATTTGTCAATTTATTGGGTAATATTGTTGAAGGAAAAAATAGACAAATAGTTTTAAAAAAAACTCTTTGTAAGACAAAATACCAGATTTTAAAGCTAGGAGGATTACTGGTCCAACTGAAAGTCAGCTAGTACCAGTGAATAAGATGGCAACTTGAAAATGATTTGAATTATATGAGAAATGTTTTCAAGAAAAAGAAAATAAAGAAAATTACGTGGCACCAGGAAAGTAATTCCTCAATTGTCGTATCTCTAAAGGCCATAACCTCAACTATCAGACCAGGATCCGTGGAGGGAATAGAAAGCCTATGAAAATTATGTCAGACAGAAAAAAGTTCAAAGCCCAAGGGAAACTTTCTGCCTAACCAGCTATTTTCAGTTGATACTTGACTCTACAACATGATCAGCCAGCAATAAATCATTAAATATAGTGTCATGATAATGGAAAGTGCTCATGACATGATAGAAGCATGACAAAGTTTACATGTACTAACCTCAAGAATCTGACGCCACTCCTTTCCTGTTAACTGGATAGGAAAAGGAGACAATAAGCTCACTTATAAAAAATATGATCCATATTCATTAAACTATATAATTATTATTCATCACATAGTTTAAAGAACAACCAATATGACATCAAAATTATATAAATTAGGGCATCCAGTATAATCATCACTTCATACATCAATCACCAGATGTATCCACCAAAAACTGGACAAGAACTAGTGTTTTTGGCTTACAAATAATATTTTGGGAAAAAAAAGGAAAAGAAAAAATCACTGACCTTATGTAAGACAATGTCAAAAGGACCCTGATCTGAAAGTGGTCTGCTTTGGTCAATGGCCACAAATAATATTCCCTTGTTCCTGAATCATATACAACATTTATTTAGGCAGTTGTATCAACTTTGTTGGAGTGTGAAGAAGAAAACATTCAGGAAAAATGACATCAGACAACAAAAGACTAATTACACCCAACAAGAAGTATCAAAGGAAACCATTAAAATGCCTGTTCTTTAAGACAACTTACCAAGGTTAAACCAATAATACAGGCCAACTCAGAATCAAACTTCAACCCCCACCTCATCCCAAAGAAAAGATGTAAATGTATGGAACGAAGGTATAATGAAAATTGAAGACTATAAGTACTATATTTTGCACAAATACTAACAATAACCATAACAGTAAAAATAATTATAATAATAACATATTAACTATCTTGAATAATAAAAGTTACTGTAACAGTAATAATAAAAACAACCACAACAACAATTATAATAACCTAGGAAAAAAAATCTCAAAATGGTCTTTTTTAGTACTTTTTCCTATGTATCTTCAAGTGAATATCCATACTGCCAGGCATACTGGAAGTCCCAGTAACTTGTGTAAGGAGAGTTTTGGCAACAGAAAAAACTGTAGAAAGCAAGGATTCACAAAGTTATAAACATACATCTATATCTACGGTTCCATATATAAGTAGGTGTCTATCTCTCAATCTTGACATTTTCAATAAGAACGAATCTAGTCCAAATTAACTAAACCCAAAGCTAATTAATTACACACATACAATGTACACATATACCTATACATAATAATATATTATGTACACATACAAATATACATTTGCATGTTTATGCATTGTACACATCCAAGTGACAGTATACATATAAACCTTATTGATTATTTACACATAGAACATGAAAAAGACAAGTATTCCTATAACCCAGAGAAGGATCAAAACATGTTGATATGTTGTAATATATTTGATACAGATCTAAAGGTCCGATTAAGTAGATTGAAAACAAATAAAGGCCAAGGATTTCGTGCATTTGTCCACAATAAAACAGCAGAAGCAATAATTAGCCAGTATAGGATGGGATACTCCACTTTGTAAAGTAATCATAAACCATGATTCTCCACATACCAAGAGGAGCGCCTGAGAGCTAAGCAAAGAAAGAGTAATCTTATCAATTCCCTAATTGATTTGCACGATAGCGCTAAATCTACCGGAACATTTCGAATTTTAAGACGCAAACTGAAATCAAAGATAAGTAGACAATCTGTGAAAAAGGAAAAAAAAAAAAAATCGAATGCATCACTATAGGATTTACAGAGACAATGAAATCAATAAATCTGGAACAATACAGAAACTGAGATACGAGGAAAGCTTTACAATTTAGAAAAAAAATACTACGTTTCCAGATTTCTCTGAGATTGGGTTTCTTGAAAACAGGAACCGTAAGAATAATGCATTGTAATGTAATTCCCCAAACAGGCTGAAAATTGCTAACAGAACAACAAGCATGCACACAAACACACTGATGATGAAAGAAACAAAAGAAATGGTCCTTTTTTATTTTTTTGATCTGCCTTTTTAGATGAATCTATTACCTAGCTAAACCTTCAAGCTTTGGCTGCAAAAAGCTCTTAGTCTTCTTCGACGTCAGAGCGTAACCAACAACAAGCTTCAGAGGCTGTGGAAGCCCCGAAACAATGGAATACGACTGTGAGTTCATATCGTTTTCCTCCTCTTCATTTCTTAACGAGATATCTCCGTTCAACCTCATGCCCTTCGATTCAAAAGAAACGTCCGAACAAAACCCTCTAACTTTTCCTCCTCCGTTCCTCTTCTTTCTTATTAAATGTAATCGAAACTTATTAAGCTGACAGATTTAACGACGAAATGTTTGATTCAAACAACAAACGAGACAAAAGGAAACCTCGAAACGAGGAATCGAAGATAAGGAAAGTATTAAAAGACGAGAAACCCTAGATTTCAAAGGCTTTCGATTTTTTATCGGACTTCGATATTTTCCATAGAAGAGGTAAGAGTCGTAAGACGATATCTGGAAGATATTGCGGAAGGTAGGGAGAGTCAGTTAAGGCAGTGGAAACTGGGAAACAGAGCAAAGATAGCGTGTGTGTTGGAGGAGGAGATGAGCAGTGATTAAATACAAACTCCAGTGTCCAAGGATGATATTTTACATTCCTGTAATGCCCCTTATTTGGAATTATAATGAGTGAAATGCTATTACAATGTTTTGATGACCAAAATGCCCCTTGTGAGACAGTCTGACAGCTACGTTGACTACGCACTCAGATCCAATTGCTATGGGAAGCAGTCATGGGAGACGTTCCAAGAAAAGAAAAAAAACTTATAATCTGCCGGAATGATGGGGCAAGACCTTTGACGTCACATGAAAAGATGATGTGGTCAATAGAGACGGCCACCCAATAGAAAGATACCTTAGATTAATTGAATTAATGGATAACATTTGATCTTATAATACATTTCACGGATCAATCTAAGTATCAATAACTATTATATATTCATGTTTTTAGACTTATAGACAAGGAAAAATAATAATAGTTTTAGAAGACCATTACCGTTTCTTAAAAAAAATACATCTCATGGGGTCAATTTGTTAATTGTGTTTTATTAAAAATTGAAGTTTAATTTAGGAGCTGTCAACCAACTGAAAGCTGACTCTAGGGATGGCAACCTGGACCCTTTGAGTATTTGGCCAACACCAAACCCCAACTCACACCCTCTTGGGTCCATGGTAAGAGTGGTCAGGATTGATCCAGTTAGATATAAATTGCAAAAACAATATTTTTTTTTAAATGGGACCTAGAAATTAAAAAAATATTTTTTTTTATATATATGAAACTAACATTTCAAATTTTAATAAGTTATGGTAGTGTTTGCCTTTTCGGGCAGGTTCGGGCTACCAAATCCTAACCATCAGGAGGTGAGGGCAAGGCAAGCTATCCATTTAAGGCACCCCATTGCCAATCCTAGCTCACACTATTCACTTTCCATTGTGTTTGTTCAGTTGATAAATGGTAGAAAAGAATGTTTTTGTTTCATTATTTTCTGTTTATTTTAAGATAAAAACTTTAATAGGAGCCTTTAATGGAAAGTTGAAACTCTTTGGATATGTGCTTTCTCATGGGCCGTTTTTTTCTTTTGTAACAAAACACACATAACTTTCGATGGAAAGTTTATGTTCTTTCCTATTTTGCGTAAATTTTATCAAACCAAACTGGTCCAAACACAATGAAATGAACATGGCTTTTTATCTTTTATAAAAGTTGTGACTATTTTAGCCATATATTAATTATACCTTACCAATGAACGGTAAGGGCTTTTCAAGAAAGTCATGCATAATTGTTGGCATGCTTCCTAAGGGATTTATTGGTTGTTGTAATAAACCAAAATATGTCATATGAAAAAACGATTTCGCTAATTTAAACCATCTATTCGACAAGTAAACATTTTGAGAAGTTTGCATTTGACATCCATATAGTGTATGCACTACATATATATAAAACCTTCATAATAGATGTATATTTATTAATAATCACTAAGGTTTTTTTAATATTTTATTAAGTTTTTCATAAAGAAAGATTAGTCTTAGGAATATTTGAGCAAGTTGGTGGTGATTTTCTGGTTTGTGAAATCAAGTTGGTGGTGAATAGTTATAGAATATTTGAGCAATAGCATCATTGCCATTATGGCAATGATGTATATTTGGTTGCTATTGTGGCAAATGATGTACATTCTTGTACACTTTTGAAATACAATTACTTAATTTCAAAAAAAAAATTAGTCTTAAAAGGTATTGATTGGAGTTAATTTACTCTGTATAAACTTGGAAACGTGGGACTCTTTAAATAAGAAAATGTTATCTATTTAATATTTCGCAATAACTTTAATCGGTTGTTATAATATGCTCACATTTATGGTACTCCTTAAAGTACCACATTGAAAATTAACACGTTTCTGCAACTCCAGAGACACGAGGGCGGCATGCAAAACGACAAGCAACGACGTGTTGGTAGTAGGTACTCGTGGTGGACAAAGCTGCCATCTCCAATTTCCATCCCATTTGGGGTGGCAGACAGAGACCTTTCTTTGTCGTTTTCTCTACCTTTGTGGACGACTTTCTCAGATTGCATCATGCTTAAGTGCAATCACCTGTAAATCACTAGGGCTGAAGATCCGTCACGGGTTTTCTTTTTTATTTTTTTTTTCAATTATTTTTTTGATTTTGATATTTGAGTGACCTATTCAATTTGTAAAAAAAATAACGTGGTACCATCTTAAATGTTAAGTACTTATCCAACGAAGTCTTCAGGAGTTTTGGAGCTTTTAATAATTAGACATGTAACAAATGATATTACAACCAATTACCACGTATCTCAAGTTCGAGTCTCGAAAAGGGGCAATCTACAGGATGAAAAAAAGTGCCTTAATATTATATATGGGCATGGTATTAAGTCATTGAATACTATTAGAGGTAAGTTGATTAGGTGCATGTGTTGTTACCGGCTATGTGCTGGATACCTATTGATGTAACGGGAAAGAAAAATACTCTTAATATACAATGATCTACAACCATTTCTTTTAATGCATTTTTGTTATCACCTAAATTATTTAGATAATAATGAAGGAGAAAGACGAGAATATATAATAACAGGTAAGCAGAGAATCCCAATTTTTCTTTCCCGTAATAACTAAACCAAAAATTTGGAAGTGCTGTGTATTCAATGGCAGAACCACGTTCAGGTTAGGGGGGGCAATTGTCCCCCCTAACTTTTAAATTTTAGTAAAAAATGTATATGTTTTATATATATTTTTAATTAAAATTTAAGTTTTGCCCCCCCCTAAAATTTCTGGTTTGCCCCCCAACCCATTGAAAATTTTTATATTTCATAAGAATCTCTTCTAAAATTTTTGGTTTACCCCCCCAACTCATTGAAATTTCTATATTTCATGAGAATCCCCTCTAAAATTTCTGGTTTGCCCACCCCCAACTCATTAAAATTTTTATATTTTATGAGAAGTGTTAATTGAAAATTTTTTTTGCCCCCCAGATTTGGAGTCCTGGTTCTGCCACTATGTATTTACAAGCAAATTCAATTGGGTGGTTAGTCGCTGGTCCAGATTCCATCTAGTGGTGGCCTGGGTTGAATAATTTAGCACAGAAACAATCATCAATCCAAAGCTTGAGTTGTTGTGAGGTCGATGATGTTATGGTCTATTTCAGCACGACAATGAAATCGATCGAGAAAGGAAATATTTTTACTTCTTCAAACAGATAAGAACATCTGTGATTGGTTAATATTAATGAAACAAACATAAAAATATATTTTCGGCGAAACAATTCATGGAATCTACCTCAACTTGTGGAACATTTTTGTAGGGACACTAGCATGATCCCAAATAATCAACATCAACATGTGTGAAAGAAATATTTTTCTATGGACGTTTGGATGATGCATAATTGAAAAAAAATATACAAAATCACCATCCAAAGATGATACCAATGTAAATATTCTTTTAAATTTAATTTCGACGGTCACGACTGGGGCTATAATTAGCCCGTTCGACCATCCAAAGCTAACGTCTACGTGTGTACACATTCTCCACCATTGGATCAGCAGATCTTTCAACATGAGGGACCAACTGATATGATCTCCTATATATATATATATATATATGTATATTGGGAACTTGTGAGAGCTTTAATTTTTTGGTCAAGAATAGCCCAAACCAGATAGCGTGCCTCGTCCATAAAATATCTAATCGTAGTCACACCCACAGATTATATATTCGTGGGTTAGGTGAATCTATTGTGGCTTCATTAGGTGACAAGAGATATACATACATAGCAACGTAGAATAATTTAAAATTCCTTCATAACTCTTACAAATTAATTATAATTAAAATATGAAACCCAATGACTAGACCTATCCAAAAGTCTAGTTTAAAATGGTATTATTTTTTCTTTTCTTTATTTATTTAAGAAAACAAATAGGGAAAAGTATAAGAATCAATGGGTTACTTTCATTTATAAATATAAAAATAATGTTTTATAGTTTATTTTATCATTAAAGGAATATATATGTGGTGATCAAATTTGTACCCACATGATAAGACTTCTAACCTATGGCTGATAAAGCTTGTATAAAACTTGTAATCTATAAAAATTAAAGTTAATAGGCCACTTCTCAAATTTTCCATTACCCACATTATGAAAAAAGTTGTATCCGTTGAGACCAAAATTTGTACCGTGAATTTTTTATTTTGAGAATTAAATTTTTTTTTTAATAATTAGACCTCAAAAGCAACCTTTAATATATAATATTCCCAAAAACTATTGTTTCTTGTACAGTGGCATTACCTTTCCAAAAAAAAAAAAAGAAAAAAAGAAAAAAAAAAAGAGTGGCATTACCTTGTGTAGATGAGTTGGATAATTAGAAAAATCTCTTTTAACATTATAGGTTGAGAAAATTATGAAAAAGGGCACTTTTGGCTGGTAATTAATTAAAACAGTCCACCAAAAAACTTATTTTTAGAAAAGGACTACTTTAAAAAAAATATGATCACTTTATTGTAGTTAACTGGGGTACAAGTGCATCTTATTTGAAACACGAGCGCATTGTACTTGAGATACAAGCGTATGATATGCTCATGTCCCACGTATGATGCAATGGTATCATACATAGGGAAAGCCCGTAGCCCACATACAATGCACTTGTGTTTAAAGTAGGTTGCGTTCTAGACGGACTCTTTTTTTGTTTAAAATACCGGTCAACGTGACCTGTATTCATAAGTTTTTTTTTCCCCACTTTTCTTGAGAAAGTGAGCCGCATGTGAGAATCCTTTACAAAATTTCAATTTGTCCGGGCGAATCCGAGCATTTGACATATTTTAATTGCACGTTGGCACCACACATGGATAATCAGGTTGGACTCTGGAATGGCAATGTAGGGTTCGATAAAACAGATAGGTCAATAAACAGTTAGTCAACCGAGGATCATGAGATGAGAGGCCACCACTAATTAATTAGTATAGAGAATCAATATATTTATTTATTTTTCCTTTTGCAGATTGTGGTTGATGGTGACATTGTCATAATTTCTTGCCATTGTCCAAGTGACTTCCATAATTAAATTACATATCAAAAGACCAGTCGTCTTATTTATGGTGCTGAACTGCTGATCCAACTTTGATTCCTTCTATTGTTGTTACCTTATGGGCTCCTAGCCTTGGAAAATTTTAGAGATATGCAAGTCTTTAATTGTGATGAGATTTAAAAGGAGTTGGTGGCACTAATCTCTTTCTAATTTCATATTAATTCGCCTTCTAGGCTTCTAGCAAGCGTCCACTGATCATACATTTTCAACCCATCTTCTTACTTATATCAAATAATTAATAATGAGTACTGCAGACAATGGATCATTGCAAAGATATCATTAATTACTTCAAAATCTTCCTTTAATGGTTCGGTGCAAGTACGGATGAAAAAGGAGTCGACCACAAGAATGCAATTGAGATTTTACTTAATTGTGCCCCTAATTGACACACCTCAAAGACCTAATTGACAAACATATACAAATCTCATATAATAAATAAATGAGTCTGACTAATCACGCCAAGATATGATTAAACTTATGCAACGCAGGGCACTTAATTACACGGTTTACTGGACCGGTATCAGGATCGGGCCGATCGGCTAGTCGCGGTTTGGTATTCCGGTCCGGGACTAGCCAATGAGAACGGCCGAATGGAACTCCGGCCGTCCAACTCGGGACCGCCCAAGTTATTCATTGACGTACAGCAGCATAAATTAAAGCCGCTGTCGAGCTCGGGACTCCATAAGTAAGTTAATTATGGGGTTTCAAAGCATCCCTAGTGTTGGTTTTGGTATTATAAGTTGTGAAGAAAGGAAAGATAGTCTCACTGATGATGTTAAAAAATCTCAAAATTACTTGGTTGAAAAACAAGAAAATATATATAGTGGCTTGAATTAAGGTACAAACAATTTTTTTTCGCTTCTTTTAATGCAAACTATTACTGTATATATTAAATCCTCTACACACAGGCGTAGCACAAGATCTCCACACTAACGTTTGGGTCTCCATTTAGGTCCAATTGAGGGGATTGGTTTTCTCTGTCTCTTTGAAGTTTTTATGAACGGTATTGCTCAACTTTGCACACATAATGTTGCATGCCTTTGGTTTAAGTTAAATAGCTTTGTATACAAAATTTACATTTCGATTTTATTGATCTTTAAGAAATATATTACAGCCTCTATGGTTAACCGAGAGAGAGAGAGAGAGAGTTTATTATTTAAAAACATTACAGAAACACTCAAACAAATAAAAAAAAAGTATAAATATTTGTCTCCTTACTGGGTTTTGAAGGGCTTGTAGGTCTTAACATCTTGGGCCAGGCCCTGAAGGGATCCGACGGCAGCAATGATTGAGACTATCAAGCAAGACCAGCTCAATATTTTCAGCCAGGCCCACGTGAAAGAGAACCTGCGAATTTTTGCATGCACAATGTACATCTCCACTGGGAAATACACCGTCAAAGGCCAGAAAGAGGCAGCCCCGATCAGGCCCAAGAAGTCATTGAAGAAGGGAAATATCATCGCCAGCACTGCTGTGACTATCACATACACTGTTCTCCACACCAGTCGAAACAAGTTCAAGTAGTAAGTGCCATAAAATGGAACCCTGACACCAAATTCCCTCGTCAAGAATCCATTTTCCGGCCAACGCTCCCTCGTCCACCTTTCGACAAACCCGTATATAGGTTGACAGAATACCTGATACGCTCCGATCAGATGGATGGCGATGCACACATTAGCGAAGTCGATGAGCCAGAATGGCTCGAAGAAACCGAATCCGGTGAGAAAGTTGCCCGGTGCATTGTTCCCGAATGCCGCGTACCCCAGACAACCACAGAGCGTATAGAACAAGGTTGTGGTCGAAACTCCAACTAAGGATGCCCTCTTCATGACTTTGTTTTCTGGAGGACTTGATTTTAGTGTATCCTGCAAAATCTCATGGTGTTTCATGCAACTTTAGACGTTGAAACTAACTTAAAACCCTCCCTCGATTATTGTAATATCGTATCATGGTTTCGCAAACTAAATTAATGGGCATATATAAAGGCCTGTTTTGCTTTCAAATCCGATCCATGATAAAAGTCCAAAGCCACCGCGGTCCGGCCCAAGTCCCATCAAAATAGAATATTGGCATTAATGTCAATAGGGGTGCAACATGGTTCGGTTAAAACTGCAAACCAATTAACCCAACCAACCTTTTGAGTTCCCAAAATGGATCCAGAAACAGTTGATTCCAAGTCCTCTGATGGGACAAGACTTTTGGAGGACCAGAAAAAGAGAAATGGTGAGAAAGAAAAGGGACTTTAGCTTTTCGAGGGAAGAAGAAGCCAAGAAGGTGCATGGTTCGTTCCGTCTGGGGTCCAAAAAGGTCACGGGCCATCCATGTAGTGCCTTAGTGGTCCTTAAGGAATCACTGATCATCGGTTCGACTGTGATCGATACTGCCTCTCTTACGAAGCTTAAAATTTGTCTATTTTGGAATAAGGTGAAGATAGGATCGAACCCAGCACAGGACACAGGACAGGAGATGAGACAGCCGACATCTTAAAAAGCAAAACCAAGACGCCTCAAAATTGGGACCGTTTGCTTCAAATTTGGGCCCACTGCGTCGTTGATCAAAACTTTTTAAGTCCAATTCACTTCCTGTGGTGGTTTTATCTGTGGTTCTTAACTGAAACTTCCACATGTTGCAAACACGTGTCATGTGAATGAAAACAGGCAACTAACAGTTTTCAGTCATTGTTTTCAACCACAGGACACGTGCTTGCATCTTGTGAAGACTTCACTTAAAAACTCCAAATAAAACCACGAAGTGACCCGGTTTAAGTCTATTGCCACTAAAGGTGGTTTGACCTCGACGACTTAGACGAGACTCGCCAAGACGAGAATCTTATTAGTTTTAATAACCTCCATTAAACCAGCTGGAAGAAGCAGGCACGTGTGTGTTATAGACAAACAACCATGCATGCAGAAGTAATCGCCATTATTGCTTAGATTCACTGATACATTAATACTGCCATGAGAGCATTTAGTGGTTTAAGTTGGCTTGCCTGTATCTCAATGAGGACGGTGGAGTAAGCGTAGGCAAAGGCGATGTCTCCAATGGCCTGGAATGTCCTCCACACCTTCTCTGAACCAGACACGTCTACTCCGACTGTCACGCCCGTAAGGGTTGTCCTCGCCTTCACACCTCCTGCGTACATGTATGGGACCACCCTTTAACAATAGATCAAAATTAAGAACGAAAAAGTTAAAATAAGAAACTATTCTGGCTTCTTTCTTGATTCTTGCCTGCAACTTTAGTTAGGGAGAGGCCGAGGCCAATTGAAGAATAAGCGAAGGACATAATTGCAGCGACAATGGAGAGCCAGGAGAGCTTGTGGAAGTCTGGTATCTGACTGAGGATAATTTGGATCACTGCAAAGATGGCCATGAAGGGGTAGTTTGATACAGAGCAATTCGCATGGTGACCCTTCTTGTGGTAACAATTTGACTTCTCAACTGCCCTGCAGGTTAAAACATGAGAAAAAAAAAATTCATTCAGCTTAATAAGATAATTGAACATGAAACTGCCTCTCCATCAAATTACAGGTATTGATGAGACTGTTTGCTTACGCCATGCTAATAGATGCAGTGATAGTATATCCGATTGTAACTCCGATAAGGTTCCCGTACTGAGCTAATCCACAGAGCTGAATTTTGTATCCTCCTGCAAAAGCCAAAAAAAAAAAAAAGAAAAAAAAATGGTGTTTTTCTTATTATTTTCTGTTGGAGGTTTGAAAGCAGACATATTTTAAGAGACTTTGTGAATTTTGGAAGAGTTTTCATGAATAATGGGTTCTTCAAGTTTCTTAATAAAAACCAAAAAGAGAACAAGATAGGAGTGTTGAGGAGGCTTTTATCTTTTAGGTTTCCTTTCATAGACCTTTTTCTTTTCTTACCTAAATTAGCTCTCACAACATCCATGTATGTGTAGTTTCTCCTCCCTGTAACCGGGTCAGGAGAGCGGTAGCAGTCGGCAAGCATGGTGGAAGTGTACCAAGTAATGACAGAGAAGATCATGAGAACAGCGGGGCCAGCCACCCAACCCAGCTGAGCTATAGCCCAAGCCAGAGAAAGCACTCCAGATCCGATAACAGCAGTGATGATATGAGCACTTGCAGTGAGCAACGACCCTTGAAGACACAAAAACAACAAGAGATGAGATCAAAACACAAAACATAAAAAAGATGGGCCGGATTTCGTAAGTGATCAAAGCTGAAAAAAAATTAAAATTAAATACCAGTTCGTTTCACGCGCCCATCGTCATCGAAGTTCTTACTAACAGTGCCATTCTCGAAGGCTTGAGGAGCCTGTTCCATGAACAAGCTGCTCTTCTGCTCCATCTCGATGCCCATCTGTGTCTGTCTATCAGTCTATGTGCCTTGAGAGTTTAATTGAGCTGGGGAATAAATGGTCTATGTGCCTTGAGAGTTTAATTGAGCTTGGGAATAAATGGGAAGAAGAGAAGGATATTAATAAGGGAATGAAAGGGAGGGGAGTCACTAAGTAAAGAGTGGTGATCACTACCCAAAAAAAAAAAAGTAAAGAGTGGTGATGGTTTGTTTGAAGTTAAAAGAGGTTTTTTCGCAAGTTTTGAGTAAACCCGGTCGCTGTAGTAAGAATATGAATATAAAAATGGGAAGAATAAGGAAAGTGATTCCGAGGAGTGAGCACTGGGGTGGAGGTAGGCTATATAGGCAGATGGTTAGTGACTTAAATGATTAGCTGCATCTGCACCTTTGATGGTGCTGGCATGGGTGGTTTCCAGTCTTTACCTGCCTCTTCGGCATTAGATTTGGTCCTCCCATCAAGTCAAAAGCAAAAGAAGAGAAAGAAGAAGAAACGGTGACTTTGGGTCTCCCACTTTACGAAACGTGCACGTCCTTTGGATACTACCTGCAGCCAGCCTCATACGTGTGTCACTGGTCAACAACCAATCGTCCCATCTTGTAACTTGTTTCAGTTCCCTTATTTTGAATTTTGGTTGAACTTTCTAATTCAATGCACTTTCTTCTTAAATTTTTTTTTTTGGGAAAAATTTTAATTAGACTTTAAAAGAAGGCGGTTTTACATGCAACACTTGGAGGAATTTTGGCAACTAAGCATAACATATCAATAAAGTTATGATGGCATGGCAACTAATTTACCAATAATGGAGGTAAAGGGGTCTAGTTAAAACAGATATTTTAGACTTTTAATAATATTTTAATTACACATATGGGAGACACGCGCCTTAGCAATACACATTCATCCTCCCATTGAATATATAAACAAGAAAAAAAGAACTTCGATTGACGCACTTGATGGCTTTCCATTTTGTAGCGGTGAAGGAGGCAGTTTAGCATTTATTCTAATGAATACTAATGATTGTCTCCGGTGTAGATCCACTTTACAACATGTACAGCAAGACACGGTTGTGTGAAGCTAATGAAAAATTCATTTTAATGAGTCGTACATTATGTGTCTTGCTATACATACTGTAAGTGAAATATACATTATAGATGATGTGCAATTCATTCCAAAGCATAGGTAATTGGTAGGTTCAATCACACCACCACTAATTTTATGGGATTTTTTAGGAAAGGATATCTCATGGAAGCTAGGTCCTTTCGAGAGCGAGAAGAGGATAGTATACGTAGATTATGTGTCAAAGCTAACTAGCGTCCCGTTTTGTCACCCTCGTAAACAGGGAGGTGAACAGTGTCCCTCCGGGAAAGAGGGCACCCAAATCAATACCCTTGTAGTGCGATCACGATTTTGATAAGAACCCAATGCATAAAAGATAAGACCCGTCGCTATCAAAGAATGAGACACATAACATCTGATTTTAATCGTGGCTACATATCATAAACTTTATTTTCTTGTTTGTTTTTTATTGAATCTTGATAAAATATATTATTGAATCAATTTTTATTACAAAAACAAATTAAATGTTCTGATTAATTTTTATAATGCTCATATAACATTTTAATTCATTTTGATTGCTTCCCATTTTAATGTTTTAGAAAATAATCAATCTAAAATGATATAGAATTATTTTCGAAAGAAAAAATTGCCATGAAAAGCTTGTCGTAACAAAGCATGGTGCTCGTGAATGTAGACGAGACAGAGACTATCTTATATTAGAAAAGAAAAGCTGATTTGAGGGCTAGAAAGACAGACAGAAGAAGGAAGGGACCAATAACCTTGTGCAATATGGCGATTCATTTAGGGATGAAATCGACTATCGCATGAGGATACGGCATATGGTGTCGTCGTCGTGAGATGCTCCACGAGGAAGCATCTCACGGCTCGTGGAGCATCTCACGGTTCTTGTTTTTTACATTTCTCAATGTAAAAAGAACCATGAGATGCTCCATGTGGAACCATCTCAAGGCGGCAGCACTATTTACCGCATCCTCATGCGATAGAAGATTCAACCCATTAATTTATACTTCAAATGAAGATAGCAAAATTTGAGACACGAAAAATTTCTACGCCAAAAGCTTTTCAAAATATATTAGAACTCAGAATAATACCATTTTTATAAAAGATAGAATTTTTTTTTAATTTTTGAAACATTTGCCTTTGATCAACTTAGGATGAATTTGCAACCCAAACTAATTCTTTGTAGGCTAAGGTGATTGGAGGTATCTTTAATCTCAGAGTAACTTTTGAAAATGTAGTCAAGAAGGGTGATTCTTTTTTTTTTTTTTTTGTTGATAGTAAAAGATGCATCCATTAATAATTAATGTGGAACAATCCGACTATGGGTGCATTCAAGAAGGGAGATTCTTTTTTTTTTGTTGATAGTAAAAGATGCATCCATTAATAATTAATGTGGAACAATTCGACTATGGGTGCGACCGATAAAGTCTTCCCCAGCTGCTTTAGAAATTACATCTGAGAACGACCCTACCCACCAGCACGAGTAAGAATCAAGTGCAAAATTTTCCAGGGTGTCCGCAAGAAAGTTAGCCTCTCTGAAAATTTTTGAGAACTTGATGCTGAGAAAGAAGGAAGATAGATGGAGAATTTCCTCAACAATATAACCAAGTTTCCACATGCTGCTCCTTCTGGAATTGATGCAGTCTACCAGAATCTGGGAGTCGCATTCAACAATGATTTGAAGTGCCTTAATTTCCAAACCATGCTACATTTGAAGTGCCTTAATAATGCACTTATTTTTGCTTTTAAACTATTAAAATTATTTTCAATGTAGATGTGCTTTTAGCGACTTCAATAGGTATTGTGAGGCGTGGAAATTTTATGTGCCGGGCCAGGCCAGGCTCCAGTTGGGCATAACAAAGCAAATAAGCTCTTTAGGGCTTGCTCAAAGCGTAGTAGTCCTCGGTTTTCGAGCCTCATATTTAGACCCAAGCTAGACCACCAAAAAATTTAAAAAAAAAAAATGAAGCCTGACCTTAGCCTAGTTAAGCCTTGTTATTTTATTTTTTTATTTTTATTTTTTATTTTTGTAATTTTACTAGAAATAAAATTGAAACATTTAGGTTGTGTTTGGCATTGCTTTTTGCTTTTACTTTTTTGCTTATTTAAGCGAAATCAAGCATTTTGAAACAATAAACATGTTTGGTTAGTACTTGCTTTTACTTTTCATGATAAAGCAAAATCAATCTAATTGCAGATTGCTTTTCTTGAGAAGCAAAAAAATTTTGCTTCTCATTTTTTATTTTTTGCTTTTTTTGCTTATTGTTACTAATCTAATACCAACAACCTACTCACAGTCTCACACTACCACTACCACTCATTACCATTATCAACCACCACTATAAAACAACTAACCACTACCACCACCCACACTCCAACCACCGCCACCTCCACTGACCATCCCAGCACCACCATCCACCCTTACTTTCCACCATGGGACTACTACTAACACCATCGATCCACCCACCATTACACCTCATCCACCATCACTAGTATCACTTATCACCCACCACCACTATCACCACCATCCGCCACCACTGCCTACCATCACCCATCAACCCCATCACTACAACCGCCAATAACTCCCATCACCACCCACCTACCATCCCCATAGCTCCACCATGACTATCACCACACACCATCACCCCCTACCACCATCATCATTGCCACCCACCAGAACACCTCGACCACTATCACCACCATGACCACTCACCCACCACCACTACTATCATCACTACTATCACCTACCATATATCCACTACCACTACTCACCCTTACCATAATGGTAAATTTTGTCATAATATTAGCTAAGAAAGTAATTTTTATGCTTTTGATATTGCTAAATATGCTTTTTTCAAGAAAAGCGAGTGTGAACCAAACGATTTTGCTTCATAAAAAGATCTTCATAGAAGCAAAAGCAATCTAATTGTTTTTCTTGCTTTTTGAAGCAATAAGCTAAAAGCAATACCAAACGCAGCCTTATACTTATTCCTCAATAAATTAAGCAAAAAGAGTACCACAAAAAATTACAAAATCAATTAATAATATGATAAAACTAGTTTAAGATATTTATGTATACTTAAAGATTTTTTTTATACTTATTATTCAATAAATTAAGCAAAAAGAGTACCACAAAAAATTGCAAAATCAATTAATAATATGATTAAACTAGTTTAAGATATGCACATAAATATTAAACTAATTTTATGCATGTAATGCAATGATATTCAAAACTGGACCAGGCCTAGGTGACCCAAGCTTCAACATGCCTAGCCCAAGACCAACCCTTATAATCAAGCCAAGGAAGCGTATGGACTTTAAAATTGTGGTCCAAATTTGGTTTAAATACTGCAATTTCTTATTAATTTTTTTGTTCTTTGTCCAAACTTTTTTGAGAAAACTGTTCTTTGTCCAAACAACTAACAAAAACTCAAGATAAAAATCAACGAGGTCAATCTTCTTCAGTTTCGCGTGCATATATTCGTTATTCGCTTACTCCTTGTCTTTGCCAGTTGTGTGTGTTTGTGTGTCTGATCCACTAATAAGCTGTTAAGAGCAATGGAGGATTGCTCTCTTCCTCAAGATTCTCTTTTTCTTGGGTTCGACAGTTCTACCCAGTAAGTCTCTCGTTCTTTTCCTTTCTGTTTTCCCTTTGTGCCACAATATCTCATTGTAGTCAAGAAACCTGTTTCCTCTTTTGAGAGCGCAGTACATGTCGATCTTCATCTTAATAACGTGTGATCCTTGTGTTTTTTTTTTCTATTTATAATTTTCCCTGTTTATGGAGAATTTGATTATCTGGTAGAAGACTAGAAGTTGTGACTGCATCCCTTGGACTTCTATTGTTTTAGGTCCTTGAAGGCAACTGTGCTAGATTCCAGTCTCAACATTGTAATTTCGGATTTGGTACATTTTGATTCTGAATTGCCCCATTACAAAACCAAGGATGGCGTCTACAGAGATCCATCCGGGAATGGTAGAATCGTTTCTCCGACCTTGATGTGGGTTGAGGCTCTGGAGCTTCTACTTGTGAAACTTGCCAAATCGAAATTGGAATTCGAAAGGATTGTAGCAGTTTCTGGCAGTGGACAGCAACATGGTAGTGTCTACTGGAAGAAGGGTTCCTCCCTAAAGTTGGCTTCTTTGGATCCCCAGAACCCATTGGTTGATCAGCTTAAAGATGCATTTTCCATATTGGAGTCACCAATATGGATGGATAGTAGCACCACTCTGCAGTGCAGGGAGATGGAAAATGCGATTGGAGGTGCATTGGAGTTATCCCGACTGACTGGGTCTCGTGCACATGAGCGATATGCTGGCCCTCAAATCCGGAAAATTTTTCAGACTCAACCTGATGTCTATCATGGGACTGACAGGATATCTCTTGTCAGCTCCTTTATGGCATCTCTTCTGATTGGTGCTTATGCAAATATTGATGAGACCGATGGAGCGGGGATGAACTTGATGGATATCAAACATCGGGTGTGGTCTAAGATCGCTATGGAGGTCTGTCTGTCATGATTTTATGGAGAAGTTCTGGTTTCTTATAGTCAATCTCCATACCTTATCATACTTATATCTTAATTATTATAGATTACTGCTCCAGCTTTAGAAGAAAAGCTTGGAAAACTTGCACCACCCCATGCTGTTGCTGGTTTGATTGCTCCTTATTTTATGGAGAGGTTAGTAAACTGTGAATCTACAAAATTTTGTGTCTCACTGCAGAACTTGAAAGATCTCTGCTAGAAATGCCGAGCTTTCTTAACTTGTTCTTCCTTTATGCCATATAGAATATAGCTCACTTTATCCACTAGACTCTAGCATGATGATTTATATCTGCAGTGGACTAATATTAATTCCATAAAACAAGAATAATCAATGGCTTTAAAATATAAATCAATGAGTTCATCTTGGGAATCCTGATTCTGTAGTCACTTATTAGAGTGAAACAAGGGCTGGATTTCGAGTTGCTGGATCTGAAGATAATCATGTTACATGAATATGATAAAAATTTCCTCTATTAAATGACTGCATCCTTCGAGCTGTACATACACTTACACACCACCTGTAACATAAGTTTCTACCTGCATATATAATTCATACAAAAGAAGGGAGGGAGATTAACTTGGAGAACCAATTTAGGCATGTGATTTGATAAAATCATTTATAATTCATACAAAAGAAGGGAGGGAGATTAATTTTGATATCCATGTATTTTGTTGCTGGTTTCTGATGTCTTAATGTTGACAATGAGACCCTTTCATGAGTTGCTTTCAGGTTCAAATTTAACAAGAACTGTCTGGTAATTCAGTGGTCGGGAGACAATCCAAACAGCTTGGCAGGTGATAGTTATTCTTTGTTCAAACTTTCTGTCACACTGTTGGTCAGCTGATATTTTTTAATACTACTTACTAATATCATTTTTTTCAAGAATCTGTGACCAGAGTTTAATATAGTTTATGTTCTTATAGTCATTCCGAATGCCCAGATTGTTCAATACATCACTGACTCTCTCACACTGGAGGAATAGGGCCAGTGAGAACCAATGGAGTCGACCATGTATCATTAATCAATATCAAAAACAATATATAGAGTGCAAGGATGTTATTGTATATGTGCTTGCGCTATATCAAAATTTTTAGGCTGGGATAAGTTTAGGCCTTCATTTAGTTTATAAGTTGTCTTCATCTTTAGGTTGTAATTTGCTTGAATTTAATTAGTGCCACATAACTATGCTAATGTTGTTTTGCTTCTCTATCTCTATGGAATTACTAGCCCTAAGCCTGGATAATGGAGGAAGGTTGCTTTATGTTGGCAGCTGGTCTTAGACATTTACTAAATCTGTTGTAATAAATTGACATAGGATTGGAATTAGTACTTAAGTCATAGAAATGTTATAATTTTATTTTATTTATTTTTGGTAGAATTGTAATTGTCATCTTAAATATACATAAGGATCCATATCTATCTATAAACTTTCTTGTTTATGAGTTTTTATCCTCAACAAGTAAGAGAGGTGATTAGTGTTTGTGCTAGGATGGTTATTTTTTTATTATTTGTTTTTAGGAATGTTCAATCACAAGAACATAAGAAAATATGTCCTTTTTATTTGGCTAATTTTCCGGTTAACGTTCGTTTTTCAATTCCTTAACCTCATTGTAAAGATTTCTATATGCTGACTTCTGAAGTTTTACATCTTTGGCAGCAAAGTTTGCCTCTGCAGCTGGAATCTTCATATTGAGTGATTATATTTGCTCATTGCTGCTTTTGCATCATTGTTCATTGGGTTTTACTTATTTCTAACCTCTACAGGTCTGACCCTCAACACCCCGGGGGACCTGGCAATTAGTCTTGGCACCAGTGACACTGTAAGTTAAAGCCCCGGTTCTTTTTACAACCTATCTATACATTCTACAGCCATTATGTAAAGTAAAATCTGTATATATGTTGTGAGTATACATGTGTGAGTACAAGTCTATTACCATTTAAACAACCAATGCAAAACTTCTTGTGCATTTACACAAAAGGTTTATTTTTACAACATTGTTTTATATTACAGCAGAGCATATATAACGAAGGCATCATGCCCAATTTTCTCTTGTTCCTGTTTTAGTGATCTACAACTAGAACCCTTCATTGACCCCTAATGGCTATACAACCTAGTAAGGAATTCTACCATTGTACAAAGGCACACAATTATTGTATCAATACATATATTTTACTTGCTCTGAAACATATAAGTAATACATGATAAATATAATCCATATACATTACAGTGTCCCTCCATCACAATCAATGTCTTATGCCACACAATTATGCACTCAATCAAGTAATCAACATGGCATGTAATGCAATAACACAAGATCATCAGGCTATTTGGAATATTCTCCTATCAAATCTAAATGGAATTACTGACCCATAGTCGCACCGGCTGGAGTGATCCGATTTAAAGGCTAGAATCAAACACCTCTTGTGTCTCATTTTTTACCTCTTTGGGTCAGCTGGACCAGATTAAATCAAAAACATTGTACCCTTGAATAAGGCTGGAGATGCCCTATTTACTTTGATTTACAATGATTTTTTCTCTTGTACCCTTTTGGATTCCAAATTTAGTTGTGATCTTATATTATATTATAGTATTTTTATGCAGCACCATGTGTGATAGCACCATCAAATGTGTGTATCTGTAAAAATGTTCTGTTCACAATCTATTTTTCTTTTCTGAAGAATCCTTAACAAGAGAATCTTGCATTTTCAATTTTCCTGAATTTTTTCTTGTCCAAGTCCTTAGAAATTACTTTGCTTATTTTCTGCTTCTTGTACTAATCCCAGGTTTTTGGAATTACTAGTGAGCTTCAACCTCGTTTAGAAGGACATGTTTTCCCTAATCCAGTTGATAAAGAAAGCTACATGGTAATGCTTGTCTATAAAAATGGGTCTCTAACTCGTGAAGGTGCTTCCATTCTCCAATAACTAGGTGTATATTGTAATAAAGCAACATTTATTGTTCTCACTGTTGAAACTATGACAAATATTGTGGTGTTAGATATACGGAACCGGTATGCCAAGCAATCTTGGGAAGTCTTCAACAAGTTTTTGGATGAAACACCTCCTCTGAATGGTTTGAAATTTTCCTTTAATTTATTTACCTTGACATAAACTATTATCACAGTTTTCTTCGTCTTATTTGATTTAATTCTACAGGTGGGAAGCTAGGTTTCTACTATAAGGAGCATGAAATCCTTCCTCCACTTCCAGGTGGTGTTGGGATTTGTTTTCAAGAAATTTCAATGTCATCTGGCATCATGTTTCTTATTTGTTGTTCTGAAGGCTAGTTAGTTATCATAATCCTCCACTTCCAATATTATTAGG
This sequence comes from Buxus sempervirens, assembly GCA_947561395.2. Lineage (NCBI taxonomy): Eukaryota > Viridiplantae > Streptophyta > Magnoliopsida > Buxales > Buxaceae > Buxus > Buxus sempervirens. Next base: position 34,291,331 of record OX387190.1, read on the forward strand.
GACTAATTTCACCAGATGCTATGTGCATATGCAAAAGGATTGAAGCCCTTCATTGATTTTTTTCTTCATCTGGTGTCCAGAATATGAGACATATGGTCCTAACCCTCTGAGCTGTCTCATTCTTCTGCATATTTCAGTTGTCAGACTGCTAGGATCGTCCAATTGATTTAATTTATGGCTGATGAGAGCTACTACATTATTCTTGTGAATGGTGATGTCAGTTGTCATCTTTTATTCAACCATTAACGCTTATTGGGGTTGAGAACAGATACAAGATGCACAGATATCCTAGACCCAAAATCTTAAATATCTAACTTGAAGTGCTATCTGCATGTAGCTGGTTTCCATCGTTATGTTCTTGAAGATTTTACGGGTGATTCGATAGATGGGTTGAATGAGCAGGAAGTGAAGGAATTTGATTCCCCTTCAGAGGTTGGTGTACCTGGATAGTTACTTAGGCTATGTTTGGAATCTTGGATATAGGAAGAAAAGAAAAAAGAAAGGAAAATAGTAAAAAAGAAAAGAAAAGAAATGGTTTACTTCTCTTTTTAAGCATTTAGTTAAAATGGGAAATATAGACTAATGAAATGTAAATTTTGATGATTTCCATTTTTCTTTTTTCTTTTTTCTGATAAGATCTCATACATTACAGCAAGATTAGTTGATTTCAATAGAAGCTAAGAAGTGATTTGAGTCAGGGTATTAAAAGAACTTATGATCTCTCTTTCTCTCACACGAGCATTTTTCTTTTCTTTTCCCCCAAAACCAATGGTTCCAAACAGAGTCTTAGATCAATCTATTTGTTGACTACTTTATGAGGTTCCAGATATTAAGTCTTCCTCTTCTTTTTCCCCTTTCCTGTTGGTAATTTTACATGCAGGTACGCGCAATAATTGAGCGCCAGTTTCTGTCAATGCGAACACATGCAGAAAGGTTTGGGATGCCTGTTCCCCCTAGAAGGATTATAGCAACTGGTGGGGCATCAGCAAATCCAAGCATTCTTAATTCAATGGCTTCCATTTTTGGTTGTGATGTCTATACAGTCCAGAAATCTGGTAAGTAGAGTTCTGATTGTATATAATACTAGAAGTTTATTTAGACCGACTTCTGTACCCCTATCCCAAGGCACCATTCTTGTTTCAAGCATATTAGATAGGTGTTAGTTATGCATTTCCTTAATTCAAAATCTGTGGTTGAGACAAACCAAATCAAACTTATTTCAGTCCCAAATCTATTTCCAAACTCTATAATTGTTGTCTTTATTATTACCCTTGTTGTATTAGTATTTTGCGTGTGATCCCTACTCATCAGCAGGGATGAAAATTCTCTGAGCATTTATTGTGACCGAACTGCTCCTTTGTTGAATTCCATCATTATGATCTTTAATGTTCTTATGTTTATCCTGGATCATCTAGCTACTGGAACAGGGACAAAATGTTATGATTAATGAGACCATTTTTTGTATTCAGTTGCTCTTCCCAAAATAAAAAAATTTCCTCAAGAGTCAAGCATTTAAAAATGAAGTTTGTCCCACTCTGTCCACACACACACCTCATCTACTAGACTTAATTTTGGTGAACCGTCTTCAACATGTGAAGATTATTGTAGCTTGTTGCATCAGTAGGTAAGCTCCCAAATCTTTGAGAGAACTGAGCCAATTCCTCTCAATATTCAAAAGGGTTTCTTGGATGAAACTTTTTATGAGAATTATCTGATCATTTAAATGTTCATTCTATCGTGTTTGATTCCCAAAATCAATCACAAGCACATACTCATGAATGCACATAGATCAACCAGATAATCAGTTACCAAGCAAAGACCTTGAAAGCAAAATTAATCTGAACGTCAAAGTTTTTTTTTTTGCTTTTTTTCTTGTTTTAAAGAAACTGCTGCAGATATACCATATGTTCCACATTTATGTTCTTATTTTATGTTAATCCCAGCCTTCTTGAACATTTAATTTTCTGTGACAGATTCAGCTTCCTTAGGGGCTGCCGTGAGAGCTGCTCATGGCTGGATTTGCAGCAAAAACAATAGCTTCATGCCCATCTCAAGAATGTACGAGGGAAAATTGGAAAACACCGCTCTCAGTTGTAAGCTTTCAATGACAGCCAGTGACCCTCAGCTGCTTGCCAAGTACACCTTATTGATGAAGAAGAGAATGGAAATAGAGAATCACCTTGTCACGAAATTGGGGCGATGGTGAAATTTATAGATGACCAGAGCCTGCAATAAGGTACCTAACCTCCTAAGATTTAGTAGACTGCTCAATCATGCTATGGATATCCATGACCATGCAAAGCAGATAATAAAAATATTTCTTATGTGCTGAGAAATTGTAGGGTACCTTACATGATAATTTTTTCAGTCAGTCCATTCTTAGGTGGTTGTATAATGTCAAGGTTGTAGAAGCTGAGAAATTGTAGGGTACCTTGGAATGTGCTTTTTGTATTTGCTTTGTGGATTATTTGGTTAAGTAGAAAGAAATTTGTTTTCTGAAGAAACATAATCACTTCACATGTTAATATTGATAATATTCTTAAAAAGGAATCTGAGTTTATTGAGGTTAACTTGAATTAATGTTTTTTTAAAATGCAGGGAAATGAGGTATATCAAGTGGAGTCCGCCTAGAGGAGGATGGATTTGACCCAATAGATGGGAGTTGTGTTACAAACCCAGGAAGATCAGTAATTGGTGAAGTATTAAGGGATGCATGAGGTAAATGGAAGACTGGATTGCAGGATGGATCGGATCAAAGCAAAGAAAGCCTTGAGGGAGGTATTGCATCTAGCATGAGAGCAAGGTTGTAGAAGGGCGGAAGCTTACATAGATTCTACATCTTGTATTCAAACGTTGAGAGAGGAATTGGGGGATCTTGACCCCAACCATGCTCTAATTACTGATATAAGAGCATTGTTATAGTGAATACTTGGTTCAGTTATCTCATACTAGGGAAGAAGAAAATGGAGTGGCTGATGCACTAGAGAGTATGGTTATATTTGTAAGTGCATGTAATTACATATATAAGAATGTATTTATGTATGTATATACACATATGATGAACCTCCAAGTTATCTAATGACACATCTCGTTACCACATTACCAACTTGCAGTGGTACAATAAAAAACTGTTACTTTTAAGGAAATCGTGTATGTCCAATAAACGTATCACAATGACAGATTCCATTATTTTAAAAAAAAAATGGTTAATCACAATGACAGTTCTTGCTGTAAATGCTTGCAGGTGACCTCGACAATACCTTGAAATTTATCCAAGGATTTTTCGCTAGCATGATAAATCTATTTTTCAACATTCACCTTGGTCCCACTTAAGTTAAGACCAAGGTCTTCCTTATAAGTTAGGTAGAAAATCAAGTTCGGAAGATGCCTGGATGCATGATCTCTCCCACAAAGACTGTTCCTTTGTTAACATTTGCAAATGTTAAAATGCAAAAGGCATCAGCAGATTGCATTGCTCACATTGATTGACGGTTTCTGTAAAGTAAAGATCGTTCACGAATGCCACCAATATCTACTTACATCAACTGGAGATACTAAAATTGCGGTCAATAATATAAGGATAATCAAATCACTGAACCATCCGATGTATTGACAACAAAGGTAAATTCAAAACGGCAATGCATTTCCACCAACCTCAAAATACTAACATATCACCACGAACACAGGAAGAGACTAAAAAACCAGTACATCCAAACCCAACAACCATAATACGGAAAGGCAGGTAAGCATATAAGGGAAGAAACTAATAGAAACTTAGCTTTAACTGCTGATCACTCGTACTCTTCTCCATCACCATCATCACCTTCAGCAGACTCGGCACCAACCTCTTCATAATCCTTCTCCAAGGCAGCAAGATCCTCGCGTGCTTCAGAGAATTCTCCTTCCTCCATGCCCTCACCAACATACCAGTGCACAAAAGCACGCTTAGCATACATGAGGTCAAACTTGTGATCAATGCGACCGAACACCTCAGCAACACTGGTGGAGTTGGAGATCATGCAGACAGCCCTCTGCACCTTGGCAAGGTCACCTCCAGGAACAACAGTTGGAGGTTGGTAGTTGATACCGCACTTGAACCCAGTAGGACACCAATCAACAAACTGAATGGTACGCTTAGTCTTGATGGTGGCCACAGCAGCATTCACATCCTTGGGCACAACATCACCTCGGTACATCAGACAACAAGCCATATATTTGCCGTGGCGTGGATCACATTTAGCCATCATAGATGAAGGCTCAAAGGCACTGTTGGTGATCTCTGCCACCGAAAGCTGCTCATGGTATGCCTTTTCAGCAGAGATGACAGGTGCATACGATGAGAGCATGAAGTGGATCCTGGGATAGGGGACCAAGTTTGTCTGAAACTCAGTCACATCAACGTTCAAGGCACCATCAAACCTCAGCGAAGCAGTCAGAGATGAAATGACCTGAATCATGCACCAAAGAAAAAATTCGGGTTGATGCTACAAAGTGGAATCACTTTAAGAAATTATGCACACTCGAATAAGATATCCCACTTACCTGAGAGACCAGTCGGTTGAGATTGGTGTAGGTGGGGCGCTCAATGTCGAGGGATCTGCGGCAAATATCATAGATGGCCTCGTTGTCAAGAAGTACAGCCACATCAGTGTGCTCCAGAAGGGAGTGGGTCGACAGAACACTATTGTAGGGCTCAACAACAGAAGTTGAGACCTGTGGTGAGGGATAGACGGTAAACCCAAGTTTGGATTTCTTTCCATAGTCCACAGACAGGCGCTCCAAGAGAAGCGAGCCAAGACCAGAACCAGTTCCACCACCAACAGCATTGAACACAAGAAATCCCTGGAGACCAGTACAGTTGTCGGCCAGTTTTCGGATACGATCCAAGCAAAGATCAACTATCTCCTTTCCAACTGAAAACATAAATTAATAATGATTAACTCTAAAATAAGGCTACTTAACAGGCACAAGGAAAAAGTATAGAAAAGTGATTACTGGTGTAGTGGCCACGGGCAAAGTTGTTAGCAGCATCTTCCTTCCCGCTGATGAGCTGTTCAGGGTGAAAAAGTTGGCGATATGTCCCAGTCCTCACTTCATCAATAACCGTGGGTTCAAGATCTACAAAGACAGCACGAGGCACATGCTTGCCAGCACCTGTTTCGCTGAAAAAGGTGTTGAAAGCATCATCCCCTCCTCCCATCGTCTTGTCACTAGGCATTTGGCCATCAGGCTGTGATGGAAAGGTAAATTTTAGTGTGCACAATTATAATTAAAAATAACAAATAGTGGGCAATGTTAAGAACGTTAGATGTTTGCAGCCTTAATTAGCATGATGTTTCAACCACAATTGCATCTCTTCAACTCTCTGGCCAGCAGATTTTATAGGAACTTGTTCAAATTAGACCTATCTATCTGGCTAAAATTCGAAATAATGCTACTTGAACGCTTCTCATGGAAGAGATCTCATTTGAACGCGTTGGAATGTTTAAATGAAATCTTGAAGAGTGAAAGGAATATAAGAGATGATTACATATATTAAATAGAAAAATTTATTTGTAAAGCCAAATGATCCTCCACAATATCAAAATAAAAAGGGCATAAGAATTGATCTAGCCTAGTGAGTGACAAGAGATTAGGATGCATTGTGACGCTCAACCCAACTTGTAAATTACAAACATTCATCGAGAAAATAAAATGTAATTAGAGAAATTACGACTAATCTTCTAGCAGATATGATGCAGACTAACATTAAAATAATGAGTGAAACATAAAAAGAATAAATCAAAATGCATGAGTTGCATGGATTTCGACGAAAAGAATAGGGAAGAAATTAGACAGATCTGAGGAGTCTTGCAGATCTAATGCAGAAATTAAAACAGGGTCCGCACCAACAGCATATAACTGCCATTTCATCCAATTCCCATGGAATTCAGGCGAAATAGTCCTATAACTCCATAGATGTGAAAGAAAAAAAAGGAAAAGCAGATCCGCATAGATTTAACAAAATCATTTGAGAAAATCCATAACTCTGTCGATCTAGAAAGATCAATCCATTTTACAGCAAATAAAGCCTTTTCAAGAGCATCTCTGATGAGGATCAAAACATATAAAAGCATCAAAGCTTAGATCTAGCGAGATCTCACAAAAAACACGGCATACAGATATGAATGGACATCAACAGAGAAAAAAAACAAAAAGATCGAAAATAAAAATGACGCAAAGTAAAGAAGAAAAGCAGAGAAGATAAGAAATGGTTCGGATCAACAGAGCATTACCTGAATGCCATGCTCGAGGCAGTAAAGTTCCCAGCATGCATTTCCGACCTGGATACCGGCCTGACCGATGTGAATGGAAATGCACTCTCTCATTTTCGCAGAGAAAGGGATCAGAGAAAGAGACAGGGCCGGGAAAATGCAGGAATCGAACGGGAGGAGAAAGAAAACAATCGAAGCAAACGGAAGATGAGCGTTTATCAAGACGCCCTCCTGTTTGATGCCCTGTGCGCCCTTTGGGTGTTTTATTTATAGGACAGAGACGATGTGAGACCAGGGCAAGATCCGGTTCTTAACCGTGGTTAGTTAACCGTAGTTACGGACGGCTGCCAGCGCGACAATAATAGGACAGCCTAACCTCCTCATTAATCACGGTTAATTTTAAGAAGTAGATTTGCCGCCCGATTTCGATTTGTTTAACTGACTGGGTTCGGATCTTTAAAAAATCATATTATTGCCACTGAATGAGTGGAAGGTGTTAAAAAAACGCATCCTTTGTCTTGTCCACACCTAGATATATATCATTATATTATATCTGCCACATGTATCGCGATCGCGGTGTACTAGATGCAACGAACTAGAATTTATATGGACCGTTGGATCAGGGAGGGTAGCTCCATTAATGTCTTTGAATACCCCACAAGAAGGGGGCCCACTCAAAATCATGTGTTGGATGAACGGTGGCGTTCATTGTCGAATGGTGGACCTTGTATGCGTGAAATACTTTCTTTTATTTTCACCCAAAAAATTATAACAAAAAAAAGAGAGAAAAAACAATTCATTTCCTTTGTTTAAAATTTTTGCAAAGGTCAATCCAGTAAATCTGTAAATTGGAAGTGGTTTGCCGTATGAAGCCGTTTACTCACCAACTGTCGCTAAGACAGGTGAAGTGATGCCATCAGTCACGTGCTGGGCCCCATATCCGACCATTCATGCACAGCCTTACCTTCCAATCTAAGCATAAACCTATCAACTTTGGAAGTGCTTTTTTCTTCTTCTTTTTTCACATTATTATTTCAGTCACACGGTGCACGTGCTGCCCACACAGACGAATTTAAGTTTGGGTTGGGCTTAGGTTTACATCTCATAGCCCGAAAAAACCCAAAAAGCCCGAATTATATAAAATCAAGATTAAATGACTTATCGCAAACCTCATTTTCTTCCTAAGTTCTTTCAAACTCCAAGTTCTTCTTCTCTATTTTTCCAATCAATTCCCCAATAGATAAAATTCTATAGAATTGAGTATAAAGCTTCAAACGTAGAACCTTTTCAAGATTTAAGAAAGTTGATAATGTTAACCTTCGTATGGACAATGACTTAAAATTTACAAAGGACTACATTTTCAGTAAGTATTTCTTTCATAATATTGAATGTATTGTCTTATAATTTGATCAATAAATCTTAGAAATGTTATAATTTAAAAACTCAATTTTTTGCTTTTTTATACTAAAAACATTATAGATTTTGTTGTCTTTGCTGTTATATTTCATTAGATCTTTGATAGATTCCATTAATTTGGGTCAACCCGAACCCAACCCAAACTTGAGAAATAATTTTAGGGTTGAGTTTGGGTTTAAGCAATTTGGATTTAGGGCGGATCAAGGTGAGTTTGGGCTAATTAATTTTAGATTGGGTTGAGTCCGAACTCATCAAAACCGAGCCCAACCCGCCTTACTTACAGTTCTATAAACAAGTGAAAAGCTTTTCAAAGTCTTTTGAAGGCATTGTCGAAAGAAAATCTCTATGAACAGTAAAATGATACTGAATTCTTATTATTTGAAAACAGTATCATTAATTCCTAATTTTCAAGGATTGGCCGACTGAATCTGAATTATTTTAAAAAAAATATCACTAAAAACCAATTTTCCCTTTTTTAACCGCTTTGGTTAAGGAAAATACAAAATTATGACGGTTAAGACCATATTAATGCAACCTTAACAACGTACCGTCTAGGCTTTTTGGGAAAATCATTCATAGAGCTTGACACACTTCCCAAGGAACCTTTTCGCGATAAATATAGTATAGATTTGTCTTTTCTTTTCTTTGTCTTTGTTCTCTAAACAAGAAACACAAAAGTAAAATTTCAAGCACCCTATATGTTCTTGTGCACCCTAATGTGCCAGAGACAGGAATTTGACTAGGTGAGAGCTTTGCTCATTTCAACAGGAATAACAATGATACCTATAATTTTTTTATATAGCCTATTCAAAGAATCCATGTTAAGTGGATGCTCAAAATGATCATTATAAATTTTTATCACATTCAAATGGCATATAAAATCTAGGGCTTTTTGCATTAATACCCCTACATTATGCTATATTTGTATCTATATCCTCTTATTTGTAATATTTATATTTATACCCTCTATTCAACATAATTGTTGCAGATGTACCCTAATGTCAAATTTCATTAACTTTTGCTGTTTATTTTTATTAAATGACTAAATTAACCTTTTATAAAATAAAAATATTTTGCATTTACCCTCCTATGTTATCTTATAAATTTATTTAAGACCTTATATTGTTATATTTATTGTATATATGCTTTAAGTCATTAATATTAATTTGCTCAATTAATAATTTTTCATTGGAATTCTACGTAGACCCATTGTCATTTGGCTATTTAATATTGTTTTATCTTATAGAAGGTTATTTTAGTTATTTAATAAAAATTAACAACAAAACTTAATGGATTTTAACAACAGGGCTATGATTGTAACGATTATATAAAATGGAGGGGTATAAATGTAACTATTAAAAATAAGAGGATATAGATGCAAATATAGTATAACTTAAGGACATGAATGCAAAAAACCCTAAAATCTATATCTTGCTTGGAAACTAAACTGACATGAATGCAAAAAACCCTAAAATCTATATCTTGCTTGGAAACTAAACTTGGTAAGATAACGCAAAACATCCGTTACCGTATTCCACAACTACACACATTTCTTCAAAAAAGAAAAAAAAATATTTTTTGCATTAGAAGATTAAGCTTTGTGTCCATAACCATTCAAGGTCCTTGAGGGATTTCATGCTACATAAGAGTACCTCAATTTCCCCTTTTATAGAACTATTCCACGAGATTACATCATCCCATTCAACCCTTTTTTTCTTTTTTAAATCATACTTCAACACCATCAAAATGAACTTTCTTATGGACAAAATTGTTGTCCAAATCTTAGATGTGAAATGTTAATGACCTTCACACAAAAAAGGAAAAATGGAAACTTCTTAATTGGGTTGACAAAATTCTGCTTTGCAAGGTAAGATAATTACTTTTAGATTCACATTACTAAATGAGGTTTACAAGTCAAAAATCTCCTATCCTCTATGGTGTGAAGTTCCATGATTAAGCCCTCAAGAATATTTGAACCTTGGGCAAACAAGAGGGGATGCGTGCTACCCATACAAGGGCGGGCAGGGTAGCACTAACATCAGATGCCTTAAGCCCAGTAACAAAAGAAATGTGCTTTGTGAATTGGCAAGATGGTAACTAGCAGTACATATCACAATCTCATTCAAGTGTAACTTTTGCATAGAAATCAATCCTAATCTACTAAAAGTGGACTCAGAAATAAAAAAATAACATATCACGGGCAAACTTTTCAACATATCAGATCATATATAACTAAAAAGCTAGTAAAAGAGGAGACCAACTCAAAAATGAGATAGGAGACCAGATCTAAAACTAAATAAACAGAGAAGGGTTAACAAGGAAAACTGGCAGTGAAGAGAAAACATACACAAAAGTGAAGACCACTGTCACAGAACAGATACCAGATTCATTCCAGATTTATGTGGAGAATTCAAATAATATTGTTCTATGGCTCGTGGCGTCACTCCGATATGATTGTCATCAAGCTATGACTAGAAGAACTAGTAGCTTAGCAGCAAAATGAATTGGCAAGCTTACAGTAACAACTCAAAAGCACTGAAAAATGAAAATGACGGATTATTATGAAAGAGAGACACATATGTGAAAACACAAACAGGAAGACAAAGCAAAAATTTTACATATGTTTGGACCATCTGAAGTAACTACCCTTGATTTGATGCAATTTTTCAGTTCCAGGCAAGGAAAGCATGGGAAAAACTACAGGGAAAAAAAACACAAAAACAAAAAGAAACAGACACACACCCATATACAGTTGATTGTAAACCAGCAACATATCAGATAACTATTAAACCTTATTTGAAGCAGAAAAGGGTGTTAATTCAGATTTGAGATGTCAAGTGGATCACGAATAGCGAACAAAACCGATAAAGTTAGCAAATATGACAATCTAATAGATTGAGAAGTAACAGGGAGAATATGTCAATATCACCATATGTGGCAGTAGATTGACTTGTTCAAGGATATTATATCAGACTTTATATGAACATTGGAGCAATAGTACCTAACGAAACCTATAAGGTTAGCAAATATGACAATCCAATTGATGGAGAAGTAAAAGAGAGAAATTGTCAATATCACTGTATCTGGCAATAGATTAACTCGCTAACAATAAAAATAATTATGCAGTATGAGCAATCACAAACTGAATGATTGAGGGATCACAAAAATCAGATCATTCACCAGCAGGGAAAATGGAAAGTAATCTGAAACAGCGCAAGAAGCAATATTACCTTCAAAATTTCAAATGGGCTTACAAATATGTCATAGAATGGGTGGAAAGTCACATTCTTATACACGTACTTCTATGCAATGAAAATGTGAAGTATGTTTTGGCGGAAAACCTGAATATTGAAAAAAGAGAAAAAAAAAAGGAAAGAAAAAAAATAGGTTATTTTAAGGGTTGTGGTGGTCATAATAGAGAGGCATACAGGAGAATTAAACTTGATCATATAAATTACCTTTGTAACTAAGGAACCATTTGACTTTAGTACAAAAACATAAATTCTATTTACCTTGATTATTTCCAGCTAACACACTCTCTATCTTTCTCTCCCTCTCAGACACACACACACACCCCACACAGACATATAATGTAACTAGCAGCAGTCATTTTAAATGTGATGAGAATCCAATATAAATAAATTTCTAGTACAATTTCAGTTTTCTGAGCTCTCAAGGTATTACATGTGGAAAGAAAGTTGCTATTTATAATGATACCGAATGGAGTTAACTGTTATGCTAATGGTTTTATCTCTTTATAATAGACTGCACAGAGAACCGCCAATGGAGCATCAAGAAACAGATATTTGAGCTTGACCAAATGAATAGGTTAGGCACTTGAAGTTGTACCTTAGTTAAAATAAAATTCCAATAAAAATACAAAGCAGCAGTATTTTAGGTATCAGAAGAGCTATTGGAATACTCTTTCTATACTGTAATGGCAGACATAAAATGTGATTGACCAATGTTTATATAGGAAATTTCAAAATGGTGGGAATGGTTTGTTGCGACCAGCAGTCAGATTGCAACCATCATGACTTTATGTCATCACTCTAAGCTTGTTCTTGATCCTTCATGGTTTGGTATACAAATCAACTGTTGATAGCAAATGAATACAAGAGCAAAGGTCCCAAGTTCTCAATGTCAGGATCCAAACCAATAAAAAAATTACCATAGTTCAGAAATAGTTTTAATGAATGAGCAATATCACAGGCAAAGCCCTATTATCCTCTTCAACCGGGGAAAATGAGCATTGCCATTCAAACTTTCATGAGTTCCAGTTTCAATTACCTTGATCTCAAGTATCATAAACAGGAGCAGTTCATCTGGAAGTTAATAATTTCACCAACAATTTGATAGTGTCCATCTATGATTAATATTTGGTGCTATAAGATAAGTCTGCTAAGTGTAGACACAGGTTTCCCAGATCTTAAATCAGGTCAGATAAATGATTCCCTAGCAAGATTAGAGAATTGCTTTGAATTATTTTTTGACTTTAAAGCATATCTTATCTTAATTTAAACAAGGCATATAATACCTGAGTCAACTTAAATGATTTCCTTCTAATGACCATTAGGTAAAGAAACACTTCATACCAACAGAATCTGGTGACAATGGGTTCAAAATTATGGGACTAGTTAGAACATGGAAAGAGTTTCACCAATTCAAGAACACCTAAACAAATCAACGATAATGATTCGACTACATATTTTTAAGGCAGAAAGTTCTAGCATATATTGTTTCTTGTCAATGTACGCACATATCTCCCTCGGATTATTGGATGGAAACAGCCCATGAAGACAAGCTTACAGGCAACAGTGAGTACCTGACATAGTCATGGTTTGGAAAAACCTTCAGTCTAATAAGAGAGACAAAACATACAACTGGTTCTGAGAGCCCCAATCAAACCCCAAGCGAAGGCAAATACCCCAAATAACATAACCCACTATCGGTATTAAATCCATATTCATATCCTATCTGTGATTGAACAGATATAAGCACCCCCCAAAAAAAACAAAAAAAATAAAAAAACAAAATTTAACTTGATACTATTCGTTCCAACTTCTCATGATTCCGGTAATCATCCTGTCTGCTTTAGTTATTTGCATTCCTACATATTTCACAGTAGCAACAACAAATTTTTTTTTGTTTTTTGCAACATGAAGGGAGAAACAGAAAGAGAATCAATAAGATGAGAATGTCACGGATGTTACATCCATGAACGTATTCATATAATTATAAAAAACCGTAGAAAATTGGGGAAACATATATCATCACCACAGCACAATCAAGGATAAACCGTTTTGTGGGCATACATTCATCGTCACCAAAACCAAATAGCGATACCCAGTATTCTTCTCTGATCATGAAGGGGTTTCCGCTCTTCCCCCGTCCTTTTAATGTCGGGAAGAAAGAAAGAAACTACATACATGACAGAAATAACAGAAGGGTATGCGGGAAAACAAAGGGAAACTATACTATTGCCTGGCTCCATCCTGTCTGCCTTTTGTATTGTATAAAGAGAGATATACAGAGAGAGCTACATTGTAAACCTCAACTGAAACTGCACGAAAATGACCTGAGATTTCGGATGGGATGTCGGCAAGGTATCACTTTTACGAGGAGGTCAGTTTGGTAACGGCGACTATTGAAGAGTATCAAGGAGCACCATTTCAGCTTCCCCTCATTAGCCATTGCAGACTGGATAGCCACGCCCACCATGTCCACCTAATAGCCCATCCCTTCCACTTCTCCCTTCCTCCTTCCCCCTTTGGCTTTCTTTGTAGCTCTCTTTTCCGTTTGGTTTACGGCAATTTAAATTGGTTTTTTTTTTCCGATTTTTTAATTGATAATTTGGGTGCGGTTGAATTGGGACGACATATCTGGGCTTCTTCTGGTTTGTGGGTTGGACGGTGACAAGCCCTTTTCAACTCTATCTTTGGCTTTTAATGGCAAGGCACTCTCTCTCTCTCTCTCGCTCTCTCTCTCTCTCTCTCCTCTGTGTCACATAAACATACAACCTTTTCTCTATCTGTTCAACCTTTTAACTATTTATTTTCATTAAGCTACAGTACAGTGGTAGAACACCAGTAATTTCATTATTTTTTGAACAGTTAAAAACACTAATTTCCTCGCAGATAGCAAAATAAAATATTAAATTGGCGTATTAAGCCAGGAAATGTGTTAAATTGCTCGGAGTGGTAAGCGTTTCAGAAGAGCTCTTGTTTAATGCAGATGCGAGATGCCCATTAACGAGTAATGACAGTGGCTCCTTGTAGGTTGATATTCTTATTCAATGATTACAACATTCAGAAGAGGAAAAAAAATTTCACTGCAAATAGGAATTAAATTTCTGAAATCATAAGCTAAATGATTTTACAGGTGTGACAGAAACAACAAATAGGAGAAAAGAAATAGAAAATCCATCAGTGTTTGCACAAATTATTACTCCAATGAAAATAACAACATTCAACATAATTTATTCTCTGAAATAGCAAAAAGCTTTTGGCCGACAAAAACAACTTGATGAAACAGACCCATTGGCCAACGACCCCATCTCAATCTCTGGTTAGGAATTTGCTGAGACATCCTGTACATCATACCCAATAACAGTTATATATATGTGTGTGCGCGTGTGTTTTGATAACTTAAAAAATTCTTGTAGTTCATAAATAATGCAATAGGACAGCTACCCTCCTTGAAAAGGAAGTAAATGCTGCTTTGCCTGAAACGTAAATAATCTGCTGGCTTCCAGCTCCTTACACAGAGGGCCATTACAGGCATCACCAAAAGAAATCAAGCCCAATAGCGACAGAAGCTTTTCTTTAAGGTGGGGTATTGTTATTGGCACTCCAGTTCGCTGCTTCCACGATCATCCGACCTGGTAAAAGAATGTGAACAAAAGGCCCGACAAAGGCAACCTGACGGAGCCGTCTCCTCTCCTAAAGGTTATTTTAAAATTTTAATTTCTAACCCTTTGAAGCACAATCTTCTGTTATGACGTATGTGGCGGATCAAATGTTTCATTTATTTGGGATCACTCCACTTACGCATATGAAAGATTCAAATATGATTATTCGGCATATCTCACTTACCCGTAAACAAACGGAATTCATGTCAGACAAGTAGTATCGACAGACAACAACGAAAATTTAAAATTACCTTCTGTAATAGGGGAAGAGGAAGCCCATGTTGTCTCTTTCTTTCAACTATTAAAAGGAAGAGTGGAGCCTGGGGTATTATGTGTTGGCGTCAACTTCATAATCATTGGGAATTTAGGGCTAACTGACACTGGTTTGTGAGATTTCAAAAACCTAGGGCTCTTCTCTGTGGATTTAGTTCAATCAAATTCAGAAATAACAAGTAAAAAATTCAGACAAGCAGATACCAAATTTTTACAAAGAAAACCTAGAATTTCATCTAGGAAAAGCCTCGGGTCTGATTAAGGAGACCAACCTGAGAAATCAATCAACTATAATAAAGAAGAAGTACAATATTTCAGATTTACAATGAAGAAATATTAACACTGTTATCTTACTTAATACAGCACCTTGATCTCTCTCTAAAAGTCTTGGAATCCACCAAGACTTCTCAAAGGTTTGTATTCCACTAAACCAATCAGCAACCGTGAATACAACTTCAACTTTTTTATCAGAAAATCAACTACAAATCTACTTTCATCTCACAACCAGATTTTTCAATCCACAATCAAATTTTCAATTGATTTCCCTTCTAAGAAATCAGACAAATCATTCTTTTCAGAATGAATTCGAAGAGCTACAGAATCAGCAACTATTCTTTCAAAGTGTTCAAGATCAAGATTCCAAAGTCCCACCGTAATCCTCTGTTTTCTTCTCACTTCTTGAACCACTCACTCAGCTCCAGAACTTGCACTATTAGTAAGTCTCTCCCAAAGTATGATTCTCGAAAGAACCAAAAACAGCTCACTTAATTCTTAACAAAAAAGACACCAGAAGATTCTTTTAATATAATTAACTTCTAACTAAAAAAATATAACACTTAACTAATAACCGACTTAAGAAATCTGTTATAACTGTCTTTTTAAAGATTCTTTGAAAAATCTCTTATTGTCCTTAAGAGACACAATATCAAGTATTGACACAATATCAAGGGTTGAAACAATCAACGCAAACCCGCCTAAGACCGGGCGGGTTGGTGGGCCATTGGTCACAATTGCCACCTCTACTTTCAAGGATGAATTATTCAGCTTTTTGAATGATCCAAGGCCCACTTATGCCTCCTTTAAAATTCTTACCTTGGAGATAGAAACGGGCTTCTAAAATTGGGCCTTAAATGGGCTTCATCCACTGAGCTAATTTACTATAAATCTGGGTCTGCACTCCGTCCATTTGATCCAGATACTACATCTTGGAGGAGGAATGTGCCCCAAAACAAGCCTAATTGGGCTTCATCCATTGAGCTAATTCACTACAAACTACATTTTTCCATGCAAGTTTGCAACTCTGCAATTTCGCTGCACCACAATACAATGCACACAAATCGTTCGATGAATTGCCTATCCATACAATTTGTACCTGCTTACTTTACAATTTGAAACCACGATCCCTCTTAGGTGCTCCCTGTTCACACACACTACATATGTTGTTTGGATATTACCCAGTGTTGGTGATGTTTAGAAACTCTCTTAATATTGATTTGTCTTCTTAAACAATGGAAATATGATTTTGTAATTGCTGAGGAAAATTGTTTTCAAACTCGTGTTTCAGAGAATCTGGGGTGTCTTTGAGCCTCCTGGCACTATATGTAGGGTTTAGGCAGGACCTGAATCTAAGAAAGATTTATTTTGAAGGGAAAGACTGCTCAAGTCCAGGCTTCCTTGCCGGCTTCTCTTTTGAAGGGAAAGAGGGGGGGAAAGGAAAAAACATAGGAAGGAGCATCAAAGTTTCCTCAGTGGTCTTTCACCATACCAAAGGAATCATCTGTCCATTTGCTCACTCACAATTGAATCTTATTCTCCCGAAAGGACCCACTATCCACCCAGATTGAGGAACACACAATTTGCTCACACATTCAAACAACTGCGCAATGGGCATCATGCTTTTCCTGATATGCCATTAGTTTACTGAACTTTACTCTCTTGATTTGTTTCTTGATAAGTCCCCTAGTCTAGACTGTTTCTTTAAATTTTCGTTTTTTAATATGACCTAGCTATTTGTAGTGATATAAAACCATGAAAGTGTGTTTATATATATATAGGGACAATGCTATTAGATAATGGAAGTAGCCTGTCTCACCAAAACACTTCTAATAAACAAAGTGTTTCCATAGTTTTAAGTGGATGTTAATGGCACACTATCGAGGGTGAAACTAGCTTAGTGCTTCTTCATCCTGACCTTCCTCCTCCCCTTTCAACAAAGCGATCAGGCTCACCAGGAAAAAGAGGGAGGATAATGCCTTATACTTTCTCCTGTGTTCTTAACTTGAATGGAGAGAAATGGTGCCGCTCATCAATCAATCATCACTTCATCTTTCCAAAGGATAGTTCATCTGAAATGGACCCTCATGACGAATCTTAACTTTTAAATTCGAAAATCAAGAACCCACTTGGATGCAAAAGTAACAAATTGCAAATCACATTCTTCCACCCATCCTCAACATCTCTAGCTTTTGGACTCTTACTTTGTTTCATTATTTCCCCTACTTTTTATCACTCTCATGAAATAAAGGCAGACGAGGACAAGAGCAACACAGAATTCTTAAAGAGAAAGAATGATTTCCTTTGTGGGTATGTGACATTTAGATGCTATGCGTTACTATAAAGCAGTCATACTACTGAAATATCATCATATCCTTACAAGAGCTCCAAAAAGAAGAAAGGACAGAATCTTTCAACTACTACAGAAAAAATTGATTAAAAGCTGTTCTTCAGCTCCCTGATAGTTTAAAGAGAGATATATACTGTTCAATAGATTATATATTGACTTTAATAATTCCCCCCAGATTCCTTCTACGTCACACATATGGAATCTTTGTCTTAGTGTCATTTTGATGCTTCCTTGATCTTGTTTCCGGACTTGCGAGAACTGAATTTGCACGGGTCTGCTTCGATCAGCAACTGAACAACCTCATTCATGGTGGGGCGAACTGAAGGGGCCTTGTTGGTACAACAGATGGCTATCCTCAAAACCCGAATCATTTCGTCGCTGAATAGTCCTGATAGCCGCTTGTCTAAGATCTCCACAGCCCCTTCTTTGGTGTCTACCTTGCAAGAGACCCAATAAATAATATTCTTATTTTCTCCAAACTCTGCCTCTACAGGCTTCTTCCCAGTTATCAGTTCCATGAGCACAACCCCGAAGCTGTAGACATCACACTTGGTTGTTGTCTTAGATGAGTATGCATATTCTGTCAAGAACCAGAATGGGAGGTTAATTAACTGTCTAACTAGGATGAAAAGTAAGGGAATTCCAAAAAAAAATAATAATAATAATAATAATAAAAATAATTGATTGAAATTATTATTTACTAAGCTGAATAAAAAGTATCATTTCCACAAGAATTGAAAAAGTGTGGTTAAAAAGGAAGAAAGAAATCCTGAATGATGCAAGAAATCTACAGCTGAAATTGAGTAAAGGAACTAATTCGAATGTAGGAATTACAGTAACCGAATTTGAATTGAGTAGGAGCAGAACAGAATTACCTGGGGCCAAGTAACCATAAGTCCCTGCAATAACAGTGGTGGTGGAATCTTTGCCTCCTCGTGCTTGCAAGACCTTAGCAATGCCAAAGTCTGCGACCTTAGGCTGGTAATCAGTGTTGAGAAGGATGTTAGTTGACTTGATATCCCTGTGAATTATTGGTGGCAAAAGATCATGATGTAGATAGGCCAAACCCTGTGCGATTCCAAGTGCAATCTGATGACGAGTTGGCCAGTCCAAAACGATCCTTCCCGAGTGAAGTGCGTCCCACAGATTTCCATTTGGCATGTATTCATAAACCAAAAGGTTGGAACCCAAATTTGAGAAGTAGCTGTATAACTTGACAATGTTTTTGTGCCTGATACTCCCCAGAGTCTCAACCTCTGTCTTCAGTTCCTTGTCTATGAACAACTCATCCTGTGATAGGGGGTCCTTAGTTTTCTGACGCCACAGCTTCTTGACTGCGACCACCTCACCACTGCTCAGCTCAATTTTGTAGACAGTCCCAGATCCTCCATGCCCCACAATGTTTTTGTCCACCAGCGCCTCGACGATCTCGTGCTGGTTAAAACTGATCTTGTGGAAGCTCTTGATGTTGTAAGATAAGAATGAAGAGGACAGGGTCTCATCTTGTTCCGTCATTTCTCTTTCTTTAAGAATACAACGCCTTAGAAACAGAGCGAGTCCAACAATTACAATGAACCCGCAAATCCCAATCGGCCAGAAACAATTCAGTTTCTTTCGGCTATAAATTTGTGGGCAGACAGGGAAGTGTGAATCCGATGAATTAAAGTAGGCCGAAACGCAGAGACCTGGATTCCCCAAAAAACTCTCTACAAGTCCTCCCTTTATCAATGAAGGAGGAACTGGACCCGAGAGGCGATTGTTCGAAAAGTTGATTGAATTGGGTAACAATTCACAGAGGCTTTCTGGAATGGACCCCGTTAGAAGGTTGTTGGAAAGGTCGAGAACATTGAGAGATTTCAGTGAGGAAAGAGATGCGGGGATTGAGGAATTCAGCTTGTTACCTTGCAACATCAGTAAATTTAGCTTCTTCAGGTTACCAATTTCAGGAGGAACTGGACCAGTTATGAGGTTGTTGCTGAGATCAATCTTCACAAGACTAATTGCTTGGGACAATTCAGGTGGAATGACACCTGAAATCCTGTTGTTGTGCATGAACAACTCCGATAAATTCTTACCGGATCCAATGGATTTCGCAATTGGGCCAGTGAAACGATTATAACTCAAGTCGATGATCGAAACATGGGGAAGACCTAGAATCCCTCCAGGAATCGACCCTTCCAAACGATTATTGCTAACTCGAAACCGAATAAGAGACTTACAGTTCGCATACTTCTCAGGTAATCCCCCAGAAAAATGATTCTGCAGCACAAGAAAATAAAGCAATCTACCTCCGTTGCAAATATTCGGCGGCAACGTCCCAGATAGACGGTTCTCCGACAAGTCCAAAAGAATCATTTCAGATGATCGTCCTAGACTTTGAGGGATTTCGCCCGTTAAGAAGTTGTCGTAAAGTGATAATATGCTCAAACTTGTTGAGTTCCCAATTACGGCCGGGATCACCCCTGTCAGACTGTTGTTGTACAGCTGCAGATTGCGAAGATTGGGAAGCTTACAGAGCGATTCCGGTATCTCTCCGGTCAACCGATTAACGGAAATATCCACGTCAAAGAGCTGGTTCAAGTTTCCAAGCTCATCAGGTATTCGACCCACGAGTTGGTTGTAGTAAAGCTCAAGCTGTTGCAAGTTCTTCAACTTACCAATCTCTGCTGGAATCTGACCGACGAGGAAGTTCCCGCTCAGTTCAAGATCGACCAGTGAAGTCATATTTCCGATGATTGCCGGTATCCGACCTTGCATCATGCACGTCGACAGCACCATCTTCTTGAGTTTTGCTAGCCGAGAGATATTCTCCGGCAGTCGCCACAAGGTGAAGTTAACGTTTTCATTAAAATTCAGTACCTCAAGATTGGTGAGGTTAGTCACTGACATGGGAAACTCACCTCTAAAAAGGTTGTATGACATGTCGAGAATTCGGAGAGACTTCAAAGGTGAGAAGTCCGGCAGTTTTCCGGTGAGATACAATGAACTCATATTGAGCTCTTCCAAGAGAGAGCAGTTGATGATACTAGCAGGAAAACCGCCATGGAACTTATTGCGGGCGAGACGGAGAGTACGCAACTGGGGTAGGTAGGAGCATACGTTGTCCGGGAAACGACCGCCGAGAGACCATGCAGTGATATCGAGCTTTGTCACGTACCCAAGATCGTTGCAGGTAATTCCGGTGAAGTTACAGTAAGTATTTTCACCGGCAGCAGACTCGTCGCCCCAGAGAGACAAGGCGTCACCCGAGAGCGACTGCTTCATGAGAGTGAAGAACTGAGACTGGTTGTTAATGGAGGTTTGAGAGGAAGGGTTGAAATTAGAAAGAAACGAGACCATGAGAAGCAAGAGAACAGATTGGATATCCATTGAGACAGGAATTCGTACGAAGAAGAGAGAGATTAGAGGAGAAGGTAGCGGTGGTGGCGATTGGAGAGGAGGCTAGGAAGAAGGGAAGCTTATAAATGGCATGGTGGTGTGGATCATTGTTGCAGTATCACCAAGCAGTGAGTGTCTGAGTGATGATGAAAAAGGAGGTTGCATGGAGTGGCACTTTCAGAGAGAGAGAGAGATACAGGTGCCAGGTGGTAGCATCTCTCTCTTTGCATAAAGAAGCTTTACGTTTATACCCACTATCGTGGAAGAGAATAAACTTATACCTTATCATCTCACGTATTTTATACAGATGATCAGGACCGTCCAGTTGCATCATATGTGATTCTATCAAGAGAATGTGTTTTGTACGGTCCAGATATGGCGAAGGTATGGCTGGGAATCACCAAGGGGGGCCCGAGTGGAGTAGTGGTGGGCCCAGAAGTAACTCGGCATCAACCCATCTAAAGTTTCACAGTCCTGTTAACTGTGATTTGTGCCATCACGCTCTAATAAGTGATGTTAAAGTTGAGAATGTGATATTCCTAATTGGATGGTTATGGATTATGTTCGCAAAAAAATTAAAAGTTAAGACGTGTTAGAGAATTTACAATATTATAATAGCGGGTGGGATTCTTTCGTAAATAAATAAAGAGCTACCATTAATAATTAAGAAACCAAACATATGAATTAATGCGTGATGTTTAAGAAAAAAGACAAGTGTGTATCTTCAGCTATTTTTATCGGATCGTACGTCTGATTGTTCAATTAATTTAGCATATCAAATAATCGTAATAATAAAAAAGATTTTTAAAACCATTCTATAATACTTACCCTTTTTCTTTTATCATCAACAATTATTTAATTTAAATATTACTATCTAATTAATTACTATTAAAATATTTTATCATTTTTATGTACTTGAAGTAGTCTCTTAATTTGAAACAATATTCGATATTTTTTTTATACCTTTACAATAATGAAAAATTTTATTGTTTCTCAACAAAAAAATTCCTTATACAATAAAAAAAAAATTGGGCTTCGGCCTAGGGGTATGCTCCCTCTGAGGTCTCAGGTTCAAAGTCTCTTAAGCACAATTCCTCTGGGGCCATCTAAATAAGATCTATGGGCCTTAGTCTTATCCAAACCATGTGAGTTGCAGGATCTGCATGAACACTCAAGGATTAGTCGGTTGAGCGTAAACGGGCTCGGATACCTTAAGTTTCCAAAAAAAAAATTCCTTATACAATAAAATGATTCCTAAGTGTTTTCCTATTACATATGAACCTATTTGTTATATAAAAAAAATACCAACAAAAACGAAAATTAAACCCAGATGTGCATGATAAATCAAATTTTCACATGAGCCTGTGGTAATAGGGAGGGACCTACGCCCCAAATCAAATTTTCACTGAACCATCGGATTTTGGCGCAAGAAGAAATGTGCTCTTAGAAGAGCCGTGGCTGTCGTAGTTTATGGCAAATAAGGTCCTTGGTGGTCCTTTAGATGGAGCGCGCAAATTGACATGCAAGTGTGATAGGAAGCGAGGTTGGCACCTAGTCACCAACCAGGCCTATGTGACCCACTTCACAAATCTGCATGATTCCTGATGATTTGAGCAATGTTGATGAGCCAATGATTTCCAGGTGCTGGTCAAGCCATTACTAAATAATTGAGTTCTTGCGTTGGAGTAGGCTATGGACCCGGAGAAGAGCGAGATGCTCCGTCCCCATCTTTACTCTTTGAAAAAGTGAGTGAATGATTTTACTTTTGAAGGTTCCATAAATGCGAATGAGCATATCCGCGGAAAAAGCAGGCTAAGTAAAAATGTAACATACCTTTTTTTGGGCTTTGCTGTTTCAAAGGCCTAAAACATGGATCCAATTCAAAGGCCTAGAACTTAAATAAATAAAATGGATTTTCTTCATTCTAATTTATTATTAATAAGCAACCAATCCAAAACAAGTCTTCAAATATCTACCTTTTAAATAGAACTGCTATCTGTGTTATCTCCGAGTTGAACAAATAAGGATACTCACACTTTTAGTGAGGCAGGCTTGGGTATGAGAGATGCTCAGAAATACTTTAGACCCAAAAAATGCCAGTTGCAGATTCAACTCGTGAAGGGTATGCTTGGATGCAACTTGCCCCTGAAACAAAACTAGCATCGTTTAGTTGAAAGCTGAATAATGATGGCTGTTACTGGAAACCATGGGATATTTCATAGGTTAAATAAAAAAGTACATCCTAGTTCAAATTAGATGAGGTGATGAAATATGATCTTGAAACTAAGAAGTTGGCTAAAAAGAATCATGGGTATCTGATACCATTCATAATGACTGATAAAAATTATTTAGTTGTATGAACAGATAGAAGAGTTATTTCATTTCGTACCCATGGCATTAACTCAAACCATTCAAGCTTCATCATACCTGCTGTAATTCAATATCCACCACCAAAATA